>LR738712.1:819494916-819510546 GCA_902687465.1 Secale cereale | reverse complement strand
TGTAATGCCCAGGATGGAATTATACCTCCTACGTGTCGAGGCACGACTTAAAGGCATAAGTCCATCCTAGAATGATCTCAAGTTTGGTAATCTTTGCACAACTCATGTAAAAGAGGGATAGTAAACTGAAAATAGTTGGCTTACAATCGCCACGTCACAGAATAACAGTACAAGTCTCAAACATCATTCAATAAGATCACTACAACCCTCTAAGGGCAAAAGCCAAATGTCAAAGTACCAAACTCAGATAAATAAAACAACCACAGGCGGATCGAATCCTAGTAAGAGTCTCCACTACTGATCGTCCGGGTAGCGCACGTAGTAACGACTACGCTCCTCGTCGTACTCCCAATCCAGCTCGGTGCCATCACCTGGATAGCTCACAGCTGGACCTGCATCTGGTGTGGTGAAGTAACTGTGAGCCACAGAGGACTCAGCAATCCCGTTCCCGGGTAACAGAACTATTTAAGCCTTTAGGTGAGGAAAGGCTGAATAAAGAAATGAGGTGAAGGAACACCAAAGAGTCTGCAGCAGCAACTAGCACTAACTTACGCAAGAGAGAGCGAGAAGAGAAGGCAACGCGAGAAGTGATCACGAAGTGATCCTAGCTACAAGCTCACAATCATAACCCCTCCGTGTTCAACTCCCGAATCCCTATTCGGAAATTGACAGTCACGGAACACACGCTGGTAGTGTATTAGTATCATTGTGTCAAGTTATCTACAACCGGAATTAACAAGCTCCCATCTGCCACATAACCGCGGGCACGGCTTTCGAAAATTCAAACCCTGCAGGGGTGTTCCAACTTGACCCATTACAAGCCCACGATCCGCGGAGTCGCAACTCCAAAGTGGGAAGACCCGAGTATCCTCGGAATCCCGTGCTCAAGATATACCGAGCTAAGGTAAGGCTAATCCAGCAAATCCTCCCGGCGTGTCGACACCCTGATCGTAGCTGCGCGTATCTAGGTCTCAGGACACGACCGGATGGGCGAAGCTACGGGTGGATACCAAATACCTCGAGTTGCCTCAAGGCGGCCCCGCAGGCTCCCCGTTTCGGACCAACACTCATGTGGAGCACTGCCCCGGGGTTGTTGATTAAGAAAGAGGGTTAATTACTCCCTATGCATGTTTAGTTTGTTATTAGGCAAATAGTACCAATGTTGGGATTTGCTGGAAAAGACTTAGCACATAGCGGTTTATCGAGGGGGTCCCATACACCCCAACCGTGTTAGGAACGCATAATCAAGGAACATAAAACCGGCTTATACGGATCCTAACGGCATGAGTGGAACAAAACACCAAGCAAAAGGCTTAGCCTTCCACCCTTGCCAGTATATAGGTGATTTCAATTAAAGCATTTATATAGTGTGATATAACCCAACCAAACTTCAACATGGAGCAAGCATCTTCACTTCACCTGCAACTAGCAACGCTATAAGAAGGGTTGAGCGAAGCGTACTTAGCCAAGCAACGGTTTGCATAGGTAGGGTGGTTAAACATGGCAATTGGTTACAAGTAGGAGGCTGACAAGAAGAACATGGGCATCGAGGCAAAACTAAAGATCGAGACTACTAGCAATAGGCAAAGATAGTAATGTTATCGGGGTTCGGTCATCTTGCCTGAAGAGAAGAAGTTCGGATCGTAAGAAGGGTCTTCGTGCTCAAACTCGTTGGAAACCTCGTGCTCAACCTCGTTGGAAAACTCGTGCTCAACTTCGTGCTCTAAACAAGACAAACACACCAAGCACCAATCAACACGATGCAATGCGCACTCGAAAAACATGTATGCATGATGGATGCACTAGAGATGCACATGGAGCACGGAAAACATCACTCAAGCAAAACACATCAAAACAAGATAACAACCTGATATTATTAATCTACACAGAAAATCACCCAAGTTTGATATAAGATTCGCTGAAATCGGAGTTACGGGCTAAAAGTTATGCCCGAAACAAGATTTGAGCGAAAACTGCAAATTACAGCAACATAGCATCTTGGGAGCTCAAAATAATTAATCTACAGCACCCAAAAAGCATGGCAAAGAACTTGAACATAAACTAGATATAAAGTACAGCAACTAGGTCCAAAGTGCACCCCCAACGGAGTCACGGATCAATAGCAATGATCTTGGACATATTGAACTTTGAAATAAAATTCTGGCAGCAGAATTTTATTGAAAGTTTGGAGCAAAAGATAAACATGCTACAGCCACTCAAAAGGACATGTGAGGACATGGATGGAAAGACAACAATATATACTTCATGGAACAATCAAAATCCACCCCAAAACTATCATGCTTTGTCCTACAACATCACACGAACATGGCATCGGAACGTTACAGATTTCAGACTTAGTGAAATTTCACTAAGTCCTAAAACAGCAACATCATCATAGCAACAAAAAGAGCATGTTTAAGACACCTCGAAACTAAACATGGCAAAGGGTAAGCACCTCATCAAAGTACATATGACGGTGATCCCGAAACACACAAGCATGCATCATTGAGGTAAACTCAACGATTACAACGAGCTCAACAAGATGGCATTTCATAACAAGTGAAAACACAACATGTGAACATGGCATCTTGCAACGATGATAACAAGGAAACAATACATCTACCATGCAACCTATCACACTCAACACGTAGTTCGTGACGAGACGAACACGTGGACATGTCATTTGCATCGTTTGGACAAACGAGCTAAAAGTTATCACAAGTCAAAGGTGGCATGAAAATAACACATAACAGCAGTTTATATCATCATACACTCTTGCAACAGCAAAACAAGCACCTAGATGACCTCTAACATGCATGACTACAACCGGTAAAACGTAGAGGGCATCTCCACGAACATCTGGACATGCTACACGCGCAAAACGGAGCAACAGGTAAAAAGTTAGAGCAGGTCAAAGTATGCATCAGACAGGTGAAAAACTGGTACTTAGAAGGATTTTAGGGTCAACCTCTCTGAACCAGATCTGAAAAAAAACGGAGGAATCGGGCCGGCGCGCCGGATCTGGCCCAGGCACTGTGCGAGCCCGAACTGCTGGAGGCGGCGGCCCGCACGCGGGAGGGCCCGTGGGTTGTGCGGCGGCGGCCCACCGCGGTGGCCTGGCGGCGGCAGAGGGAGGCGGTTGGGCCCCCGGTGGCGCGCGGCCCGCGAGAGGAGAGGGAGGCCCGCGGGGCGGCGCGCTCCTGGGAGGTTGACGAGGCGACGTACGGGCCGGCGGCGCGGCCTGCTGGCGCTGGCGCTGGCTGGCGGAGGCGATGTGGGGACCTGGCGGTCGGTCAGGGCACGCCTCGGCCCAGGCGCGCGTGCGAAGGGGAGCGACGCGGTCGCCCTGGCGCGGCGACCTGGCCCAAGTGGCGACGCGCTGACCTCGAGCGCCCGACAAGACGGCGGCGGCTGGCTGCCTCGAAGGATACGCTGGATCCTTCGGGATCTGGTCGATCGGCAGCTGGTTCCCTCGGATCTGGAAGATATTTCTGGATCTGAGAAAAAGGAAAGAAAAAAAAAAGAAAAAGGAGGAGGGGGAAGAAGAAGGGGATGCCCAAATAGACCTAGGGGTCTATATATAGCAGTTTTAGACTAGGGTTTGGAGATTAGGGATGTTTAGGAGCCCTCCGATCGTGATCCAACGGATCCGATCGCGGGGATGATTTAAAAGGACCAGACGGAGATAAAAGAATGCAACAGGGGTATTTCCGGGACACGAAGTAAGGGCACTTCGGACCCACACGGACAACGGAGGGAAAAGTCAACGGAGTCCAAACGAGACGAGATTTGAGAGGCGGGTTGCACACAACAAAACAACAACACACAACACAACCTCGCGGCACACCGGTAACGAAAAACGCCCGAACAACAAAGTAGGCCTACGGGACGTCACGGACACGTGAGGGAGCTCCGGAACGCGAAACGGACAACGGGAAGAAACGCCACGAACCGGATGCAACCCACAACACAAATGCAATGCAATGCACATGTCTACATGATATGAATGAATGCCACACACTCACACAACAAAACGACGAAAGCCCGAAAGACAAAGAACCCGAAATGGAAATAGATGAAGCCGGAGATTTATTATAAGCCCAAAAGGGAAAGTATTACATCCGGGGCATTACAAAGGGTACGCACTGCACCTGAGTGGTATGGTAACCCTGTCTTGGAGGTCATGTTGTTGGACAACAGTGAACCTGCGAGCTATGGAGAAGCGATGGTGGGCCCGGATTCCGACAAATGGTTAGAGGCCATGAAATCCGAGATGGGATCCATGTATGAAAACAAAGTATGGACTTTGGAAGTATTACCTGAAGGGCGGAAGGCCATTCAGAATAAATGGATTTTTAAGAGGAAGACGGACGCTGACGGCAATGTCACCGTGTATAAAGCTCGACTTGTGGCAAAGGGTTTTTCACAAGTTCAAGGAGTTGACTACGATGAGACTTTCTCACCCGTAGCGATGCTTAAATCCGTCCGAATCATGTTAGCAATAGCTGCATATTTCGATTATGAAATTTGGCAGATGGGTGTCAAAACAGCGTTCCTTAACGGTTTTCTTAAGGAAGAGTTGTATATGATACAACCGGAAGGTTTTGTCGATCCAGAGAATGCTGACAAAGTTTGCAAACTCCAGCGTTCCATTTATGGGCTGGTGCAAGCATCTTGGAGTTGGAATCTTCGCTTTGATGAGGTGATCAAAGCGTTTGGGTTTGTACAAGTTTACGGAGAAGCTTGTATTTACAAGAAAGGGAGTGGGAGCTCTATAGCGTTTCTAATATTATATGTGGATGACATATTGCTGATTGGAAACAATATAGAACTTTTGGATAGCGTGAAGGGGTATTTGAACAAGAGTTTTTCGATGAAGGACCTCGGTGAAGCTGCTTTCATATTGGGCATCAAGATCTATAGAGATAGATCGAGACGCTTGATAGGACTTTCACAAAGTACATACCTTGATAAAGTTTTGAAGAAGTTCAAAATGGATCAATCCAAGAAGGGGTTCTTGCCGGTATTGCAAGGTACAAAGTTGAGTAAGACTCAATGCCCAGTGACTGCGGAAGATAGAGAAAAGATGAGTGTCATCCCCTATGCTTCAGCCATAGGCTCTATCATGTATGCAATGCTGTGCACAAGACCAGATGTCAGCCTTGCCATAAGTATGGCCGGAAGGTTTCAAAGTAATCTTGGTTTGGATCACTGGACAGCGGTCAAGAATATCCTGAAGTACCTGAAAAGGACTAAGGAAATGTTTCTCGTTTATGGAGGTGATCAAGAGCTCGTCGTAAAGGGTTACGTCGATGCAAGCTTTGACACTGATCCGGATGACTCTAAGTCTCAAACCGGATACGTATATATTCTCAACGGGGGAGCGGTAAGCTGGTGCAGTTCCAAGCAAAGCGTGGTAGCCGATTCTACATGCGAAGCGGAGTACATAGCTGCCTCGGAGGCGGCAAAGGAAGGTGTCTGGATGAAGGAGTTCATAACAGATCTTGGAGTTGTGCCTAGTGCATTGAACCCAATGACTCTGTTTTGTGACAACACTGGTGCCATTGCTCTAGCCAAGGAACCAAGGTTTCACAAGAGGACCAGACACATAAAGCGACGCTTCAATTCCATCCGCGATTCAGTCAAGGAGGAGGACATAAGCATTTGCAAAGTACACACGGATTTGAATATTGCAGATCCGTTGACGAAGCCTCTTCCACGGGCTAAGCATGATCAACACCAAGACTCTATGGGTGTTAGATTCATTACCTTGTAATGCTAGATTAATGACTCTAGTGCAAGTGGGAGACTGTTGGAAATATGCCCTAGAGGCAATAATATAAGAGTTATTATTATATTTCCTTGTTCATGATAATCGTTTATTTTCCATGCTATAATTGCATTGATTGGAAACTTAAATACATGTGTGGATAAATAGACAAACTTTGTGTCCCTAGTAAGCCTCTTCAGGACTAGCTCGTTGATCAAAGGTGACCGCGGTTTCCAGGTCATAGACATGAGTTGTCATTTGATAACGGGATCACATCATTAGGAGAATGATGTGATGGACGAGACCCAAACGTTAAACATAGCTTTTGATCGTATCAGTTATCGCTATAGTTTTCTGCATGTCAAGTATAAGTTCCTATGACCATGAGATCATGTAACTCACTGACACCGTAGGAGTGCCTTGTGTGTGCCAAACGTCGCAACGTAACTGGGTGACTATAAAGGTACTCTACAGGTATCTCCGAAGGTGTCTGTTGAGTTGACATGGATCGAGACTGGGATTTGTCACTCCGTGTGACGGAGAGGTATCTCCGGGCCCACTCGGTAATACGTCATCTCAATGAGCTCAAAGTGACTAAGTAGTTAGTCACGGGATTATGTTTTACGGAACGAGTAAAGAGACTTGCCGGTAACGAGATTGAACTAGGTATAGAGATACCGACGATCGAATCTCGGGCAAGTAACATACCGACGAGACAAAGGGAACTGTATACGGGATTACCTGAATCCTTGACATTGTGGTTCATCCGATGAGATCATCGAGGAACGTGTGGGAACCAATATGGGTATCCAGATCCCGCTATTGGTTATTGACCTGGCAGTATATCGGTCATGTCTGCATAGTTTCCGAACCCGCAGGGTCTACACACTTAAGGTTCGGTGACGCTACGGTTGTTAGTGAGAACAGTGCATGGTAACTGAAGGTTGTTCGGAGTCCCGGATGAGATCCCGGACGTGACGAGGGTCTCCGGAATGGTCCGGGGACGAAGATTGATATATGGGATGAGAGTAAACGGAGTCCGGAATTGTTCTGGGGAACATCGGGAAGGAATCGGAGAACCGAAAGGTGTTTCGGGGGCCACGGTAAATGTTACGGGCCCTATGGGCCATAAGTGGGGAGACGCAACAGCCCACACAAGGGCTGTGCGCCCCCCTAGGCTCCTCCACCTGCGCCTAAGGGGCTGGGCCCCCCTAGGGCAGCCGCACCCCTAGGACTTGGGGGGCAAGGCGCCTGGGGGGGGGAACCCTAACCCTGGCCGCAGCCCCTCCCCTTGGCCGCCACCCCCTAGGGGGAACCCTAGGGGCGCCCCCTCCTCTCTCTCCCCCCTATATAAAGAGAGGTAGAGGGAGGGCAGCAATACAAGTTCGTGCCTCGGCATTGCCCTCCCTCTCCACGAATATCTTCGTCTAGTTTGCAGTGCTTGGCGAAGCCCTGCTGAAATTCCTTCACCACCATCTCCACCACGCCGTCGTGCTGCTGGGTTTCTCCGTCAACTTCTCCTTCCCCCTTGCTGGATCAAGAAGGAGGAGACGTCCCCGAGCTGCACGTGTGTTGAACGCGGAGGCACCGTCCGTTCGGTGCTGGGATCTTCGGCGATTTGAATTGCGGCGAGGACGACTCCATCAACCGCGTTCTTGAATGCTTCCGCTTAGCGATCTACAAGGGTATGTGGATCCGACTCTTCCCTCGTAGATGCATCTCCTAGATTGATCTTGGTGAGCGTAGGAAAATTTTTGTTTCCCATGCAACGTTCCCCAACAATTATAGGAGCATACCACATCACCTTCGCAGGAACCCTCTTCCTGGCGGGCTCGCCATCAACATCACCAGGGTCATCTCGTCTCATCTTATACCGCAATGCACCGCATACCGGGCATGCGTTCAGATCCTTGTATGCACCGCGGTAGAGGATGCAGTCATTAGGGCATGCATGTATCTTCTGCACCTCCAATCCTAGAGGGCATACGACCTTCTTTGCCGCGTATGTACTGTCGGGCAATTCGTTATCCTTCGGAAGCTTCTTCTTCAATATTTTCAGTAGCTTCTCAAATCCTTTGTCAGCCACATCATCCTCTGCCTTCCACTGCAGCAATTCCAGTACGGTACCAAGCTTTGTGTTGCCATCTTCGCAATTGGGCTACAACCCTTTTTTGTGATCCTCTAACATGCAATCGAACTTCAGCTTCTCCTTTTGACTTTCGCATTGTGTCCTTGCATCGACAATGACCCGGCGGAGATCATCATTTGGTTCCTCTTGATCTTCAGCAGCTTCACCCGTTGCAGCATCATTGGGCACATCGTCTGGTTTCTCTTGATCTTCACCAGCTCCCCCCATTGCAGCATCACCGTATTCAGGGGGCACATAGGGCCTGTTCTGAAGTCCTCTAGTTCCATGCTTCATAGTCTGAAAATGTGGAGCTGAGCCGAACGTTTTAGCTCCAGGAAGCTAGCTTCGAGAAGCCCTTGTCGATCCTAGTGTAAATCTGAAGGAGTTTGAGAAGCTAGGGAATCGCAGCTTCAGAAATCCTTTGAAGCTTGGAGTTGGCTGAAATTACAATGGCTGCCACCGCCAAGTGAAGAAAACGCTTCGTTTCATATCTGTCCTCCAGTTTTCCATCGTGGAAGCACGCTCAGCACGCCTGTCCTTTTATTTTGGGCCACATGCAGTCCATTTAACTATCTCCATCCAGCCCAACATGGCGCTACAGCTGCAGGAAGCCCAAGGTGGCGATGGAGAAGTTGTTTTCGGTGCAGAACGGACGTGAATCGCTGTGTCGAGCGAGAAGCTAGGCTGAGAAGCTGAATTTTTGGAGTTGGGAGAGTTGGGAGGAACTCAGAACAAGCCCATAGTTGTCATCGTACTCTTCTTCTTCGCCGTCTTCCATCATAACCCCTATTTCTCCGTGCCTCGTCCAAACATTATAGTGTGGCATGAAACCCTTGTAAAGCAGGTGGGAGTGAAGGATTTTCCGGTTAGAGTAAGACATCGTATTCCCACATTTAGTGCATGGACAACACATAAAACCATTCTGCTTGTTTGCCTCAGCCGCATTTAGAAACTCATGCTCGCCCTTAATGTACTCGGAGGTGTCTCTGTCACCGTACATCCATTGCCGGTTCATCTGCGTGCATTATATATAATTAAGTGTGTCAAAAACCATTACAGAACATCATAAATAGATAATTAAGTGACCAAATTAATAGAAGTTCATCATCACATTAAAACCAAAGTACATACATATATAATTCTCATCTAACAACATATAGCTCTCCGTACACATCGAAACTATGTAAAACATTTCAATGCGAAAACAAATGCGATCATAATCGCAACCAAGGTAACAATTGATCCAACGGCATACTGATACCAAGCCTCGGTATGAATGGCATATTTTCTAATCTTTCTAATCTTCAACCGCAATGCATCCATCTTGATCTTGTGATCATCGACGACATCCGCAACAAGCAACTCCAATATCATCTTCTCGTCCTCAATTTTTTTTATTTTTTCCTTCAAGAATTTGTTTTCTTCTTCAACTAAATTTAACCTCTCGACAATAGGGTCCATCTTGATCTTGTGATCATCGACGACTTCCGCAACATGCAACTCCAATTCCATCTTCTCCTTCTCCATTTTTTCCAATTTTTTCTTTAAGGAAATGTTTTCCTCTTCAACTAAATTTAACCTCTCCACAAGAGGGTCGGTTGGAATTTCCGGTTCAACTACCTCCTAGACATAATAAAAAATCTATGCATGTCAGGTTGGTCGGCATAACTATCATAAACACTAAAACAAATAGTTATAAATTAAAGATAATATACCACATCCGAATCGTAGACAGGACAAGGGCCCACGTAGGCGGATATCAAAACCATCGCACTATATAATAACAAGCAATAATAAACGTAAGAAAATTAGACAAATATCTATCTAAAGCAATAATAACAAGCAATAATAAAGTAAGAAAAGCATGGACATAACAAGAGGCTCACCACGGTGGTGCCGGTGACGAGATCGGCGAGGGCGATCAACGGCGGCGAAGACGGGGACGGGACGTGACGGACCGCTAAACCTAGACAAATGTCGGAGAAAATAGAGCTTCGAGAGGAGAAAAACTTAACTAGTGTGGCTTGGGCATTCCATCGAACACGTTGTGTGCATAGGAGGTGAGCTAGAGCACCACTAACCCCTCTCCCCCTCGGCCAGAAAAAAAACAGAGCAGTGTGCTCGGCTCTTGCGCGAGGGGGTATATATAGGCACCTCATTGGTCCCGGTTGGTGCTACGAACCGGGGCTAAAGGGGTGCCTTTGGTCCCGGTTCATGCCACCAACCGGGACCAATGGTGGTGGGCCAGGAGCAAGACCCATTGGTCCCGGTTCGTCGCACCAACCGGGACCAAAAGGTCCAGACGAACCGGGACCAATGGCCCACGTGGCCCGGCCGGCCCCCTGGGCTCACGAACCGGGTCCAGTGCCTTCATTGGACCCGGTTCTAGATTGAACCGGGGCTAATGGGCTGGACTGGCCTGGACCAAAGCCCTGTTTTCTACTAGTGGATCTATGTCTTCAAAATCACGCTATATGTATGCATAGGGCCTCGCTCAAGCAATGCACATCTAGGTCAGAGAGTGTCTTCTTTGCTGAGTTCCCTCACTCTTGAATGTAATGAGACGTATGATAATTCTTGGGGAAATGTTTGTCATCTACCATACATATAGCATGGTCGAAAGCATTTCTAAATAAACTTTGTATGGCTTCCATTATCGCGCACGGATCTTTTGATTTATGAATTACGTTCATGAAACAAAACCAAACAGACAGCGACAGAGTTTGGTAGCATGAGATTGAGAACACACAAAAAAACCTTATTGTGCTTTTTTTTAGCATAAAAAAAACACAATAAGGTTTTTTTGTGCTTTTCACCCTAAATCCATAAAAGACTAATAGTAGTGTTTTCGTACTGTGCACGCTACTAATATGTAGAATAATGATTTTCTACAAAATAGCTTAGCAATCTTGTATAAATCCAAAAAATGGATATGTCACTAGGAACTTTGTACAGTATACCTTCAAACTAATTTGTTGTGTCACAAACTAATATGTCATTCTCAAACCGGACACGATCCCCCTTTGCACGTATCTCGCCCCTTTAATCTCCCATCGGGTCAAAACCAACGTGCATTGAAACTTCTGTTATTCCGGCGCCCCACTTCTGAGTTCTCGCGTCATCCCCCTCGCGAGCGACACGAGAGGCGACTGCCCAGCCGCCAGCGACCCCTTTGACCTCCCTCCTAGCCCACCGTCGCCGCCAGGGGTTGGCGCTGGGATAAGCCTTGGCCGGTGGTGGCGGAGGGTTGTTCCTCCTTCTCCCGGATTTGTGGCGAGGGGGCTAGATCCGTGGGGGCCGGCTTCTCCCTTGATCCACGGCGGCGCGGCGGCTTCCAGCGGCGGTGCTTGGTGGCACGGGTGGAGTTCGGATGCGCGCAGCATGGAGATCGGCTAGGCGTGGCATGACGGTGGAGGTGAGGTTGGGCGTGGCCGGTGGTGGTGGCGGCGGCGGCGTCCAGCCCGGATCCTGTCTTGGCGGTGGGTGTGCTACCAGCGGATGCTATGCACGACGTCTTATACGGAGACGTCAAGTCATGCCTGCTACCAGAAGGTGATGCACGATGGCTTTGGCGGAGTTGTCAAGTTTGTCCTGTTGTTATTGGATCGAAGGTGGTGCGATAGTAGTGGGAGGCAGGCGGTATGGGACGTCTTTTTCTTCCGTTTTCTCCTCGAGAGGTATCCAGCTATCGAGGTGTCAATAGACGGATTATGAAGGATGGTACAGACAGCTTGAACGAATAGCTTATGCATTCTGGTGTAAACGCAAGATCTCTGATCTAGCTATGTCGTCGCACGCATATGTAGTGTCCTTGCTGAAGGTGGTGGATTGAAGCTTTGCTTTCGGGATGAGAATCCGAAGTTGAACCTTGTTGTGGACTCGCCATCATCGGCGCACTTGCGGTGATTCCTTCTTGAAGGTGTAGCCTTGGAGTTATGTATTTTTCGTGTATGTTGTGTCTTGTATCATAGGGTTAGTGGTTATCTCGGGGAGTTACTGTCGCGAGGTATATGGCATCAGGGTTTGTTTTTTGCTTTTTCCCGGGTCGATGGTGTTCGGCTACTAGATTTTTTCTCTATTTATAATATATGGCTGCATGCATCGTCCTGATGCAGAGGCCGGGGGTTATCCTCGTTTTAAATTTTTATTTTTTGAAACTTCTGTTTGATACTTTGAAATTTAACAACAGGACTGGTGAACATGCGACCTTACAGGTACACACCAGAGAGCAAAAAACAGAGATATAGAAGCAGTTAATAAAGAGATGCTGCTAGCAGGATTGATTGTTCCAAGTTGCAGTCCTTTATTACATTCGCGAGGTGTACCATCAGATTCATTTAGTGGAAGAAGACGTGATGAAAACTGCATTACGAATGGGCACTATCATCTCCTCTCCTCTCCTCTGCTACAACAGGGGGTACTGGTGTTTATGGATCACATATTGGTCTATTCAAAGACGTTGGAGTAGCACGTACGGCTTCTGTGATAAGTTTTGATGCTACTCAGAGATAATGCATTGCATGCCAAACACTCTAACTTTCAATTTGCTCAAAGACAGGTCAAGTACTTTGGGCATTGTATTAGTGAGCAGGGAGTGGCTACATTGGATGAGCATGTGGAAGTTGTTCAAACATGGAGGCAGCTTGTAACAATTAAACAGTTACCTAATCGTCCTCTCACTGACTTACTCAAGAAAAATGTGGTGTTTGTCTGGACACCAACTGTAGAGGCAGCATCCTGTGCTCCGAAGAAAACACTTGTCCAAGCAACAGTCCTCGCTCTGTCTGATTTCCAGAAGGAATATGTCCTGGAGACTAACGCAAGCGCTACATGTATAATGTATTGGTGTTGTTCTGCTGCAGAATTCTCATCCGATAACCTATCTCAGCAAAGCCCTCTCTCTCCACGCAATTTGAGTCTTTCTGCATACAAGGAGTGCCTCGCGTTACTTTTGGCAATCGACAAATGGTGGCCGTACTTACAACACTCAGAGTTTCTGATTAGAACTGATCAACACAGTGTACTCAACGTGACAGATTAACGGCTTAAGACCCCTATCCAACAACGTGCTTTGTGTTGGCGCAGCTCCCTCGCCCTGGCTCTCCTCTCTCTCACTAAGCTCTCTCACTCTCGACGCCATGGCTCGAACCAACAGAAGAGGAAGAAGGCGATCAGAGGAGGAGGAAGAACAGGGACACGGCAAGGATTTTCCTGGCGCACGAACGCCTCAACCTTGAGCACAAACTCAAAAAACCCTACAGCCATTACAACGATCACCGCAGCGAGCTTTATACCGGGGCAACGATGGGCCACAACCTACTCGCTCCTGCCCACTACACCGCCTGGTCCGGCTCGCTCTGGACGCACCCACGACGCGCTCTCGCGCCGAGCCTTCAATGAACGAGCGCGATCGCCTTCATCTTTCTATACAACTGCTCGATCCCGGCCACCGCCGCATACACAGGCGATCCGGCACGAGTCAAGCAGCTTCTTCACGAGCGTTGCATCCTCCAGGGTCGAGCCGAGCCCCGCGAGCGCGCCGCCATGCCTCCAAGCCTGCCAGCGAACGCGTCCAGCGTCTCGCCCTCCACCATACGCAGGAGCTCGAAATCGCTGCAGAGCGTGCCCTGCCGCGCCGCCCGAACGCGGTCCGCCCCGACGAACCTGACCTTGAGGCTCGGCCAGACCTCCGCCGCCGTCTTCTTCGACGATACCTACAACAGCATGTCCTCCGCGAGTGCACTGAGCATGTAGGCACGCGCCGGCTTGTCTTTCTTCGCGATCACCGCCGCCGCCGCGTCCTCCGGCACCACCACTGCTTCCCACGGCCCGGCTGCGTCGAGGTTTGCCTCGACCTTGATGGCCCATGCCGTGTAGTTGTCTCCGGTGAGCACCGGCACCGGCTGCGACAGCGATCCACCCGCTCCGCCGGCATACGAGATGATGGACATCGCCGGCGCGCCCTGACCTTCACGTGGCTCGATGCCAATTGTTGGCGCAGCTGCCTTGCACTGGCTCTCCTCCCTCTCTCACTAAGCTCTCTCACTATCGACGCCGTGGCTCGAACCAACAGAAGAGGAAGAAGGCGATCAGAGGAGGAGGAAGAACAGGGACACGGCGAGGATTTTCCCGGCGCACGAACGCCTCAACCTTGAGCACAAACTCAAAAAACGTTGCAGCCATTACAACAATCACCGCAGCGAGCTTTCTACCCGGGCAACGCTGGGCCACAACCCACTCGCTCCTGCCCACTACACCACCTGGTCCGGCCCGCTCTTGATGCACCCACGACGCGCTCTCGCGCCCGCTCCTCGCGCTGAGCCTTCAACGAACCAGCGCGATCGCCGCACCCCGATCGCCACCGACTACGCTACACACACACCCGTGCGGTGTTCACCCGCATGGACTCGCCCATGCATCACACGCACGCACACACTCACGCACGCGCCGCGGACCCAGTGCGCACCAATAACATGCCCCGGTCGTGCCTGGCTTGCCACCGCGGCTTATTGCCCAACACTTTTACCATGCTGAGTTCAGGATCCAGTACAAGCCGGGTGTGTCGAACAGGGCTGCGGATGCCTTATTTTGAAGAACCGGATGCTGATGTTTAATTTGCTGCTATCTTTGATTTGCAAACCTCTGTGGCTATAGGCCGTCAGCAACAGTTAAGCGGCAGGAACCAGCAGCACAGCAACTGTTGACACGATTAGCCCTTGAAAGTGATATGGCCGGCCCTAGTTCCAAGGAAGATCAAGTTGTGAGTAACAACGTGGTCAAGGGTTTTCAGCTTGTGCATGGAACCAAGGAGGAAAGTGGCGCGTGGAGCCAGGATGGACTTGATGTTGTTGACGTTAATACTAAAGAACAAGAAACACATAGCGCTAGCACACAATCCTGGAAACTGAGAAGGGATGATTTGGTTTCCTACTTCTACACGTACATGTTTGGAGGTTGGAGATACTATTATTTTGGAGACCAATTACTTAAATTGGAAGATGTTTTTGTTGCACGTACTAGTAAAAATGCCCGTGCGTTGCAACGGGTCAGGACGCTGCGGTTGCGCACACCAATGATCGCCACCTCGCAGGTGCTTCTCTATCGGGCGAATGATAGTTGCCACGTATCAGGTTTGCTCGACCGAAAATCTCGGTTGCGGGACTTGTGTCACTGATAGAAAAAATGATGATTTGATGGAGGGCAAAGTTTGTTGGACTTAGTTGGTGACATGTGATATGATCTAAAATTAATTGATCTAGGTAAAGAAACGATGAATTTATCGAGGGCATGTTTTCTGGACTTAATACGGGACAAGAGACATTTATCCTAAATAAATTGATATAGTTGAACAATTTATAGTAACAGGAGCAGTAGTACACAAACCAGGTAGCAGGGGATCGTTTGTGGCTTAAGAAAAGAAAAATCTTACTGGGCGCAAACAGCACTCCTGAATCCTGATCCATTAAACGCAAACATGCGGGAGCACTTCGATGAAATTATACAACTAAATGATGAAGATATACATATAACTACAACTGATATCTTTGATGGAAAGCTAGCAGAAGAAAAACACATGGTAGAATGACTATCATTACAACTGATACGTGCAGTGCTGTAACTTTGGGCCAATAATGTTCATATTTCAGTTGATCTGTCAAACTTGTTTTATGGTGTCTTGGTTTATGTAGTTAATTGACCATTCCAACCACTTATGTACGTTCTTTGTAGCTCA
>LR738712.1:819430281-819491934 GCA_902687465.1 Secale cereale | reverse complement strand
GTAACTATAATTGCTACTTACATGGCAACGGGAGAATCTTGCATCTTCTGTATAAACAAAAAACAAAGCTTACACCTTGAGGAGTCTGAGGTGGTGGGGGCTTCAGCGTGGTGTGCTGCAGAGTGCAGACTGAAGGAGCCGCCTTGCTGGGGAGCGGACCGGCCGGATTGGATGAGCTGGACTGCCGGAGGCGGAGCAAGGTGGCCTTGAGCTCAACCAATGAGGGGGTGAGGGCGTCCAGCAATAGATGGGGGCATCGAGCAGGGCGTTGACCTTGACTGCCGTCGTCCTGGCGTCCAGCAGAGGTGGCAGCCTGCTTCTTGAACGACGAGGAGATGAAGGAGGCTAGGGGAGGTTCCCACTTCATCCCCATGCTCGCAGCCTCATCGAGCAACCTCACGCCTGAGTGCCTCTCTGGATCTTCGCATCCCCGAGCAAGACCTCTGCGCCTGTGCCCCGATCTAGCGCCGCCGGAGAACCAACCACGGCCGCGCCTCTTCCTCTTCCTTTCTCCTCCACTCCGTGGTCTCTCTCCATCTCTGTCAACTCACTCTTTGCTCTCTCAGAAAGCAAGTTCGCCACCCCCGGAGTTCAAGGCGCCGCTGCCGCCGGTCGCCCTATCCTCGACCAGTCAGATCCGGACCCTCCTAGATCCACGCGCCCAGCCACCTACGCATCACAAGCACCACCGCACGCCGGAGGACCCTGCGCCCTGCCTTCCTCACCCTCGAACGGCTACCTATCGGGAGCCGGACGCCAGCGCCGCACCCTCCAATCCTCTGCCTCTCGCGAGGTCGCGACCAGTAGATGGAGGGGAGCCGTGAACGGCGAAAAAAGCTGCGAGTGAGGAGGAGACGGGATTGGGAGAGGCAGCAGGCGGTCGACGACGCGCGGTGAGGCGGTGCGGTTCGGGGCAGGAGGCGGCCGGCGGCGCGCGGGGCGTGGCCGGAGGTGCGTGGGGCGGGGCGGAGGGGCGCTGCGCAGGGGAGGAGAGCCCGTGCGTGAGCCCACGAACGAAACGTTTTTCACCGTTGACCACTTAAATTTGTACCGCGGGTTAATTAGCATATAACAGAGGGGCTTTTCTGCGAAGTGACACGACGGACGGGCTGAAACCCTATTTTCTTTATTATTAGGTAAAGATATGGATACAAAATCTAGTTGAAGACAAAGATTGTCAGCCAGATTTGACCGGCTATTATTTTGAAAAGAAGGGACGTTCACAAGATGGCATTAAAAAAGGAGTCCATGTGCCATACGGTCAAGGCAAAGTATGTGCACGTACAGGATTAATTCCTGATGCCACCGATCCATGGATTCCACCGTGAAGACGTGCGGTAACAAACAAGTTTATTTTCTAGTTTGTTTATTCTGTTATAGATTCTACGTTGGTTTTAGATAATTACTAGGAAACATGCCCGTGCGTTGCAACGGGAGAAAATAAATCACTCACATACACACACTCGATGACACTAAGAAATCATACGAAATCTTTCACAATGCCGTACGAGAAACAACATGATAAGGGATGTTGTGGACAAATATAAAGATGGGATGATTTTTTTTAAGTAACTAAAGTTGTGTCCAATTGATTAGCCGGTATCAATTCACGTCTTTGTGGTGTTCCTCCTTAGTGATACCTAAAAAATAATGCATTACACGTAAAAAAGAAAGAAATAATGCATTAGGCTGAAAATAACAAATTACACTTTAGTACACAATGATAGCACGTGCATAGGAGCATGTTAGATATCTCCATAAAAAACAATCAATCTATAAGGACATGTATAACGAATAGGCATTTTCAAATTCACCATATAGAGAAAAGTATTTAATTAAAGTTGGAAAATTGTGTAACCCATCAAATAAGATGGCACTTGGGCGAGGCTGTTCTATCTTCCGCTCATAAAAAATCAAGAGAAAACAAAGAAAAAGCGAGAGAAGTGGGGATCAAACTCAGGCCGGCTGAGTGGGAGTGCAGGGCTCGAACCAGTGAGCTACTTGTGCGCCTGTTGTTTGTAAAAGAATAACACCCTAAATGAGCTATGCGCAACGTTGGTGACTTAAAAAAAACGAATCATTTTTGCCACTTACGGGTGGCATTGGTGGGTAATTCTTGCCAACTTCGAGGGTAGTTTTTATGACGTACGGGCTGAAACCCAATTCTCTTTATTATTAGGTAGAGAATTAGGTACGAGTCCGAGATCTTTAGGCTTAGGCGTGGGTTGTAAGCCTATATATAAAGGCATCAATGGTCATTGTAAGGGGAGGTTATTTTGAGATGAATTAGACACCGCGTGTGTTTCGGCCGTCGGCCATTATCGAGTTTAGAGAAATCTTGTCAAAAGTCTCTACTGGCGTGTGAGTTCCTGCAACGCGACGCGTAGGAGATTACAAGCTGAACATATACGGTTCGTCCACGTTATTCCTTCATATCGAGGGGTTGGCGTGTTGTTTTTGCGGAGTTTGTGAATATTTTCGTAAACCCGCAACGAGTTCTTGCTGCGATGGATTTTTGTGCCGTGAAAGATCGGGCCAACAAAGGACCGACCCTCGTCTCGATGTTCGCTCCTCATCAAGTGGTATCAGAGACCGGCGTTTCTCATGGCACTTCGGAGGAGACGGCCGGCATGCCGTCATCAAGGAGCTACTGGAGACTCTCCGGCGATTTTTTGCTGGAGGAGAAAGGTTATGGTGCTGAACTTTTTCACACCTACTGTAAAGTGGGAGAGAAAGTTTGCGCCATGACGATCGACCACGATAGTTTGGTCAACGCGGTCGGCATCGACATGGTGGAAAAACTGGAGCTATCGATGACACCTCATCCACGACCATACTCACTGAGGTGGTGCTACGACACGCTCGCCATCACGCATCAAACTAGGGTACTCTTTTCAGTCGGCATATATTCTTGTGAGGTTTTGTGTGACATAATTTCGGCACCGATGATTTCGTGTCATATGCTACTGGGAGATCCATGGTACAAGAAAAACAATGTCACACATGACTATCTCGCCAACACGTACACTGTCGACCGGGATATAAAATATGTTCTGATGGTCATGGAAAAGAAGTCATTCATTACATGGAGAAAAGAACAGCTACGAAAAAGGAAGGATCAAGAAGAAGCAAAGAAGGAAGCCGAAGTTATAGAAGTTTTGCCGATTCATGATCGATCTGCTATAATGCTGTTGAAGAGACCGGCTCGAAACCGAGGACGGTTTCACTTCAAGTGGGGATTAAGATGGTGAACTCGCGGGATGACCAATCTGATCATGAGGAGGTCGATGAGCTTCCGGAGGGTCTGGAGATAAGTGATGATTTGCGTATCCATCTGATGGCGATTAAGGGAGCCAACAAGAAGCTTGGGACAAGGGTTGAGGAATTGTCTGCAAATATTGTAGGTGTCGAGGACAGGTTGAACGAGCGTTTGACTGCCAGTGACCGACAGCGCACTGACAATCTACAGGTTGTGACCGAGAGTCTTAATCGGCTCACCACAGCAGTTCAGCGCCTTCAGGTGAGAGATGTGCCACCCCGACAGTCCCGCTCACCACGACGACGACGTGTCCGCGACAACGACGATGATGGTGATTTTTCTGAGGATTCTGATGCCCGTGGAGGCTTACCTCACCGACCACGGCATGATGTTGGGGCTCACCGCCATGTTGGGCAACGCCGTGACTATGGCAACAATGGTGCCCACGAGGATGATGGTTTGGGTCGAATCAAGATAACCATACCTGAATTCTCGGGACGTTGTGCTGACCCGGAGAAATATTTGGAGTGGGAGATGCGCGTAAATCAGATTTTTGATGGTCACAACTACTCCGAAGAGAAGAAGGTTCGTGTTGCATCTATGGAATTTACAGAGTATGCTCTTGTATGGTGGGATAATAAGAACCGTACTCACGAGCGACCAGCGACATGGGCTGACATGAAGCGAATCATGAGGGACGTTTTGTGCCTGCTTACTACACTCGCCAGCTTCATAGTAGACTGCGTCGTCTAGTGCAAGGTACGAAATCAGTTGATGAGTACTACAAGGAGATGCAAGTTTTGATGATCCGTACAACTATGCGTGAGTCTGCGGAGGCGACCATGGTTCGTTTCTTTGAGGGGTTAGAAGAAAAGATTCGCGACCGTGTTGATTTAATGCAATATAATGATATTCATGAGTTGCTTCATCAAGCGGAGCGTGCTGAACGTTGGGTATTGGAGAAGCAAGTTTCAGAGACTCGTCCAACTTACAACAGTGGGCGACGTGGTTTTTCTCCTATTGATGATGGGTTTAGTGCTAAACCGACTACTTCTTATAAGTCGGGAAGCATTGAACAAACCAAAGTGGCTGCTGCGCCAAAGGAGGTTTCTCAAGTTTCGTCTAGTGCGACGTCATCTCATCATCGTAATATTATTTGCCACAAGTGTGGAGGACGTGGACACATGAAGCATGAGTGTTCCAATCAACGAAGGGTTCTACTTGTTGATGCGGAATATATTTCAGAATCTGAAGATGAGACGCCTAAGTTAGAGGATGGAATCGAAAGAGGTTATGGTGATACCATATTATGTTATCCTCAAGATGATCCTGATATGGAGAGTTTGCTAGCACATAAGGTCCAGCGAGATGACAAGACCATTGTTGAACAAGGACAACGGCGGAGTATTTTTCAAACTGCATGTACCATCAAGGGAGAAGTTTGCAAACTAATAGTTGATGGTGGCAGTGCTAGCAACATGATTAGCAAGGATGTGGTGGAGTCTCTTTCTTTGCCAACATGGGAGCACCCAAGACCATACTATATGAAGTGGATAAATGATGTTGGCAAAGTGAAGGTAACTCACAGGGTGAAGGTTCCTTTTTCTGTTGATGGCTATGTTGATAAGGTGGAATGTGACGTTATGCCACTACATGTTTGTCACCTTATTTTGGGGCGTCCGTGGCAGCATGATGTTAACGCTCTTCATCACGGACGAACAAACAGGTACACTTTTATGCATAAGGGCGAGTTCTATGCTATTCTTCCTAAGAATGCACATAATATAAAGTGTACTATAGAAGTGTTTAAGAAGAAATCTGCAAGGCCCAAGTCGAAACCGAGGACGATTTCTTTTCAAGGACGGGAGGATGATACGACACTATGTACGGAGACTGATGTTTCATTGCCGGAGAAGTATATCGTGCCAGCTAAACGCACCGGAAAAAGAAATCAGTTTGTTACTGATGCAATACATAAACAAAGCCTGGCCATGCTGCACATAGCTCCCGAGATACAGGTGTTACAGATTGGCACAATGACGTTTCAAATTGTACAGCGGAAAGAAGTGAAGCCCACTTTTCAAACCCCATGCAATCATTATACAGAGGGAAAGATGCAAGTCAAATTATTTTGACGTCAATCTCAAAGTCTAAATATATTAAGGGTTCAGGAGGATGAATGCGTTTTCCTTCTGATTAGTACTAGTTTGTTTCCTTTTCAATAAGTACTAGCATGTCTTTGTCTTTTGTGATCAACGTTGCCGGACTATTAAATTAGTTAAGATCTGGTTAGGAAGATAGGAGAGAGAGAGTCCGTGTAGTATTTTTCTTGTTTAAGCCGATTTTACCTGGTCGTGTTCCTCGCCTATATAAAAGGCCGGCTTCGGCCGTGTACGGGGGAGTTTAGTTGGAGATTGGTTTTTTTTATCCTCATGGACAAAGTCAAGTCGGGGCATCTTCCCTTGATCAGTTAATACTAGTTGATGAGTTGAATACTTTGTGTGTTTCGGCAAGGAGATTGGAGGCATCAACTTCTAATTTGCTGCTGATCTTTTGAAGATCGTCCACGTACTTTCTTTATCGGGTGTGCGTGTTGTTTTTGTGGTGATTGCATCTACAAGATCGCGAGCGTCACGTCGTCTCAGATGACACTGTACCGTGAAAGATTGGGGAATTTATTCGTGCCGTCGATTTTCTATCAACGGTTTCATCAGAAAGTAACGAAGTCGATGGGTTCACTCTGAAGGATCGAGCCATTGGTCTTCAAAATTGCATTCGGATCATTAGTCATTTGGACACTCAGACGTCCCTGGTTGGAGCTCTGCATGACAGTGCCACGGGAGCTGCACCGAGGCAATGGGCCCAAGCACCAGTGAGACAGATGGAGTAACCCGAGTACATCGTGGAGTGGCTGCAACAATTGAGGCGTGGGTGAGCTGTCGATGTGTGTGTGGTTGCTGGCCGTAGACTCTATGTGTGCCCGTGGGCGCAAAAGTGAAGGATATCTACTATCCTAAATATAAGTCTTTGGAGATATTTCACTATAGACCATATACGGAGCAAAATGAATGAATCTACACTTTAAAATGCATCTATATACATCCGTATGTGATTGATAGTGGAATCCCTACAAAGACTGAATCTATACTCTAAAATGCATCTATATACGGAGCAAAATGAATGAATCTATTTAGGAACGGAACAAGTATAATATTGTTAGAGATATATTTGGTACTTAGAGATTGTCCGGATTAGATAGGAATTGTTTCCGTCTTATCTCTAGGAGGTGTCTTATCTTCAAAGTCTTGTACTCATTATATACTCCCTCCGTTCCTAAATATAAGTCTTTGTAGAGATTCCACTATCAACCACATACGGATGCATATAGATGCATTTTAGAGTATAGATTCATTCATTTTGCTCCGTATGTGGTCCATAGCAAAATCTCTTCAAAGACTTATATTTAGGAACGGAGGGAGTACTTGCCATCGAGGCTCAGTAATATATTCAACGCATTACATCAATTATCCATCTCTATCATTACATCAAATATGGACAAGAACAACAAGAAGAGATGCTCTCTCTATTTACATATACATATAGAGATAGACTCTCTCTTTATATATATATAGGAAAATAGGTTGATACTCCTAGGAGTACGTACTCCTATCGACGTGTCGCTAGCTGGTTTGTTCCCCTGTGCTATTGGATTCTATCGCTTGCACCCGTTTTGCGTTCGTGAAAACCCCCTTCTAAAACCATGTTGTTATTCCGGCTTTCATGGGATTGTTGAACACGAGAGAAGAAACTCCCTGGACGACGGCCCTTTCTTCGGGTCACCGGCCGCGGCGACGCGACGAACTCTAGGTTTGTTTCGCCGCCCGTCTTCGCCATAATCAGCGCGCGTCCGACAGGTAAAACTAGATTCGCCGTACAGTCTCGTCTCTAGTTTCGTTAGATTCGAGGTGACCATCTCTAGGCTTGGCGTTGCATGAAAACCATAGATTAGTACGGCGGCTCCTCGTTCTTCCAGATGGATTTTGAAGCCTTGATCGACTCCAAAGGCCAGTAGCACAAAGTCAATCTGATCTACAAACTATTTTCCTGATCCGCTCTGTTTGACAGAAACACATTTCTTTTGATATCTTATGCACAGGAAGGGGCCGGGTGGTACCACTCGACATTCGACAACTACGGCCACTAATTTTTTTTTCCGCCGGCGACATAAATATATACGTGCTCAGGTATGCATGCATGTGCTTATACATTATTGACGGGAGAGATTCGTTTGTGTCTTTTTTGTCATATTCTAGTTTCAGGGATGGAGTTGCATCTATGCGTGGCCATCTAATTACCGCCTCCAAACCCATGCATGGAACCACAGGAATAGCAGCGGCTCCACGACGTTGAATGAGATGTGGCTGGCTGTAACATGCAGTCGGCGGCTCGACGACACGTCCTCACATAACAGCAATGCACGGTAACCGAGATGTGGCTGCCGGCCTCTCAACAACATCCTCAGGCGCCTGTAACACATGTGACAGTCTGCGGCTTGGTGTCGAAGACGTCTCCATACTGTTGCCATTGATACATTGTACTACTTGTAAAAAATATGTGGTACAATATTAACATTGAAGTACATTTGATGGATCTATATACCTTTTTATGCAGGTTTATACTTTCTGAATGTATTTCAAAGTTTCAATTCAGAATATCGTTAATTTAACGCTGATCATAGGCCCTCTTTCATAAAAGTATCTTAATATGAGGTATTATCTGACTACTCTTAACACATGGTATACTACTTCGAACAATCAAATCAAATGTGTACAAATCGAAGACCACGCCCATGCCTAAAGTCTCATTTCTTTCCTGGTGAGTGGACCATACAATTAATTAGTTTGTCTCTGTAACACTAGAGCAAAGTGTAGTATATACCCACTTATATATATATATATATATATATATATATATATATATATATATATATATATATATATATATATATATAGAGAGAGAGAGAGAGAGAGAGAGAGATCCGGTGTTGTTCACGCTATCCAACATGGATCAAAATGTGTTAATATGTAACATTTACTTAGTGATACATGTGGTATTCTTCAATAAAAAAATGATTGTGATGATTTTATGAATTTTCATGCTCAATCCACAAAAACTCTGGTTAAGTCTTGATCAACCTAACTATGGCCATGAGATAAGACTACATGGATGACTCAACTTAAAATATTTATTTTTAGCTTTTGTGAATAGGTTTTCGTACTTATAGATGTATGAAATGCAAGATTTCTCACCTAAAAGAAATCCATAGTACTCCCTTTGATCCAAATTAATTGACAAAGCTTTAGTACAACTTTAAGCACAACTGACAAGAACATTTATCCAGTCTGGTTGCTGAAGACTGAATCACATGGCTTGAATTTTACTGATAAACAGCCTTCCGTTATCATCTCATGTTGATAAAATGACTAAATGACTATGTAATTTCATTAAGAACATTTTTGTAACCATGGAAGAACATACATATACGTCTGGACAAGCAAAACAATCATTCGCTCTGTTTCTCAGTCTATCACTTTTCCAGGAAAAATGAAAAGCAAAGCCATCACTCGCTCTCAGTCCATCTGCGCTCATTTCATCTAATCACGTGCACCACAACAATTATTTATGAAGATCTTTCTATGCAAAAACTATACTATCATGAATTCAATCTAAGATCAAAGTTTTCAACAACCACACTCAACATGACTCATATTTATATGCCACCAGCAGTCAAATTCATTATATGCATGTTTCACGATGCATTCTACACATTTGCATTGAGATTCAACTCTTCAACACCTTTCTCGCATACACCCAGACCGGGGTACAAATGTCGTTGGTGAAAGCCATGCAAGAAATAAGAAAGAGAAAATAGATGTTAGTTTGAGAATAAGAGATGTCGGGAAGAGAACACCCAGTGTCAAGAGCACGGGAGGTACAAAGTGATACGATGCCTGGACATGCCAATATGCACTGTGCATGAGGGCCGCCACTATGCTCTCCTACCTGCCGGAGGCTCTCACCGTCTTGGCCGCCACATCGTCTACCTCACTGATTGGCTGCACATATTGTAGCCACCTTCCGCAGTTATAGATGGTCAAGTTGTATGCCACGATGCCCCCGATAGTGGTGAACGATGGATCAGTGGTGGCTCTCTGTACACTGTACATATTGCCCTACCGATGAATGAATCAGTGTGTTGAGTCTCCAATGCAGTTTCCTCCTTAACACACACGGTCCAATTCTTCATCAAGTAAGCTCGCCACAGTGTAAGTTCTAGTGGTGGAGACCCTCAACACCAGATTACCAATGAGCTGTGCACGAGGGGCTAGTCTTGCGCAGCATCCTAACCCCGAGCAAGTGTACTAGCATGCTTAGGCATCATCGTGACGAATGCCTAAGGCCTAGTTGTCACCGATCGTCATCGCCTAGCACGTCCAGCTGGTCAGCAGCTCAGCATGTACCTGATGTGATTCGACGTACATACGGGGTGCACTAGCCCAGTACCTTTAGGTCTACTAGCATGCTTAACTGGCTTGCGACATGTAAGGGAAACTAGCTACTAAGACCAACATACGCCGCTTAACAGGCGATCTCACGACTGGCTTGGACAAAGGATGAATAGATCTAACTTTTTTTGGACTTTTTCTTGGACAATAGGTAAGAAAATAAATCTAATCTAGGAATAACTAGAAAGTCTCACCGAGCAACCTGAAAACTGATACCACTTGATAGAGGCGAGGGGCCCGATCTTTCGATGAGATGATAACTATCGATTTGGTGGAGACGACTTTGACGATCCGACTACAAACATGCACGATGTTGCGCCTTAGCAATCGCTAAACCAATCTTCAGGGGTTACTGACGATGCTAGAAGCACGATCAGCCTGACCACGAAGGTCTATTCCTGCATGCAATCGAAGAACAAGCAAGAATATGATAAAGCAATCTGAATGTTGCAAATATGAATGAAGTATTGATAAAGATGGGGATCCGTAAGCGGTCTTGGTCTGGTCGTTGGACACAAACGAAGTACACGAAGTTGCAATGGCTAACTTTTGACTAAACAAATCCCAAAGAAAAAGCTACTAGATGGATCTACTTATATAGGAGCAAGGGGTGGTGGCCAAGGAGGTGGAAGGACGTCTCAAGGCAGCCTAAAACTAACCCTAGGTCGTACAAGGCTCATGGGCCCAAGTGGAGGTGATGCAACACCTTTGGACTCGTAGTTTGACTCGGATTCTGCTGCAGCGTGGTATTAGACGAGGAACACAAGTATAGACAACTGTTCGGATGTGAGTTAGGTGCTTTACCATTCAATTACTTGGGCATTCCGATACGTCACCGTAAACTATCCAATAAAGAGTGGAAATGTATTGAAGAACGAATTGAAAAAAAAAACTTAGCTGCTGGAAGGGAAAGCTTATGTCATATGGAGGTCGGCTAGTCTTGATTAACTCGGTCTTGACGAGTATGCCGATGTTCCTACTTTCGTTCTTCGAAATTCCGATAGGAGTCAGAAAGCGCCTTGATTTTTTTAGGTCTCGCTTCTTTTGGCAGTCTGATGAGGTCAAAAGAAAATACCGTCTGGCGAGATGGGATATTCCTTGTCGACCCAAAGAACAAGGGGGACTTGGTATTGAGAACCTAGAAATCAAGAATAAATGCCTTATGTGCAAATGGTTGTACAGGCTAGAGACCGAACCGGAGAGTATGTGGTCACAGATTTTGCGCAATAAATACTTACAATCTAAAACATTGGCCCAGGTAACCATGAGACCAACGGACTCACCATTCTAGAAGGGCCTTATGAGAACGAGGAATTTGTTCTTTCACAGGGTCAAATTCTTGGTAGGCAATGGTTTGTCGACAAGATTTTGGGAAGACACGTGGTTAGGAGACACGCCCTTGGCCGTCCAATATTGATACGTCCAAAACGTATCTATAATTTCTGCTTGCTCCATGCCACTTTTGGGTGATATTGCTATGATATTTATACACTTCCATACACTTTTGATCATATTTGGACTAACCTACTAATCCAGTGCACCCCAGTGCCAGTTTCTGTTTTTGGCTGTTTTTGTATTTCAGGTTTTCACGTTATGAGAACTGCCAGGAAAAATCCAGAAAAATTATATAAAAAATCAGCGTTCCGGAAACTTCCTTGCGCCCGAAGGACAGCGGGGGGGGGGAGGGGGGCACCAGGGCTCCAGGCGCCCTGGTAGCGCGCCCCCCCGGGCCGCGCCGGGGGGGCGCCTGGGCCCCCCGAGCCCCGTCTGGTGTCCCCCTTTGGCATATATTTAGAGCTTCCTTCGAAACCCTCGGGACGGGAACTCTTTTTCGCGATCTCATCTCTGTTCCGCCGCCGCCGCCGCTTCCAAGATCGGGAGCACCAGGAGAACTCTCCCCCGCACCCTGCCGAAGGGGAGGATCACCATCGGGAGCCTCTCCACCACCATGGACGCCTCCCGGATGACTCGTGAGTAGTCTCCCTTGGACCATGAGTCCATGACCAATAGCTATGTGATGTTCTCCTCCCGTTCTTATGCTTCACTAATTAGTCCTCGTGAGCTGCCCTACATGATCGAGGCACATATGTAATCCTTATGCTGTTGCTATGATGAGTTTGCTGGGATCCGATGGATTATGAGATTATGTTCAGATTGTGATTGAGTAATATATTTGATCTACATCTTTTATATTTATGTTCATAAGTAATTCTTGCATGTTCTCCGTTGTTATTTATTGCTTTGGCCAAGTAATACGTAGTGACTCCAAGAGGGAACGTTATGCTTGATTGTGGGTTCATGCCCCTCGATGACTAGCTTGAGTGAAAGAAACATGAGTCTAGGGGATGTGTTGTTGCCACAAGGGGGAAAACAACGGTGCTTGTGCCCGCGGGTGCAAGGATTGTTTACTTTACGCAAAGTTCTTTTAATGCAGTTGTCTGTTGCTTTGAGTTTACACTATGGGTGGGACTCGCAACTTAATACCAGCGAGATGTTCTGGATAGATATCTCAAGGTGGATGATTAGTAGTAGATATTGATGGATTTCGGTCTACTTACTTAGGCGTACCGCCCATGCTTTGAACCTCAACCTTTCTTGCAATGTAGTCAGCATTGGTTTGCGTTCGTGGTCCTGTCAATTGCCCAGCTGTAATTCGTTCACCTCACATAGCTGTTTATCGTCTTTTGGGAGAGAGACATCACTAGTGAACATCATGAGACTCCGGTCCATATTACCATCATTGATCACATCCGCTATTTACTTTTCGCTTTTATTTACTATTGCAAACACTATCTATCACTACTATCATTTGCGTTTAATCTTTTGTGAACTACAAGGCCGGAGGGATTGACAACCTCTCTGTACTCGTTGGGAGCAAAGTTATTTGTATCTGTGTGCAGGTCCACGTTGATTGCTAATATCTGGCGCCGTTAGCACTTGACACCTACTTGTTGAACCTAGGAGTCTCTGGGGATTCGATCCTTGGCATCTTTGCTAAGGAAAAAACTTCCACAACACTGCATCTTACACCTTCCACTTGGGGTAACCTACGAGGGGTTAGAGGCCCATCAAGGAGTTTTTCTGGCGCCGTTGCCGTGGACTCCACTCTTCAGGATAGGGGAGTTGCATGCTATCTTTTACCTTTGCTTTTTAGTCTTGTTAGTTTACATTTCAGTTTTTGCTTTAGTATCCTTTATCGAAAATCACAAAAATAGTTATCTTTCTTGCTTGTTACTATGGGTTCCACCGAGAACACCAAGTTGTGTGACTTCACTAGTCACAACAACGATGACTTTATCAGCACACCTATCACTACACCTGCCACTTCAGCACCTTCGTATGAAATTAAACCTGCTTTACTGAATTTAGTCATGAAAGATCAATTCTCCGGTGCTGGAGATGATGCTGCTTTACACTTAAACAACTTTGTTGAACTTTGTGATATGCAAAAGTACCAAGAAATAGATGGTAATATTGTTAAGCTTAAGCTTTTTCCTTTCTCCTTGAGAGGAGGAGCTAAAATTTGGTTTCAGTCTTTGCCTAGAAATATCATAGATTCATGGGACAAGTGCAAAGATGCTTTTATTGGAAAATACTATCCACCTGCTAAAATTATCCAACTTAGAAGTAACATAATGAATTTTAAACAATTGGATAATGAACACGTTGCCCAAGCTTGGGAACGTATGAAATCTCTTATCAAGAACTGCCCTACTCACGGTTTGACTACTTGGATGGTTATCCAAACTTTTTATGCAGGCTTGAACTTTACCTCGCGGAACTGGTTAGATTCGGCTGCGGGAGGAACCTTTATGTCAACTACACTTGGTGCTGCCACGAAGCTTCTCGATGAGATGATGACCAACTATTCCCAATGGCACACCGAACGCGCTCCAACAGGTAGGAAGGTAAACTCTGTCGAGGAGATTTCCTCCCTTAATGAAAAAGTTGACTTGATCATGTCTCTACTTTCAAACCAATCTACTCTTGATCCTCGTGATGTTCCTGTAAATTCTCTGATTGCTCAAGAACAAGTAGATGTGAACTTTATCTCTAGAAACAATTTTAACAACAATGCTTATAGGAGTAACTTTGGTAACAATCCTAGACCGTTCCTCTCTAATTCTTATGGGAACAACAATGCTTATCCTAGTACCAAGAACTCCTGTACTGAACTAGAGATTATGCTTAAAGATTTCATCACTACCCAAAAAGCCTTTAATAAGAGTGTAGAAGAAAAACTACATAAACTAGATGATCTCTCTTTGAAGGTAGACCACTTAGCCAATGAGATAGAATTGCTTAAAATTAAAACTTCTCCTCTTGAGGAGAGGAAGGTCACTCCTATTAATGCTACTCAAGTGCAAATTAATGAAAATATTAGGATGATGGCTAAACTTAAAGAAAGATGGGCTAGAGAAAGGGAGGAAGAGGAAAAAATTAAGAGCCTTCCTACCCACCACACTGTTGCTACTATCCAAGTTGTTGAGGATGTTCAAACTCTTAGCACCCAATGTACTCCTGGTCCCATTGGACCTATTAATGGTGATGCTATGACTATAGAAACTACCAAACAAGTGAACCTTAAGGACACCACTACTAGTTTACTTGATGCACGTGACCTTGATTTTGATAATTGCACTCTTACCGAAGTTATTGATTTCCTTCACAAGATGTCTAGAGATCCCCGCACTAGCACGCTTAACCTTGCCTTCACAGAGCATATCACTAATGCTCTTATCAAAGCTAGGGAGGAGAAACTTAGAGTAGAAGCCTCCATACCTAGAAAGCTAGAAGATGGTTGGGATCCTATGATAAAAATTAAATTGAATGACTTCTCTTGCTATGCATTATGTGATGTTGGAGCTAGTACCTCTGTTATGCCCAAAAGAATATATGATATGCTTAAATTGAAACCTTATGATTCTTGTTCTTTTGGTGTTCGTCTTGTTGATTCTTCCATAAAGAAACCTTTGGGGAGGATCGACGATGTTCTTATTGTTGTCAATGATAATTATGTTCCCGTTGATTTCACTATTATGGATATTGAATGTCCTTCATGTCCAATTATTTTGGGACGTCCCTTTTTACGCACCGTTGGTGCTATCATTGACATGAAAGAGGGTAATATAAAATTTCAGTTTCCTCACAAGAAAGGGATGGAACACTTCCCTCGAAAGAAGATCAAGTTACCTTTTGAGTCCGTTGTACGGGCTAGCTATTCTTCTACTCTTGATAAAACTTGATCTCTATGCATTATGCCTAGCTTAAAGGCATAAAAGAAAGCGCTTTTGGGAGGCAGTCCACATGAATAAAAAATTTATATATTGCTTTTGTTGTGTCTTGATGTTGTTTACTGCTGTAGCATCATCATTGTATCTTTGCTTTTCATATTTGTGCCAAGTATAGCCTCTGATTGCTAGAAAGTTCAAAAGTTGTGAGGTGCTGTCCAGGAAACAGATTCTGTCCTTGGATAGAAAAATTCGTATAAAATCAACAGATCATCTTTTTGGTCTGAATTTTTTCGACAGCGTTCTCTATATAATTGTCTTTCGTGCATCTGTTCTGAGTTTTTTGATTTGAGTTGCAGAAGTACCCCGAACAGATCAATTACTACCTGCTGTTCTGTTTTTCACAGATTCTGTCATGTTTTGCCTTTCCTTCATTTTGCAAATCAAGAGCTTGCTTTTTCTTTGCAAAAACCTTTTGGCAATCTTGAGAAACAGTAGAACTTCAAGAATATCTTTATTTCCAGCAAGATGCAATTATTTTATTAAGGGTACTAACCTCGCTAATCAGATTATGATGAGTTATGTATGAAGGGAGTTTTCAAGTGTGCGAGGGAAGATGATAAAAAGATTCAGGAGTGTCAAGCGCTCAAGCTTGGGGATGCCCCCGTGCACCCCCAAGAAATATTCAAGGAGACTCAAGCGTCTAAGCTTGGGGATGCCCCCGTGCATCCCCTTCTCCATCAACATTATCAGTTCGTCTTTCGTTCCACTATATTTTTATCACTTCATGTGTTATGTGCTATGCTTGGAGCGTCTTGCTTTTAGTTTCCTTTTTAGTTTTTCATAACGAGTCGGAACTCAGCTTTCTTTATGTGGGAGAGAAACACGCTCCACTTCTACCTAGAACATAACATAGAATTTTCATGTCTATGTTTGCTGTGTGTGTTCTTTGTCTTTTAATAGCTACTATCATGCTCTGCTCTTAGTATTCATGCTTATCTTTTCAAAGAGCTTTTGTTTAGTTGGTTGCTTGAACTCTCTTTAAATACCATGCTCACCTTATTAAGAGAGTTTGCTTCTGTTGCATTGGTTAATATGTCTATGATAAAGATGCTACGTGCATAATGGCACTTAGTAGTTCAGGTTTTCTTATGGTTAGTCTCAAATAGCTGGGGGGGTTCCCAATGTGTTATTGGAGTACCAACATGATTTGTTTGCCTATGATGTGGTATGGTTCAGTAATATCTTCCTTCGAGAATTTATTTTGATTGACTTGGCGTATGCTCACGCATATTTAAGACTGTAAAGAAAGCCTGTCAAGCCTTGATGATCTTTTATTTCTGAGTAGCGATATAACTACCATGCCTGATTCAATATTGCTTTGTCGCTCTGCATGATTATGACCGTCATTGCTCTCTTAGTTGGTCACTCCTAGTCTTTTGCTAACCTCCACCTGTACTAAGCAGACTAACCTTGCAATACATAGCTCATGGGAAAGTAGCTTAAAAACTATTGTGGTAAAGAATATGTTGCTTATGTATCTTATTTCTTATAAGTTGCTTGCTGAGCGGTAACCATGTTTCTGGGGACGCCATCAACTGTCACACTTTTGTTGAATATCATGTGAGTTGCTATGCATGTTTGTCTTGTCTGAAGTAAGGGTGATTTGCCGTGGGTTGAATGAGTATGCATATTGTTAGAGAAGAACATTGGGCCGCCAACCAAAGCCATGTATCATGGTGGAAGTTTTAGCTTGGACATTAATCCTCAATCTCTTATGAGAATATGCTTATGCATTGAAGAGGAGTCCATTATCTATTTTCTATGTTGTCCCGGTATGGATGTCCTCAAGTTGAGATCTATCAAAAACGAGAAATCAAATGCGATTTATCTCCTTGGACCTTTGTACAGGTGGCATAGAGGTACCCCTTTGTGACACTTGGTTGAAACATATGTAATGCAATGATAACCCATGAAAATCCGAGCTAATTAGGACAAGGTGCGAGCACTATTGGTATTCGATGCATGAGGCTTGCAACTTATAGGATGTCTTATGCATGACACATATGAAGTACTACTACCGATGACAAAATTGCTTCCATGTTTTCTAGATAAAAAAGGCTCTAGCACATAACCATTCTTTTACTTTTATGCTGAGTCTCCACCTTCTTTTAAAGCACCAACTACTGAGAGCATGATTGTCATTCTGAGTGTAATGTGCATTGTCCCAAAGTAGCATTGTCTTTTGCATGATTGTGATATCGTTTATTCTGAAATCATTGTATCTAGTCATCACTTAAACCTTGAAGGTGCCCCTGCATATATGTTTTGCTTCACTAAAGGGGGCAAGCTAGATATTACTTTATCATATTTGCAAATCATGTTCATTGCAAATCTTTTTGATGTTTCAGTTTCATATTGTAAAACTTTCAGTCATTTGTGATTTTCTCATGAGGCAACTTAATTACTATAGAATCATTGTCTCAGTAAGCTTTTGTCATATGACTATGAAAAAGTCCTATATGGTTAATAGCATGTCACCACGGAAATTATTCTTGTTATCATTTACCTACTCGAGGACGAGCAGGAATTAAGCTTGGGGATGTTGATACGTCCAAAACGTATCTATAATTTCTGCTTGCTCCATGCCACTTTTGGGTGATATTGCTATGATATTTATACACTTCCATACACTTTTGATCATATTTGGACTAACCTACTAATCCAGTGCACCCCAGTGCCAGTTTCTGTTTTCGGCTATTTTTGTATTTCAGGTTTTCACGTTACGAGAACTGCCAGGAAAAATCCAGAAAAATTATATAAAAAATCAGCGTTCCGGAAACTTCCTTGCGCCCGAAGGACAGCCGGGGGGGGGGGCACCAGGGCTCCAGGCGCCCTGGCGGCGCCCCCCCTGGGCCGCGCCGGGGGGGCGCCTGGGCCCCCCGAGCCCCGTCTGGTGCCCCCCTTTGGCATATATTTAGAGCTTCCTTCGAAACCCTCGGGACGGGAACTCTTTTTCGCGATCTCATCTCTGTTCCGCCGCCGCCGCCGCTTTCAAGATCGGGAGCACCAGGAGAACTCTCCCCGGCACCCTGCCGGAGGGGAGGATCACCATCGGGAGCCTCTCCACCACCATGGACGCCTCCCGGATGACTCGTGAGTAGTCTCCCTTGGACCATGAGACCATGACCAGTAGCTATGTGATGTTCTCCTCCCGTTCTTGTGCTTCACTAATTAGTCCTCGTGAGCTGCCCTACATGATCGAGGCACATATGTAATCTTTATGCTGTTGCTATGATGAGTTTGCTGGGATCCGATGGATTATGAGATTATGTTCAGATTGTGATTGAGTTATATATTTGATCTACCTCTTTTATATTTATGTTCATAAGTAATTCTTGCATGTTCTCCGTTGTTATTTATTGCTTTGGCCAAGTAATACGTAGTGACTCCAAGAGGGAACGTTATGCTTGATTGTGGGTTCATGCCCCTCGATGACTAGCTTGAGTGACAGAAACATGAGTCTAGGGGATGTGCTGTTGCCACAAGGGGGAAAACAACGGTGCTTGTGCCCGCGGGTGCAAGGATTGTTTACTTTACGCAAAGTTCTTTTAATGCAGTTGTCTGTTGCTTTGAGTTTACATTATGGGTGGGACTCGCAACTTAATACCAGCGAGATGTTCTGGATAGATATCTCAAGGTGGATGATTAGTAGTAGATATTGATGGATTTCGGTCTACTTACTTTTGCGTACTGCCCATGCTTTGAACCTCAACCTTTCTTGCAATGTAGTCAGCATTGGTTTGCGTTCGTGGTCCTGTCAATTGCCCAGCTGTAATTCGTTTACCTCACATAGCTGTTTTATCGTCTTTTGGGAGAGAGACATCACTAGTGAACATCATGAGACTCTGGTCCATATTACCATCATTGATCACATTCGCTATTTACTTTTCACTTTTATTTACTATTGCAAACACTATCTATCACTACTATCATTTGCATTTAATCTTTTGTGAACTACAAGGCCGGAGGGATTGACAACCTCTATGTACTCGTTGGGAGCAAAGTTATTTGTATCTGTGTGCAGGTCCACGTTGATTGCTAATATCTGGCGTCTTTAGTAGTTGACACCTACTTGTTGAACCTAGGAGTCTCTGGGGATTCGATCATTGGCATCTTTGCTAAGGGAAAAACTTCCACAACACTGCATCTTACACCTTTCACTTGGGGTAACCAACGAGGGGTTAGAGGCCCATCAAATATCCACTACTTTATAACATTGTGCAACGAAAGGAGGCTTACGTGGGCATAGTTATGCAAACCACTCCCATAAACATCCAATTTCGACGTACGTTAGTTGGTGACAGATGGAATGCATGGTTACACTTGGTTCGGAGATTGATGGACATTCAACTCTCTGACCAACCGGACACGATACACTGGACGCTCACAAAAAATGGGATTTTTACGGTGAAATCTTTTTATTTAGATTTGATTAATTCTGGCCAAATACCAAGGTCATTGCACATATGGAAGGTTAAGGTTCCTTTGCGGATTAAAATCTTTATGTGGTTTGTCCACAAAAAAGTGATACTTACTAAGGATAACTTAATCAAAAGAAGATGGGTGGGAAGCTCACGGTGCTGTTTTTGTGATCATGATGAAACAATACAACACCTTTTTCTTGAATGCCCTTTGGCGAAACTATTATGGAGAACGATTCATATAGCTTTCAGCATTCACCCCCCTGCTGATATTGCGTCATTGTTTGGGACGTGGTTAGCTGGGGTTGATCAGATTACTGCAGCTCGTATTCGGATTGGAATATGTGCGCTTTTCTGGGCTATATGAAACTGCAGAAATGATATGATTTTTAACAGACAACATATTTTAACTTTCTTGCAGGTTATCTTCAGGGCTACAGCTTGGATCCGTACGTGGTCCTTACTCACTCCTATGGACTCCAGGGAGCCTTTGGTTACTGGATGCAACCGATGGGAGATGGTAGCTCGGGCTATATTCAACTGGTTTGGATGGCGATCACATAACAGGATATGAGTCTAGGGAGTCTATCCTATATTTTTTTATCTCCGGTTGCTTGAGACATGCTGTAATTTTGTTTTTCCCATACTTTTGCTCCGTTTGCGAGCTGTAAGACCTTTTTTGGATTGACCTTTTTGGAATTATCAATAATATGGCTGCATGCATCTTCATGATGCAGAGGCCGGGGGTACACCTCCATTTCAAAAAAAAACAGGCGATCTCGCCTGCCGCCGCCAGAGCTTCCTTCCGCCGCCGTCCTCCAACGGTGGTGAGGGAGGTCCCCGGATCACCGCGCGTGGATCGTTTTAGGCATTAATAGCTTAGGTTTTTGGGTTCTTCATCATCTTCGCTTTGGCGGTGGCTATGGCGGCTCTGAAAAAAAATCTTGAGATCCTTCCGCAATGAGGCGATTCATTCTATTGTTGGGGTTGGATTTGGAAACCAGTCTGTTCAAGTAAGGACGGTATGGCAGAGACTACATCCTCGTGGTGGTCTTGTGTCCTCAGGCTCTTCCGTCGCTACGGTGTTTGCTCCAGCGCCGACGGGAAACTTGGGAGATAGTCCAGGAGTGCATGCAGATTGTAGTCTGCAACAACGGCATCTGAAAGATGGTGGATCATGTATTGGGTTCATGCTTTGTGGCAAGAAGTTATGGTTTACTCTTCCGACATCTTAATCGTCCAGGGTGCCAAATCTAGATTTTAATGGTGTGTCCAGGGTGTTGCCCGAGTCTAATTTATTCAACGGCAATGGTTAAGCCTTTCGTGAGCCATCTTGAAGGTCAACAAAGCTGTGTATCAACAATGGAGCCGCATCAAACTTGAGTGAGGAGGTGATCTGTTATTTTCACCGTGGGTGCCTACTATGATCGTGCTCGAGGTAAATGACGGACGTTGGGATGGGGCGGCAACAGGAAGGAGACCCTTGGGATGGTGCAAAAACAAGTCGTTCTGTGTATTTCATTACTTGGGTTCAAAAGCTTTATCAGCTCGTTTAGGCGAGTGTACATGCAGAGCCAACCCTGGACATGTGTATCAGGTGCAACCGCACGGGCGAACCAACCCGTGGTTGGATGGTTAGAGACATAGTGATATCCTCAGCCCACTAGGGTTCAAGTCTTGTTGCTCGCATTATTCTTGTATTCAGGATTTCCGGCGATGCGCTTTCAGTGAGAGGAAACGTTCCTGTTGTCGACGACGGGGCACCTATAGTAACTTCGTAAATCTCAAGATGATATGCCGGCTAAGTCTGTCAAAGGTGCTTATAGGGATAGGACGTGCGTGTCTGCGTTCATAGGCTTGTATGCGTGTATGCATGAGTGCTTCCATCCGTACTGTGTTAAAAAAAGGGCGCAACCGCACAGAGCCTGTGTGTTTTGCTTCAAAATAGGAGCTTGTAACCCAAGACAAACCCATGTTTAAATAGGTGTATGAGAGTACTGTTTACCAAGATCCATATTTAAACATGGCTCAACCTTGATCCCTCAAAAAGGAAAACCATATTTAAACATGTCGCTATTGGCAAATACGAATACTATGAACAAATAACTAATTTGTTATAATAAAGCACACAGCTAATTTTTTAGGCAATACAACCATATAACTCCTATCTTCATTCATTTTATCCAATCACAAGCTATTAGTCATGAATATCTCCCAATGTTGATACGAGATGAATGTTCTCAACAACCACAGACTGTAGGACTACCAATTTATTCATCAACACGAGCTGTGGTGTCTTCATGCTTCCTGAGCCATCCCACACCTTTGTCTCCTACATCAACTGTGGGCTCAAGAAATAAAAATGAGTAAGTTTGACTACGAATCGAGTGTGTTATGTCCATTTTTCAGAGCCACTGATGTGTATCATCTTCCACTCATACACCTATTTTCAAGAGAGAGAGAAAAAAGAATAAACCAAAAGAAAGTGATTATTTTTAGTTTGAGAATAGGAAGCATCTGGAAGAGAATGCTGAGAAGGATTAGAACGTGCTGTACTTAACACTTTGCAGCAGCTGGGCCCATCGATGCGGAGTGTGCTGTATGGGATATGCGAACAGGGCTCCAAAATAAGTGGTGCCCCCGATCAGGGAGAAAAAGCCCACCCTGCTGCCTATTCGCGTGCTGATTTGTGAGTCGCGTCCACACGCGCCCCTGATCCTTTGCGAGTGCCGCCTTCCGTGTGTCTGTTTGTATGCCCACCCTATTCTGCAATTCGCCAGAGCGGGCCAGCTGCCTGAGTCCCCGAGTCCTCACATCTCACGCACGACATTGGCGGATCAGAAGGCGAAACTAGCATCGTACCACTGAGCTCGACAGATCCTGCAAATGTACCACTGAGCTCGACAGATCCTGCAAATGACCATGCAACGGTTGTTCTATTTTTACCCACGAAGATGCACAATTGATTACTGTTATTAGTGTAATAAAAGAGACAATCTTCAAGTTTTAAAAAGAGAAAAGTACGTTTTTGGTCCCTTAAGTTCTCCAAAAGTATAGACTTGGTCCCTCAAGATTTGTTGGTATATATTTGGTCCTTCAAGTCTCAGAACCGGATAATTTTGGCTCAAAACCAGGTTTTGAGCACTTTGATCGGGATTTCACCTCGTTTGGCCGGGTTTAACCATGTTGACCAGGTTTGACCGACGAACATGAAATAAAAAAAAACTAAAATTTGTGAAAACCAACATGCTTTTTGAATGTACTGTTCATCATTCTAACCTGGTCAACATGGTCAAACCTGGTCAAACATGATCAAACCCGGTGAACGTGCTCAAAATCTAGTTTTGGATCAAACTTATCGTTTTGAGACTTGAAGGACCAAATGTATACCAAAAAATCTTTGGACCAAGTCTATACTTTTAGGAAATTTGAGAAACCAAAAACATTTTTTTCTTTTTAAAAAATGTATAAGTCTCTGCTTCGATGTGTATGACACAAGTTGGCCCGCCCTCATATCCGATCTCATTGCGGCGAGCGTCCTCTCCCCGTGTACTACTGTGGATCTCTCCTCCAGCGAGATGTAGCGCGGCAACTGGTGCTTTTGGATGAGTGGGAGCACATCGTCAACGTTCGCGCCTGCCGTGATGGGGGCAGCACATCAGGAAGGGAGAGGAACACTTCCCATGTCGCTTGGCTCATGTTGGCGCGGCATATGGTGATTGCATCGTGCACGCCCTAGATGCGAAAATGTTGGGACCGTGCGATCACACGATGATGCCTAAAAAGTGAGCATTGAGGTCTCCCTGGCTGTAATCTACAATGATCTGCTCTTTGGACTATAGAGGAGAAGTAACTCCAAGAAAATGAGACTGATAAATCTAAATTATAATCTAAGGTTAATGATGGGGTCATGCTATTTACTAGTTTATCCTCAAAACCATATATTGTAACATTTGGGTGCTACCTGTCTGGGATTACTTTTTTTGGAAATATCCATCTCAAAAGTAAAAATATAAATATAAATTGAGTCATAACACCTAGCGGCTACCACTCAATAAATGATGGAAAACTATTGTTTTCAACGGACAGATCTTTGCTTGGCGTCAGCCGCGTCCCGGGCCACCGGATCAAGTTGGATCGTGCGGCGCTCGTTTCGAGTGTGTGCGGCATCGATCGGCCTTTAAGAGCAAGTATAATAAGATGACGTAGGTGGGCTGTAAGACTTTAAATATTATATTTTGGTTGAGTTGGCGGAGAGAGAAGAGGGGAGAGAGGAGAAGCGGGCTACTAGTTAACAGCCGGCTGTAGCACGTGCTCCTAAGTATTTTGTCAAAGAAGGAGGTGGACCATTTATCAATAAAGTAGTATAAATTTATATGAAACAATTATACTTGCCGACTGTAAGGCTAGCTCATATAGCCAGCAGCCGGCTATACTATTAACCATGCTCTAAGCATGCCACGCTATCCTATGAGGCCCGCACCGCCCCAACCTTGTCTTTATCTCCCCGACGCGTGAATGTGAGCCGCTCGTGCACTCTTTCTTCCCCAAAGAAAACGCCACCCCCTTTCTTAACCTCTCGTTGGTACTCTCATGTTCTTTTCCTCCATGAGCGGTGTAGCCCAAGCCTGCACTAGTTTACTCAATGATGTAGAGCCCACGGTTGTGTTATCGGCGCCGCATTGTAGCACTCACGAGTCACGACACTGCATAGAGCCACCGGTGCTCGATGCAGCACTCGGCGGCGACCGCCGCCGCTCACCGGTGCTGCAAGCCGCACGAGGCGTGATGATACAATGCAACAGTCACAACGCTGCAGAGAGGAAACTCTACTCTGAGGCCTTGTTTGGTACTAGGGTTTTTGAGGGGATTGGTGGGGATAATCCCCACAGGGATTGGGTGAAATCCCAACCTTCACCCAATCCCTTCAAATCCTCATTTATCCCCAATACACTAGGTAAGGGTAGTGTATTGGATATTGAGAAAAATACACTAAAGCTTGGGGATTTGTGGGGAAATGTGGGGATAAAACATGTCAAATACACTAGAACCAAACGGTGTTTTGGGATATGTGAGGATTGAGGGGTTTGACCGGGATAATCCCCACCAATTCCGTAAAATACACTAGTACCAAATAAGGCCTGATGGAGTGCTTGCCGGCGGGTGTTAGTGGCTTAGTGCTGCAACGCATCGCTCGTCAGCGCTATTGGAGCTGCTATGCAGCGGCCATGACCTGGCAGAGAGGGACCGGTGCTCCGATGCAGAGCTTCCCGGCGGCTGCGCTGCTGCAATGCAGCGCTCGTCGACACTGTCGGAGCTGCAATGCAGCGTTCGTGATGCCGCAGATTGGAACAGGTGCTCCGATGCAGCGGTCGTAACCACACGTAGAGAGGGACCGGTGCTCTGATGCAACGCTTCTCGATGGTTGCGTTGCTGCAATGCAGCGCTCGTCGGCACTGCCGGAGCTTGCAGCAGTCATGACGCCGGAGAGTCGAACGATTTTCGGATGCAAAGCTTGACAGCGGTTTGTCGGTGTTGCGATGCAGTGCTCACGACGCAACACACGCGACGCTGTAGAGACTAGAGAGCCTGCCTGTCCTGCGATGCAGCCCTTGTTGTTGGATATGTTGGTGCGATGCAGCATGCACGGTGGAAGAACTCGCCAATGTTTTGCTACGAGCCCACCGGCGGTGCGCCTGCGGCAACCTGTCTGTTGCGGCTACTGCAAGCGGGTGGTACAAGGTGGCCAGCTGGTACGCTCGTCGGAGCTACGGATGGTCACGGAGCGTGCGCGGGAACTGGGATGTTGCCTTTGCCGAGGCGCTGGAGAAAGACATGCAGGACATCGGAGAATTGGTATGGTCAACTCAGGCGAGGGATGGAGCGGTCCTGATCAGAAGAATCGGATGGCTGGCTAGGCGGATGATTTATAATCATCCGGTCGATGGGTATCAGCCGCCATAAATGATCCGTCCTAGCATGAAGGTTTTTTTTAGGGAAAGATCTTCATGGCTAGCTTTATTTAAAATTATGCATCGCTTACATCGTCAGCTAAAATACCAGTAATAAATTCCGGAGGTGAGTTCAACCACAAGCTTGGTGGATCAACACATCCATTGACCAACTTCTGTATTCTCTAATAAGACCTTCCCGAAATCACTAAGAAGTGAGCGACAGACATCTAGTATCGGAGCCGCGGTCATTGAGTGTCCTCAGTTTCCCTGGAAAGCTTCCACAATGATCACATGATCAGATTGTACCATAATTGAGTTCAATCCCAAGTTGCCAGCAAGTTTGAGACCTTCTACAAGAGCGGCTGCTTCCGCCCATATCACGTCCGCCACATGCTCTAATTTGGCCGTGGCTGCAGCCACAAACATACCATTGCTGTCTCTTATAACTGCACCACAGGATCCTGCATTGTCCTCTTCTATGAAGGAAGCATCAACATTAACGAGATATTGGCCAAGTAATGACTTCCTCCATTTGTTCAACCGCGGCAGTGATGTAGGTTTAGTTGCAGCTCGTACAAAATTCAGTGAGAGAGCCCTGATGGACTGGCAGGACCTAACCGAGCATTGGACCTCTTCTTGTCTCCCTATTTGCCTCCTTTGCCACATTATATACCAGCTAGTAATAGCAATCAGCTCTGGTAAATCGGCAACATCCATATATTGCGTCTGGTTAGCCGGTTCACAAAGAAAGATTTCAAAAATCTCAGCCCCTGATCTCCCCTGTTCTGCAACTCTTACTATTATGTCATGCAGTCCCAGATTTCTCCATATCTCCTGAGCCCTATTACATTTGAAGGCCATATGAGCAATATCTTCTGCCTGGATTAAGCATAGCGGGCATTGAGCAGACTTAGAAATATGTCTGTTTGGCAATATACAGCAGCAGGGTATTGCATCATGAAGACATCTCCATAAGATTTTTTTTTATTTTGCTTGGTATCTTTAAACTCCAAAGTTTCTTCCAGACCGGGTGTTGTGCATATCCGCGTATACCATTAGGATTTGAATCCTTCGAAACATAAGTCTCCTCCCACTTGTTGTAATAGGCCGAGCGGACAGAAAAAACACCCGATTTCCTTAAGTGCCATGAGACAAAATCTTCTATGTCATACTGATATATTGGGATTTGCAAAATTTCTAGCCGCATCAATGTGCCAAAAATTATCTCTAATTAGTGCCTCATCCCAATCCCGCGTGACTGGGTTAATAAGTTCATTCACCTTTGACAGTACGCAGTTGTCCCGCATCGTGATAATTTTCCTTGAAATACTATTTGGAATCCAAAAGTCATCCCACATATCTATTTTCGTACCATTGCCAACTCTCCATATACACCCCTTCTTGAATGTTTGTATCCCTGCCCAAATGCCCTGCCAAACATAGGACGCTCCTTTTTTAAGTTCACAGTTCAACAAGTCTCTAGAAGGGTAATATTTCACTCTTAGGACCTTAGCACATAGAGAGTCATAATTATCAATGAGTCTCCAACATTGTTTTGCAAGCATAGCCATGTTGAAACTTTGTATGTCACGAAACCCATGCCTCCCCATGATTTTGGAACACACATTTTCCACCACGCAAACCAATGCATCTTGCGTTGATCTTCACCATCTCCCCACCAATAATGCGATATAGTACCGGTGATCCCCTTGCAAATTTTCTTTGGAAATTTGAATATCCCCATCTCATAAGTTGGGATGGCTTGGGCCACCGCCTTAATTAAAGCCTCCTTTCCACCATAAGATAATGTCCTCTCCTTCCATCCATTGACCAACTTCTGTATTCTCTCAATAAGATATTTAAAACAATCTACTTGGTCTACCCCAATCACTGAGGGAAGTCCAAAGTACTTATCAGATAGAGACTCGGTCATTATGTCGAGAATTTGACAAACGTCCACTTTGTCATCCACACTTGTATTCGGACTAAAGTAAGTAGAAGATTTGGCAGATCTAATCATTTGTCCTGAAGCATCACAGTAATCATCTAGAATTCTCTCCAGGGTAATAGCATCCGTAGCATCGAAACCACATAAGGAATCATCCAGTACAACACAAACTATAATATCTGCATATCGTCCCAACGCTGTTCCTACCTCTTCAGCCAATTACGTGTGCTGAGACGGTCATTATATCCTTGGATGAACATGGGATAAACATGTATGGGAACTTCGTGTGTACATGTAAAAAAATGTCTGTTAGCTTGAGAATAGGAGATTACATAATTAACCCATAAAGAATATCCATTCAGGTGAAATAATATATTGCATAATATCAATGTGCATTGCAACATAGGGATTTACCAGTATTCTAAAAGTTCTCACTAATCGGTCCAATCGTCTTCACCCATCCGTCTCTGGTAGCGGATTTAGGGCACGCGTGCGGGGGCACCGAGTCACCCGCACGTGCTTTTATTTTTGGCTTCAATTTTTTTAACATTTATATCTTTTGAACAAACAGTCCAAATTAAGTCATGTTTTCATATTCGTGTTTCTCACGACGAGAGCTTTCAAAAAAGATCCATTTTGAATATGTTTTGATGAATTTAAAAAATTAGATGTTAAGTCAATACGAACGACCGATAAATCATATATACATTTATGAGAAAACATTGCATAGAGTGTTTGAACGTGGTAGCATTTTTGCGTTGTCACTAACATTTTTCTGAAAGTTATCAACATTTTTTAAAAGTGCGCTAACAATTTTTTAATAATGTTTTTTTCATATTCGTGATTCCAAATATCATAAGTATATTGAAGATTATTTAAAGGGAGAGGAACAGTCCCCATGTTGCTTGCCTCATGTTGGCGCAACATATGGTGAGCGTATGGTGCATGCCCTAGATGCGAAAAATGGTGAGACCGTGCGATCACATGATGATGCCTAAAAAGTGAGCATTGAGGTCTCCCCCGCTGTAATCTACAATGATCTGCTCTTTGGACTATAGAGGAGAAGTAACTCCAAGAAAATGAGACTGATAAATCTAAATTAGAATCAAAGGTTAATGATGGGGTCACGCTATTTACTAGTTTATCCTCAAAATCATAAATTGGAACATTTGGATGCTACCGGTCTGGGATTACTTTTTTTGGAAATATATCCATCTCAAAAGTAAAATAAATAAATTGAGTCATAACACCTACCGAATACCACTCAATAAATGATCCGTCCTAGCATGAAGGTCGATTGTTGGTAGACTGGGATATGCAACAACATCGAAACCACATAAGCAATCATCCAGTACAGCATATACTATAATATATGGATGTCGTCCCAACGCTGTTCCTAGCTCTTCAACCAATTACATGTGCTGAGACGGTCATTATCCTTCGAAGAACATGGGACAAACATATATGGGATCTTCGTGTGTACAACTAAAAAAATGTCTGTTTGATTGAGAATAGGAGATGTCAGGATGAATATGGTTAGGATGACGCGACAGCCCAATATCTCACGATGTGATGCCCTGGGACAAATCTCTGATGCTTGCCAAATGGCCATGGCAGCGTGCTCTGAGATATCCACTGGGCTTGCTGCCATCGCATGTCTGTCATCCTCGACGCCTACTCATCATCGATGCACTTTGGGTAGTTTCCGCAGCTAGTTCGTCAGGTCGGGTGCTCACCGCAAAGGGCCCTCATAGCGATGCTACTCACGGCTCAGTTGCATCGATGAAATGAAGGCAGAAGAGTGGCATTCAAAAGACTGTTTCTTACACACAAGTTGATTCGTAGAATTTGAATTGTTTCGTTTCCTTCAACACGTTTAGCGTGCAGTAAATCCCATAGAAAATACTATAAATTACAATCTAAATTACATAATTAACACGTAAAGAATATCCTTCCGCGTGCTATATTATATTGCATAATATCAATGTGCATTGCAACACACAGATTTACTTGTATTATAAAATTTCGTAATACACGTAGTGATTCCTCACTCTCATCAGTCCGGTCATCTTCTCCTGTCCGTCTCTGGTAGTGGATTTATGGCACGCAAGTGCGAGGGCACCGAGTCTCCTGCGTGTGCTTTTATTTTTGGCTTCCATTTTTCAAAGATTTAGATCTTTTAAACGAATAGTCCAAATTGAATTTAGTTTCAATTTACGTGTTTCTCGTGACGAGGTCTTTCAAACAAGATACACACTGAATGCATTTTGATGATTTTTTAAAATAAATGTTGAGTTTCAACTCTTGAAACTCTGTACGAGCGAGCAATAAAATCATGTATACATTCATGAGATAACATTGCATACTGTTTTTGAACATGGGAACATTTTACTGTTGTCAGTATCATTTTTCTGAAAGTTATAAACAATTTCTAAAAATACCATAACAATTTTGAATACTGTTTTTTTTTCATATTCGTGTTTTCAAATTTATACTAGTGTTATGCATATGACACTATTCTAAGTTACTATCTCTATAGTGCAAAGTAACATAGTACTAGTGTCATAGATGACTTCATTTATTAGCTTGTAGACTCATCTTTTCTCAGAAAACGCCATGTTACAATAACATATTATGGTACTCTAAATCATAACCATGCTCTAAACATCTCTCTTTTCATTAACTACAGGACACAGAAGCAAATTTGTTTTAAAATGCCCTATGTTACTAGCTAAATTACTCTCACTATGACCAGCCTAAACTCTGTCTTGCTTGGGTTAATTTGGATTATTGCATTCAGTCCAGGTTGGATCTTCCCCGCCTTGCCTTGATTTTAAAACCCGTCTCGGCATCTCGCTTCGTTTCCTCCCAAACCGCCACACTAGAAAGACAGTCAAAGGGAGCCGCCAGCAGCTTAGATGCGCGAACGGCATCGTCCGCGAGGCAGACGCGCCGCGGGGGCTGCCCGCAGGGCCGGGGGTGGCGGAGAACTGGGAGCGGCTGGTGCGGTCGGTGCTCAAGCCGGACCGGGAGTGATCCGCGTCCTACTACGCCACGCTCGCCGCTGGGGGAACCTACCGCTTCAGGATCAACACTGACTTCTATCATCGCTCCCGACTTCTTCTCTTCCGCGCACGCATGCCACCGGGTCGCGCTCGCTCGGCAGGATAAACAACATTGAGCCAGTCCTGCAGGCCACCGACGACGTCGGGAAGGACGACCTTAACGTTGGACGGGTCCGTACGTACACCTCAACCTCAACCTACCACACGTCTTCTACCTTTATATACGTTACTGCCAGCCCCCATTTTCGCAGCTGACGTGAGAAACTCACTGTACTTATGCTTTCCAGATTGATTCGTATGTGATCGCTACTCACTCCGATGGAGGCCAGGGAGAGTTTGGTTACTGGATCTATCCGGTGAGAGATGGTAGCACGGGTTATCTTCAACCGGTTTGGATGGCGGTCATGTAATAGAATAGGCAATTAGTTTCCCTATCATGCTTATGCCTGCCGGTTGTGGCTGTTGGCTGATTTTTTTTTGTTTCCTTTGCTCCGTGGGAGCTTTCTACTGCAGACTTCAGGACCTTGTTTGTTTTTTATTACCTTAATAAAGGTGGCCGTATGCATCGCTCTGATGCAGAGGCCGGGGTTTTCCCCTTTTCGAAAAAAAAATTACTACGCCTGTTGATCCTGTTATTCGATGGAAGAAACACTACCAGAATCTGGTTTTGTCGCGAGTTGCAAGAGTTCACCGAGTTAATTCTATCCGGAACACGGCGAAATTCTGTCTACCAAGTTTCTTCCAAAATTGGACTCGACAGCGATAACCAACTCGGCAGAGCGGTGCCCTTGCCAAGTTTTGATAAAAAAACGACTCGGTTAAAAAAAACTCGGCAGAATATCAATTTCATCGAGCTCCGGACGGAAAAAACTCGGCGAACACTGACATGTGGGTCACGCCTTGCAACAAGCGACGGAGCCGGGATGACGCTCTTCTGTCAGATACTCGGTAAACATTTTCTATTACTTATTTTTTAAATGTAATTCGAGGGGGCATATCTTTTCCGAGTTCGCGACGGAAAGAATTCGGCAAACAGAGCTAGTGGTTTAGTCCCACCTCGTTTCTTGAGGAGCGTCGAGACCAGTTTAAATTGTTGCATCATCCACAATCAATAAGCTACAGTCATCATTGCACCCTTTGTGGAATATATGACTGTCACTATGAAATGCTTAAGCTGAGAAGATTTGTGGCGACAATTTGTATCTCTCACAAAGTGAGCATTGCTGACTGGTCTAGTCTTTTTAAAATCATTTTATCAGAATTTCATGGTTCATTGCTTTGCCGAGTTCTCAAGGGGAAGAACTCCGCAAACATAGCTGCCTGTTTAGTCCCACCTCGTTTCTCGAGGAATGACAGAACCGGTTTAAATAGCCCTTTTGTCCACATGTACTAAGCTACGGTCAGCACACTGTGGTGGATATCACTGTAAGTATGAAAGTTAACTTTCACTTTCATAATTACAGAAGGTATCTATCGTTAAATGCATTGCTGATTGGTCTAGTTTATTGAATCATTTCATTAAGCTCGAGAAATACTTACACTAGTAGAAAACAAGGTTTTGGTCCAGGACAGATAAGAGCATTAATCCCGCGAACCGGGACCAATGGGTGCATCAGTTTCGGTTCGTGAGGCGAGGACGCCGGGCGGGCCTCAGGGGCCATAGGTCCCGGTTCGTCTGACCCCTTTAGTCCCGGATCCAGACACGAACCGGGACGAAAGGGTCTCGCTCCTGGTGCAGACCCTTTAGTCCCGGTTGGTGGCTGGAACCGGAACTAAAGTGTAGGCTTATGTCTCGGTTCTAGCCACCAACCGAAACTAAAGAGATGCCTATATATATGCTCGCCCTGCCCGCTCACTCCTCTGTTTTTTGGGCGGCCGGCGTGTGGGAGGTGTGTGCTACTCTGCTCTCACCTCCTATACACATGAGGTGTTTGATGAAATGACCAAGCCACACTTAAGTTTTCTCCTCTCCAAGCTCGACCTCAAAGCTCCATTTTTCTCAAGATTTGTTTAGATTTGGTGGTCTGTCCCATCCCGTCCCTGTCCTCACCGTTGTCGATTGCCCGCGCCGATCACGTCGCCGGCACCACCGTTCTGAGCCTCTTGTTCTTATCTTGTTTTTAAAAGAAAAAAAAATCTTACTTGTATAATTTTCTTACTTTTATTATTGTTTATTATTATACACTGTCATGGTTTTGGTATCCGCCCCCGCCGGCCCTCGTCCTGTCTATGATTCGGATGTGGTATATTATCTTTTATTACTATTTGTTTTATTTAATGTTTATGATAATTGTGCTGACCGACGTGACATAGATGTCTTTATCTAGGAGGTATGTGAATCAGAAATTCCAACCGACTCTCTTGTCGAGAGGTTAAATTTAGTTAAAAAAGAAAACATTTACTTGAAGAAAAAAAATGAAAAGAACTGAGGAGGAGAAGATGGAATTGCAGTTGCATGTTACGGATGTCGTCGATGATAACAAGATCAAGATGGATGCAATGCGCTTGAAAATTAGAAATATTAGAAAATATGCTATTCATAATGAGGCTTGGTATCATTATGTCGTTGGATCAATTGTTACCTTAGTTACCATTATGATTGCATACGAGCAATTCAAGAGGAATTGGCGGGATTCTTTCTTAACCACGTCATACGTGAAAAGGGAGAATATCATATGGAAATTCAATGCGAGTTTGGTGCTTGATGATGTGAGGGATGTTATATTGTATATATGTAGTAGCGTCGGATAGATATACGAAAACTTGTAGTTCAACCAAGCACGGAGATAGTGAGGTCACTTCCCTCTCTCTCTCTCTCTCTCTCTCTCTCTCTCTCTCTCTATATATATATATATATATATATATATATATATATATATATATATATATATATATATATATATATATATATATATGTTCATAACGATCTTGTGTAATTAATGGTTTCCTTCATTTGATTACTATAGCGTCGAGTTCTCTCTATATGTAGTAGCTAGTGTCGACCAAGCACGGAGAAAGTTCTCTTTATTTGTAGTAGCTAGCTAACACAATATGAAACCCCTAAACCCGCACTTTAAAAAAAACTAGCGCTTGGGGGCTGCTAACGCGTGGTGGCCTTTCAGTCCCGGTTGGTATTACCAACCGGGACTAAAGGTCCTCCTGCCTGGGTGCCCCATAGCGGCCACGTGGAGTCCCTTTAGTCCCGGTTCGTAAGCCAACCGGGACTAAATGTTTTGGGCTTTAGTCCCGATCGTTTTGTCCCGGTTGTAGAATCGGGACTAAAGGACCTCTGGAACCGGGACTGGTGGCCCGTTTTCGACTAGTGTTATATCGAAATATTTTTTCAATCATTTCATTACTTAAGATTCGTCGGTCCATACTGCCTATTCCATTATTTCATAAAGCACTGTCGGTCCATACTTCGTATTTCGCGAAATATGCTATATCTTTAAATTTGCACTAAGTACTTTATTCTCCTAAGGATCCGACAACGGTTAACTCATATCATTTCATCTAATTAAAGAGTACTGCATAAAAACAACAATATATAGCTCATCCGCCTCCTCACCGCCATCATGCTCCTCTTCCCCGGCGGCGTCCTCGTTGGCCGGCGCGGGCGGCGTCCCTTCCTGGAACCTCATGTACATGGAGTTCTCGGAAGTGCGGAGGTCGGAGAGCGTCCTCGGCCCACCCTTGTCGGTAAAGACAAGCTCGGGTGGCCTCTCCTCGCTGGAAAAATGATTTACAAGACTCTCTCTAAATGTGATTACATATCCATCAATCCTCACTTTGTGAAGGTGTTGAACTATCGTGTTACACAACAAACAAATCTGAATGTGACTACATATCCATCAATCCTCACTTTATGAAGGCGTTGAACTATCATATTACACAACAAACAAATGTTCATCTGGTTCACAAAGAAAGCATTAATGATGGTTGAGAAAGAAGGTTAGTGCTTTTGCAGTATATACGTGGCTATTTAAAACACCCAACCCCACCCCGTCACCCACGCGGGGGTTAAAGCCATAGTTTCTGGGTACGAAAAAACGAACGTAAACGCCGAGGTGCATGCGGACAAAACTCGGCAAAAGGATGTGTCACTATGAATCTTCTTTGCATGTACACAGATGTATATTTGATGGCCCCTGCATGCATGGCTAATTATTAATATATCAATAAATGCATGTTGGATATGCATGGATTGGTTTCTACGTTATTTGACGGCATGCGTCTCCGGCTCTCCTCATGCATGCATGTAATGGCACCTACGGGTCTCGCCGATGGTCATGCAGCTCTCTCTGAAATGCCGGCGTCACCGATGTTAGGAAAGCAACTTGTATTCCCATGAGGCCATAGGTCGATATATATATACATGTATAGGTGGAACATATGCAGGAAACACCTTATACAAAGGGATAAATACAAAGGGGTACACGACTTATATTATAACTCTAACACCCCCCCTCAAACTCATGGTGGAGGAACAACACTGAGTTTGGAGAGATAAAAGCCATGTTGTGCTCTAGTCTGGGCCTTCGTCAGGAAATCCGCCAACTGTAACTCGGAAGGCACATACTGAAGAGCAATAACCTGATCCTGCACAGCAGCGCGCACATAGAAAGCATCAACACCAATATGCTTGGTGAGCTCATGCTTCACAGGATCGCGTGCAATGCTAATAGCACCTGTACTGTCAGATAAGAGCTGAGTCGGTGTAGTGACAGAAACACCAAAGTCCTGAAGTAACCACTGCAACCAAGTCACCTCTGCCGTCAAAAGAGCCATTGCTCGCAACTCAGCCTCGACACTCGAACGGGAAACTGCAAGCTGTTTCTTCGTCTTCCAGGCAATGAGAGAACCACCAAGAAAAACACAGTAAGCAGAAAGTGAACGGCGACCCGAAGGATCACTAGCCCACGTAGCATCCGAATAGGCCTGAAGCTGTAAAGAACTGGAGCTAGGAAAGAAGAGACGGTGAGAGATCGTGCCTCGAAGATATCGGAGAACACGAAGGAGATGACTATAGTGAACCGATGTGGGAGCAGAGACAAACTGACTCAGAATATGAACCGGATAAGAGATGTCCGGACGAGTGACAGCTAGATAGACAAGACTGCCAACAAGATGACGATAACGCGTCGGGTCAGGGAGAGGATCACCATCAGTAGCACGGAGGTGAACACTGAGCTCCATAGGAGTCTCAACAATGCGCTCGTCAGTAAGAGCAGCACGAGCAAGAAGATCTTGGATATACTTTTCCTGGGATATAAAGAAGCCATCAGAGGTAGAAGAGACTTCAATCCCAAGGAAGTAGCGAAGAGGTCCAAGATCAGACATAAGAAACTGCTCACTAAGACGGGACTTTACAAAGGCAATATAATCGGGGTCATCCCCCGTGATGATCATGTCATCAACATAGAGTAGAAGAAGAGTCTGACCACGAGAAGAAAGGTGAATAAACAATGCTGGATCATGAGCACTTGCTGAAAAACCAGCAGCAGTGATCACAGAGGCAAAACGCTCAAACCAGGCGCGGGGGGCTTGCTTAAGGCCATAGAGAGAGCGACAAAGACGACATACCATGCCATCAGGAACAGAATACCCAGGTGGTGGCTGCATGTACACCTCCTCACGCAGCTCACCATTAAGAAATGCATTCTTAACATCAAGCTGAGATATAGACCAGTGGCGTGCAGAGGCAACGACAAGAAGTGTACGAACAGTGGTCATATGGGCCACAGGAGCAAAAGTCTCGTTCAAGAGCCACAAGGCGAGCTTTGTGACGCTCAAGAGCTTTGTGACCATGTGGTGGCTGCATATAATCAGGTGGTGGCTGCATATAATCACGGCCATGCTCCTGCTGAAAACCACGAGCCACAAGGCGAGCTTTGTGATGCTCAAGAGAACCATCGGAGCGAGTCTTAACCTTGTAAACCCACTTACAAGTGATCGGACAAACTCCGGGAGGAAGAGAAACAAGATCCCAGGTACCAGTGCGTTCAAGAGCAGCAATCTCCTCTGCCATCGCAAACTGCCATTCAGGATGAACAACAGCCTGACTGTAAGAAGTCGGCTCAAGAACAGCAGCGCCAGCGGTGGGAAATCCAAAGCGATCAACAGGCGGACGAGGACGAGAATGCAAGCCATAAGTGGGCTGAGAAGAAGACGACTCATCCACAGAGGCGTCAACAGGTCGTGGACGACGAGTGTAATGCTGAGGAAAGGATGGAATAATAGAAGGAGGAATCGCCAAGGTAGAATTAGGAGGTGGCGACGAAGAAGTCAAGAGATGAAGGTGTGGAATCCTGTGACATGTGAGGAGAGGAGACCGGGGAGGAAGTCACCGGAGATGAAGGTGGAGAACCCTGTGACATGCTAGGCGAGGAGACCGGGGAGGATGGTGGCTGTAAATCAACTAGAGGTGAAGAAGGAGAGGAAGTGGAACGGAGAGGTACAGGCTCGACGGGTGTGATAGGCGAGTCAGGAAAAGTGAGGAAAGAGATATCCTGCACTGAAAAAGTCGAGGAAGATGGGCGTGGGTAGAAGGGACGAGACTCATCAAAAGTGACGTCTCGAGAGATACGCATCCGATGACCGATAGGATCCCAACAACGATAGCCCTTATGCTCATCACTGTAGCCTAAGAAGACACACTCAACAGACTGAGCGGTCAGTTTGGTGCGTTCGTGAGGGGCAAGAAGAACATAGCAAACACAACCAAACGAGCGAAGCATCGAATAATCGGGAGAACGATCCAAAAGTCGCTCGAAAGGAACACCACCCTGTAGAGCAGCGGAAGGCTGTATATTGATAAGATAGGTGGATGTGGAGACGGCCTCAGCCCAAAAATGAGGCGGGAGAAAGGCAGCAATCATCAATGCACGAGCCGTCTCAAGAAGATGTCGATGCTTGCGCTCAGCCACACCATTCTGAGCATGAGCACCAGGACAAGAGAATTGAGAGAGAGTCCCTTGCTCAGCAAGAACACCACGCAACATCTTAGAGATATACTCGCCAGCGGAGTCAGCACGAAAAACACGAATGGGAGAAGAGAACTGAGTATGAACCATGGCAGCAAAACGCTTATAAATAGACAACACCTCACTACGAGAAGTCATGAAATAAAGCCATGTATAATGAGAGAAATCATCTATGAAAATAATATAGTATTTATGACCACCTTTTGAAGCGAAAGGGGACGGACCCCATACATCAGAATGGACTAAATCGAAAGGACGCTTAGACACGGACTCACTATGTGGATATGGTAGCTGAATCTGCTTGCCAAGACGGCAATCCTGACACTCTAAAGAGACATCTCCTGAGACAGACCCCAGAAGACCTCGACGAACTAAAGAAGACAACCGAGAACCACACAGATGACCAAGTCGATGATGCCACTGCTGTAAGGAACCAGTAACGGAGGCGACAGAAGCGGAAGAACTGGCGATGGTGGTGGCAGCGGAAGGAACATGAAGCCAGTCCAACTCCCAAAGACCCTGAGAATCACGGCGGCGAGGGCCAGCCCCAACCAGAGTGTGCGTGCGACGGTCCTGGACAGAACAAGAGTCAGCGTCAAGAATGACGCGACAACCAGAATCAGTAAGTTGGCCAGCAGAAAACAGATTCATGGTAAGTCGAGGAACATGAGCAACATCAGGAACAGAATAAGAAGGAGTGGAAAGATTGCCTCTACTAGCAACAGGAAGTGGAGTACCATCAGCAGTGAAGACATGAATAGGAGAATCCAGCAATCGAAGAGAGGACAAAGTGGAAGAATGAGAAGACATATGAAAAGAAGCTCCAGAATCCAGAACCCATGGGGATGTACCTGACTGTGTAGAGGGTGGTTGCTCAGTGCGGGAAGCATCAGTCACGGAACCAGCAGTACCCGTCGAGGAAGAACCTGAAGCCGCGAGCAGACGCTTAAGTCTCAGAATATCCTGCTCAGTCAAAGCAATGGCTGAAGCTGTCGAGGTAGATGATGATGTCCCTGAAGATGATGATGGCCGTGCCTTGAGCAGGTGTTTCTTCTTCTTGTAGCACTGGGACTCAATATGACCATCATTGTTGCAGTAGTCACAATGTGGACGGGGGCGACCTGAGCCATCCGAAGGAGTGGGCAAGAGTGGCGGAGCACTCGAGCGAAACGGGGTCGGTGCAGCAGGTGGTGTGGAAGAAGACCGAGTGGCGAACACATAGGGAACCTCCAGCAAACCAGCACCACGTAAGCGAGTCTCCTCAGCACGAATCTCAGAAAGAGCCTCCATGAGAGAAATACGGCCACGAGCAAACAACTGAGCACGTCGGGGCTCAAACTCCTTACGAAGCCTAGACAGGAACTCGTAGACGCGATGAAACTCCAAATTAGCCTGGACAGCCTGGCAACAGGGGCAAGTACGACAACCAGCAGTGCGAAGAGAATCAAGCTGGCGCCAGATAGCAGAACTCTGTGCATAGAAGTCATCAACAGTAGAGTCACCCTGCTGAAGAGCATGCTCCTGACGAACCACAGAAAGGTACAGGGCATCACCAGAGGGCTCATAGCGCTGACGAAGACGGGTCCACATCTCAAAGACAGTATGAAGACCCAGAAACTCAGAAGCAAACGGAGGCAGAACACTAGCAGTGAGAACAGCGGCAGCTTTAGCATCATCATCAAGACACTAGGTGTAAACAGACAGAGCACCACGATACATCTGAAGGGCCTCCTCATAAGCCAAAACCCTCTCATCATAAGCACGATCAGCAGCCTCACCAGCAAGCTTAGCCGCATCCTTGGCGGCCTGATTAGCATCCGCAGGAAGAACCGGTGGAGTCAGCGGAATAGGAGCCACTGGAGGAACCGGACGTGGCGGACAGCAGACCTCGCCAGAAAGAATACCCCAAAGACGGATGCCACACATGTGAATGCGCATGAAGCCAGTGAACTCAGTGTAGTTAGTGCCATCAAAAGTCACCGGACAGCGAGGGACAGCAACATAGCCTGATGCAGCAGACATTTTTTTTAGGAAAGGAGGAGAAGGGATCCCGACGAGAACCGCAGAAAAACCAGAGATCGGGCGCCCCGGTTGGAAACTGCCGGTTCTGGTGGTCGATCGCCCCGATCGAGCGCTGCAGCTGCTGTCGACGGGAGCCTGGAGCGAATCGGTAGGAGCCTGGCGGATCGGGGGAGCCTGCTGTCGACGGGAGCCTGGAGCGAATCGGTAGGAGCCTGGCGGATCGGGGGAGCCTGGCGGATCGGGCGAGCGACTCGAGCAAGTCTGGAGCGCCGATCGGTAGGAGCCTGGCGGATCGGGGGAGCCCGGCGGATCGGGCGAGCGACTCGAGCAAGCCTGGAGCGCCGATCGGTAGGAGCCTGGCGGATCTGGGGAGCCTGGCGGATCGGGCGGGAGGATCGCAAGCGGATCGGGAGGAGCTGGCAGGTCGGGAGCCTGGCGGGCTGGCAGATCGGGAGCCTGGCGGGCTGGCGGATCGGGAGGAGCTGGCACCCAGAGCGACGGCTGGCAGATCGAAGGAGATCGGGAGAAGCCTGTCGACGGGAGGATCCGGCGAGATTGGATCTAGGAGCACGAGTTGCGCGTGCGAGAGAAAAAAAACCTAATGCTCTAATACCATGTTAGGAAAGCAACTTGTATTCCCATTAGGCCATAGGCCGATATATATATACATGTACAGGTGGAACATATGCAGGAAACCCCTTATACAACGGGATAAATACAAAGGGGTACACGACTTATATTATAACTCTAACAACCGACAGGCTGTGTTCGTGCCGGGCGGGAATGAATGTGGCACTGACGCTCTATAGTGACAATGGATGTTTCGGGCAGGAAGTGTGTGGGGCGAGGGAGGGGGTTCGGGTGGGCCGGTGCAGGGTGTCGGTGCAAACCTGAATACATGTCTGCATTAACCTTCACATATATTTCCTCCATCCCAAAATTCATGTTTTAGATTCATCTAGATAGAAAAGTATCTAACAATAAAAAGTAACTAGATACATCCATATTTAGACAAATCGAAGACAAAATTTTTGGGACGGAGGGAGTACTAGCTAGCTATAGTAGCTATGCCCACATATACAAACTACAAACATAGAAATCTAGCCAAGCAGGCGTTAGTAAGTTTTGGACTAGGATTGAAGATAAACAGTGCCGAGTAGTCTGACCTAAAAGTGTACGTACAATCTTGGCTTTCATCTGAAGTTGCATGCACACAAGGTTGATATGTACACACATCACGTATAAGCTTCTGTCAGCGCATCCAGTTTACTGAAGGACACCATTTTACTCAGTGAAGCAAACGACAAAAAAGTAGACAAGATGAAAGCTAAAGGTAATGTACATGTCTAGAAAATCTAATTTGTCCGCATGTGATCGGCGTGCACAAGCACTGCTGTATTACCAGTGCTTCTTTTTGGGATTAATTATTCAGCTACTAAGAACTTTCGTCCAGTGATCAGTACCAGTAAACATATATGGCAAAACACTCAGACAAATGACAAGAAATATGTATCAATGTCGTGCGTTCACCGACCTGTCCATGAAAAACAATATTCCAGTCTTTCCCCCTAGCCCTGATTATTTTGATTTGACAGCACAACCCCATGCCAGAAAAAGACCAAGGTTCTAATCATGTTTCACTATTCATACATTGCTGATTAAGAAGGTAACAATTCGCATGCTACACGGATCTCTAGGAGGGACGAAAGGTAGATACCAGGGGCAGCTATCCCCCCTGACATCAAATCCACACTCTTTATCAGATCACGTGCCATTAATATTGGATATCTTACAATGTGAAAATATGTCACGATGTCCTCAGCAAACGCACACCATCAAGGACTGCTGATTTATATATATCACCACCACTTGTGTTCATCCTCATCATTTACCACCAGCCATTCAACACCTTGCTTTCTACAACAATGGCCAGCACAAACAATGCGACCAAATAAGTTGACTGCCAGTTGAGTGTGTTATGTCCATGCTTCAGAGCCATCAAGGTTTGGCATCTTTCTAACCTCCACCTATTGCTTGAGAATGAAGATTTTAGCTTGAGAATGGGAAACGTTGGGAAGACAATGCTCACTTGCACGAGATCAACATGTACCGTGAGTATTATGCCTCCAGGTCCGTTGATGGCGGTGTGCCTATACGGGTGTCCTCACCGGCCACTGAAGGCTGAAGAGAGTGGAGCCCCCTAGCCACAGAGGCCGCGCTTAATCACAGAGAAAAGGGCCATACTGCTGTCCCGTTCATACGCTCGTCCCTGTTCACGTGCTAATCTGCGAGTCACCTCCCCATGCTTTGTATTCGTGTGTCGGTGCCACCATTCATCTCTGCATCGTCGTTTGCTTTGTGCCCCGATTCGCCTGATCATCTTCTTGTTCTGAGCATACCCGGCTCCGGCGATCGCCGAGCGTCCTGAGTTCCGAACATAAATACATTCACTGTAATTTATTTTCATTGATTTTGGTAACTGTGGGCTCAGTCGCATCCTCGTTTCTAGAAGGTCTGTCACTTCTTTTGCAATATGAAATTGGTATTACTCAAGGGATTAAATTACCGTCAATAAGACATAGCTGCTCAAAATCCCCTGACCCTGCTGGGTGCAGCAAGACAGCTGTGCACATTTCAGGACGACCAAAGTTTACCATGAATTCACTAGCTATGCTGACCAAAGTTCAGGCACATACCGACATACGTGGATCATCGAAAAAAACATATGTGTTTTAGATGGATTGTTATTGATTTTTGAAGCCTTTTGGCCTGTATCAGAAAACTTTAATGGTCAAACAACACTCTCTAGTTTACCACCCACAGTGAAGTAAATTATTGAAAACCACCGCATTTGTGACTAGAGTACTCCAAAACCATCGCTTTAGTCTAAAATAACAAATTACCGCCGTTTCTACGGCAACTGAGTAACAAATAGCACTATTTCGAAACTGAGCTGCGTCTAACTGCAAAACTGACAGGTGGGACCCATCTATTGGGCTGATGTGCCAAAGAATAGTCGTATGTCAATGTTTGACCTGTTGGGGTGGACCGGGGTCCCACCTGTCAGCCACACCTCTTATGTACTCTCTCCTCTCCTTCCTCCCCGCATATCTCTCTCGAGTGTGGTTTTCTGTAGCTCAGGCTACACGGTACCCCTTATCGTTGCCATCCATTTCTGCATCGCGATCCGTGCAGACGTATTTGTCTTTTTTGATTCTCTCAAACGACACAACATATAAACTTCAAAGTTTGCAGAACAACAATACATTCTAACTACAATCTGGGAAAAAAACTTTCAGATTTTTTCATGCATTTTAAATACTTAAAATATTATTTTTAGTCAAACAAAATCTCATTTTGTATATTTATATAAGACCAAAAAATCTGAAAGTTTTTTCACACATTGATGTTCTAATGTTTGTTCGATTTGCAAAGTTTGAAGTTCATATGTTGTTTCATTTGAGAGAAACAAAAAAGAGAAATCTGCTTGTTGTAAGTTAGTTGGGTAGTACGGATCTCAAAGCAAGACTGGAGGGTTGAGGATAAGAGGTTCCGTGTAGCCTGAGCTACAAAGAAACTTTGTGTATCTCTCCCCCTTACCAGTGGTCATCCTACAACACCGCCCCTGACCGCCGCCTGGCACTGCCCCTTCGAGCAAGCCACCCCGCCGCCTGTCGCCGACAGAATCTGGTGTGCTGCGGCCACCTGTGCCCACCGCCTCCTCCCCGTACGCCTCCCCGTCGCCTCGCGCCAGCGGAATATGAGGTCGTTGATTTTATGTCTTCGGTCGCCCGTCCCAGCACGTCTCCCACCGCCCGTTGTCTTCCGAACCTGAAGCCATCTGAGCTCGCCGCCCCCTCACCGCGCACGCCATGGTGGAGCGCCCTAGCCAAGCCCGAGCTCACGGTGGTGACCGCGCCAGCATGGAGCCCCTTGCCTCCCAGTCGCATTACTCCGTCCGAATATGAGTCCATCTGTGCCCATCGCCCCTTTCCTATGTGTGTCGTGGTGTAGCGCACTACCCACGCATGTGCTCGCCTCGGTATCCTCATCGGTGTGGTGCCCCTCGCCATGGCTGACAGTATGAGGCGCTAGAGGCCTGGGTAGAGGCAGTGACATGGGGATGAGCTACCGGTCAGAGACGCGGGATGGCGGCACAGCAGGCGCGGTCACGGGATGGCAACGCGCGCGGAGTAACAGCTTTGCTGGCGCGGTACGTGGCTGGTCTTGACGACAAGCGCGATAAGGTGGCGCTGCAATGCAGGCTTGTCGTCGGGCACGCCTCCTTGAGCTCGGTGTCCAGCCATCTATGGAGGTGGTGAGAAGTGGGGAGAGAGAGAGGAGAGGAAATTGAGGAGGAAGGAGAATGTGTGAGACAGACAAGTAGGACCTCCGTCCACCCCATGTCGGGGGAAACTGTCCGCCACCAACACCTATGGGACCGGAGCCCCTTGTTTGTGCGGTACGAGGGCGGAGGGAGCACGAAGAGCAGATCGTAGCGAGCACGTGGGCAGTTTTACCCAGGTTCGGGCCGCGGTAGACGCGTAAAACCCTACTCCTGCTTAGTTGTGTATTGAGTTGGAGAGCTCGGGAGCTTGAAGAAGCAGCTACACCGAGCGTATGAGCGATCTAGGTTCCGAACCCCCTCCACGTTGTGCATGGGCCTCCTTTTATAGTGCAAGGGGTCACCGACAGGTGTCAACGTAGGAGAAAGGGGTAAAAACGTAAAAGAGGTGGTAGTTGTAACAGTGCGGGAATAGTGGAGCTACAGTGCGCGAACAGTGGTCGCCACCTACTTTGACAGTGGGGGACAAGGGCATTTAATGCCCGTCGCCGTCGACCCCAAAAGCTCCCGCCCTTGCGTCTCCGTTCGCCACGGCGATGGCTTCACCACCGTGAAGTGCCACCGCGTCCCCTAGGCTGCACAGCCATCCGCCACGCGTCCCTGGAATGGCCCCAGGGCGACGCGTGGGCCGATGAGCTGGAGCGCGGGCACACAGCGCATCTCTCCCGGCAAGCACCTTGCCGGGGTCTTGACCTTGCCGGGCCCGGGAGCTTGCCGGCCTCTGAAGCTTGTCGCTCCCCGGGCCCTCGCCGGGACGCATATAGCGCCGAGGCGTGTCTTCTATGACGTAATCTTCTAGTCTTCCTGGCAAGCTCCCCTTGCCAGGGCCTTGCGTGAGTGATGTTACCTTGAGCCTGGTACGGCCTCCCCGGCAAGCTTCGCTTGCCGGGGTCTCGATCTTCTGTCTTGTATACTTTGTTTTTGAATGGTTTGATATGGAGCAGGAAGGCCTCCGGCGAGCACATGGTAAACCCTGCCGCGGGAAGCTGCGACTGCCCGTGCACAAGTTGGGGTACTGAGGTACCCCTACCTTAGTACACCGACAGGAGCCCCCGGGCCTGGGCCACACACGGTGCCGAGCGCTGTTGGGCCAGGCCCAAAACAGTGCACGGGCACACGCGGCCCACGGCGCGCCGAATCCACTTCCGTATCCGCCGCATCCCCCCGTAATGGCACGCGTCGATTGCGGCGTCGTGGGATGGGACGTGCCCACGTTCCTTCAATGGAAAGAGCGAAACGCCCCCCACTTCCCCATAAAAGCAGAGGAAGCAGGAGCGGTTCCCCTCCTTACGCTTTCATTGCATCTTCTTCTTCCTCCAGAGATCCCTTTTGCGCTCCGCCTTCACACCTCCGCCGCCGCCGTCCGCATCTCCGGCGTCGCCGGGCTCTTCGTCCCCCTTCCTCCGCCGCCTCCGCCATGGCCCCGAAGACCGACAAGGCGAAGGCGGAGAAGGCCAAGAAGGAGAAGTCGGAGCAAGCGGCGAAGCTCGCCGCGTATCGGAAGCGGAACCTCGTCTTTCCGCCGAAGCTCGGCGCGCGGGAGCTCTGGAACAAGTATTGCTTGTTCTGGTCCAAGGGAACCGCGGCGCACCCCCGCACCCGAGCTTATCCGGCCGCCGCCAAGGACAACTACCCCGGCGGGTACTATTTCTTCGCAGCCTTCTTCCACTGCGGTCTTTGCCCTCCTTTTTCTGAGTTCTTCTGTGACATAATGCACACCTACGGCCTCCACCTTCTTGACTTCACCCCCAACGCCATCCTCACAATGGCGGTTTTCGCACACATGTGCGAAAACTATATAGGAATACACCCGAATGTAGCGCTGTTTAGGCATTTCTTCACCCCTAGAGCAGAGGTCGGCGCCCCCCTCTCCGGAGGGATTTCTTGGGTTTTCCGTCTGAACAAGAAGGAGTCCTACTTGCCGGGGGAGCTCCGCGGCAAGTGGGAGGAGTGGCGTGCGGAATGGTGCTGGATTGTCGAGGACCAGCCGCAACCCTTCACTGCGCCGCGCACAACGCCCATCGTGCGCGGCAGGGACTGGAGCGAGCTGGATTCGGACGACGGCAAGCTCAACGTCGCCCTCATCAGGATTCTGCGTCTCCGGACCGCTAGGCTGTCCGTCGCTGAAGTAGGTACAGACTTCCTCCGCCGCCGCATCGCCCCTCTCCAAGACAGGAAAAGGCCGGCCTGGGAGTACGGCAACTCGGCGGATATCATGAGGTTGCGGTCCGGGCTCAACTACAATTTCACGTCGCTGGAGCTGAAGGGGATGGTCCGGGAGCTGTTTAAGCACGACCCGGCCCACCCGGAATGGTTCAGGGGGCCCCGGGGAGTGGTGCCCCTTTGCAACAGTACGGCTTGCGATCCTCTCCGCGCCATGATGCCCGCGTGTGATTCGCACGGCGTGGACCGCACGTGGATTCCGCCCAAGCCAATAGACATCCTCAGCTTCTTCGACAACCTTGTGGAGGTGGCGAAGAACAAGAACGAGACCCGGGAGCTGACGCGGGACACCACCGACCAGGTGATTGCGTATATCGCTTCTCGGGTTGAAGAGGCCGCTGTAGCCGCAGCGGCAGGGGAGTTCGGCTACACGCCCGACGAGGCAGATGCTGCGGAGGCGTCCTGCCAAGCCGAAGAGGCGGAGATCCGCAGGCTACTGCAGCTGCCTCCCGACGCGCTCGCCGGGGTCCCATCCTTGAGGCACTCCGGGATCATCGGAATCCAGACGGAGGTCGCGGCGAGAAGCCGCGCCGCCGGAGGGAACAGGGGCGCCGCGGGGAGCGGAGGCGCCGGAGGGAAGGAGGCCGCAGCGCAGGGCGCTGGGCCCAGCAAGCCAGCCGGGGAGGAGGAGGAGGAGGACGCCGAGGCCGCCGAGGACTCCGGCGGGTCAACGGAGCTCTATGCCGACGACCTCTCCTCGTCGTCGGAGGCCTCCCCGCCCCCGGCAAGCCCTAGGCGGTCTCCACTGAAGCGTCTCCGCAAGACGGCGACGGGAGAGAGGGCGCAGGCGCCCCGGCAACAACCAGCTCGCCGGGCAGCTCCCCGAGGGAGCCAAGCTGTGCCGGGGGCGTCCGGCGCACCAGCTACAGCGGAGGCGGCCCGCGCGCAGGCCACGACGGAGGCGCCCCGCAAGCAGGCCACAACAGAGGCGCCTCGCAGGCCGGCGTCGAGCCGACAGGAGTCTTCACGGGGCGGAGCGGCGGCTCCGCCCGCTCCCCGGGCCTCGGCTACCATAGGGGCTGGGTCTTCGCAGCCCCCAGTCCCAGGGACCGCCAAGTGCCCGAGGGAATCTTCGCCTCCCGCCCCTCGCGCAGACGCGCCCCAGGTGGAGTTTGATTTCTCCGCCTTGAGCGACGACGACGAGGAGGAGCAGGAGTAAGAACTCGACATCCTTTATCTTCTCAAATTTCGTCTTGATTATTGTTGATGCTAATCTTGTTTCTTGCTTTGATTTCAGGACCTTGGCGGAGCGAGTGGCAAAGAAAGCCAAGGTGCCCGTGGTCGAGGTCGCGGATGACTCGCCCGCCGCGGCAACTGGAGACGCGCCGGAGCCAAGCTTGCCGGACGCGAGCGCTTCTCCGAGGAGCAGCCCCCAGCGCAGCCCCCAGCGTAAGTCTGGGTTTCGTACTTCCACTCGTCGAATGCGCTTGAGCTTATGTCCTTGTGTTAATATCTTGATTATTTGGTCTTGACTTGTGCAGAGGTGGAGCCACAGCCGCAGGAGCGTCCGGAGGCCGCCCCCGAGGAGCTGCAGGCCCCGCCGTCCCCGCCAAGGCCGAACTCTCCGGCAAGGGAGAGCGCTCCGCCAAGGGCGGGTACTCCGCCAAGGGCGAGTAGCCCGGCGAGGGTGGCTACTCCGCCAAGGCAGAGCTCCCCGGCGAGGGAGCCCGCCGCTGACGTCGTCCGCCAAGGTAGGTCTTGTAATTTTGTCTTCTTGGCATTGTCTCTTTTTGGATATTTGCTTGAACTTTCTTTGCTTCTTCTTCTTCTTCTAGATCCTCCTCCCCCCGAGCAGATGGAGACGGAGGTCATCATCATTGAGGAGGAGGGCGCGCAGGGCGGCGGCGGCGACGCCCCTGCCACCGAGGACACGGCTGAAGCCGCCGAGCCAGCTGCGCCAGAGGCCGCTCCGGCTGCGGACGCAGCGGCCGGGGAGGGGCACGGCGACCGCACCGCCGACCCGGAGGCGGCGGGAGCATCAAGTGCTGCGCCGGCCGCCGACCCCTCCGCCGGAAAGGAGCAGGCCGGCTACTACCTCGAAGCCCCCAACGGCGTCTTCATCCAGGTGCCTTGGGGGTCTTCGTCGCGAGCTCCCGCGGAGGGCGAGGCCTTTGATGGAGAGGTCCTCGCCTCCGCGGGCTTGAAGATTGTCGAGGCGCCCGGCGGAAGTGAAGGGCCCGAGGAGGAGAAGCTGCTTCACCAGCTCCTGGCCCTTTACCGGGCCAGGCAGGCGAAGCTTGCTTCTCGGGAGGCCCTCGCCGCCAAGGCCGCCACGGAGATGGAGAAGCGCGCGGCGGAGCTCAGCGCTGCCAACCAGGCGGCCCTCCGCGAGGTGGCGGAGGAGCGCGAGCGACTTGCCGGAGAATACCAGGAGTGGGTGCTGGAGAAGGCCGAGGCCGAAGAACAGCAGCGGCTCGCCGGGGTGGAGCTGTCCCGGCGAGAAGGAGAACTCGCCCAGCGGAAGGTCAACCTCGACGCCCACGAGGAAGAACTTGCCGCTCGGGAGCAGGCCCTTGGTGGGGAGCTGAAGGAGGCGAAAGCCGCCGCGGCTGCCGCGGAGACCGCCAAGGAGGAGCTTGCCGCCAAGGTCGCGCAGCTGGAGGAGTCGCTGAAGGCGAGCGTGGAGAAGGTCGCCGCGCTCAATATAGAGCGCGAGAAGGACGCCCACACTAACTCAGAACTCCAGGTGCGTCTTTGTGAGAGGGGCGACGAGTTGAAGGCCGCCAAGGACTCCATCGAGGACCTGGAGTTGAAGGTCTCCACGTTGAAGGACTCGCTTGACGCCGTCCGGGACCGGGAGACTAAGTTGAAGGAGGAGCTCCGCAAGGAGCGAGCCTTGGTGGACAGCATCAACAAGGCGTCCGAGAACTTCCGCCATACCATTGAGGTATGGACCGAGGACTTGGTATCTTCTGCGTCCAACATCGACCAGGAGCTGCTGGCGCTGAAAGTCGAGCATCTCATCTACTCCCCGGATCCGGATCTTCCGCACAGCGCCAAACTCAGCCTCTTCTTCAGAGGGATTGCGCCGGCCCTTGCAGGTCTTCGGAATAAGATTCCCGCGCAGCTGGCCGAGGAGTCGCGCCTGCTCTGCACGGGAACCTTGGAGCGCGTGCTGACGAAGATTGTATACCGCAATCCCGGCATAAACCTCACCAACGTTCTCCGCAGCCTGCCGGCCGACGCAAACATGGAGGCACTGAAGGAGCAGGTCGCCCACATCATCGCCAAAGTGAGCAAGCTCTCCAGGATCGAGGGCGACCGCGTAGATTAGGCCTCCATTATCTTTTACCTCTTTTTGTTGCTGCACAGGGTGTTATGAACTCATTAGTCCATTGTGACAAGTTACCCTTTGTAAGATATTTATCTCATTTTGGTCAATCAGTGCAATGTTATCTTCCTTGTCTTGGTCATTTACTTTGTATGCTTTTCACCCTACGCTCCCGGGGAGCTCGCCGGCAAGGGGCCTTTGCCGCGAGCGCTGAGTGCTGGACTCGGAGCAGCCTGCTGGCCAAGGTCTCACCGGCAAGCAACCTTGCCGCAGCTAGTCGCAACGCACTTAGCTTGCTGAGCGAACTCGAAAACGAAGTAAGGGCGCGGCACTTGCCGCAGCTCACTTAGATCGTTGAGCGTACTCGGAAACAAGACAAGGGTGCGGCTAGCTACGGGTAGGTTCCTCCGCGCACAGGTTTTCCATACAAAGTGTGATTGTTCAAGGAAGACAACTAAAATTTAAAAATTTGAACTGGTCAAATTCCAACAACTTAGCTTTCATATGTTGCTTGCTTCTTGGCAAGGCTTCTCTTTCTTGAACGGCACTTGGTTCCTCCTCCATCTCCTTCCCCCCGGCAAACTTGTGCGCGAGGAACGTTCCTTCTGCTTAAGAGGCAAAGGAAAAGAAGAGGGAAACAAGACATGGCCTTTCGGCGTGCTAATGCTTACCGGATGTGTATGTTGCACAAGATGCCAAATAACACATGCAAATAGCAAAGAAAAGCAGGCAAAAGGCAAATAGCGCAAAACACAAAATCTTTACTGATGCACGGGGTCTGCGCCCGGCTTTGTACAAAGGGTTACATGCAACAGCGGCAAAGCTCGTACAAAAGGTGGTTGCCGGAGCGGATCACGGCAACCGCTCCTTATGGGTGAAACTTGCGAAGATGCTCTATGTTCCAGGAGTTGCTCACCGGTAAGCCTTCTTCGGTCTCGAGGCGGACAGCGCCGGGCCTCGTGACTTGTCTCACCCGATAAGGGCCTTCCCACTTCGGCGTCAACTTGTTGGAATTCTTGGCGGACTGAACACGCCGAAGAACAAGGTCGCCTTCCTCGAGACTCCTGGCCCTGACCTTGCGGCTATGGTAGCGACGCAAGGCTTGCTGGTATCGAGCAGCTCGTACAGCAGCCTGGAGACGTCCCTCCTCGAGGAGCAATGCATCATCTTGTCGCAATTGCTCTTGCTCGAGCTCATCATAAGCGAGCACTCGAGGAGATCCGTATACGAGTTCCGTGGGGAGCTGCCTCTGCTCCATAGACCAGAGCAAAGGGTGTCTGTCCGGTGGCTCGACTTGGTGTCGTTCTAATTGACCAAAGAGTCGCCGGTAGCTCTTCTATCCAATTTCTTCCGCACTTGCGCAGCCTGTCAAAGGTCCTTGTCTTGAGTCCGCGCAGCACTTCAGCATTGGTCCTCTCCGCTTGACCATTGCTCCTCGGGTGAGCAACAGAAGCGAAACAGACCTTGGCGCCAAGGTCTTGGACGTACTGCATGAAGGTGCGACTAGTGAACTGCGTACCGTTGTCGGTGATGATCCTGTTAGGGATTCCGAAATGGCAAACAATTGACCTGAAGAACCTGACCGCTGACTGTGCTGTCACCTTTCTCACTGGTTCCACTTCTGGCCACTTTGTGAACTTGTCGATTGCAACGTACAAGTACTCAAAGCCCCCGACAGCTCGGGGGAAGGGGCCGAGGATATCGAGCCCCCAAACCGAGAAGGGCCAGGACAAAGGAATTGTTTGGAGAGCTTGAGCTGGCTGATGAATCTGCTTTGCATGGAACTGGCACGCTTCACACTTGGTTACTGGTGCAGTTGCATCTTGGAGGGCTTCTTGCCAAAAGAACCCTTGCCGGAAAGCTTTCCCGGCAAGCGCCCTTGCGCCAATGTGGTGGCCGCATATGCCTCCGTGTATTTCTGCCAACAGCTTCTGTCCATCTTCCCTGGAGATGCACTTCAGTCTGACACCATTGAGCCTTCTTCTGTACAGCTCGTTGTCCACGAACTGGTACATACTTGACTGCCTGGTTATCTTCTCTATTTCTTCTGGGTCGTCGGGAAGTTCTCCAGTTTGTAGAAAACGGACGATCTGCTGCGCCCATGCCGGAGCTTGAGGCTCAACGGCAAGTACTAAAGGCATGAGGGCCGCTGCGGGGACCTCAGCTTCTACGGCCAGAACCTCTGGCTCTGCTGGAGCTGAAGGTCCCCCGGCAAGCTCGCCGGGGCGAGGCTTGTCGGGAACGCTTGCTTCAACTGTACAGACCCGAAGATCAGCAGGAGCAAACTGTTCCTCAGCGTTCTGGTTGTTGATCTTGGGGACCTTGGCGGCGGTTTCAGGGAGATCCGCCGGCAAGTAGTCACCGGAGACCAACTTTCTCTTCCTGGACTGCCCAATTGATGGTGTAACGGATGGTTGAGTCAGCTTGAGCAAAAAGGTCCCTGGTTCCACAGGTAACTTCATCGAAGCACACTTTGAAAGGTCATCTGCTATTTCATTTTGAGCTCTTGGGACGTGCTCCATTTGCAAACCTTCGAAGTGCTCCTCAAGCTTCCTCACTTCATCTACATAAGCTTCCATCAAAGGGCTCTGATAACTCTTGTTGACTTGCCGGACCACCAGCTGAGAATCCCCCCGCACAATCAGTTTCCTGATCCCAAGTTCGGCCGCAATCCTGAGGCCGGCAAGCAAGCCTTCATATTCTGCAGTGTTGTTTGTCGCTTGCTCCCTGGGAAAGTGCATCTGGATAACATATTTGAGGTGCTCTCCGGTGGGCGCGATGAGTACCACGCCAGCACCGGCGCCTTGCAGCGAGAAGGCACCATCGAAATACATTACCCATTCACTTGTCGCTTCTTGTACGGGTGCACTTGTCTCTTGGACTTCTTCATCGGGCGTTGGGGTCCACTTAGCTATGAATTCTGCCAAAGCTCGGCTCTGTATGGTTGAAGTACTTTCAAACTTGAGTCCAAAGCTCGACAGCTCCAGTGCCCACTCAACGATCCTGCCTGTTGCTTCCGGGTTGTGCAATATCCTCTTCAGCGGAAAGCGAGTGACCACTGTTATTTCATGTGCTTGGAAGTAATGGCGCAGCTTTCTCGAGGCCATGAGGAGGCCGAAAAGCAACTTTTGTACACCAGAGTATCTCGACCTAGCCCCCTGGAGAAGGGAACTTACAAAATACACTGGGCGCTGCACCATCTTCTTCCGCACTTCATGCTGTTCCTGCGCAGAGTTATCCTTGTCGGGGCCAGAGCTTGCCGGAGCAGCCCCCTGCTTGTCGCTGGATTCGCTTGTCGGTGGTGTAGACTCCTCGTCAGACTCCCTCTCCGCTACCAACGCAGCACTAACCACCTGGTTGGTTGCCGCTAGGTACAGCAGCAACCTTTCCTGTGGTCTAGGTGCGACAAGTATTGGAGTGGAGGACAGGTACCGTTTCAAATCTTGCAGCGCCGCCTCCGCTTCCGGAGTCCACTTCATGGGACCTGCCTTTTTCAAGATTTTGAAGAAAGGCAGGGCGCGTTCTGCAGACTTCGAAATGAACCTACTGAGGGCGGCCACACAACCTGCAAGCCTTCTGACATCCTTGACGCGCTTCGGGGCCTCAATCTGCTCGATGGCTTTAATCTTGTCGGGGTTGGCTTCAATCCCCCTCTGCGATACGAAGAACCCGAGAAGCTTGCCGGAGGGGACTCCAAAGACGCACTTCTCGGGGTTCAACTTGAGCTGTATTCTGCGCAGGTTCTGAAATGTCTCTTCCAAATCTTGGACTAGGGTTTCTTTGCTCTTACTTTTCACCACGATATCATCCATGTAAGCCTCTACATTTCTGTGGATCTGTGGCTCGAAAGCAGTGTACACTACCCTTGCAAACGTTGATCCTGCATTCTTCAGTCCAAATGGCATGCGTATGAAGCAATAAGTGCCACATGGAGTGATAAATGCAGTCTTCTCTTCATCCTCTTTGGCCATAAAGATCTGGTGGTAGCCTGAATATGCATCAAGAAAACAGAGTAGCTCACATCCGGCAGTGGAGTCAACGATCTGGTCAATGCGCGGCAAAGGGAATGGATCCTTGGGACATGCTTTATTCACATCGGTGAAGTCTATACACAGTCTCCACTTCCCGTTAGCCTTGCGCACGACGACTGGATTTGCCAACCACGTCGGATGGATCACACCTCTAACTAGGCCTGCTGCCTCTAGTTTCTTGATCTCTTCGTTGATGAATTCTTGGCGCTCCACGGCTTGCTTCCTCACTTTCTGCTTGATGGGCCGTGCATAAGGACAAACAGCAAGCTTGTGCTCAATTACCTTCCTGGGAACACTGGGGATGTCAGATGGTTGCCAGGCAAACACATCGACATTCGCCCGCAGGAAGGCAACGAGCGCGCTTTCCTATTTGCTGTCCAGCGTGGCACTGATGGTGAAGGTACCACCAGTGCCGTCCTCCTTGGCGGACACCTTCTTGGTTGCCGGAGGAGCGGCCATTCCTTTCTTACACTTGCCGGTGGAGCTCGATGGGACGTCCTCGACGGCAGCGCAGCACTCCGAAGAGGTGCGGTTGCCGGAGTGGGCCCCAGAGCACTTGCCGGACTTGGTCTTGGTCTTCTTCCCCCCGGGAGCTTCAGCGGCAAGTGTGTCCTTCTCGGCCGCAGCTGCTGCATCCCGGTAGATCTTGTCGGCGCAGACAAGCGCATCTTTCTTGTCGCCATGGACAGTGATGACGCTTATCGGCCCCGGCATCTTGAGTACGTTGTAGGCATAATGGGAAGCTGCCATGAACTTCGAGGTGCAAGACTAGTTTATGGGAATTTACACGGGGATTTACACGGCCCCGGCATCTTTGGAATTTATGGGAATTTTGCACTGGAATTTCGAGGTGCAAGACTAGTTTACATGGGGATTTACACGCTAGTTTTGTGGGATTTACATTGGAATTTGACTAGTTTACATGGGGATTTACACTGTATTTTTTTTGGGATTTTACACTAGAATTTTTGACTAGTTCACATGGGGATTTACACTGTAATTGTTTGGGATTTTACACTGGAATTTTTGACTAGTTCACATGGGGAATACAGTGGAAATTTGGCACTGTAATTTTCTGGGTTTTACACTGGAAATTGACTGGGTTTACATGGGGATTTACACTGTAAAATTCTAGGATTTACACTATAATTTCTAGGACTTACACTGGAAATTGAAACTGTAATTTCTGATGTTGATCTTTTCTGATGTCTATGATTTACACTGTAGTTATTTGTGTACTTACATTGTAATTGCATCGTTTGTCTACATGCTTGCACTGTAATTTATGGGGAATTTACAGTGTAAACTGTTACTCCCTCCGTCCCAAACTAGTATAGTGTCAAAAATGTTCTTATATTTTGGGACGGAGGGAGTAGGAAAGACTAGTTACATGGGGGTTTAGACTGTAATTTTCTGGTTTTTTACATTGTGGATTTTTCTGGGATGTTTTCTGATGTTGATCTATTTGTTTTGTACATGCAGGAAACTCCTTCAGTTTTTTGTTCTTGCAAGGGGTGAAGATAGATGATGGATGAGGGAGTTGGTGTTCGACTGTTTTTGTTGACCTGTAGATGATCGTGTTGTTGATCTCCCTGTTGCTCCTCATCAGGTACATCCCCCTCTCTGAATTTTGTGTTTGCACTTCCTTCTCCTCCCCCTCCCCAATCTGCCATGGTCGCCTCTCCCAAGGGCGGCTCCCAAATTTGTTCTAGCTCTGTTAGGTGAGATCTGTCTAGTGGTTGAGAGCCCGGGGAGGGGCGTGTTTTGTGGAGTGGTTTGGTCTCTGCGTGTGTTGCAAGCTTGCTGGCATGTGCTATGTGGTCCCTGGATCAAGAGGGGTGTTTGTTTGTCCAGGACGAACCGGGTGGGATGTTTACCCGACCCGTTTAGGCGTTCTTTTATATTTTCTAATTTTACTGCTAACACAAGTGTACTGTGTTGATTGCTCAGGAAATTTGACTGTTTTCGAATTGAAAAACAGTCAAATGTCAAATAGACAGTCCCATTATGAATTAGTGCATTTTACTATTCACTTGGCACAGAAGTTATGGTCTTTTGTGATTTTTGGCAAAAACGGTGGTTTAAAGTACCTTAGCCACAAATGTGGAGATTTTGATAAATTTACTCCCCACGATGTAATATTTACAAATCCACCTTGGGCATTGTTTGGGTATGGCCAAATTGAAATTGATGTCCCAAAATCGTAGCCCGATCCATGCATGGGGTCTATCCCGGTCGGAAAGTGTTCCACATGGATTCCAGTTTATGTGTTTGGTTTCGGCCAGGGTAGTAAAAATACCAACGCAAACCACGTCGATCCACTCCAATCCGCGGGGGGAACTTGGCAAAGAATGAGAGAGGACTAGTGTGGCTGGTGCCAAGTCCTACCAAGGACATGACCAATAATGACTTCTCTGATAACACTCCTCCTCGCCCTCCTCCCCGCTCTTCCGTTCATCGGGCCTTTCACAGTTCAACTTCAACCTGAGATTAATCCTGAGTTTTTTCATGTGTATTTTGTTGGTTTCATGCTTGATTTGGTATTAAATTTCCCTCATGTACGCGACATTGCCAACATAAACATTTTCGCCCAATCAAGCCTTCTTGAAAAAATCCTTTGTTTCCTCAATGATGCCATCAAACAAATTTTGGTATGACCTCAATCTGTACGGATTCAAGTGGCCATTACACCGCAACCTGCGACTTCATGTTTATGTGTATTTTGTTGGGACAATCCAGGAAAAACCCCAGCTAGCTCTCTCTCTCTCTCTCTCTCTCTCTCTCTCTCACTCCCTGCGGACAGAAGAAGAATAAGGACACTGCACATAAGATTTTCCAGCGACATACGCCTCTTCGACGAGAACCTCGCCGCACGAATGGAATTTTTTCTTTGAGGTCATACCCCGGCTCGGCAAAACACCGCGCTCTACATCAGTACATAGGGGGGGGGGGTTATATACGCTGGTTCACACATGCACACGCACACCCGCCACTACCCGTCTCACCGGGCTGCATGCTCCAATAGTAGATGAGGCAGGCTATCCACCAACAAATCCTACATGCATTCACGTTACACATAACTAACTAAAGGCATGTACAATGATGCTATCTTAGGAGCACCACTTGAGATAAATGATGATACGGCGGATAGAGAGGTTATAAGAAAAGGCTTGTCTTTTCTTATTTAAGAGATGATCTCTTAGCAAAATATGTCTCACCATGTTTTTAGGAATATCTAGTTATGGAAGATTAGACTAAGAGATGACCCATTGTAGTTATGTTTTTCTATCATCTCTAAATTACATGCAAGACTTAAGATAAAACTATCTTATCAGCCATTGTGCATGCCCTAAATAATCCATGCGCATGAACACACACGCAACTGCCTAACCAACTGATTCGAGACATACTCAAAGTCATGTTTATCCTAACAATCTCCCTCTAATCTTGACTTGTTGTCATCAGATTTGTTGCAGCTACCGTCGTCTGCGTTGCCATGGACATAGCTATGGCCTCCCGGACGTGAACCCTACTGCATACCTCATCTCCATGTGAACAAGGCCACCTTCTTCTTCGTCTCCGATGACTCAACACCGTTATCTTCGCCTCCAGTTGCGGCAACATACACTATCTTCTCCGGTAACACATGTCGTTGATAGCTTCACGCCCGATAACGGAGCCGGACTTCCGCCTCCGCATCACCACACCAGCCCCCCCTCTCTCTCTCCCTCTCTCTCTCTCTCTCTCTCTCTCACTCCCTGCCTGACAGTGGACGAAGAAGGAGCACAATGGACACCAGATTTTCTGGCGACATACGCCCCCGTGGCCAACACCTCGCCGCACGAATGACGTGAGCTCGAACTCGAACTCTGGCTTGGCAACACATAGTGCTCTACATGAGTACACAAGGCCGCTTTAAAAACGCTGGCTCAGACAGCGCGCTTGATCCGCCTGGTATGGCCATGCCGATGCCGCACCCCATACGCGCATGATCCGGGATAGCCACTAACTGATCCTACATGCACGCAAGCTACACACAGCTAACTAACTAATCTATGTGCATGAACACACACACACACACCTACCTAACCAACCGACTCGAGACATACTCGAAGTCACGATTTTCCTAACAATCTCCCCCTAATTTTGACTGGTCGTCACTGGAGTTGTTGTTACTCCCATCATTGTCATTGCCATGGCCGCCACTATGGCGTCCTGGACGTGAACTCTGCTGCATGCCTTATCTCCGCATGAACAATGTCACCTTCTTTTTCGTCTTCGGTTGCGGCAACATATGCCCTGTTCTCCGGCTCCGACAACACATGTCCTTGATCGCTTCACGGCTAGTCACGGAACCGTACCTCCGCCTTCGTGTCACCCAGACAGCCGCAATGCTGCACACCTCCTAAGGCCGACACACGTCACGAAGCTTCATCGCATAGCAGCCAATGAGTGCTGATACTGCCGGCACGCCTCCTGCATGGGCGACAACGCCAAGACAACCAAGCTCTGATATCATATGTTCGGATGAACCAGGACGAACCTCTCTCTCTCTCTCTCTCTCTCTCTCTCTCTCTCTCTCTCTCTCTCTCTCTCTCTCTCGCTCACTCCCTGCTGGACAGATGAAGAAGGGGCACAACGGACAAAATATTTTCTGGCGACATACACATCGTCGAGGAACACCTCGCCGCATGAATGGTGTTTTTTCATGGAGCTCAAGCTCTGGCTTGGCAACACACCGTGCTCTACATCAATACACAGCGGGGCCGCGGGGGTTTATATACGCTGGCTCACACAGGCACACATACACCCTACCACTGCCCGTCCTGCCCGTCAAAGTGCGCGATCCTCCTGGCATAGCCAAGCCCACTCTGTGCCTCAATGTCGCACGACGCGGGCTAGCCACCAACAGATCCTACATGCATGCACGTTACAAGCAGCTAACTAACTAGTTTATGTGCATGAACACACGCGCACCTGCCTAACCAACTGACTCGAGACATACACAAAGTCATGAATATTCTAACATGCCCTCTGCTTGCAAATTGATAGAAAATTAATGAAAATATCATGAAAAAATGGTTATATGCCACTAAATTTAGAGTTTTATCCTTCGTGGAGATAGGGTACATGTAGATCTGTACTAGCCAAATTGCAATACCCCCCTCTCTCTCTCTCACTCTCACTCTCATTTTTTTCACTATTCGTTGCTTAGATGCCTACCACTAAATGAATAAATTCATGTTAGTGTAGCATGAAATTTGAATTATGATGTACATCGGATGTGCAACTATATTCATACCATGGGCCGAGTCCGGCCACTAGTAGAAAACAGGGCACCAGTCCCGGTTTCAGAGGGCCTTTAGTCCCTGTTTTGCAACCGGGACAAAACGATCGGGACTAATGCACATCACTTTTAGTCTCAGTTGGCTTACGAACCAGGACAAAAGGAGCTCCACGTGGTCGCTGTGGGGCGCCGAGGCAGGACGACCAGTTGGTGAGCATCTGCAAAATTAGAGTCCGGTCAGTGGCTGACTCCTTGACATCGGTTAAGATGGCGGTGATACCTTGCAAACGACAACAATAGTTTTCGATGGAGGTGTCACTGCACACGGTGCTTTGCAGCACTTGCTCAAGATGCATGGCATCCTCAGCCTCGTGGCCAGGAAATATTCGCGCAAGGGACGCCAAATGGTGAACGCGCGGTAGAGCCGGCAAAGGCGACAACGTCAAGGAGGTCGCCATCGATGGTGGATAAGGACAAAGAGGAGGGTGTTGTCGTCGTCCCTCCATGCGGGGTCGGCGAGGCGGCGATCCACACCATCCCGAATCTGGTCTTTCGCATGGTACCACGCGAGCAGGAGGGTGGCATATTTGCTCCAACGGGTGAAATTGGTCCCATCTAGGGCCAGCTTGAAGTCAAGCATGCCACTGATGCTGGCAGAATGGGACCTGGCGGCTGAAGGTGCCGTCACGGAGAGAGGCGCCTGGTTGGGTGTACGAGTAACTAAGGGGAGATCATTGGATCAAGGGAGATCGGAGGAGGCCGGAGCGCGGGGTCGCGCATCAACGGACATGCTAGCAGAGAGATTTGCAGCGTCCGAGCCATCATCCTCGCGGGTGAGAGGAGGTTAGGAAGGAGAGTAGTGGGGCTGGTCAAAATGACTGGCTATGATTACCCACAAGAGTGGTGAATCACCGTATCTATTCCCTATTTCAGTTACACATACATATAGATACGTGATCCCTACATGCAGGGCCACGATGAGATGGTTGAGGGTGTCCCAGACTAAGGGGTCCTCGGGCTGCCGGCCAATCTCTGATGGGCCAGGCTAGTGGGCTGCTTTTTATCCACCAGGGGAAGACCGGACTTCAGACGATCCCGTGCTCTAGAAGGAAATATCCGGAGACTTGGAATATCCTCCAAGACAAGATAATGGAATATGCGTGTTTATCAGCTAATGGTAACCGACCATGAGTAACCCTAGGCACCCATGATGTCTATATAAACTAGAGAGTTTAGTCCATAGAGGCTAGAACCATCATCCTACTCATTTAGGGTTTGGGTCATCCGATCTCGAGGTAGATCAACTCTGTAACCATCATACATACGCATTAATGCAATCAAGCAGGATGTAGGATTTTACCTCTTCGAGAGGACCCGAACCTTACTGTCTCTGTGTTCCTTGTTAACCCATCGATCCAAGATCCACAGTTTGGGACCCCTACCCGAGATCTGCCTGTTTTGACACCGACAATGGGTGGCGATAGAACATGCGCCCTACACTCTATAGGCACTATTGTTACAACTGAATCAAAATACAACATGACAATGTGATAGTTCAACAGGACCCACATTCCTTCGAGCCATCACACCACCAAAAATCTATATTAAATGTTCCCTTCCCACGATCTCCAATTCTTGTACAATTTTTGTGAAAGTTTTGTAAGAGTTGGTGAGGAAGGAGTTTATTCTAAGTGACTCTAGAGTATATGGAAGAACACACTCAATAGGTGGTTATATATAAATCGTTTCTTCCTTGCATTGTTTATACCGATATTTTGTTAAATTAGAGATCATGAAATGTGTGGAAATAACATGTGAATCCTGTACACAAAGCACTCCATTAGTGGTGGCAAATAAAATTGTTAGGTTGGGTGCGTGCATCTACGGAAAACAGGTATCTAACATTAATTTACCGATATATATATGACTCCTCTTTTATACTCCCAGGTGTATATACTCCCACCCTACTAAATGGCTCAGCCAATGGATTAATTAAATAAAACATTAGCAAATTATGTTTCATGCGCAAACAACCTCCAAGATTGTAGCTAACCGGTGCATGTTATCCAATTGAAAGTCTGTTTGGGCAAAGTCTGTTACGGAAGTGAGATGCTGCCACTTGATCGAAAGTAGTATATACCCTTCATTTTATTTATTGAACCTTAGTATATAACCTTTATATCTCTTTAGAATGGGAAAATGAAGCGTGGAAAAATATAGACATTTTTTATCTACATAGTATATACCTCATATGTGTTTTAATATATTTCAAATGGGTGGATGACGATATATACCCAACGACATGGAAGGCATATACTGCATTTTTTTGTAAAGAGGTCTGTACTGCCTTTATTAGTACTCCCTCCGTCCGAAAATACTTGTCATCAAAATGGACAAAAAGAGGTGTATCTAAAACTAAAATACATCTAGATACATCCCCTTTTATTCATTTTGATGACAAGTATTTCCGGACGGAGGGAGTAGTATGTACTGATTTTTTGAAGGAGTATATACCAACAAAACTGAAGGAGTATATACTGCCATTTTTTGCGGTATATACCAACAAATACTCAAGGAGTATATACTGACATTTTCTAAGAAGTGTATACTGCATCTAGCGGGAGAGACGCGGCCGCCGTCGGCGGCGACGCAGCTACAAGAAATAGATCCATGGTGGCAGGAGAGATGCAGGCGCAGCCGTCGCCGAGGTATGTAGCCGGAAGAATAGATCCACGCAGATTAGTTTCAACGGTGACCTTTGTTATCCCTAGAAAAGAGGATTCTGTTCCAGCTAATTCAAGTGGCAAATAAATTATCATATTATTGGAAAGCCAAACGGGTTTAAAACATGGCTATAGCCGGGTAGGTAGAGGCGGCGTACAACATTGGGTAGTCATAGGAGGTGGATCGACCACGTGGGAGTATGTACTCCTAGGAGTATATATATATATATATATATATATATATATATATATATATATATA
>LR738712.1:819400950-819429281 GCA_902687465.1 Secale cereale | reverse complement strand
GTAGCTGACTAGCTGCTGCTTGGGTGGTGTGTGACTATATATCATTTGATCACCTCACTTTTGTTAGTACTACTATGTATAGGTAATTGTCTCGATGAAGCCATTGGGCCTACTTTTGGTAGACGCACAATCTTGATTACTTGATTTTGTGTGTGCACCATACTCCATGATATGTTGGAAATTACATGACTTGTTTTGGTACTTTTGGTATACAAACTTAGTAGAAGTGCAGTGAGCTGGAAAGTAGTGGCTGCACCTGTGTAATTTTTATTTATCCCTGCAAGTATACACAAAAGTATATGTATTTTACTTGCAAAATAAGGAGTATATTTTTTTAATGTGTGAACACTTTTTAAAATGAGTAGTTTTTAAAAAAAAACATGAAAACTTATTAAAATTAAGCGACATGAATGTATACAATGCGTGAACACATTTTTAAATGGATCAACATTTTTAGTTACATGAGCATTTTGGGGGGAAAGTGTCACCAAAGAATTAGTCATGGACAGGGCGCTTTGAAGCTAGCTGTCCGTGTGTGAGAACAATGAGTTGCTTGCGAGATCCTATGGGTTTCAGCTCTAGCGCGTACCCCAACTCGTTTAGGACTAAAGCCTTTGCTATTGTTGTTGTTGTTTTTGTTTGTTGTCGAGCAGTTCCCGCGGTGGGGGGGTGGGGGTGATTATTAAATTATAGGAACGTCATAAAATAATTATGTGAACACTTCTAAAAAAATACATATACATTGTGTATGCATAATTTATTTTTTATATGTGCAAAAAAATGACAAATGATTTGTTTTTACTTACTTATTGTTAGATTTGACTATATAACTTTTAGTGCGGCATTTTTTTTTGCTGGATTTATGGAAAAAAAGAGGTAAATGCACCGACAGTTGTAGAACTCCCAAAAGAAGAGCACATTGGTTACTCTTCTCCTAAAATCTATTACTATACTTGTTTTCGTAACAAATTTTAGACTCCCAAGAAATTTCCATGTTAATTAGAAAATTAGAGCCGTTTATCTGGTAAGGCCAAGTTATTACGGTGTAGATTAGCCAAAAAATATATCTATCTATCTATCTATAGCTACCTATACTAATTTGAGACTCTCTAGAAATTACCACGTTAATTAGAAAATATGAGCCGTTTATCTGATTGGACCGAATTAGAACGGTGTAGATTAATCCATGTAGTTTTCAGCTTAAATATTAAAATTTAGTCACGGGATTATGATGGGACTGGATTATAATGGCTCAGATTAAAAGAAAAAATTATATGGCTTATAGACTTAACTAAAGTTACAGGATTATGACGAATTTTTATGGCTTATAGAATGTTATAGAATTAACTAAAGTTACAAGGTTATGACGGCTCAGATTTAAGTATGATGCACTCACGTGGGATGTCAAAAAGAAAAAATATAGATGCACTCACGTGGGAGTCCTGATCCCTCACGCTCTCTAATTCATTATGGCTCGGATTTAAGAAAGATGCACTCACGTGGTGGGAGTCCTGATTCCTCACGCCCTCCAAATCCTTTTCTTCCTCTTTTTTCTACCTCCAGTGATTTCTTATCGGTGCTGATGGCATGATCAAGCTCTCATGCAGTGTGGTTTCCGTTGGCCTTCAGGAGATGCTCAAGGTTTCTGCCATGGCATATCCTATTAACAACGACGAAGTTGCTGACAGTAGCGAGGTGGCCTTAAAACCTGAGATGGCTGGTATAAATCCTGTTGTGCTGAAGGTTGGCCCATGTAGTATGGAGGTGCGTGTTGCCTGGTCCCTATTACGTCGTTAATCCTGACCTCAGAAGGCTGATGCCAAGAGCTCTGAACTCATTTGATCTGCTGTACTTATGTTATGATGTAGTGCTAGCTGAGATCTGTTTTACTTATGTTATGATGTACTCCCTCCTAGCCTACAAAAACGTCTTATATGTATTTTGATACAGAGGTAGTAGTTGTAGCTGACTAGATGTTGCTTAGGTGGTGTATGCTAACTGGTACCGTTGGGTGTGTGAAAATGTAACATTTGATCACCTCGCTTTTGTTAATACTACTATGTATGGGTAATTATCTCAATGAAGCCATTAGGCCTACTTTTGGTAGACACACAATCTTGATTACTTGATTTTTGTGTGCATTATACTCCATGATATGTTGCAAATTGCATGACTTTTTTCGGTAGTTCTGGTATAGAACTTAGTAGACGTGCAGTGAGCCAGTGAGCTGGAAAGTAGTAGATACACCCAAGTGTAATTTTTACTTATCCCTGCAAGCATACACAAGAGTATATGTATTTTACTTGCAAAAAAAATATGTATTTTTAAAAATGTGTGAACACTTTTTAAAAATGAGTAAAGTTTTTTTAAACATGAAAACTTATTAAAATTACAAGACATATATTTATAAAATGCGTGAACACATTTTAATTTACCTGAGCATTTTGGGGGAAAGTGTCACCAAAGAACTAGTCATGGACAGGGGTGCATGGAAGTTAGCTATGCGTGTGCGAGAACAATGAGTTGCTTGCGAGATCCTATGTGTTTCAGTTCTAGCCTACCCTAACTTGTTTGTTGTTGAGCATTGGGGGAGGGGGGAGTGAGTGTTTTTTCAAATACAGGAACATCATAAAATACTTGTGCAGACACTTTTTAAATATACATATACATTGTGTATGCATAATTTATTTTCTATATGTGAAAAAGGTAACAAATGAATTGTTTTTACATACTTATTGTTAGATTTGATTATATAAAATTAGTGTGGCATATATATTTTTGCAGGCTTTATGGAAAAAGGTGGAAATGCACCGATAGTCGTAGAACTCCCAAAAGAGGTGCACATTGGTTACTCTTCTCCCATAATATGAGAAATTGGTCAAAACACTCCATTCGGACACCGATGAGGCATGTTGACTTAGCATTGGACCCACAACCATCACACGTGTGCAATATCCATTTTGTATTTTTTTTCAATGAAGACCTAGTAAGATTAGGGGCACCAGTTCTGACCACGTCCTTAAGTTTTCCAATGGTGAGTGGCATGCAAGGATTAGTCGTGTCAAGGTGGTCAACAACGGCGGCGGCGGCGGAGGAGGAGGAGGAGGGCACATTGGCCGTGACAGAGAGCCTAATGAGACGATACATCTTGTGTCGATCAAGTGGATGGCGTTGAGGTGGTTGGGAACGGGGAAGCCGGAGGAGGCCTAGGTGGCGACAATGTCGAAGAGCGTTATCAAACTAACTTGATACCAATTACCTTGGGATGAAGCTCGAGTTTATGGTAAGCCATCCTCACCAATCTGATTTGGGGTTTCCTCGATTAGTGTAGTGATGTTGATATATTTTGGAACATTTTGAAGATTCATTATATTAAAATTCAATCAAATATTTGCTGACAAGATTTGTGCAATCCACAGCGTCCATTTCTAAGCATAAAAATTTAAAATAATGAACAATCCATTGATCAATTTTGTCGCCCTAGTGCTGGAAACACCGAACACCGCTATCCACGATCACGAGAAAGATTGGTCGAACTTCTCTCCTCCTATGTTAAGATCGAACATCTCTCCCCTCACGTCACACGTTACCACATTGTTGACTAGTGACGTTGTACGCCCCAAATTTCCCCCTCCATGTTTTACCACCACCATCCAGGTTTCTTATCATAACCATGTTCCCGAGCACCACATCGAGGAGGGCCTCTAGGGAGGACCACTTTGTCAGTGAGCTGAGCCTAATGACACGATACATCTCGTGTCGATCAAGTGGATGGCGTTCAGGGGGTTGAGAACGGGGAAGCCGGAGCAGGCCTAGGTGGCGACAATGACGAAGAGCATTATCAAACTAACTTGATACCATTTACCTTGGGATGAAGCTCGAGCGTATGGTAAGCCATCCTCACCAATCTGATTTGGGGTTTGCTCGATTTGGTTAGTGATGTTGATATATTATGGAACATATTGAAGATTCATTATATTAATATTGAACAAAATATTTGCTGACGAGATTCATGCAATCCACATTGTCATTTCTGAGCAAAAAAAATCAAAATAATGAACAATCCATTGATCAATTTCGTCGCCATAGTGCTCGAAACGAAAGGAAACACCACTATCCACGATCACGAGAAAGATTGGTCGAACTTCGCTCCTCCTATGTTAAGCTCAAACCTCTCTCCCCTGACGTCACACATTACCACATTGCTGACTAGCGACATGGTACGCCCCAAATTTCCCCCTCCATGTTTTACCACTGCCATCCAGGTTTCTTATCATGACCATGTTCCCTAGCACCACGTCGAGGAGGGCCTCTAGGGAGGACCATTGTGTCAGTGAGCCGAGCCACCGCAGCCACCTACATCATCGAGGAGGATGCTTGCGAGTGGCAACTCCTAGGCTGAAAAGACCAAGGTGTGTGCACATCCACACCTCCAAGCTTATATCGATGTGAGGTTACCCACGAAAGAATGTGGATCTATTAGAGGGGTGGCGGAGAGGATTCGGTGGTCATTCTAGATCAATGGAGAGAAGTGAGAATAGAGAGCAAGAGTGAAGAAAGGGGATCATTCAGAAGGGAAAAGGGAGATTGGAGATAGAATATGCGTATGACTTGTGGGCCAACCTAGTCAATTAGAGTGCAGAGAGAGACCATGGTCATCACTATGGCAGAGCAATACTCTACCAAAACTAGGTCATGACCTGCCCAACCCAAAGCATAGCTAGGTAGCAAGGGTAAATCTCTGTGTTCCCTATTAGGCCATCTTGCCAACTATCTCATCGTAGCTCCACCACTTCTCGTCTGAGCCCCGATGCGCTAAACTGGTCTAGTTATTGAAAATCCAATAATTCTAACTAGTTCAATAAATTTGAGTTTAAATTAGGCTTTATGAAATGCCACAGTGAGAGGCAATGTCATTCGGTGGCACACGCGAAGGCACATTACCTTCTATCCTCGCCCAGAACATGTTGGACTTTGATCAGTAGTTTGAACAAGCCATCCTCACCCAGAAGAAGTGGCATAGGTATACTTGACCGAGCTTGCGAACAGAATCCTACTACAAGTAGTAAATATGAATCATATTGGGCGGTTGAAATGTTGTCAGATACATGATGGTATACAGTTAGTTGTGCTCAAGAAAAAAAAGAGGAAGAGTGATTTGGTGAAGTGTATATATGATGGCTCTCAGGAAACCTCTGTAGGGCACACACACGTCGCATATCAATCCAATGTGAAAATCTTGACCAACTGAGTATATCTGATGCAACACATTTCTGTGTGATGCATGTTTTTCGGAGGAATATCATTATTGATCAGTTGAGGCTTACCCTAACATCTTCGAATTTGTCGTCAAGATTCGATCTGCAAGGTGCACGTATTTAGGTGTTCCCTACTAAGGTATTCAATTTTTTTGATTTGCAGTACTTAGGCCTTAGATATACCGATATTGAACATCTACCAAAATCAATAGGAAGGTTGCAAAACTTAGAAGTTTCAGATGTTGTTAATGTTGAACGGTCGCTTTTGCCAAACAATGTTATTGAACTGAAGAAGTTGAGATACCTATACGCATGTCTTGTTTTCCGAGGTGGAGATGCAGTGGAAGAACATAAACTTTCAAGTGGTGTGGAACTGCCTAAAGGCATAGGGCAACTGGCTGCTATGTGGGCGCTGCAATCTTTAAATACAAGCTCAGGGATTCTGCAGGAAATTGGATCTTTGATAGAGCTATCAGCAAGATGGGCCATCTTGTTCGTCTACAAATCATTGCCCTGGAAGAGAACGAAGTGTTGCACGACTTCATTTACCACCAACCTATTCATGACTTGCTTTAGAAGGGCAACTAGAGAAAACAACGTTGCCTCTGGTTCTGTCTTCTTGGCTCTACCTTCATAACCTCACTAAGTTGCAGCTAGCGTTCCATAAAATGGATGAGTAATCTTTCTCCAGTCTATATCACCTTGAGCTTGCTCGGGCTTTTGAAGGGAAGAAGCTCCACTACACTGCAGGGTTGTTTCCAAAACTTCGCCTCGTAGATATACGGGGTGCATGTGTCGTAGCTCAACCTAGTTGAAATAGAAGAGCATGCCATTGCAAGCCTTGCTAAGCTCTACATTGGAGCCTGTCCTGAACATGAGTTTCTTTCTCATGGTATTGAGGATCATACAGCCCTTGAGGATTTACATCTAGATGACACATCAGAAGACCACATAAAAAGCTTCTACAAAAGAGAGAACTAAATGAATGCATGGATAATCTTTTAAATATTAGAAACATCAGAAGAGTTGTTGTTGAACAAACCAAGGAAGGCATATGGGAAAGGATTTCTTCTGCACAAGGTAAGGGTTCGTTTTAATGGACGATGAGTAGTTGACTAGATTCCTTTCCTTTTTTACATTGTTCATATATTTCTTCACCTAGAAACTTACATACTACATGCTTTGGTTTTTACTTACCTTATTATTTTGTCAGGCTTGCGATTGTAAGAATTTGTCGTTATTCTACTTCTGGAATTCAAACGTCTTCGCAAGGGTGACGAGGATGAAGAGGAAGAAAACTTCGAGCTCGCCATTGCCAATCTGTGTGTTGGCATGAGCGTTCGTATAGCTGGTGATCGTCGCACTTTGGTAGCAGATGAGGAAGAGTAGACGAGACACAAGCACTGCAAACTAATCCCATGCTTGAACTTGGTGCATGCTTTCTATTTACAACAACCCAAAAGGACCCACATATTTGGCAGAACCTTTGCACCCAATCTGCAAAGCAATTTTGAAACATGCAACTGCAATTAGAAACTGATCTCATCGCGTATTGTTATCAGGGCCTTCGGCACGACTTCAATAAAAAGGGAAATTGGTTGAAATGACGATGGCCCTAACCTTCAAATGGTGTGTCTCTAATTTTGTCCTTTGAACATGCACCAGCAGCATGAAAAAGCTGAGGAGGGCTGCTCCAGAGAAGTAACTATAGTACTAGTATTACCAAGGGAATGGACCTGTTTCTATACTTAGTACTCCCTCAGTTCCATAATATCTTGCATGCAGATTTTTTGAAAAGTCAAACCTCACAATCTTTGACCAAGTTTGTGGTGAAAAACATTTACATCTAATTCCAAGCATATATTATTATATTCAAGATAAGATGTAGTTTCATATTTTATACATAAAGTAGCGTAGATATAAATAATTTTCTCTAAACTTGGGCAGAAAAATTCAAAGTTTGATTTTCCAAAAATCCTATACGCACTACATTATTTGAAGAAACAACGGGGGCGTACAAAAAATGTCTTTTAACTACTAAACAAAGAAAAATGCAGCTCACTACTGAAAAAATGGACCTGCTGCATTCTCATAGACCCAAACGAAGGCAGCTCCCTTCTGTCTTTGGGATTGCCTCAGAAGACAGAAAATGCAATGGCTGACATGTCCTGGTCTTTTTCGTTGTTGCTAAAAAATTTGTGTCGCTCTTTTTAATTCCTCCGGATTATCAATGGAAAATCATGCCAGTACTCAATGTTGAGCTCCCAAAACATGACAACTTCAGTGTGAGCAGGCGAAAGATTCTGTGCACATATACATGATGATAGAGGATTGAGTCGTAATTTTTTTTTATCTTTTACAGAGATTTGAGCAGGAAATGCATCAAATGAGTCGGTTTTGGCTACATCACAGAATGCTGCTGCATACAGATTAGTGTCAGCGGTGAGCTGTGTCGAGGGAGCCACCACGCCGGAGTAATACACCGTCATTACAATGTACAGTAGCAATTACTGACTTAGCTTTCTCATCCCGATGGCTCATATTCCAAAGTTGTATAGATTCCCAAATAGCTTTCAATTAGACTAGTGACAGTGGGGAGTAACTTAGAGTAGTAACATGCATATGTTACTAGTCTATGTACTATCTCCGCGGTGTGTTGTGTCATGCATCACATCATTTATTAGGTTGTAGACTCATCTTTTCTTGATATGTGTGATGTTACAGTAACTAGTTATGTTACCACATGCCTCTCTTTCTTCATTAATTACATGTCACATCATCTATTTTACCTAGATAAGTGTGATGTTACCATCTATATTACTCCCACTGTGGGTAGTCTTACCTTCGCCTATTTCTCTAGATTTGTTTCTAGTGACTAGTAGGAAGTTGGTATAGAGGAGGGAAAACTGGTGAAACACTTGAACCAGAGAGAGAACTTTCTCGGCCAATTGCATAGATTTTTTCTTTTGGAAAAGGAGGTTTAACCCTCGGCCTCTATCGATGCATGCAACCATTTTTATTAATTATTCTGCAAAGATCCGACAACAATATACATCGATCCACTCAAAGTCATCATTCACAGCTACAAACTCGATAATGTGGAGTGCTCTAACTTCCTGTATCTAAAACCAGTGTCGTCGCCGATCCATCCACATAACGTATCGGGACCAACAGCCGGTGCAGCCTACCTAAAACGCACATCACATGCACACGTTTTAGAAGCTGCCATCATCATCCGACCACTGACCCATTTTCAGAAGAGATATCTGCATCATCCTTGCCAATCCAAACATCCGTCGACGCCACCACGGCGCCACCGCCCTGGGCTCATCCGCCCAGACGGTAAGACTCTGGAAGATCTGCCATGCATAGCAGCTGCCAACCAGGCATGACTCAGCGTAGCACTAGTCGCCCAGGCATGACTTGATAGCTCCACCGAAGCTCCGTGCAAAACGAAGCCACTCCACCTCCTATCTCTGCTCCACCGGCGCTGCTCCACAAACAATGCTCCCAAGAGAGAAACGACACCGTAGTGCCGCCATCATCTGATCTGGAAGACCAGATTTAGGGTTTCCCCTGGAACAACACGAGTGGGTCGACAACAGTTACACGACGATGCCATCATCAAGGTCAAGGCGCAAAACACCGCCATCGCCCGCCGTCGGCTCGGTTTTCACCGGCAACCATGTCTCCCCGACTCGTACCCGGGACTAGATGACGGATCTGGAGATCCGACCACCCAGCCTCAGGCCGACCACCTCCGACAAAGGAGATGACCACCACCGCCATGTCACGCCTCCATGCCGAGAAGGGCCAACGGACTCCACGGCCGTCAGTAGCTGCGCCCCACGCCAGGCCAAACACAGCCACCAACAGCACATAACGAGCACCCCGGGGATGTCTCCCCGACCTGCCACGACGCCAATCCAGAAGGCCGAGTGCAAGCGACAAGACGAATCCGGCGAGGAACCAAGAAGACCGCGTCCATCACGGATGCCAGCTCGAAGGGGATCTCGCCTGACTCCGCCTAACACAGATGCCACTGCCCCCCGCGTCATCCAGATCCTGCAGATTGACCACCGGCCGCCGTAGCCATCACCAACACGCAGCCCGCCTCATGCAGCCCTCCACGCCCGCCATCGTGGCAGCCCAGCGTCCCGCGCCATGCCGTGTTCCGGCCAGGGTATATCGCCCCACGGCGATTCCCGCCTCACGAGAAGGAGAAAACACCCCGCCGTCGCCCATGCTGGGTGGGCTTAGCCCGCCGGCACGCCCTGGCGGCGGCGAGGGGAGGGGAGGGGGAGGAGGTCGTGGTTTGGCGGCGGCTAGGGTTTCCTCCCCTGCCGCCTGTGGGAGCGCCAGAGGAGGTCCCGAGAGGAGGATATGTTGTTGCATAGATCTATATGATACACTTGAACTATACCTTGTAGCCGTATTTATATATGTCGAATCCATTCTAGCCTTCCAGGACACACACGCACGCACGCACACGCACATGCACCATCAATGTACGTAGCTAGAGATGTATATAGGAGCCGGGAGGTATTTGATGTTTCATAAATTCGGTTCACACCATGATCAGAACTCGGCACACTATCATAAGGTTGTGCTTCGGTACACCCCTTAAACAATCGAACAGGATATTTTGATCCATCAAACTTTTTGTAACGAGATTGGTTGACCATATTCTGTAATTTGGGAATTAGATCCATTGTACTCCCTTCATTTTTGTATACAAGGCCACTATCAAAATTACAATTTACAACTATACAAGGCTACTAACACCAATCGAGATAAAATTGATGAGGTTTGCCTCATACTAGAAACCGAGGACATTAACACCCCATGCATGCATGCGGGGGTTAAAGGTTGGTTTGCATGCACCGTATTAATCAACCAATTAGGAATGAGAGAGTTGTCTTGTTGTGTGTTGAAAACAAAAATACACATTAATTAACACGTCAAGCGAGGAGAAAAGACTATTTTTCATAAGCCATTAATTTCTACCTTGGTACTCCCTCCATCTAGGTGAGTAAGTCATCTTAGGTTGTGCACTATGACCAAGGTAGTGTGAAAAACAAGAGAAGTTAATGTTTATTTGCTAATTAATAGCATTGCATGCAATGAACTGACCACTGCATGTCGTGTTTGGTAGCCTCAAGTCATTAAAAGCAGACACACCTCATATCTCTTATTGATTGATTCCTTTGTTTATGCCAAGAAACAAAAAACAAGATGGAAGTTAATGTACTGCGCCTAAGTGTTTTGGGATTATTTGGTTTTCGTAAGATGACTTACTCACCTAGACAGAGGGAGTACCTGTAATATGGGTCATGGCCTTCTATACAAAAATGGAGGGAGTACATTACCCAGATCCTACCCCCATCTACCATCGTTTGCCGCAAAGTGCTAGAGCGATCATATTTGATAGCAGGGCCACCTAATTGCTGTCATTTCTGGTGCTCCGGCTGGGAAATCATCTCACGAGACATCAAAAATTAGTTGAGAGATTGAGTGTTATTTTTTTTCGACATGTGCATGTGTATATAAGATTGGTCATGAGATGTTTGGTTGGATCGATCTGGCAAAGCATTCTCCTGTCCGTGCGCTCCCAAATTTTCATTGCAATCGCCTTGCTTTCTCCGTGTCTCCCATCACCGATTAGACTGACGCCTTTGTGCGAGTACATAGACGCGAGGAAGCACAGTCTTCAAACTGAACCAATCTGTTGCTTTATGGGGGCGCGGAGGATGCATGCTTCTCAGCGCGGGCACACAAATCTCAACTCGATGGGTCCGTGAGGATCCTGAGAGTGCAGCTCGTGTGAGTTATTGAGTTGACTTAGCTCTTCCACTGGGTTGCCGCTAGCTCGGATGGACCTGTGCTTCCAGGAATCTATGAGGCGTGAGCTTTGGGGAAGAAGAGCTCTCCGGTTTTTTCACATCAGATTGATGTCCTCTTTAATCTCTATCTCTTCTCTATTCTCTACTACTCCCTCCGGTCCTCTTTAGTTTGCGTCCCAAGGAGCCCAGCGCAGAGCAAAAGTTGGACAATCTTGCCCTTGGCTAGCAGCGGAGGAAACGCTGGGTAGTTAATATGCGCGTGCGAATGATTGGCCTGCAGCCCTATATCCTCGTGCCCACGCACTGCTCTCTCTCTCTCCATCTCTCTGCATGCGCATCTCTCTCCCCTCTAAGAACAAGTATAATAAGGTACAGTCAGCTGGCTATATGGTTTAAATAATTGTATTTGTGATGAGTTGGATGAGAGAGAAGAGGAGAGAGAAAAAAAGCGGGCTGCAGATTAACAGCCGGCTGCAACACGGACTCCAAGAAATATTGTGAGAGTGTACGATGGACGATGCATTAATAAAGTAGTACTACTTAGCAACTAGCTATTATACATGTTTGCTATAAGGTTGACTATATGTGACATGGTAACTTCATATAGCCGGTTGTTGGCTATACTGTTAACCATACTCTAAGAGCATCACCAGCCGTTGCGCCCCCAAGACGCGCCGAAAACCGCCGCCTGGGGGCGAGGCGGCACTAGTTTCGGCTTGGGTGCCAGTGCATTCCCAGTCGCCGCCCCCAGGTCGCCCCCAGGCGCCGATATCGGCCCAGTTTCGGCGCTTTCAGCCCATTTCCGGCGCAAAACGGCCCAAGCTCGACATTCTCGTAGGTAGTTCACATAATCTTAATCCTACGATAGATAGATAAATAGATAGTTCACATAATCTCCTACGAACTACTACTACTAGTTATTCTCCGACTCGGACTCTGCCTCGGTGATGTCCACCTCCGACGTCCTAGCGTAGGCGTCAAGGAACCGCTCGTCGGTGGAGTCCCAGGAGGACGCATCTCCTAGCTCGATGTTGAACTTAGCGACCGCCTTTCGCGCTCGCTTGTCCTCGCGATAAGCCGCTCGCTCCTTCCTTCTCTTCTTCCTCTCCACCCTCTTCTCGGCCAAGAACTGGTGCTCGTTGATGATGTCTTGCGGGAAGTTTTGGCGCCACGTCGCCATGGCTTCCTCGTCCATCTCGGCCAGGTTGAGACGGTGCGCCCGTCTACGGTTCTTCCGACGATCTTCGTCGGTGATAAGTCGCGAGGGGGGCGCCAACTCCTGTGCCCGCTCCAGAGTCGGCACGTCCGTGAAGTTCATGTCCCAACGGGAACGCCGGAGGCGCCACACCGCAGCGTCGTACGCGCGGGCGCCCTCCTGAGCGGTGTCGAAGGTTCCGAGGCGGAGGCGCACGTCGCCCGACTGAATCTCGGCGGAGTAGGTGCCGGACGGACGAACCCGAACGCCGCGGTAGCCCGCAGCTCCCCGGCGGCGAGGCGGCATGGGGGCGCAGTGCGTGTCGGCGACGAAGCAGCCAGCGGCGGAGGAAGTGGAGAAGCGCGCGTGGCAGTGTGGAGAGTGCGGGGGGGCGATGTGCTGTGGTGTGGCGTTCACCAGCGAGGTGGGCGGCTTTTATAGCCGGAGCTCGGGCGGTGAGAGACGCATGCCAGGCGACGCGACGGTTCGCTGCGCGGCATCAATGGGCAGGCTGACCGGTGCGCGGGGTATCAATGGGCAGGCGACGACGCGGCAGTGCGGTAGCTTTGGCATTGATACCCGCGGGAACCGAGGCGATGAGGACGACGAAGCAGCGCGTCGTTGACAGGGCGGGGCCATCACATTCGCGCCAAAAACATCCCGTCCGGCGCCCCCAGCGCCCCGGGTCCGGGTTGGGTCCGCCGGCGCCAGTTTCGGCCCAATCCGGCGATTTTCGGCGTCCTAGGGGCGCAACTAGGCCATTTTCTCGGCGCCGGCGCCGAAAAAGTGGCCCGGGGAGGCCTGTTGGGGGCGCGGCTGGAGATGCTCTAATATCCTGCATGCATCTCTCTCTTGCATGCGTCTCTCTACCACCCCCTCACGTGTTGCTCCCTCAGGCCTAAATGTGGATCGAAAGTGGGCTGCAATTTAATTGCGCCAGCCGGGTCTTGAACTCAAGACCTCTTAGCTCTGATACCATGTAGAAATGCACGCTCATCGTTCTTTGATTTTGTGTGTTTTCTTGATCCTTTCCGAGTCCAGGAGCACGTGCACTGCTGCCCCCACAAGCATGTTTCTCGCAGCCTGGCTGGATACAGAACGATCAACGCACAGACTCCCGTTCAGCTCGGCAAGAATTTCAGCAGATGAGAAAGATGAATAGTATCAGCTCCAAAGCCGTGACTGCGCACAAATAGGAAGTAGAGTTTATGGGGAGGAGAAGGCAGCGATGCTTATTTTAATCCACTGTTTTTTTAGGTCCGCGATCTGATTGGAGAGGGCGTACCTGCCATCAACATGGTGGTGGAATATATATTATGGAGTTTCTTGCATGGAGGTTTCTATTTTTTCCATTACTTGTGGACATTGTGGAGTTTTCATGGGTGGAGGCTTCTATTTTTTTTCACTTCCGGTGACGTGACAGATCCTTTTTTAGTGGACCATGGAGTTCTCATGGGTGGAGGCATCTATTTTATTTTCCAGTACTGGTGGACGTGACAGATCCTTTTGTACTGGACCATCTTTGTTACGCAACTTTCCTTTTATCCTGGCCGTAAATTCTCTAATCCAGCGGTAAAATTAATATTGATGATGTGGGTTAATTAAACGGCTTGAAAGGTGCCTCCAATTAGTAAATATATAAATATAAATATTTCCAAAACCATACCCTGTCAGATGAGCTCACCTCCAAGGGTGCCACCGCCAACGAGCCCCCGTTCATTTTGGAATAGATGTTATGTCATGAGCTATTTGGAATTAGTTTTACATCCTTTTTAATTTTCCTTGGTACATTCTCAAAAATGTATGTTGTTTTCTAGGTGAAAACTGTGAAGGTCACAAATGCTACCTTGAGTGCAACTGCGCATGACGTTAAGGAGTTCACCTGAGTGCTCCACAGTGGCTAGGTGGTGGATAAGAATGTGAAGCTAGGGGCAGCTGATATGTTTTATTCAACACTTGTGGGCTGATAAATAGCCCGTCTGAGATGTTATGCATACAAAACACTTCTAGTGATGCCTCACTTGATATATCGTTAGTGATTGCTCATGAGCGATAGATTGTGGAAGTTATCACTTGTGGTTTCCATCAAACCTGCTAGTAGTGGGGTTTAGTTAATAAGACCTTTCTGTAGCAGTGTAGCTAGGCACACAAAAATCATCTCTCGGCGATGTACGTACGTCTTGCCTCCGTGGAGTAGGCGGGCCACGATCTCATGTACGTTTTGCGACCAACACGAATCAATCAAACATCTCTTTCTGGATTGTCCTCTGGCAAAAATTTTATGGCGTTCGGTTCACATAGCGTTTAATATTACTCAACCGACTTCCATCAATACGTTATTTGGGACGTGGCTTGATGGGATACATTATGATACAGCGAGGCACATTCGTGTAGGAGTGTGTGCTTTATTATGGGCAACCTGGAATTGCAGAAATGATTTGGTCTTTAACAGGACAACACATATTCACTTTTTGCAGGTTATCTTCAGAACCACTGCGTTAATCCGTATGTGGTCGCTACTCACTCCGACGGAGGCCAGGGAGCATTTGGTTAATGCGTCTACCCGATGGGAGATGGTAGCGCAGGATATTTTCAACCGGTTTGGATGGCGGTCATGTAATAGGATAGGCATGTAGTGATCATATCCTCTTATGCCAGCCGGTTGTGTAGCTCTTGCTGAGCGTTTTTTCTTATTTTTTTCGACTCTTGGAGACTTTTGTCGGATATTGTGCTTTTCAATAATATTGGCCGTATGCATCATTCAGATGCAGAGGCTGGGGAAGTCCCCCTTTCCGAAAAAAAAACGATCTCATGTATTTTCTTCATGCTTGGGAGTCATCAAGGTGCATCACCTTCCTCTCATAATCTGGTTGTTAGCAAAAATAGTGTTAGAAAAAATGCGGAATGGTGAGAATGGGAGACCTCAAGAAGGGAATCAACACTATGTGGCCACCAACAAGTCGCTAGGGGGGTACTGCATGTTGAGATGCTTCGGCGTGGCACCATGACTCCTCCGACCGCCATCCGCGCATGAGATCTATGAAGACACACTCTGACCGACCAAGCAAGCAGGGCACTTTGAGACACAGTCTGACTGACCAATCAAGCAAGCTATGTCTTCCTCTTTTCTCAATCTTCTGGGGGGCATGCAGCGACATCCCTACCCACCACTCCATCCGCACCCAGGGGTTCTCGCTGATGCCCTTACTCCACGGTGCCGATGAATACTACGGCCACTCTGTCAACGAATCCACTACCTTGAGGTACGATAGCAGATGAGGGCATGGAGGTGGGGATCGGTTAATGATGGCTTGTGCAATCTTCATAATCAGACTACTCATGGTGGAAGTAATATAGGTAGTAACATGCAGCCACATACCCAAAAAAGATGACATGACAAATAATTAAAGAGGAGAGACAAATGGAGTACTCCCTCCGATTCATATTAGTTGTCACTCAAACTAATGTATCTAGACATATTTCAGTGCTACATACATTTGACTGAGAGACAATTAACATGGATCGGAGGGAGTAACATAATATGTTATCATCGCATAGCGCTTTTTAATGAAAATTGACTTCATCAAGTAAAAACTGAAGATCTCTATGTTATCACATATATGACACTATCCGCTAAGGAAGTAATAACATGTTACTAGTCTAAGTTACTCACCACTATGACCAACATCATGTTCCGTAGTGAAGCGTGCGAAAAGGCATCGACTGAGGTGATCCTCTATGATGCTACTGTAGTACCTCTATCCATCCTCAGATCCTGGCCGCATCAGGAAAGCCGGGTAGGGTGAAAGGTCAAGCGTAAAATCTTGGTGCACCATTAGTACTGCGACCACCTCCTCGTGAACCGAAGCCACGTTGACTCCTTTGAAAACTTAACAAATGTCAAGTGCACTTCCCAAGAGGAAGACTTTGAGATCTATCTTATAGATGTATACATATGTAGTTCTGAAGATCCATATGTTGTTAACATAAATTCTTTCTTGGTTTGATATTTATTTTTGTGATAGTTTTTTTTAATGCCACTCTACCTTGCTTATTTAACGGCGTTCAAATGCTTTTGTTTGTTAGAAAATATGTGAACCTCCGTGACCATCCATAATTACTTTATTTCAGGATAAACATTAAAAGATGATATAGGAGTATCAACTACTGGTAAATAAATCGTCTTCCCTTCTAGCTAGAATTATCCTTTACCCACCACCAAATCTCCCTCTGCTACATGTGTGATGGCGGCGGTAGCGATGGTTGTGGTGAGGGTGAGTGACTCCCTTTTTCTCTCATTTGTCTCATTTCATCCAATCACATGCATCAGCCCCTCTCCTAGTATAAAATCTCATGAAACTAATACTCCCTCCGTCCCGAAAATATTCTCAACAACCATACTCTTCACAATTAGCAATTTATATGCCACCGTTGGTGTTGCATTCTCTCCAGGTTTCGGAATAGGGGCATCAGTTTGAGAATAGCAGACGTCAGGGAAAAAACACTTAGCATGATTCCAACAGTTCGCTTAGTATGAAGTGATGATGTGGTGCTGAAGTGTATGATGGTTTGATGGTCCGACAACAGCACACATTCGCTTCATGTAAAGCCGCAGAACAGCCGCGCGCACCCCGCTCCTAGCGCCGCAGGCCGCTCCGGCCGCGGCGGCCACCGCTCCCGCCGGCTGACACTCCGTCCCCGGCCTTGACTGATCTGGATTTCAGCAGAGGACATGGATTCGACCGCATCTTCAGCAGGCTTCAGCTTCCGGTCAACTTCACCCCCAATCAAGTCCTCCGAGAGTTCATTTTGGTGGCTGAATTCACCAGATCCCGCATCCAGCTTACTGAAGAATCGGTAGGTACCATACTCCTATCATATTTCGGAGGAAGAGCTTCCCTTTTCAAGGTTTCCAAGCTTCAATCCCATCTATTCAAATTTTCCGTTTCGTCCTTGGATGTGGGGTTTGCTATCTACAATGACGGAGTCATTTCAAATTATCTGTTTAATCTTAATTTCCTGTTTTGGGGTCCCAAAGGGCCAAAGATGAGATCAGACTCTCCCCCAGTAGATCCAGAACAAGAGGATGGTTGGACGCTTGTCTCCCGAGCTCGTCGACCTTCATTTTACGCCAATGTTGTGCGGGCTCCTAGAATCTATCGTCAAAGCTTGAACCAAGACAGATCTTCCCTAGATCCTGCTAACAACGCTAGATCGAGAGATTTGATTCCTGTTACATCAGTTTTCCGCCGTCTTCAATTCCCCAATCATAGGTCTTCTCAGCGGGCGGGATCATCGGATCTTCAAACGCAGCCCATATATCTCCCTCCCCAAGCCATGGGTCGTCCACAGCTATCTGGGCATCGGAATTCCTCTAAGCCTTTTTGTGTTCGCTGCCTCTCGGAGGGCCACCTCAGGCCGGCCTGTACTAATCGAATCAAGTGCCACGCATGCAAGGGGTGGGGCCACATTGCTAGTGGCTGCGACCGTTCCAACTTCAATAGGCAACATGAGTCAAATCAGGACCCTGCCGCGCGCACTGTTTCCTTGCCAGCTCCCCATGTCTGTGGAGAGATTTCAGTATCTCCTCGAGAATACCAGGCGCCTCCGGTTCGCCCACCAGTTCATCCCATCCCCCAATCCATAACCACTCCATCCTCAGCTCCGCCCCTCCCACCTCCATTGCCATCGTCAGAACCTACTCTGCCTCTGATCCTCCATCGCGTTGCGCCACCCATGGCAAACTTCCCCTTCGATCCCACCCCCTTCCTCCCGCCGAACCACCAGGCCATCAATGTGGTCGGAAGGCCGGCTCGCATCAGATGCATCTCATCTCCGGCGGCGCGCACACATGAAGAATGGGCCATCGCTACCATCGTGCCAATGCCTGATCAGCAGGTACAGTTTGCTACCATCTGAGAGCTGTTAGGGGAGTTTGTAAGAGATGAGCAGCACTTTGGTTTTTCTGAAATTGCGCCCTGCCCATTCGGTCAAGCTTACATCAGGCTCAATAGCCCGTTCGAACGTGATTCTCTAGTCAACCGCAGTCCCCATATCTTTGGAAATGTACATGTCATCTTTCAGAAACATAATCAGGGTCTGAACTGGAGAGGGTTTACTATGAACAAAGAAGTTTGGGTGCTGCTAGTTGGTTTTCCATTTGACAAAAGGAACATCCATGAAATTGCTGATGATGTCCAGTCATTTGGGAAATTGGTACTTTGGGACAGAGCCAGGAGTACAAGAGCCACCCTCATGGTCAAAGTTAAAGTGGAAGAGCTTAGAGATGTGCCTGCAAGTATTGTTATGGGAGAAGGTGAGGATTTTAATTCTAAATCACAAACTGTTCCTGTCATCATCATTCAGCAAGAAATGTTGGGGGTGCTGCCCGTGATGTGGATCCCATTCCTCTAAACGGAAACCCCCACCCTCAGCCCCACAACCCAAATTTCCACCCAAATCAACTCAATCATTTCTTGTGCCCTGTGCAACAGCACCAGGTAGTGATGCAAATCTCCAGCAAGATCTTAATGTGCCAGCACCAGAGGAGCAGATGGAAGAAGACCTATAGGAATTTGAGGAAGATAACCTCCCTGGTTGGGGCCATTGGGCCATACCCATGTGCACGAGCTCGAAGCAAGAGAATTCTTGGAACATCTCTGAATTTGAGGAAGACCTATAGGAATTCTTGCCCCAGCTCTGCCAGACATGGATGACAGCAGTGATATTACTCTCTCTTTGGGCTCCAGTGAAATATCTGAGGATGATTTAAATATTGCTCAGGCCCAGCACCATGAACCTGTGAACCAGAACATTTGGAATTTGAACTTACATGCCCATCATGAACGTAATGGGCTGCCAGACCTCAATGAAGCCCAGTCCATAGTTCACCTACCAGAGCATAATATTGTGCATAATGTCTTGCCTGCCATTCCTAATATCACTGCAGCTGAAGTACCTGCAGCACCTGCCTTACCTGAAGAAATTGCTCCTCCTATTCTGCTTGCTAGTCCTGCATCACTAGTTCATGATGACACAGAGACACCTGCCATTCAAGATGATGCCCCTTTTGATCGTAATCAGATATCTACAGAAAGCATATCTAGTAAGATGCTGAATCCCACCAGCCCCTTGCTTGCTGGGCATATTTCACCTGATCTGGTACCTGAGGAAGGCACCTTCTTCCTCAAAGAGGTTGACATTCTTTTGGGACCAGTGATGTACTCCCCTGGGACAGAGGTTCCCTCACTTGCTTCTGGTTGGGAATCAGACTACAGTGAGTCAGTAGATGAAGAAACTGAAATTATTGACCCAGAAGACAAAACCTCGGATTCAGATGCTACTTCTGTCCTTGCACAAGACTATAGCAAGGTAACTGAATCTACAGTACATCCAAAGTTGTCTAAATCATCTTCCAGTTCTGCCCCTCCTGGTTTCTCCATTAAAGGGAAATATCTGCATGTTTCTACACACATACCCTCTGAATCTGCGCCATCTGATTCTGACTCTCTGCAGCAGGATACTGCACACGGACAGCTCATCTGGCAGCATTTTTTCTCTACTGGCTCTATAGAAGAGACTGTAGTTCAAGTGCCTCTTGATTGGGTAATGTTCCTTTCTCATGCTCTGCTTTCCCCAGATAAATTTGATTGGGCAAAACAATTCCTCATGTCCCCCATGTGGTCTCTCATCTTGGAAGGAGTGGAGCCTATTGATTGTCTTCCCTTCTACTTGCCTGACCAGTGCCCCTCTTACATAATGCCCACATGTGTACAGGAGAAGCAACACAAGTTGGTAGAGGGCCTATCTTTATCCACTCCCACAAGAGGAAGACATCAGGTTGTAGATTCCTCCTTTGGTGGAGCTGTTCTTACCAAAGGAAAGAGAAAAGATAGAATGCATATTGTGGAATCAGAGGTAAGAAGGAGCTTGAGATTGCAACAGCTTTCTAATGGTTTTAAAAAGAAAATTTGCTCAGATAAAAATTGTCTAGCCTGCCATGCAAAACCTCCCTCCATTAACAGCAGAGTTATTAAAAATCTGAATGTTTCTTATTGCAAGATGGATGCCAAGGAAACTTCAGACAAGGTCTTGCTCAAGAAGAAGGCCAAGAAAGGTGGCAAGGCCCCATCTTTAAAGGGGTAGCCATCTGTCCATGTCGGGACTAGTAGAAATAAAGAGGATGAAGCATTTTGTATTTTGTATGTTGATCATACTTGCTTTGTGTTCTATCTGATGGATGCACTGTAGGCAAACTCTCAGAATTCTATGGTTGGATTTGTTAGTTGCTGAGTTTTTATCAAGTCCTGTGATACTCTATCTTCTTGTTCTTTGGCTTGGGAGCTCATTCCAATTCCATCTCTTTATATATCCATGACTCTATCTGCTCAACATAGGGATTGGAGAATTCTCAATTGGAACATCCGAGGTATCAATTCTAGTAACAAATGGCTAGCTATTTCTAGCAAGATTGAAGAGTCTAATTGTGCAATTCTTTGCCTTCAAGAAACAAAGAAAGAATCCTTTGATAGTGCCTAGCTGAAAAAATTATGTCCTAAAAGAGTCAATAAGTTTGATTTCTCTCCTTCTGTGGGGGCCTCAGGAGGTCTTTTAGTGGCTTGGAATGATAGCTATTTTCATGGGGAATGCTTGTGCAAAAATAAATACTCAATCTCTATCAGATTTACCTCAAAGCTTAATGGCTGCTCCTAGATTCTCACAAATATTTATGGCCCATGTGATGTTGATGGTAAGCTTGAATTCCTAGAGTGGTTTAAGAACATTCAAATGCCAGAGGACACAAATTAGATGATTGTAGGTGACTTTAACTACATTAGATACCGTCAAAACAGAAACAGAGGCAATGGAGACACCTCTAGTATGCTTGCCTTCAATGATGCTATTAGTGAGCTGGGTTTGGTGGAAATCCCTCTTAAAGGAAGAAGCTTCACCTGGAGTAACATGCAATCTGCCCCACTACTAGAAAAAATTGATTGGGTTTTCACCTTAGAAAGCTAGACCAACAATTTCCCAAACACCATAGCCACCTCCCTCTCCAAACCAGTGTCAGATCACTCCCTTGTGTGATTTCAATCGGTACAAGTATTCCCAAGTCTCACATCTTCAGATTCGAAAACTTCTGGCTCGAGCACCCTGACTTCATGGAGGTGGTTACAACTATTTGGAATCAAGATGTGGCTGAAATAGATAGTGCTAAACTTATTACTGCCAAATTCAAGAGACTGAGAAAGGGCCTCAAAATCCGGGCCAAAAACATTTCCAACTTGGCTAGCATCATCTCAGCAACTAATGCCAACATTGCCATGTGGGAAATTTTTGAGGAGTACATGCCACTGACTAAGATAGAATCTGCTAGCGGGAATATTTTGAAAGATCATCTTTTGAAAATCCTTTCCTATCAGAGAACTTATTGGAAGCAAAGGGCTACCATCAGGTGGGTCAAAATTGGTGATGAAAATTCTAAATTCTTCCAGGCAAAAGCCACCATCAAATTCAGGCAAAATCATATCTCTGTTCTCCAAGATGAATATGGCTCTAAGCATACTGAGCACAATGCTAAAGCCAATCTGCTTTGGCAAGCATTCAAGAATAGACTTGGGAAAAAGACAGTCACTAGCAATCTTCTCCAACTGGAATATCTCCTTCACAGATTTGATAACGTTGACACTCTGGAAACCCCCTTCACAAAATCTGAGATTGATAATGTTATCAAAGAGATGCCCCCTGATAAAGCCCTTGGTCCATCTGGGTTTAATGGTGCTTTCATGAAAGCTTGCTGGCACATAATCTGCAAAGATTTCTATAAGCTTATTTAAGACTCTTCTATCATGGGAGGGTCAATCTGCAAAGCATCAATGCTTCTTACATCACCCTCATCCCTAAAAAGGACTCGCCCATTACTACCAATGATTTTAGGCCAATCTCTCTCCTAAATTGTTTGATCAAAATCATTACCAAGTTGCTGGCTAATAGGCTTCAAAGATCTATTCTTAATCTGGTGCATAAAAATCAATATGGATTCATCAAATCCAGAACCATTCAAGATTGTGTGGCCTGGGCATTTGAGTATCTCCACCAGTGTCAACAATCTAGAGAGCCAACCATCAATCTCAAACTGAACTTTGAAAAAGCATTTGACCTTCTTGAGCATGAGGCCATCATTGAGACTCTTTCAGCAAGAGGGTTTGGTACTAGATGGATTAGATGGATGAAAATGATCTTTACTTCTGGCACCTCTGATGTTCTATTAAATGGAGTGCCTGGGAAGTTTTTCCATTGCAAGAGAGGAGTTAGACAGGGGGACCCTCTCTCACCATTGCTTTTTGTTCTAGCTGTTGACTTGCTGCAATCAATTCTTAATGAAGCAATGGCTAATAACCTGATCCAAGCACCTCTTGTCAGGCACTCATGTCCAGATTTTCCAGTTATCCAGTATGCGGATGACACCATCCTTGTGCTACCTGCAGCCCCTACATAGCTTCAGCAAGTCAAAAGTCTTATTCTTCATTATGCTGCATTCACTGGACTTAAAGTTAACTATCACAAGTCTGTTCTTGTGCCCATCAACATCCCACAAGACTAGTTGCATGACCTCTTGGCCATTTTGGGATGTCAGCAAGGAAATTTTCCTTTTACATACCTTGGTATGCCAATGAGCATCACTCCACTCAAGATTGAAGATTTCCAACCCATCATGCAAAGAATTGAAAGAAGGTTCTCAGGGTGTTCTCGCTCCTATCCTTGGATGGCAGACTCATTATGGTTAAATCAGTCTTTTACGCTCTTCCAACATTTTTCATGTGTTCTCTGGCTTTACCTGCTGGGGTCATTTCTCAGCTCAACAAATATTTAAGGCACTTCATGTGGCGCAAATATGGCTCGGAAGATACTGGTATGGCGCAGGTGGCTTGGGAACAGATCACCAAACCTAAGAACAGTGGAGGACTGGGAGTTCTTAACATTCTCATACACAACAAAGCCCTCCTTATGAAAAAAAAATCATAAATTCTTCAACAAAGCAGACTTACCCTGGGTCAAGTTGGTGTGGGAAACATATTACTCCTCTGCACCGCCTTTGGACAAAAGAGAAGGATCTTTCTGGTGGAAAATGCACATTGCACTCCTGCCTGCATATAAAGAAGCCTGCACCTATGTGGTTCGCTCGGGAGACGCAATTCACCTCTGGCATGATCCTTGGAATGGGGAAGCCCTCAGTAATCAATTCCCCCAGTTGCACTCTTTTGCCACTTCAGACACTGTCACTATCAAAGAGTTTGTCAGTAACTCAAATTGGACTGACAATTTTCACCTCCCACTGTCTGCACAAGCTCATGAGCAATACTTGCAACTGATAAACATCAACCCTACGTTGGATCCTTTACATATAGATCAATGGCTCTGTTTGGACAGATCAATAAGTTCTCTTCGATGAAGATGTAAAAGCACTTGTTGGGCAATCAATCCGATCACATCTTCTTCAAACACATTTGGAACAACTCCAGTCGAGTTAAACACAAGATCTTCTTTTGGCTCATAGCTCATGATAGAGTCAACACAAGAAACAGACAAGTCGTACATGGTTTAAACCAATCCTATCTCTAACTCTTATCTCTATCTCAAACATTATTATACTTCTAACATTCCCCCTCAGTCGTAGCGGGAGTGAAACGGACGATTGCGACTGGATTCGAAGTGCTTGCGTCGTCTTCTCCGCTTCACCGTCATCACCTGCATCTTTGATGGGTCGACACCTGGGGCGGTGACTGCGTCCCCTTCCGGTGCCTTCCATGTCTCCTCCTCTATTCCCTCCCGCAGTCACAGCGGGAGTGGCGTGGACGCTAGTGACGACACGGACGCTGTTGACTGGAGTTGTTGCCGATGAGTTGCTCTAGATGTAGCCCTGTATGTCGATGTAGAGGTAGCCAATCACGTTGATGTAGCCATGGTCGATGTAGTCGTGGTTGATGGTGTAGTCGTCGTGGATGATGAAGTCGCACAAAGCCGGAGGCGCAAAAAAAAATGCGCTATGATGGAGCTGCAGACATGGACAATGCACCTTGCGGATGTCAGAGGGTGCTGTCGGCGACGAGTCCGCCGGTTTTGCCAAGACCGGAGGAAGCCCATCGAGCACACATCGATTTTGCCAGAACCGTGTGGCCGTGTAGGGTCGTCACTGAAGTGACGCCGTGTCGATGCAGTCATGCTGTCGTGGATGACGCGGTCGATGCCGTCGTCGTGGTCGCGTCTTGCAGAAAAGTCTGTCAGAGGACGCTAGGTGTCCATCTTGTGGACAAGACAGCGGTGGTGTGTTGACGAAGATGTTGGTGAAGACCACGTTGACGGAGACCTTGGTGATGAAGTGTCGGTGATGGCGTCGCAGCGGCGTGTCGACGATGATGTGTCGCTTGAAGGCGTCCCTCGCGGCGACCAAGTGTCGATGACGTGTCGCGACGGAGAAGGCGATGAAGATTGCATCTTACTCCACACCGGCCTGGCGTGTGGATGGTGCATGTCGCGGTCGCTTCTCGTAGATATGCTCGACGAAGTATGTTGGCTTGTAGGCTGACGTAGTCTTACAGCTCGATGATGCAGCTCGGGTCGATGGAGCTGGAGACGTGTGGTAGGCAGGTGCAGACCGGCTTGGTGTACATCTTGGTGTCGTGGGTCGTGGTCGTAGGGAGCGCGCTGGAGTGTTGGAGTTGGGGAAACAGCCCTCCCGTGATCCAAGTCATGCACCTCGGCAGACCTGTCGGTGGCTTGGCGTAGATGTGCGAGCCCGGAGCAGATGATGTGCACGGGTCGTCGACACGTCGTAGCCCTGCCTAGATGGAGCCCCGTATCCATGTGTTGACATGGCCGGGCTTGCTGTTCTCACGCACCCACGATGGTCATGCATGCATGCATGCACGCACCTGATGGAAGGACACCTCGGCTGGACATTGACTCGCAACAGATCTCGTGGAGCCATGCGGAAAATTCGGATCCCTCCCGTAATCACGACGCGTTGTTGTGTTTGAGACGATCGATCGGAGTTGGACAAGGCGCGATTGGTGTCGAGGGCTTGGCCGCGTGAGCGCGTGGCGCCGCTCCACCGGACTGCCTGGGCCGTGCCTGCCGAGCGGTTGCATCGGCCGGCTGCTCCAGCGCTCGGCCATGCCTGCGCCTTTGGAACGCCAGCGCCCGGGCTTGCTCCAGCTGTGTCCGCCGCGTGCCCATCGATCTGCCGTCGCTCTTTTTTTTACTGTCGATGGAGTTCTTGATGGCGCTCGCTGGTGGAGTTCCGATATTGAAGCCGGCCGCATGCAGCGGCGCGTGGTCGAGCCAACCGTGGCAGCCTGTTCCCCGCGATCGCGCTCAAGTCGCCGGCCACCCGTAGTTCGCGCTGGTCAGCCGCGCACTTGTGGGTACCTGGCCGACGTGTGGTGCCGGACTGCTGCTGAAGGTCGATGTCGGGAGGATTTGATGTGCGCGTGGTGAGGACCTCAGGTCGATGCACGTAGCGCCGGCAGGACGATGACCGTAAAGATTTTGTTCACCGGAGTAGGTCTGATAGTGGAGTTTTGGTGGCTAATGAAAAAACTAATCTATGAGAATTTCAGAAATTTGTAGCTAAACTAATCTAAAGAACCGATCTAATCTTCGATCGATCGGGTGCCGCGCCCCCGAGGAGAGGAGATTAATCTCCCCGGGGGCAGCGCTGCGGAAGTGGTAAGGAACCTAGGATCGGCGTCGCGAGACTAACCGCTCTAATACCATGTAAAAATTGTAGGATGGATGAATATTTGTGTTGTTGTGTTGTTGTATTGATCTGACCCATGTGTGGGGTATATATAGAGTACAATATGAGGAAGAGAGACTTGGAGTAGGGGACAAGTCGTACATGGTTTAAACCAATCCTATCTCTAACTCTTATCTCTATCTCAAACATTATTATACTTCTAACAACATGTTGTCAAGAAGAGGCATGCATATGGACACAGTTCACTGCCCAAATTGTAACGAACTGGGTGAAGAAACCCTTCTGCATCTTCTCTGGGACTGTTCATTTTCCCAAAGCTGCTGGCACACTCTTGTCCCAAGTAAAAAACAAGGTATCTCTGTCTTCGAGGAGATCTTTTTTGTTGTTGATGAACTTCCTCCCCATTTTGGTCTTGAAGTAGTAATGATTGGATGTTGGTGTATCTGGTTACAAAAAAATGGCAAAGTCTTCAGAAGCATAGATCCTACCGTGCAAGGATGGAGGTTCATGTTCAAACAAGAGCTCAGACTTTCGGGATTCAAACTGAAGAGCAAGTTCATAGATGAGTATCAATCTTGGTTAGCCTATTTACCTTGATAGCCTGATGGTGTGCTTTCCGAAAGGTGGAGTTGGCTAGTGGGACTGATTTTCAGTCCACACTTGTTTGTAATTTTTAAATATTTTTATAATGAAAATTTACCGTAGAACTATTAATCTACAGTGTGTACTTCAAGAAAAACAATCGCTTCGTGTCTTTGGTCTCCAGAATGCATTGTGTCTACGTACTATACCTTCCATTTTTATAAATAAAAAACTTACTACTACACATGTGAAAATGAAATGAAAATAACACTAAAAATATTATGTAACTACTGAGGGACTTGCGCAATCAGGAATTGACGACACTCAAATACCACCAGGCTATGAGGCGGTGATGGGCCTCTAACCCCTCGTTGGTTACCCCAAGTGGAAGGTGAAAGATGCAGTGTTGTGGAAGTTTTTCCCTTAGCAAAGATGCCAAGGATCGAATCCCCAGAGACTCCTAGGTTCAACAAGTAGGTGTCAACTGCTAACGGCGCGGATTAGCAATCAGCGTGGACCTGCACACAGATACAAATAACTTTGCTCCCAACGAGTACAGAGAGGTTGTCAATCCCTCCGGCCTTGTAGTTCACAAAGGATTAAACGCAAATGATAGTAGTGATAGATAATGTTTGCAATAGTAAATAATAGCGAAAAGTAAATAGCGGATGTGATCAATGATGGTAATATGGACCGGAGTCTCATGAGGTTCACTAGTGATGTCTCTCTCCCAAAAGACGATAAAACAGCTATGTGAGGTAAACGAATTACAGCAGGGCAATTGACAGGAGCACGAACGCAAACCAATGCTGACTACATTGCAAGAAAGGTTGAGGTTCGAAGCATGGGCGGTACGCCAAAGTAAGTAGACCGAAATCCATCAATATCTACTACTAATCATCCACCTTGAGATATCTATCCAGAACATCTCGCTGGTATTAAGTTGTGAGTCCCACCCATAGTGTAAACTCAATGCAACAGACAACTGCATTAAAAGAACTTTGCGTAAAGTAAACAATGCTTGCACCCGCGGGCACAAGCACCGTTGTTTTCCCCCTTGTGGCAACAACACATCCCCTAGACTCATGTTTCTGTCACTCAAGCTAGTCATCGAGGGGCATGAACCCACAATCGAGCATAACGTTCCCTCTTGGAGTCACTACGTATTACTTGGCCAAAGCAATAAATAACAACGGAGAACATGCAAGAATTACTTATGAACATAAATATAAAAGAGGTAGATCAAATATATTACTCAAGAACAATCTGAACATAATCTCATAATCCATCGGATCCCAGCAAACTCATCATAGCAACAGCATAAGGATTACATATGTGCCTCGATCATGTAGGGCAGCTCACGAGGACTAATTAGTGAAGCACAAGAACGGGAGGAGAACATCACATAACTATTGGTCATGGACTCATGGTCCAAGGGAGACTACTCACAACTCATTCGGGAGGCGTCCATGGTGGTGGAGAAGCTCCCGATGGTGATCCTCCCCTCCGGTAGGGTGCCGGGAAGAGTTCTCCTGGTGCTCCCGATCTTGGAAGCGGCGGCGGCGGCGGAACAGAGATGAGATCGCGAAAAAGAGTTCCTGTCCCGAGGGTTTCGAAGGACGCTCTAAATATATGCCGAAGGGGGGCACCAGACGGGGATCGGGGGGCCCAGGCGCCCCCCCCCCCCGGCGCGG
>LR738712.1:819371314-819395269 GCA_902687465.1 Secale cereale | reverse complement strand
CCCCCCCCCCCCCGGCTGTCCTTCGGGCGCAAGGTAGGTTCTGGAACGCTGATTTTTTATATGATTTTTCTGGATTTTTCCTGGCAGTTCTCGTAACGTGAAAACCTGAAATACAAAAACAGCCGAAAACAGAAACTGGCACCGGGGTGCACTGTATTAGTAGGTTAGTCCAAATATGATCAAAAGTGTATGGAAGTGTATGAATATCATAGCAATATCACCCAAAAGTGGCATGGAGCAAGCAGAAATTATAGATACGTTTTGGACGTATCAACATCCCCAAGCTTAATTCCTGCTCGTCCTCGAGTAGGTAAATGATAACAAGAATAATTTCTGTGGTGACATGCTATTAACCATATAGGACTTTTTACAGTCATATGACAAAAGCTTACTGAGACAATGAATCTATAGTAATTAAGTTGCCTCATGAGAAAATCACAAATGACTGAAAGTTTTACAACATGACATTGAAGCATCAAATAGATTTGCAATGAACATGATGTGCAAATATGATAAAGTGATATCTAGCTTGCCCCCTTTAGTGAAGCAAAACATAAATGCAGGGGCACCTTCAAGTTTAAGTGATGACTAGATACAATGATTTCAAAATAAACGACACCACAATCATGCAAAAGACAATGCTACTTTGGGACAATGCACATTACACTCAGAATGACAATCATGCTCTCAGTAGTTGGTGCTTTTAAAAGAAGGTGGAGACTCAACATAAAAGTAAAAGAATGGTTATGTGCTAGAGCTTTTTATTTTGAAAACATAGAAGCAATTTTGTCAACGGTAGTAGTACTTTATATGTGTCATGCATAAGACATCCTATAAGTTGCAAGCCTCATGCATCGAATACCATAGTGCTCGCACCTTGTCCTAATTAGCTCGGATTTCCATGGGTTATCATAGCATTACATATGTTTTAACCAAGTGTCACAAAGGGGGACCTCTATGCCACCTGTACAAAGGTCCAAGGAGATAAATCGCATTTGATTTCTCGTTTTTGATAGATCTCAACTTGAGGACATCCATACCGGGACAACATAGAAAATAGATGATGGACTCCTCTTTAATGCATAAGCATATTCTCATAAGAGATTGAGGATTAATGTCCAAGCTAAAACTTCCACCACGATACATGGCTTTGGTTGGCGGCCCAATGTTCTTCTCTAACAATATGCATACTCATTCAACCCATGGCAAATCACCCTTACTTCAGACAAGACGAGCATGCATAGCAACTCACATGATATTCAACAAAAGTGTGACAGTTGATGGCGTCCCCAGAAACATGGTTACCGCTCAGCAAGCAACTTATAAGAAATAAGATACATAGGCAACATATTCTTTACCACAATAGTTTTTAAGCTACTTTCCCATGAGCTATGTATTGCAAAGTTAGACTGCTTAGTACAGGTGGAGGTTAGCAAAAGACTGGGAGCGACCAACTAAGAGAGCAATGACGGTCATAATCATGCAGAGCGACAAAGCAATATTTAATCAGACATGGAAGTTATATCGCTACTCAGAAATACAAGATCATCAAGGCTTGACAGACTTTCTTTACAGTCTTAAATATGCGTGAGCATACGCCAAGTCAATCAAAATAAATTCTCGAAGGAAGATATTACTAAACCATACCACATCATCGGCAAACAAATCAAGTTGGTACTCCAATGACACATTGGGAATCCCCCAGCTATTTGAGACTAACCATAAGAAAACCTGAACTACTAAGCACCATTATGCACGTAGCATATTTATCATAGACATATCAACCAATGCAACGGAAGCAAACTCTCTTAATTAGATAAGCATGATAATCAAAGAGAGTTCAAGCAACCAACTAAACAAAAGCTCTCTGAAAAGATAAGCATGAATACTAAGAGCAGAGCATGATAGTAGCTATTAAAAGACAAAGAACACACACAACAAAGATAGACATGAAAATTCTATGTTATGTTCTAGGTAGAAGTGGAGCGTGTTTCTCTCCCACATAAAGAAAGCTGAGTTCCGACTCGTTATGAAAAACTGAAAAGAAAACTAAAAGCAAGACGCTCCAAGCATAGCACTTAACACATGAAGTGATAAAAATATAGCGAAACGAAAGACGAACTGATAATGTTGATGGAGAAGGGGATGCACGGGGGCATCCCCAAGCTTAGACGCTTGAGTCTCCTTGAATATTTCTTGGGGGTGCACGGGGGCATCCCCAAGCTTGAGCGCTTGACACTCCTGAATCTTTTTATCATCTTCCCTCGCACACTTGAAAACTCCCTTCATACATAACTCATCATAATCTGATTAGCGAGGTTAGTACCCTTAATAAAATAATTATACCTTGCTGGAAATAAAGATATTCTTGAATTTCTACTGTTTCTCAAGATTGCCAAAAGGTTTTTGCAAAGAAAAAGCAAGCTCTTGATTTGCAAAATGAAGGAAAGGCAAAACAGGACATAATCTGTGAAAAACAGAACAGCAGGTAGTAATTGATTTGTTCGGGGCACTTCTGCAATTCAAATCAAAAAACTCAGAACAGACGCACGAAAGACAATTATATAGAGAACGCTGTCGAAAAAATTCAGACCAAAAAGATGATCTGGTGATTTTATACGAATTTTTCTATCCAAGGACAGAATCTGTTTCCTGGACAGCACCTCACAACTTTTGAACTTTCTAGCAATCAGAGGCTATACTTGGCACAAATATGAAAAGCAAAGATACAATGATGATGCTACTGTAGTAAACAACATCAAGACACAACAAAAGCAAAATAAATTTATTCATTGGGCTGCCTCCCAAAAGCGCTTTCTTTTATGCCTTTAAGCTAGGCGTAAGACTTTAATGATGCTCTCGAAGGAATAAGAGTTGAAGAACAAAAGAGAGCATCAAGGAGCAAATGCTAAACACATTTAAGCCTAACATGCTTCCTATGCATAGGAATATTGCAATAGAATAATTCATTGAAGCACAAAGCAACTAGCATAGGAAGGCAAAACAAGCATAACTTCAAAACATTCACCATAAAGAGAGGAAACTTCTTATTATTAAAATATTTAGAACCAAGTCTCCCTCTCTCATTATAAATTTCAGTGGCATCATGGATGAACTCAACAATATAACTATCACATAAGGCATTGTTACCATGATCCACATGCAAAAAGGTACTCTTACTCTCCACATAAGCATCATGAAGAGGATAAAACTTAGTATAAAAGAGAGACATAAGCTCTTGCCAATCAAGCAAGTGCGAGTTATCGAGAAGCTTATACCAATCTGAAGCCTTATCTATAAGTGATACGGCGAACAATTTCCTCATGACAAACTCCCTTGATACACCTGCAAGCTTAAATAATGAACATAATTGTGACAGATATAACAAGTGTTCACCGGGATGTCTGTCTCCTGCATAACGATTAGCCAAGATATAATTGATAATACCAGCTGGTATTTTATAGGGCACAATTTCAGTAGGGGGAGGAGCAACCACCACAGGTGTGGGGCGTCTTCCCGCAAGCAACGATCCAATAACAAGGTTGTCCATAAGCATAACTGGTGAAAAGACATAAAGAAAACTGAAAGGTAAACTAACAAGACTAAAAGCAAATGTAAAAGATAGCGTGTAACTCCCCTATCCTGAAGAGTGGAGTCCCCGGCAACGGCGCCAGAAAATACTCCTTGATGGGCCTCTAACCCCTCGTTGGTTACCCCAAGTGGAAGGTGAAAGATGCAGTGTTGTGGAAGTTTTTCCCTTAGCAAAGATGCCAAGGATCGAATCCCCAGAGACTCCTAGGTTCAACAAGTAGGTGTCAACTGCTAACGGTGCGGATTAGCAATCAACGTGGACCTGCACACAGATACAAATAACTTTGCTCCCAACGAGTACAGAGAGGTTGTCAATCCCTCCGGCCTTGTAGTTCACAAAGGATTAAACGCAAATGATAGTAGTGATGGATAATGTTTGCAATAGTAAATAATAGCGAAAAGTAAATAGCGGATGTGATCAATGATGGTAATATGGACCGGAGTCTCATGATGTTCACTAGTGATGTCTCTCTCCCAAAAGACGATAAAACAGCTATGTGAGGTAAACGAATTACAACTGGGCAATTGACAGGACCACGAACGCAAACCAATGATGATTACATTGCAAGAAAGGTTGAGGTTCAAAGCATGGGCGGTACGCCAAATTAAGTAGACCGAAATCCATCAATATCTACTACTAATCATCCACCTTGAGATATCTATCCAGAACATCTCGCTGGTATTAAGTTGCGAGCCCCACCCATAGTGTAAACTCAATGCAACAGACAACTGCATTAAAAGAACTTTGCGTAAAGTAAACAATCCTTGCACCCGCGGGCACAAGCACCGTTGTTTTCCCCCTTGTGGCAACAGCACATCCCCTAGACTCATGTTTCTGTCACTCAAGCTAGTCATCGAGGGGCATGAACCCACAATCAAGCATAACGTTCCCTCTTGGAGTCACTACGTATTACTTGGCCAAAGCAATAAATAACAACGGAGAACATGCAAGAATTACTTATGAACATAAATATAAAAGAGGTAGATCAAATATATTACTCAAGATCAATCTGAACATAATCTCATAATCCATCGGATCCCAGCAAACTCATCATAGCAACAACATAAGGATTACATATGTGCCTCGATCATGTAGGGCAGCTCACGAGGATTAATCAGTGAAGCACAAGAACGGGAGGAGAACATCACATAGCTACTGGTCATGGACTCATGGTCCAAGGGAGACTACTCACAACTCATCCGGGAGGCGTCCATGGTGGTGGAGAAGCTAATTAAGGTTGATGATGGGGTCACGTTTATCCTCAAGAGCCATAAATTGTACTATTTGGATGCTACCGTCTTTGTATTACTTTTTTGGACATATCCGTCTCAAAAATATTTTTATGGCAATAACACCACCGGTTACCACTCATATCATTCTCGAGCTCCCTGCGATGAACTCGCTACCAGCTGCCCCGTTCAAACCTATCTCGTTGGCTCAGGTGCCCATCGCCATCGCCATCGCCCTCACCAATGTTTATGTCCTGGCAAGCAGAAATGCATCATGCACCGATGGCGGCAGAAGACAAGCGATGCGATGGAATGTTGACCTTCAAAAGTGCCTCGTTGTTCGCACATGGTTACATTTGTACATGTCTTCTAAAAATTGTGTACATTAGTACAAATGTGGCGCTAAAACGCTCGAGCGACAGGGGGCTCGCTATCCAGATTGTTTGTAACCTCTTGGGATATGAGCGAAAATCCTTTTTCCTCAGATGCACAAACGAATACAACAATTTCGAAGAGTGTTGCTCTATAGTCTTGGCACATCTACGCTAGAGATTAATCTGGGCCAACACGTACACTTGTGCCTTAATGAAATCATGTCTGACCCTCGAAAAAACAATTGTGCCTTCTGTTGTAGTCCAGAGTTGACCTGCAACAGCAAGGTGTAGATCTGTCCATAGGTGGCAACGTGGAGAAGATGGGTGGTGCTCCCGGGCAGATCCGAGGGCGCCCGTGACATCTGTTGCCCTCCCTGCTAAAGGGGGTGCGAAGTTGTAACCCTGTACATTGGGTATTGAAGAAATGAAAAAAAAAAACACCGCAAATGGACCAAACAGTAACTCAATGCTACATACACGTAGAGGTGAGGCTCACCCTGCTGCCCATAGCCCCGATCAACCAGGAGCGGTTCCTTCACGGTAGCATATATAGAGTTTTAAGGGATTTATAAATATATTTCATTGCAATACCTCATTAAATTAGTTAGTCATAAATAATTTCAACTACTCCTTGCACTAATAATATATACAGTATACACCAGTATACCAACCAACTGAGAATAAAGAAAAGAAAACGTATGTTATACCGATGTTTACGCCATGACAACCACAGATGCATCCTGCACCGATGGTGGCAAAACCGACAAGACACGCGATGCGACGGAATGCTCACCTTCAAAAGTGCCTCATTCCTCGCACACGGTTAAATTAGTAGGTGTGGCGTTCTATAGCGCTCGAGCAACTGGGAGCTTGCTATCAGGATCGTTTGTAGCCTCTTGGGATATGAGCGCAAATCTTTTTTCCTTCAAGATGCATGGCCTTTGCCCATCTATGCTAGGGATCAATCTGGGCCGACTCGTACACATGTCCCTTACTAAAATCATGCTTTCTCTCTCCCCATTATGTCTGACAGCGACCGCGACGCAGGCACCTTGTGGCGCGGTCTAGCGTTGACCTGCAACGGCATGGTGTAGATCTGTCCATAGGTGGCAACGTGGAGAAGATGGGTGCTGCTCCCGGGAAAATCTGAGGGCGCCCGTGACTTCTGTTGCAGATCCGGCATGAGGAGGCGATGGAGAAGTGAAGGCATCAGCCTCGTTTGCAGAGATCTATGACTACCTGCAGCTGTCACCTCTCCGCGAGGCAGTCACAAAAATACGAGGAGACGATTTTACGCCCTCCCCCGGCGAGAAACGCCGGGGCCTTTTTCTCTCTTGTATTTCTTCCTCAAGGCTTAGCTTACAAGAGGACACAGGGGAGGAGTTCTTATACCCAGGCCAACACCAGTGCCCATACACACACGACGCTGCTTGCACGCCACGATCCGCTTGGTCCGGTCCACGCCCTCGACGCGTCCCACACGCGCACGTTGCGGGCCTCCCTCAACAGAACGCCAACGGCCTCCCACAGCTATCGCCAACAGCCTAGCCCTGGCTCACGCACCACCACAACACATCTGCGCACGCCACACACGCGCGCACACACACACGGCCAGACACAAGTCGGACAACACCCATACACTGCCCATACAATGTGTGGTTTATTGCTAACACTCCCCCTAAACCACGACCTCTCGGGCTCGTTGTCGTTGACGTCGCCATGGCTGCCTCCGTCCGACGCCACCGCGCGCCTCCGCCCGTCGCTTTGACGTGCGACCTGCTCGCCGTCGCCGTAGCTGGCGCTGCTACTCCCATCGTCGTTGTCGCCACAGCCGCGGACTCGATGCTACACCAGTTGGTACTCTCTGTTAGGTTGATCTCTCCACCAATGGGCCCAACGGCTCATTGGGCCCTTGACCCACGCCCTGATCGGAGGCGTCCAGCCCAAGCAAGGCTGGTGGGCCCCTGTCGCGCAGTGCTATAAAGAGGAGGTGGGGACCAGGGGCACAAGGTACGAGGTTCGCCGCCGCCACTGGTTCCTCACTCCTAACCCTAATCCGATCCAGAGGGATGCACTGAAGTGATGGGAAGTCCATCACCGCCGTCACCATCTCTCTCTCCTTCCTCATCATCGTCACCACCTTGACGATGGACACCGGAGGGAACTCATGGAGACAACAACAAGGTAATAAATCCCCATCTTATACCGAACACATCTAAGCCAAAGATCCATAGGATCTAACAATGGTATCATGAGCCACGAGGCTTTTGATGTGTTTACGGATAAAGAATGTACAAGTAAAGTTTCCCCCCTCCCCGATATGAACCCGAGAAGGGCAAAGATCAAAGAAAAGAAAGTTTCACCGGAGTTCTCTCCGGCAAAGAAGCGCCGCCGCAAGGCCGCGCCTGTTCCTCTCGATCCACACACGCATCGGCATGCCGAGGTGTGGGAAGAAGAACCTGCCTATGTGGAGGCAAAGTATGGATCTAGATCCAGCATAAAAAAAGGGTGAATCGGATCCAATCCAAAAAAAAAGAGGCAAAGACGAAGGGGAACATGCCAAGCAAAGAAAAGCCACCCCTCCGGGGGCAAAGTACATGCACCGCGACCACGCCGTTTGACGGCGGCGCGCTTCCGCTAAGGGAAACGCGCCACCGGCGAAGGGGAGGCAACGGCGCAAAAGGTGCAACGGCGCAAAGGCCACAGTGAAACGGCGCAAAGTTTTGAACTCCCTCCAGTGGGCTAAGGGCACCACCACCACACCATTTTGACAGTGGTGCGTTCACCTTCGAGGTGCTCGCACTCGCCGGCAAAATGGGCAGAGGAGGTGCCACTGTGCATACCATGTCTCTCTCTCTCTGAGAATGGAGTTGAAAAAAAAAAGAAAAAGAAACGGAGAGAGGAAGCTACAGCAAGGCGCGCGCGGCGCGGAACCTTTGGTCACCGCTGCCGGCGGCCAGCTCGAGCACCTCCGGCGGGGCATCGCAGCCACCGCGCGAAGGAGTGCCGAGAGAGGCAAGGAAAGGGGCTCCCAGGACCCTCCTGTTGGAAATATGCCCTAGAGGCAATAATAAATTGGTTATTATTATATTTCCTTGTTCATGATAATTGTTTATTATCCATGCTAGAATTGTATTGATAGGAAACTCAGATACATGTGTGGATACATAGACAAACACCATGTCCCTAGTGAGCCTCTAGACGACTAGCACGTTGATCAATAGATGGTTACAATTTCCTAACCATGGACATTGGATGTCGTTGATAACGGGATCACATCATTAGGAGAATGATGTGATGGACAAGACCCAATCCTAAGCCTAGCACAGATCGTGTAGTTCGTATGCTAAAGCTTTTCTATATGTCAAGTATATTTTCCTTAGACCATGAGATTGTGCAACTCCCGGATACCGTAGGAATGCTTTGGGTGTACCAAACGTCACAACGTAACTGGGTAGCTATAAAGGTGCACTACAGGTATCTCCGAAAGTGTCTGTTGGGTTGGCACGAATCGAGACTGGGATTTGTCACTCCGTATGACGGAGAGGTATCTCTGGGCCCACTCGGTAGGACATCATCATAATGTGCACAATATGTGATCAAGGAGTTGATCACGGGATGATGTGTTACGGAACGAGTAAAGAGACTTGCCGGTAACGAGATTGAGCAAGGTATCGGTATACCGACGATCGAATCTCGGGCAAGTGCTATACCGATCGACAAAGGGAATCGTATACGGGATTGATTGAATCCTTGACATCGTGGTTCATCCGATGAGATCATCGTGGAACATGTGGGATCCAACATGGGTATCCAGATCCCGCTGTTGGTTATTGGCCGGAGAGTTGTCTCGGTCATGTCTGCATGGTTCCCGAGCCCGTAGGGTCTACACACTTAAGGTTCGATGACGCTAGGGTTATAGGGAAAGTATGTACGCGGTTACCGAATGTTGTTCGGAGTCCCGGATGAGATCCCGGACGTCACGAGGAGTTCCGGAATGGTCCGGAGGTAAAGATTCATATATGGGAAGTCCCGTTTTGGTCACCGGAAAAGTTTCGGGCGCTATCGGTAATGTACCGGGACCACCGGGAGGGTCCCGGGGGTCCACCAGGTGGGACCACCAGCCCCAGAAGGCTGCGTGGGCTAAGTGTGGGAGGGGACCAGCCCCAGGTGGGCTGGTGCGCCCCCCCCCCACCAAGTCCCAAGGCGCATGGAGAGTGGGAAGGGGACAAACCCTAGGTCCAGATGGGCCTTAAGGCCCACCCTAGGGCGCCCCCTCTCTCTCCCCCCCTTGGCCGCACCCTAGATGGGTTTTTGGGGCTGCCGCCACCCCTAGGGAGGGAACCCTAGATGGGGGCGCAGCCCCTCCCCTTCCCCTATATATAGTGGGGTTTTTGGGGCTGCTACACACACGAGATTGTCTCCCTCTTGGCGCAGCCCTACCCCTCTCCCTCCTCGTCTCTTGCAGTGCTTGGCGAAGCCCTGCTGGAGTCCCGCGCTCCTCCACCACCACCACGCCGTCGTGCTGCTGTTGGATGGAGTCTTCCCCAACCTCTCCCTCTCTCCTTGCTGGATCAAGGCGTGGGAGACGTCACCGGGCTGCACGTGTGTTGAACGCGGAGGCGCCGTTGTTCGGCGCTTAGATCGGAATCAACCGCGATCTGAATCGCAGCGAGTACGACTCCTTCATCCGCGTTCTTGCAACGCTTCCGCATCGCGATCTACAAGGGTATGTAGATCCACTCTCCTTTATGCTCGTTGCTAGATTACTCCTTAGATAGATCTTGGTGATGCGTAGAAAAAATTTTGATTTTCTGCTACGATCCCCAACAGTGGCATCATGAGCTAGGTCTATGCGTAGTATCTTGCACGAGTAGAACACAAAGTAGTTGTGGGCGTGGATTTGTCAATTTACTTGCCGTTACTAGTCTTATCTTGATTCGGCGGCATCGTGGGATGAAGCGGCCCGGACCGACCTTACACGTACTCTTACGTGAGACAGGTTCCACCGACTGACATGCACTAGTTGCATAAGGTGGCTAGCGGGTGTCTGTCTCTCCCACTTTAGTCGGATCGGATTCGATGAAAAGGGTCCTTATGAAGGGTAAATAGAAATTGGCATATCACGTTGTGGTTTTGGCGTAGGTAAGAACCGTTCTTGCTAGAAACCTATAGCAGCCACGTAAAAACTTGCAACAACAATTAGAGGACGTCTAACTTGTTCTTGCAGCATGTGCCGTGTGATGTGATATGGCCAAAAGGATGTGATGAATGATATATATATGTGATGTATGAGATTGATCATGTTCTTGTAATAGGAATCACGACTTGCATGTCGATGAGAATGACAACCGGCAGGAGCCATAGGAGTTGTCTTATTTATTGTATGACCTGCGTGTCACTGAATAACGCCATGTAATTACTTTACTTTATTGCTAAACGTTAGCCATAGTAGTAGAAGTAATGTTTGGCGAGACGACTTCATGGAGATCATGATGATGGAGATCATGGTGTCATGCCGGTGACAATGATGATCATGGAGCCCCGAAGATGAAGATCAAAAGGAGCAAAATGATATTGGCCATATCATGTCACTATTTGATTGCATGTGATGTTTATCATGTTTTTCATCTTATTTGCTTAGAACGACGGTAGTGAATAAGATGATCTCTCACTAAAATTTCAAGAATTGTGTTTCCCCTAACTGTGCACCGTTGCTAAGGTTCGTTGTTCCGAAGCACCACGTGATGATCGGGTGTGATAGGTTCTAACGTTCGCATACAACGGGTGTAAGCCAGATTTACACACGCGATACACTTAGGGTTGACTTGACGAGCCTAGCATGTACAGACATGGCCTCGGAACACGGAAGACCGAAAGGTCGAACATGAGTCGTATAGAAGATACGATCAACATGAAGGTGTTCACCGTTGATGACTAGTCCGTCTCACGTGATGATCGGACACGGCCTAGTCGATTCGGATCATGTATCACTTAGATGACTAGAGAGATGTCTATCTGAGTGGGAGTTCATTAGATGAACTTCATTGTCATGAACAATAGTCTAAGTTGTCTTCGCAAATTATGTTGTAGACCAATAACTGCGTTGTAGCTCCCTGTTTAATACGATCCTAGAGAAAGACTAAGTTGAAAGATCATGTAAGCAATGATACGGACTGGGTCCGTAGTCCGAGGAGTGTCCTCACTGCTACACAGAAAGCTTACGTCTTTGATGCACCGCTCGATGTGCAAACCCATACAACGTTGTCTGTGGATGTTGTGAACACCTGAGAGACACGTCCTGATGACTACTTGATAGTTTAGTGCACCATACTTTACGGCTTAGAATCGGGATTCCAATGACGTTTTGAACGCCATAGAACATATGAGATGTTCTAAGAGCTGAAACTGGGATTTCAGGCTCATGCCCGTATTGAGAGGTATGAGACCTCTGACAAGTTCTTTTGCCAAAAGGATGGAGGAGAATAGCTCAACTTGTGAGCATGTGCTCAGAATGTCTGGGTGCTAAAATCACTTGAACCAAGTGGGAGTTAATCTTCCAGGTGAGATAGTGGTTGATGGAATTCTCTATACACTATCACCAAGCTGCTAGAACTTCGTGATGAACTATGACATGCAAAGGATGGAGATGATCCCGGAGCTATTAGCGGTTCTTAAGACCGCGAAAGTAGAAATCAAGAAGGAGCATCAAGTGTTGATGGTTTAACAAAGACCACTGGTTTCAAAAGGGCAAGGGCTAGAAGGGAACTTCATGGATGGCAAACCAGTTGTCGCTCTGATGAAGGAACCCATGGTTAAACCCAAACCTCGAGACTAAGTGCTTCTATTGTAAGGGGAACAGTCATATGATAGCGGAACTACCCCAAATACATGGTCGATATGATAGCTGGAAACTTCGACAAAGTATATTGTTATTGATGTGTACCTTACTAGTACTCCTTGTAGCACCTGGGTATTGGATACCGGTTCAGTTGCTATTATTAGTAACTTGAAGCAAAAGCTACGGACTGAACGGAGACTAGCTAAGGGTGAGGTGACGATGTGTGTTGGAAGTATTTCCAAGGATGATAAGATCACCATCGCACGCTCCCTCAACTTTCGGGATTAGTGTTGAACCTAGATAAATGTTATCAGGTGTCTACGTTAAGCATGAATATGATTAGATCATGTTCATTGCAATACGGTTATTCATTTAAGTCAGAGAATAATGGTTATTCTGTTTACATGAATAATACCTTTATGGTCATGCACCCAATGGTTTGTTGAATCTCGATCATTGTAATACACATGATGATAATATTAATGCCAAAAGATGTATAGTTAATAATGATAGTACCACTTTCTTGTGGCACTGCCGCTTAGGTCATTTTGGCATAAAATGCATGAAGAAACTCCATGCTGATGGATGTTTTGAGTCACTTGATTTTGAATCGCTTGACACATGCGAGCCATGCCTCATAGGCAGGATGACTGAGATCCCGTTTTCAGGTACAATGAAACGGGCAAGTGACTTGTTAGAAATCATACATGCTGATGTATGTGATCCAATGAGAATTAAGGCGTGTGGTGGATATCGTTATTTTCTCATCTTCACTGACAATTTGAGTAGATATGGGTATATTTACTTAATGAAGCAAAAGTCTGAAATGTTTGAAAAGTTCAAGCAATTTCAGAGTGAAGATTAAGAATCATCATAACAAGAAGATCATATTCCTACGATCTGATCAAGGGAAGATTTTCTGAATTATGAGTTTGGCAATCACTTAAGACATTGTGGAAATGTTTCACAGTTGAAGCCACCTGGAATACCATAGCGTAATGGTGTGTCCGGACATCGTAATCGAACCTTATGAGATATGGTGCGATCTATGATGTATCTTACCGATCTACCGCTGTTATTTTGAGGTTATGCATTAGAGACAGCTGCATTCACTTTAGATAGGGCACCATCTAAGTCCGTTGAGACGACGTCGTATGGTTTGGCAAGAAACCGTAGTTGTCATTTCTCAATGTTTGGGGCTGCGAGGCTTATGGCTTCAGCCGGGAAAAGCTCGAACCCAAAGCGGACAAATACATCTTCATAGGATACCCAAAGGTAACAGTTGGGTATACCTCCTATCTCAGATCCAAGGGAAAAAATGTTTGTCCCTAAGAACGGGTCCTTTCTCGAGAAGGAGTTTCTCTCGAAAGAATTGAGTGGGAGGAAGATAGAACTTGATGAGGTTGTCGAACCCTCACTTCAACCGGAGAGTAGTGCAACACAGAAATATGTTTCTGTGGATCCTACGACAGTTGAAGAGGAAACTAATGATAGTGATCATGAAGCTCCAGATCAAGTTGCTATCGAACCTCGTAGGTCGACAAGGATATGTACTACTCCTGAGTGGTACGGTGATCCTGTCTTAGAGGTCATGTTGTTGGACAACGATGAACCTATGAACTATGGAGAAGCGATGGTGGGCCCATATTCCGACAGATGGTTAGAAGCCGAGAAATCCGAGATAGGATCCATGTATCAAAACAAAGTATGGACTTTGGTGGACTTGCCCGATGACTGGCAAACCATTGAGATAAATGGATCTTTAGGAAGAAGACGGACGTGGACGGTAATGTCACCGTCTATGAAGCTCGACTTGTGGCGAAGAGTTTACCACAAGTTCAAGGAATTGACTACGATGAGATTTTCTCACCCGTAGCGATGCTTAAGTCCGTCGGAATCATGTTAGCATTAGCTGCATTTATGAAATCTGGCAGATGGATGACAAAACAAGTTTCCTTACCAGTTTTCGTAAGGAAAGGTTGTATGTGATACAATCAGAAAAGTTTTTGTCGATCCTAAGGATGCTAAAAGGTGTGCTAGCTCCAGCGATCCTTTCATGGACTAGAGCAAGCATCTCGGAGTCAGAATATACACTTTGATGGAGTGATCAAAGTTTTTGGGTATACAAAGTTTGTTAGAAACTTGTACTTGCAATAAAGTGAGTGGGAGCACTACAACATTTCTGATAAGTATATGTGAATGACATATGGTTGATCCGAAATGATGTTGAATTTCTGGAAAGCGTAAAGGGTTGTTTTGAAAGGAGTTTTTCAAAGGAAGACCTGGATAAAGCTGCTTACATATTGGGCATCAAGATCTATAGAGATAGATCAAGACGCCTGATGATACTTTCAAAAGAACACACACCTTGGCATGATTTTGAAGGAGTTCAAAATAGATCAGTCAAAGAAGGAGTTCTTGCCTGATTTGTAAGGTGTGAAGTTGAGTAAGACTCAAAGCTTGACCACGGCAGAAGAAAGAGGAAGGACGAAGGTCGTCCCCTATGCTTTTGTCATAGGCTCTATACGGTATGCCATGCTAAGTACCGCGCCTGATGGGTGCCTTGCCACATGTCTGGCAAGAGGGTACAAAGGTGATCCAGGAGTGGATCACTAGATAGTGGTCAAAATTATCCTTAAAGGAATAAGGAAATGTTTCTCGGTTATGGAGGTGATAAAGAGTTCGACGTAAACAGTTACGTCGATGCAAGCTTAGCACCTATCCGGGTAACTCTAAGTGGAGATACCGGATACGTATAATGGAGCAACAGTTTGGAATAGCTCCAAGTGGAAGGTGGTAGCAGCATCTACGATATGACATAAAGTTTTGCGAAGTACATAGGGATCTGAATGTTACAGACCCGTTGACTACGACCTCTCTCACAAGCATAACATGATCAAACCCAGAACTCATTGAGTGTTAATCACATATTGATGTGAACTAGATTACTGACTCTAGTAAACTCTTTGGATGTCGGTCACATGGCGATGTGACCTGTGAGTGTTAATCACATGGCGATGTGAACTAGATTATTGACTCTAGTACAAGTGGGAGACTGTTGGAAATATGCCCTAGAGGCAATAATAAATTGGTTATTATTATATTTCCTTGTTCATGATAATTGTTTATTATCCATGCTAGAATTGTATTGATAGGAAACTCAGATACATGTGTGGATACATAGACAAACACCATGTCCCTAGTGAGCCTCTAGACGACTAGCTCGTTGATCAATAGATGGTTATAGTTTCCTAACCATGGACATTGGATGTCGTTGATAACGGGATCACATCATTAGGAGAATGATGTGATGGACAAGACCCAATCCTAAGCCTAGCACAGATCGTGTAGTTCGTATGCTAAAGCTTTTCTATATGTCAAGTATATTTTCCTTAGACCATGAGATTGTGCAACTCCCGGATACCGTAGGAATGCTTTGGGTGTACCAAACGTCACAACGTAACTGGGTGGCTATAAAGGTGCACTACAGGTATCTCCGAAAGTGTCTGTTGGGTTGGCACGAATCGAGACTGGGATTTGTCACTCCGTATGACGGAGAGGTATCTCTGGGCCCACTCGGTAGGACATCATCATAATGTGCACAATATGTGATCAAGGAGTTGATCACGGGATGATGTGTTACGGAACGAGTAAAGAGACTTGCCGGTAACGAGATTGAGCAAGGTATCGGTATACCGACGATCGAATCTCGGGCAAGTGCTATACCGATCGACAAAGGGAATCGTATACGGGATTGATTGAATCCTTGACATCGTGGTTCATCCGATGAGATCATCGTGGAACATGTGGGATCCAACATGGGTATCCAGATCCCGCTGTTGGTTATTGGCCGGAGAGTTGTCTCGGTCATGTCTGCATGGTTCCCGAGCCCGTAGGGTCTACACACTTAAGGTTCGATGACGCTAGGGTTATAGGGAAAGTATGTACGCGGTTACCGAATGTTGTTTGGAGTCCCGGATGAGATCCCGGACGTCACGAGGAGTTCCGGAATGGTCCGGAGGTAAAGATTCATATATGGGAAGTCCCGTTTTGGTCACCGAAAAAGTTTCGGGCGCTATCGGTAATGTACCGGGACCACCGGGAGGGTCCCGGGGGTCCACCAGGTGGGACCACCAGCCCCAGAAGGCTGCGTGGGCTAAGTGTGGGAGGGGACCAGCCCCAGGTGGGCTGGTGCGCCCCCCCACCAAGTCCCAAGGCGCATGGAGAGTGGGAAGGGGACAAACCCTAGGTCCAGATGGGCCTTAAGGCCCACCCTAGGGCGCCCCCTCTCTCTCCCCCCCTTGGCCGCACCCTAGATGGGTTTTTGGGGCTGCCGCCACCCCTAGGGAGGGAACCCTAGATGGGGGCGCAGCCCCTCCCCTTCCCCTATATATAGTGGGGTTTTTGGGGCTGCTACACACACGAGATTGTCTCCCTCTTGGCGCAGCCCTACCCCTCTCCCTCCTCGTCTCTTGCAGTGCTTGGCGAAGCCCTGCTGGAGTCCCGCGCTCCTCCACCACCACCACGCCGTCGTGCTGCTGTTGGATGGAGTCTTCCCCAACCTCTCCCTCTCTCCTTGCTGGATCAAGGCGTGGGAGACGTCACCGGGCTGCACGTGTGTTGAACGCGGAGGCGCCGTTGTTCGGCGCTTAGATCGGAATCAACCGCGATCTGAATCGCAGCGAGTACGACTCCTTCATCCCGTTCTTGCAACGCTTCCGCATCGCGATCTACAAGGGTATGTAGATCCACTCTCCTTTATGCTCGTTGCTAGATTACTCCTTAGATAGATCTTGGTGATGCGTAGAAAAAATTTTGATTTTCTGCTACGATCCCCATCACCTCCTCGGCGGGGCGAGCAAGCCGACTGCGCGAGGCAGAGCTGCTGCCGTCGGCGCGAGGCACAGCCCCAGCGGAGCGCTCGGGGGAAGAAAAGAGCGGCGCCGCGCCAAGGAGCGCCGCAGGGCGCACGGCAACGCCGGCGGCCGGGGCGGGCAGCCGGGGTGCAGCCCCGTGCTTCCGCCATCGAGAGAGAGAGAGAGAGAGAGCGACGGGAGAGAAAGAATTGGGGGCTAGGGTTTTCGGGGCTGGAGTCGCTGCCTCGTTTTTGATCTAGCGGGGAGCGCGGACGTCCGTCCGATCAGATCGGACGGCCACGAGTGAAACCCTAGCAGCAGACCGGGCCAGTGGGCTGAAAGCTTGCGTGGGCCGAGGAGCTCGGGAGGCCTAGTGGCGCTTGCCCAGCAGACCGATGAACTGGGCCAATTTCGGCCAGAAGTGGCCCGCACGGCGCGCCCAGTCCAGGTCGGAGGGGCGCGGCTGTTGTACAATTTTTTTTTGTTATTTGTCCAATTTTTTGGGCAGATTTCAAATAGTTTTTCTATGCAGATTTTTCCAACGAAAATTTTGTTTACTCAATAGAAAAGTAAAAAGAAAAAAAAAGAAAAGTTTCTGAAAATAAAATAGAAAATTTTCAGAAAAAGAAATTTTCATGAATTTTACAAAGAAAATAGTAAAGTTCATGAATTTTTATTTAGTCAAACAAAAGTTTCTGTAAAAAGTAAAAAGTTCATGAATTTTAATTCATGTTTTTGCTGCAAAGTAAAAGTAAAGTGCTCTTTTAAAAGTGAATAGAACTAAAGTAAAAGATTAGATTGTTGCTTCTCTAATGCAATTTTGAATTCAACCGGTTAAAATTGCTTAGGGAGCAAAAGAGTACAGAATTGTTTCTGAATATAATATTGTAAAGTTTCCGCTGCAAAGTAAAAGTTTTATCCTCCAATTAAATTGGAACCAACGGGAAAATTTAATTGAAGGACCTATTTTTAGCATTGTTTTTCCCCTGTGGGTGAAATAAGATTCAGATAGTTTCCGCTATGGCAAAAGAAAGATATTTGTTTTAAAGTTAGAATATGGCATTGTTATTTTCTGACCAACGTGGATGATAACAGTACTATAATTCTATGAGTCTTATGTTCAAAGCTTTAATCTTTTTGTATCAAAGAGATTAATTTTCAGAGAACAGATACAGATCAAGAAATGCTCTTGAGCTAAAGAAATGTATAATTTTTGTTCCCGCTGCAATAAAGTTGATGATGATGATTATTTCTTAGCAAAGTTGTTTCATAGACATAATATCATCACACTGTTTATGAGTTATATGCGTTATTTCTATGAGTTATATGCATATGAAATAATGTAGAAGGATGATGTTTATTCTAATTCTGCCCAACGGTGATTTAGAATATAGAATATAAAAGGAAAATTTTAAAAAGTTTAATGTGCATATCTTTCAACCAGACGAACGTTGGGTTATTTTTATGCTCATTATTGTTGATTATTGGCTAAGTTTTTTCAGACTAAAAGTTTTCCATTTTTTCATTCGCGAAAGCGAATGGCTGGGTACTTGTGACCCGAAAGATGACCAAGAAAGGTCATAACGTGAGGGAGTATGTTCTCTCTAAAGAATGGCTTCAAAAGAAAAGAGATAAATCATTAAGAAGTCTTGGTTGACGAATGTCTTTCATGTACTCTCTATGAAGAAGATTTTTCAGTCAACATGATTTGAAAGGAAACAAGCAACATGCATGTTTATTTTGACCAACGTCGGATCAAACATGTGTGTCAAAGATAATTCAGATTTATTTCTGAATTTTATGCAGTCAAAAGAGCCAATTATGACATTTATGTCCCTTACAGGGAATTACCTGCATGGCGGGAAAAGTCCGGGAAGAATGCCTGCGTAACCAGGTAAAGTTGACATTGTATTATGTCAACAATTCTGTATGATAGGAGAAAGTTATGATGACTCATGTTCATTGTATTATGTAACAATCCTGTATGACAGGAGAAAGTTATGATGACTCATGTGCGGTTAATGTGTCCCACTATGGGAGAAAAGTATGGAGTAGCTATTAAGATTTCCTAGTATCGACCGTACACCTTATGTGTAACAGTCATTATGCAATCACTAAATCCAGAAAGGATAAAAGTAACAGACGAACCTAAAGACAAGAATGATATGCAAGTGTGACTTGCAAAAGTGGCAACCATAAAGAACTCTGTTGAGTTTCTGAAATGAAAATGAGGAAAAAGTACTCCAATACTAGTCAAATTATAATTTCATTTTACATGAAGTGATAAGATGAATGATCTAGATAATCGAAGTTTCCTCATTTCACAAGAACTATGAATGGGTTTCGAAATTGTGGCAGAAAAGTTCTTGCCACATTTCGAGGGGGAGATACAGACATGAAATACATTGTAGTGTATTTCATGACTCCTTTGTACTTTAGATGATGTGATGCACATTATGCATCTAAAGTGATCCATTAATGAAGAAAGTGATTGTCAAGGGGAGTACGACAGTCATTAGAATACCGTCATTATGATACCCCTAAAGAAAAGAAACAGTTGCATTTCCGGATCTTTTATAGTTCCGAAAGCAGACTAAGGAATACAACAATGGCGCTTAAAGTGCCATAAAGAAGAAAGTTTAAAGATACGCCATTTCTTTAGTAAAGATGGAGTAATCTGGGGGAGCATCTTGTATGACCTATACAACACTTGTTGTTAGCTCTACAAGGGATCTTGTGACACAGGTCTCTGTAAAACCTATTGCTTTTTGGAAATGGGTGACTATAGAATTAATTTGCCTCTTGGCAATGACAGAGCAACGACAACCCCATATGAAAGAAGTGCCAGTACTTGAGATTTTGATGGTCTCTAGGAATGTGAAAATAAGATACTTGTGATTACTATAAAGTCTATGTTAGTGAAATTCCACCATTTGAATTTCACTAACATAGACTTTATGAAGAGTCTACAAGGCAAATGTGACTCCAAAGGAAATATGTTAAGGTGTAAAACATGACTTAAATCGAAAGATTTCGTGCAAAGAAAATGAGAGGACAATTGTATTCATGCAAAGTTATGGAATGGGAAATTCGTTTCCCAATTCCTGTGCATGTGGATGACGTCCTACTTACTAGTGGTGATGTCAATCTACCGCAGGAGGAGAAAAGAAGTCCTTGTCCTCAAAGTTCAAAAGAATAGAAGGGGGTATTAGGAATGTCGCTTGAACATACTAAGAAAGATCTCTAAAGTATGCATGCGAGAAAACCTACGCATGTTCTTATAGTCAAGGGTAATGGAACTGGAAAACTATGGTGTTCCAAAAGTCAATAAGAAAATATCGTAAACGGATATGGTACCATATGCTTCAGCTGTTGGAAGCTCAATGTATTACCCTGACACAGTTCACGTATATATCCGGGTTGTTTTTTAACAATGTCCAGTCCATATGTAAATCAATGGAATGGAGTAAAAGATATCGGCCTCATGCTAAAAGAAATAAGTGCTCTAACAGGATTGTGAGTACAAAGGCAGGATTTGTGAAATGTATAGCGAAATCCACAATTGTCGCTAACTTTCACACTCGGAGTTTTGTGTGGAAAATCTCCAAGTGAGTGAAACAATTGTCATCAATGTGATGCAATGAATGTTATAGCTTGATATGAGGCTGAGGGACAGGCAAAATGGTTAAGAAAACCTGTACCCGGAGTTGATAATGGTTGACAACATCAATAACCATTTTTAACAGAATATGCTCCTGAGACAACGAGTCAAGTGTTGATGTCAAACACACTGACGAAGAGTTGCATGTTGTGAATGAGAAAGTCCGGAATTATGGAGAAATGCTTGAGGCATAAAAGCAACAGGAAAGTGTTTGCAGATCTGCTTATCAAAGGCTTACCGCCCAGTGTGTTCGGAGAACACACAGTCGACATGGGTTTTTTGGTATAGTCTAAAATTCCGGACAATAAAGGGCCCAAGGTTAAAGAATCTGTTTCAAAACGAAGGAGTGTGTTGTAGGTGTCGATTCTACCGGGATGGACCGTGATGATGAGACATGCTCTACATGCAAATTTGTGATGGAACGAGTACTTTGAAAAGAGTTATTTCAAAGTATAAAGTTAAAAGTATATGATGAGATCAAGGGGGAGAATGTTAGGTTGATCTCTCCACCAATGGGCCCAACGGCTCATTGGGCCCTTGACCCACGCCCTGATCGGAGGCGTCCAGCCCAAGCAAGGCTGGTGGGCCCCTGTCGCGCAGTGCTATAAAGAGGAGGTGGGGACCAGGGGCACAAGGTACGAGGTTCACCGCCGCCACTGGTTCCTCACTCCTAACCCTAATCCGATCCAGAGGGATGCACTGAAGTGATGGGAAGTCCATCACCGCCGTCACCATCTCTCTCTCCTTCCTCATCGTCATCACCACCTTGACGATGGACACCGGAGGGAACTCATGGAGACAACAACAAGGTAATAAATCCCCATCTTATACCGAACACATCTAAGCCAAAGATCCATAGGATCTATCACTCTCGGCTTGCTTTGGAGCGGCATGATGAAGCCACCGCATTAGATGATGTGTGTTGATGCGAGGCCAGATCACATCATCCAGCTTGTAGGTGCAGCAACAGGGGTTGTCGGGATAGTGGCCTTTGGTTAATCCATATATTTATTTTGTCTGGCTCTGTTGAATAATATAATAAAGATGGTTGTGTGCATCCATGTGTAGGGCCAGGGATCCCAACTTCCTTTTCAGAAAAAAATACAACTAGGCCAGTTTCATATATTGACATTGGTCTTTTCCTAACATTTTGATATGTTCAGCATTTATATAGGACAACTCTTTCATGAAACTTTAGTTGAACCCATGCCAGAATGCGGAGCCCAGAAGATCTTCTCCTTAACATCTTCCATGGCTGGTGCTTAATTTATATCATGTCAACAGCATGTCTTTTTTGGCAGTTTCTTTCGGGTCTGATCTATTGGATTGAGCTAGCTACTCCATAAGCCTTGTTTTGTCTTCCCAACTTATGAAAGTTTGGTTATACAATATTTTTTTCTTCTAATTTTATTACATTCAGACGTCACAAAGAGTTCGAGTTGGCTCCATTTATTATTCAATGTTAGTAAATAGATATCTCAGTTCAGTCTCTAGATCGATGAGAAAAGACCAAGATATGGCTCTCACTGAAAGAGACTTCTTATGCACCTGATGGTTGTGCGCATCATATAATGCAGAGGCCAAGGTTTAGCCTCCTTTTGAGGAGAAAAAAACTTGTCATGCGTCTGCTGGCGAAGCACAACCATAACCACCAGCAAATTAATGTTGCCAGGAAAAGAAATTTTCATTCTCTAAATGGCCATGATTTCATCTGACCTAAAATGGTCTTGTGAAGGTCATCGCCGTCGACAAAACCAACGTATTTATTATGTACGTGCTAGAGCACTCCTGATAGCTGCAAACAAACATACGTTGGTTGGTAAGATTGCTGAGTCCGTTAGGAACATACAACGTACCATCAGTTTTAGAGTCACAAACACAGACTACAACCATAGTCCGTCTCAAAAAATAAAACCGGAGACCATGGTCAATTTGGTTAAGACTTGAGTCACATGGCTCAACCATGAGGATAGAAAAAAATATTGTTGGTAAACATGTCCCTATTGGCGAATACGAACCTACTACAAAATAACTAATTTGTTTAAATAAATCACATAGTCAATTTGATCCTTAGTACAAAACTGTACGACCATAGTCTCTCTCTCTCTCTCTCTCTCTCTCTCTCTCTCCATTGATCTATCTATCTATCTATCTATCTCCATCATTTCATCAAATCACACACCATTAATCATGAATATCCTAAACTGTCAAGATATCTTGTAATGTATACATCATATGAATGTTCTCACCAACCGTATCCTCCATCACTACCATTTTATATGTTCATTCTCTTCATGCTTTACGAAACATTCAACACCTTTGTCTCCTACATCAGTTGTGAGCACAAACAATGCAACACAAATAAAGTGACTGCCAATGGACTGTTTTATGTTCATGTTTTGGAGCCACCGAGGTTTAGCATCTCTTCTATCATACACCTGTATTTTTTGAAAGACACAAGAATAAATAAAGAACTAAGATAGTAGTTTGAGAATAGGGAACATCGGGAAGAGAATGCTTAGTATCATTTGAAGACACCGTACATCTTGATGTCTTTCTCTAGGCCCATCAATAAGACAGTGTGTGTATGTCTTATGGGCGCCCGCACAGGCCCTCCAAATCATGTGAGTCTGCTCATATAATTCACCCTGCTTGTTATTCATTGGAGAGAAAAAGCACCCGAATTGATTCCTTCTTCATATCCCCGTTCCTATTCACATTCTGATCTGCGAGTGCCGGAATCACTGAGCAGCAAAGTAGATGTATCCAAGGGTCATCCACGCCTTGCAAGAAAAATCTCGACTGGCTTATGTTCCGGTGGGCGAAGAGATCAGCGCGTTGAGTCAGGAGTTGGGGGAATCTAGGTGCTACCATGAGAAGCGTGTTTCAAACAAGGAGGCTTATATCATCCCGGGGCTCTTGGCATGTGTCTTTAGGCTTCCATGTTTCGTTATAACACCGCCTGAAGGCGTCGACAACCTCTCCCCTGTGAAATTTAATGAATAACAAGCAGGGTGAATTATGAGCAGCAACCAAAATGATCAACAAGTTACCTGCCCCCCTCTTCCCATAGGCACATGTTTTCTTCTTCCAGTGAGAAGGATGTGCGCATTTCCATCATCGTGTGGCGTCCCTGCCATCTTCTGTCGTTCGGGCCGAGTAGCCATATGTTTTGAGTTCTCGACTCCTCACACCTCAGGTATACATTGACATGCTAGAAGGTGGAAGTGCCCGTGATTATAAACTTATTGATCTGTTTTTGATGTACGAAGCACAATTCAGTATAGAGCCTAGATCTACCTAGTCTTTTCCAAGCTATAATTTTTTAACAATTGGGCGCTACAAATTTTGTTTGAGAGAATAAGGCACATCCAGTCTATCTGGTAATCTCCCCCCCCCCCC
>LR738712.1:819334093-819364303 GCA_902687465.1 Secale cereale | reverse complement strand
TTGTGGGGTTTGTATGATTAATTTAGGGGTTTCATATATTGTGTTAGCTAGCTAATAGAGAGAAGTGTCATCTTTTATCTCCGTGCATGCTCATATAACAATGCATCATCATAATTAATAATAAATCATCATCGTCGTTGTCATAATAAAAAGCGTACCCAGCATCATCGTCATCTCAACTTCTACTCGTTGTCATAATAACAAGTCCTGCTCATCATCATCATCATAGTCATCTAACAACTTCTTAGCACATGATCATAAGTAGCCATACTTAATTAAGTACCCCCTCTCTAAGGTGAAATAGCATAAAATAAGATAGGCCCTGACTCTCCATTATGGAGAATGCAGATTATCATGTCTCCAATTCTTGGCTTTCGCACAATGTCACTTCCATGTAGCTCCCTACGACTGACCATACATTTATTCCAATCTTTGATTGTCAAGTCTTCATTGGATTTAGAAATCATGTATGGACAGTTATGTGTAGGATGATGATCTGACGAGTACGGTAATAAGCTCATAACATTGAGGTGACCTTTCTGAAACGTCAGATGAGGCACACAATCCGAAAGGATTTTCTGTTGAAAAACATAGTAATAACTTCGTAGTTAGTAATGTAGTTTAGTTTTAGAAGAATTTATGCAAAAGATGATCGGCCACAAATCTTACCATGACATCTCCATGGATATTCTCGTAGTTCAACACGTGCACTAGTGGCACGTATTGACCATAATGAGCAGGAGTTTTAGCATAGGTATTGTAACGCTCAAAATAAGAAAGTAACGAGACAAGATGATTTTTCTTCTGACAAGTTAATTCCGCACCATCAGTGTAGTGGGTTCTGTCTACCATCTTTCGTACATTTATTGAAGAATGGAAATAAGCTGTTAATGGAAATAAGATGTCAATTATTTTGAAAGACACAACATAAATTACTTAATAAATATGTTTGAGAAACTCACATAGAGGTAGAACTGGAAGCGTATCAATAAGGACCCACATGCCATCGTCATCATCACCAAGTTCAAAGGTGACATACATACCCTCCTGAAAATCATATGCCTTGCACAGTGCTCTCCAGTTCGAGCAACCAAAATGGGTTACGCTCTCCGAATTGTATAGCTTTACAAAAAAATCATAATTATGATGGGTCCGGAGAGGAATTTGCTTTGTTTCCATACTTTCATGATCTTCGAAATCCAGATGCTCCAAGACATAGCGTCTTGCATGGCATGGGATAAGCTAGTCGAATTGTAAAAGACGAAAATTACACGTTGAAAATAAGGCATAAGTCATGCTTAATTACCAAAGAAGACTTGTCGTGTTGCATACCGTCTCAAAATCGAAGGCATCATCGAGATTAACACTAAAGCATCGATCGTCTACCAGGTGTGGCCTTTCGCACTTACCCCGGTCGTCGCCACACCACTCGCACGCTAGGATCCTATCGTCATTGTCAGACGACAACATTTCCTACATATTGTAGGACAAGTCATGCCAAAATTCAATGGTTGAAAATATAAACAAAAACATTTCAAAATACTTTAATTATAGGACTCATATATATTGACATGGAGATTTGGTTGGACCCCAGTTTGAGCATTCAATAAGCAAAACTAAATCATCTCTTGCGTCCGTACATCGTCGGATATTATCACTAATACATCTCGAATGGTATCATACATATAGCATCACTAATTAATTAATACAGCTAAAACCCTAGCGAACGACGGGTATCGGCGCGGGCGGTGGACACCCAAAGAGAAGGAACCATCACAGGATCATAGCTCCAGTGAGATACCTGAAGAACCTGCCATGTATTGTCGAACCTGCCCTCCAACGCAACCATGTAGCGACGGACGTGTTCGTCCTCCTCGCTGACACGGTGACGTACAACCTCCGCGGGGTCCTCAAGCCTCCGCACCGTCACTGGCCCACGCGCCCGCCACCAAAGAAGGTTAGGGTCAACAACGGGTTGGCTCCTCACCAAGTTGCGCCCCCGGAAGGAAGCACCTCCCAATACCAGCCTGGCGGAGCCCAGTCCCGAACATGACCCCTCTGATCAAGCTGGCCTCCGTTGAGTCGACGACGAGGATGCGGGATAGGCATCGTCGACGTCGATGCGGTAATAATTGCTTGAACTAAAAGAATAAACTAGTTCTATTAATTCAACTAGTTCAACTAATAAGCATTTACTATAAATAAAAATGAACTAGTTCTTACTAAAAATAAACTAGTTTTACTAAAATTAAACTAGTTTTACTAAGAATAAACTAGTTCTATTAATGCAACTAGTTCAACTAATAAGCACTTACTATAAATAAAAGGAAAAAGTCCAAAATAAACCTTGATCTTATAGATGAAAGTTAAACTGAACCCTGAACTCTCAATCCCTGAAATCAGCACACCAAACTCTCTGATCCCGGTTTGATTTAAACCTTGGTAGCGTTCCCAAACAGGGATTGGTTAAATCCCGGTATTGTTGACTGCAGACATAACTGGGCCGGCCCAACAAGCACCAAACGTTATTTTTTTCTTTTTCGTTCTTTTTTGAGTCTGTTTTTTTTCTTTTTCATAATATGTGATGTAAAAATACAGAAAAATAGATAGCCGCTGAAGAAAATAAAGAATCCGGAATCAAACTTGCTACCTGATGTCGTTGATCTCCTCGAGCAAGCCAGTAGAACAAGTAGTTGTTAGTGTTTAATGTGAAGCCCGAAATCTTTTAGCACACACCGCAAAGTCGAGATTAAAAAAAATAAGAGCAAACAAATATGGAAAACGTAATCAATTTGTGAAATCTCTCAAATAATTAAAGTGCGAATACTGTTTGAAAATTCTGAATACTTTTTAATAAACGAACAACTTCGAGGCGGGGTTTTGTTTTATTTCGTAAAACAACCAAAGTAAAAATACAAAAACAGAGGAAAAGGACTCAAACCTTGCGACCTACCGCTGCTGACTTCCTCCAACTAGCCACTAATATCATTAGCCGCTGCTGCTATGATGCGAGCCCCGAAAGATTAAACCACATAGAGCAGCACCGAGATTTGTATCATTTTTTTATGGGTACACAGATATTGAAAACGTGCCGAACAATTTTTCCAATATCCTTTTTTAAAGTGGGAACACCTTTTAAAAATTCGGAATCAGGTTTTAAAAAATGAACATTAAAAAAAAGACAATCAATTTTGACAAAAGTGAAGACTGTTTCAAACATATTTTTTAAAACATCAGAACATATTTTCAAACCTGATTTTTTTTAATAAATAATGTATGAAAATGTTTGTACAGTTTTATAAAATATTTATTGTTATTAATAAAACGTAATACATGTATTTGGCAAAATTTTACGGTGTCAAATTAACAAAATAGAATTTCGTGAATTATTTGGTTAAAAAAGTATTATCGGTATTTCAAACTTGTTCACATTTTTTGAACAAAAAAATGAACACGTTTTGAAATCTTGACAAAATTTTAATGTCCGAACACTTTTTGAATTTTAAAAAATGTAAGCAACTTTTGAAACCGGAGCAAATGTGTGAGAAAAATGATGAATAATTTTTTAAAAATGAATAACGTTTTGAAAACAGAATCAATTTTAAAAAAGCTAACACTTTTACAAAAAATAAAAACATATATGTAGAGAATTTTACATAATGTATTTGAAAAATGTTGAAAGTGAACCGAAAAATGTTTCTTGTGCATCTTAAAAATGTACTTTGTCTACTGAGGAAAAATAGAGATCTAAAAAGAACCAAAAAGAAAAAACAAACAAAACGTAAAAATCAATAAAGACGAGATTACAGCAAGCGCGCAAGTGACTCGTTCAATGGGCCGGCCCGATTTGATTTGCCACGTAAGCGAATACCGGCGAAACACTCTCAAGGTTCAAAATAGACTGGGATCGAAAAGTTTGGTGTGCTGATTTCAGGGATTGGAAATTCAGGGTTCGATTTAGCTTTGGTCTATGAGTTCAAGGTTTATTTTGGACTTTTTCCTAAATAAAAATGAACTAGTTCTTACTAAAAATAAACTAGTTTTACTTAAATTAAACTAGTTTTACTTAAATTAAACTAGTTTTACTAAGAACAAACTAGTTCTATTAATTCAACTAGTTCAATTAATACGCACTTACTATAAAAAACTATAAAAACAGAAAATTCATCTAACATTTGTATATATAACTAAAAGTATAAAAAAAATATAAAACTATAAAAACAGAAAATTCATCTAACATTTGTATATATAACTAAAACTATAAAAAAAATCTATAAAACCAGAAAATTCATCTAACATTTGCACTAAATACATAATTTGACAAACAAATCATAAAAAAAAGCAGAGCAGGCCGCGGCGGCGTGCCGCAGGGGCGGCGGCGGAGGAGGGGAAGGCCGGAGTGCTCACTATGCGGCGACGGCGAGGTCGGGGCAGAGGGCGGCGACGGCGAGGTCGGGGCAGAGGCGGCGACGGCGAGGTCGGGGCAGAGGCGGCGACGGCGTCGACGGCGAGCAGCCTGGCGGCTTCGGGGATGAAGTGACGATGGGAATCTAAAAATCTTCCAAGTGCTGCTTATATGGCAGAAGAATTGGTCCCGGTTCGTGGCACCAACCGGGACTAATAGAACCATTAGTCCCGGTTCGTGCCATCAACTAGGACAAATGGTCATTTTTCAGCAGCCCAAAGAGAGGGAAAAAGAGGTCATTGGTCCCGGTTGGTGCCACGAACTGGGACCAACGTCCTAGTGCTGCCCGCGTCGCAGCCAAAAGTTTAGTCCCACCTCGCTAGTTGAGAGAGCTCGAGAGTGGTTTATAAGCGCTGTTGCGCCCACCCTCTCGAGCTCCTCTCAACTGCAGGCTTTCGGGCCTAATTGTGACTCTGTGAGTGTGGCCCTACTGGGCATACTGCGAGCCTGAATCCTGACCCATGGTTGGGTTTCTAGTCGTATTCAGGCCGTGGCGGCCCTGTAGGTGGCATTTTTTGTATTTTTTACCTTTTTTTTCTTTGTTGCTTTATTTTTTTAATTTTGTTTGTACTTTCAACAAAATACTTACTGTTGCTATTTTTATTTATTTTATTAAAGTATATTGCCTGAATCCTGGCCCATGGTTGGGTTTCTAGTCGTATTCCTGTAGGTGGCATTTTTTTTAATTTTTTTTACCATTTTTCTCTTTGTTGCTTTATTTTTTTAATTTTGTTTCTACTTTAAACAAAATACTTACTATTGCTATTTTTATTTATTTTATTAAAGTATATTTATTGTACTTTATTAAAGTTTATTTTGTTTCCACTTATTTATTTTATTTTTATTCTACTTATTTATTTTATTTTATTTTGTTTTTTATTTATATTATGAAAATTCTATTTGCTTTTAATGTTTCGAGCAGGAAATACATTGATAATTTTAGTTGCATAAATTTTATATAAATTTAGTTTCAATAATAATAGAGGTTTAATTATAAAAGCTTTTAGGTTGATTCCTTTAGCTATTAGTGTTTCATTAAAGTTTTCTAGTTCATTCTCTTTTCTATTAGAGTTTCATTAAAGTTTTCTAGTTCATTGTTTTAGTTTATTATTTTTGCTATTAGAGTTTCATAAAAGTTTTCCAGTTCATTTTTTTATATTAGTTTATTATTTGAGCTAAATGACCCTGAAATTGAAAAGCATTTCAAAGCAACATCATCTGTTACAAAGGGATTTCATTTTTTGCTTTTCAACCATTTCTGACTTCATTTGCTATTTTTCATGCATTTACTTTATTTTTTGAGCTAAATGATCATGAAATTGAAAAGCATTTCAAATGAACTCTGAAAAGATTGAAAGTTGGCATGGTATCATTATTTCATCCACATATCATGTGCAAAAAAGTAGAGAGGGTTACGGCAAAAACTGGATGCACTTTGTGTACGAAACGGACAATCTCTTTCGAGGTATCAGGAATTCAGACGAAAACTCGTCTGTTACAAAGAGATTTCATTTTTTTGAACTTATTTGAAATACAGACTTTTTCTGTGTTCAAAATGCACCATTCAAAGCAACATTATCAATGTTCAACCATTTCTGACTTCATTTTCTATTTTTCATGCATTTACTGAATTTTTTGAGCTAAATGAACCTGAAATTGAAAAGCATTTTAAATGAACTCTGAAAAAGTTGAAATTGGCATGGTATCATCATTTCACCCACATAGCATGTGCAAAAAAGTATAGAGGGTTACGACAAAAACTGGATGCACTTCGTGTACAAAACCATTATAAAACATCATGGATAGATAAGTGATCAAATTAATATAAGTTCATCATCACATGCCATTCAAAGTACATGCATATCTCTAGAGCATCTAATTACACCATTCATTGAAACTATGTAGAACATTTCAACGCAACAACAAATGCGGTTATAATCGCAACCAAGGTAACAATTGATCCAACGGCATAATGATATCAAGCCTATGTATGAATGACATATTTTCTAATCTTTCTAATATTCAAGCGCATGGCATCCATCTTGATCTTGTGATCATCAACGATATCTGCAACTTGCAACTCCAATATCATATTCTCCTCCTCAATTTTTTTTAGTTTTTCCTTCAAGTAATTGTTTTCTTCTTCAACTAAATTTAACCTCTTGATAATATGGTCCATCTTGATCTTGTGATCATCGACGACTTCCGCAACATGCAACTCCAATTCCATCTTCTCCTCCTCCGTTTTTTCCAATTTTTTCTTCAAGGAAATGTTTTCCTCTTCAAATAAATTTAACCTCTCCACAAGAGGGTCGGTTGGAATTTCCGGTTCAACTACCTCCTAGACATATAAAAACAACTATGTCAGGTTGGTCGGCATAATTGTCATAAACACTAAAACAAATAGTTATAAATTAAAGATAATATACCACATCCGAATCGTAGACAGGACGAGGGCCGACGTGGGCGGATATCAAAACCATCGCACTATATAATAACAAGCAATAATAAACGTAAGAAAATTAGACAAATATCTATCTAAAGCAATAATAACAAGCAATAATAAAAGTAAGAAAAGCATGGACATAACAAGATGCTCACCACGGTGGTGCCGGTGACGAGATCGACGGGGGCGATCGACGGCGGTGAAGACGGGGACGGGATGTGACGGACCACTAAACCTAGCCAAATCTCGGAGAAAATGGAGCTTGGAGTTCGAGCTTCAAGAGGAGAAAAGCTTAACTAGTGTGGCTCGGGCATTTCATCGAACACCTCATGTGTATAGGAGGTGAGCTAGCTAGAGCACCACAAAGCTCCCCCCGTCCGGCCAGAAAAAACAGAGCAGTGGAAGTGGTGGGCGAGGGGTTATATATAGGAAACTCATTGGTCCCGGTTCGTACTAGGAACCGAGTCTAAAGGCCACCCATTTGTCCCGGTTCCACGCATGAACCGAGACCAATGGGTATGGGCTAGGAGCGAGGCCCATTGGTCCCGGTTCGTGCCTGGAACCGGGACAAATGGGCCCAGACCAACCAAGACAGATGCCCAACGAGGCCCGGCCGGCCCCCTGACCGCAAGAACCGGGACATATGCCCCCAGGGTCCCGGTTCGTGGATGAACCGGGACTAATGGGCTCGCCAGGCCCGAACCAAAGCCCTGTTTTCTACTAGTGGAAGGCTGATGCCAAGAGCTCTGAACTCATTTGATCTGCTGTACTTATGTTATGATGTAGTGCTAGCTGAGATCTGTTTTACTTATGTTATGATGTACTCCCTCCTAGCCTACAAAAATGTCTTATATATATTTTGATACAGAGGTAGTAGTTGTATCTGACTAGTTGTTGCTTAGGTGGTGTATGCTAAGTGGTACCGTTGGGTGTGTCACAATGTAACATTTGATCATCTCGCTTTTGTTTTTTTAGGTACATCTCGCTTTTGTTAATACTACTATATGTATGGGTAATTGATGAGGACATCACTAACAAGGTTACACCCACAGCTCCAACTGACACATATACAGGACCAATTACTAGAGCTCGCGCACGCCAATTAAATTACCAGGTACTTTCGTTTCTTGGTAATGAATCTAATGTTCATGAGAATATGATGCTGCCTAAATTGGATACATTTGTCTTGCTTACAAATGAAGGGCCTAGCTTGGACAAGAAGGATGAACATTGGAGCAAGATCAGGCATGGAGATGATGGCATGCGCAAGGGGAACAAGAATGGCGTTTCAATTGATGATTTCAGGACTTTGAAGCCACCATTATGAGTGCGAGAAGCCTTGGACGAAATATACAAGATGCCACTTCATAAATTTCGTCCAGAGGCTATTATAGGTGCTGCGTCACCTTATTATTGGGCCAGGCCCATGTAATTTCGAAATACTTGAGTATAGGCTGTTTTTAGAGTCCGTATGTGTGGGGAAACAAGAGTTAGGGTTGGTTTCGGACCCCTCCACCAAGGGCCACGAAATTCCCCCCTCTTTCCCTCATATATACAGCCCTTAGGGCGTCGTTTAGACTTTGGGTTTTGTTTAGATTAAAAGTTCGCCATAGCTGCAACTTCGCGTATTTCGTTTGTGTTCAACGACCAGACCAAGGCGTCACAGAACCCCACCTTGATCAATAAAGCTTTCCTCTTATATTCGCAATATCCAGATTGCAATCTTAGTTTCTTGCTTGTTCTTCGTTTGCCTGCAGGAAACAGACCTTCGTGGTCAGGTTGATCGTGCTCCGGCGTGGTCGATAACCTCTCGGAGTTGGTTTAGCGATTGCTAAGGCGCGACGTCCACGCACGTTCGTAGTCGGATCGTCAAAGTCGACTTCATCCAAACGATAGTCACCATCTCATCGAAAGACGGGACACCTTTGCCTCTATCAAGTGGTATCAGATTTCCAGGTTGCTCGGTGAGATTTTATAGTTTTTCGTAGATTAGATCGAGTCTGTTCTTCATACCTACAGTCCACGAAAAAGCCAAAAAAAAAATTAGGGTTAGTTCATCCCATCCGAACCAATCTGAGCCTTTGCATAATCTTTTCTGTATTTGCTTTGTTGAATTTGCGGTTGCATCGTCGTGTCAAGTTGCTGGTCTTAGCGTCTAGTTCTTTAGAGTTTCGAGTTCTGTTCACAGTTTGTCACGTCGCCGCCGCACCATATTCATCGCCGCTGCCATACCACCACTGATGCCATATCCCACCACCGCCACCACATACCACCACCGCTGCCATAACCTACCACCGCTGCCATATCCTACCACCATATATCCACCGCCAATCCGAGTTCTTTTCATATTAGGTTTGTTCTCGAGATCCATCTAGGTTTCAGATTTGTGTTTCCTTGCCTGCGTAGGTCTCGGAAAAAAAAGTCTGGAGACCCCCGGGCAGTTTTTAGGCCAAAATTTCGGCAGGTGAAAATATTTTTTCCCTATCCTATTTTTGGGCTTTTCTGAGTCTTTTGAGACACGTGCCATCATACTGTTTTTTTACCGCACTTTTTCGTCGTCGCTGCCCTGATTCCGAAAAAAAAAATCGTCAAAAAAATTTCGTGCCTATCATCTTAGTTTGACTTGGGAAGTGTTTTGAGACACTCGCCATTATAGTGATTTTCGGCCAAAAAAAAAGCAGCGGAAAAAAAATTATAAAAAAAAAGAGCGCGAAAAAAAAGAGGCGAAAAAAAAATCAGAGTGTGCTTTCTCCTTTATTACGTGCAGCGCCGTGATTTTGTTAGTGTTCTAGGCTCGCGTCTCTAGTACGGTCTAGCCTAGGACCAGCACAGTACCGTCGTTGAGCGTTTATTCAACTTTGCATCTCTGAATTGATTATTGCTGACCACTTTTGCTACCATCTTATAAGCCTTCCCAGCTCCACATACATCTACGTCGTGCGTTTGACTCTCCCTGGTAATCGCTTTATCCAAGCTTTAAGAGTTTTGACTACCACGGTTGCCGATCACCACCTGCTGGGTAAGAACTGGTAAGAATTTGAGATTTGCTTGTCGGATTTGTGACACCCGCCACCACCACCACTTATTAGTAGTCTATAGGATCATATTCTTGTGTGTTTCTATTGCTGCTAACCATGTCAGGATCACAAGTCGACGAGACTGACTGGGAGAACTTGACGAACAAGGAGCTTCATGATAAGTTTCAGCAAATGATGAGTGTACAGGTGCAAGATGTGCTAAACACATTGGACGAGGCCATGGAGAAGATAGTTGGCATGGAGAAGACGTTTGACACAAAGCTCGATAACAAGTTTGCTAAATTGCTTGCGCGTTTTCCATCACCACCGGCTGCTGCAGCTGTCCCACCTCTTCAACAACAACAACAACAACAACAACAACGGCGCCTTCCGAATCAAGTGGGACGAGCACAGCGCGTTCCCCTTGAGACTGGTCAAGCTTCTAGTGCTGCTGTTGATGTTTCTGTAGCTCCTGCTGCTACTGCAGAGGTGGAGGACCATTACGAGGATGAGGTTGACCAAAATCAGAACTACGTGCAACAACCAGCACCACCACCACCAGGTCGTCCTCATGCATATCATCGCAACGGTAGGGCTGCACCACCACCTGAGGTACATGACCATCTTCCTAAACTGAAATTGAATATTCCACCATTTGAGGGTAGATATGTTCCTGATATATATCTTACTTGGGAGTTACAAACTGAACAACGTTTTACATGTTTAAACTATCCCGAGGAGAGACGTGTTCCTGCTGCTGTCTGTGCTTTCACTAGTTTTGCATGTGTTTGGTGGTCTGAACATTGTAGATTATATCCTATTCCAGCTACTTGGACTGCTTTGAAAACTGCTATGCGTACTCGTTGGGTTACCCCATATTATCAACGTGAATTACTTCAAAAACTACAGCGCTTAAGACAAGGAAAAAATTCTGTAGAAGAATATTATCAGCAATTACAAACTGGCCTGATTAGATGTGGTATTGTTGAGGAGAATGAAGCTATGCTTGCACGTTTTATGGGTGGATTAAATAGAGAGATTCATACCATTCTAGAGTATAAGGATTATACTAATATCACTCGTTTATTCCATCTTGCTTGTAAAGCTGAACGTGAAGTGCAGGATTGACAGGCATTGGCGCGGACTAACTTTTCTGCAGGACGACCTTCATCATGGACACCGCGTGCATCCTCTACTTCCTCACATTCTACTGCACCGACACCTCCATCAGCTGTTACCTCCAGCCGTGATACAAGGAAGCAGGCACAACCACCATTATCTGCCAAGAGCACACCTATTGGGCCTGCACAGAGTTCTTCTTCTTCCATGGCATCAACAGGGCACACCAGTGATATTATTTGTCGTCGTTGTAAGGGAAGAGGACATTTTGCGAGAGATTGCAAATCTCAGCGTGTGATGATTGCTACTGAGGATGGTGGATATGAATCCGCTAGTGACTATGATGAGGAGACTTTGGCTCTTATTACACGTGAAGAACACGGCGGAGACGATTCTGATCATGAGACGCAATACATGGCTCCTGAAGATGCTGACAGGTATGAATGTTTAGTTGCTCAACGTGTTTTGAGTGTGCAGGTTACACAAGCTGAGCAAAATCAGAGGCATAATTTGTTCCATACAAAGGGAGTTGTGAAGGAACGTTCTGTTCGCGTGATCATAGATGGAGGGAGTTGCAACAACTTGGCTAGCATGGAGATGGTGGAGAAGCTATCTCTCAGCACAAGACCACATCCACATCCTTACTACATCCAATGGTTCAACAACAGCGGCAAGGTTAAGGTAACACGTACTGTTCGTGTGCATTTTAGTATCTCTACATATGCTGATTATGTTGATTGTGATGTGGTACCTATGCAAGCATGTTCCTTATTACTTGGTAGACCATGGCAATTTGATAAAAATTCTGTACACCATGGTAGAAACAATCAGTATACTCTTGTTCATAAGGATAAAAATATTACTTTGCTTCCTATGACTCCTGATTCCATTTTGAAAGATGATATTAATAGAGCTAATAAAGCAAAACAGGAGAAAAATAAGAGTGAAAATCAGATTGTGGCAGAAGAATTTGAGCAACAAATGAAGCCTAATAATAAACCATCTACTGTTGCTTCTGAAATTAAATTGAAAAGTGCATGTTTATTTGCCACCAAATCTGATATTGATGAGCTAGATTTTAGCAAATTTGTTTGCTATGGTTTTGTGTGCAAAGAGGCATTATTTTCATTCGAGGACGTGCCTTCCTCTTTGCCTCCTGCTGTCACTAACATTTTGCAGGAGTTCGCCGACGTCTTTCCACAAGACGTGCCACCGGGATTACCACCTATTCGAGGGATTGAGCATCAGATTGACTTAATTCCCGGTGCATCGCTACCCAACCGCGCACCATACCGTACCAATCCAGAAGAGACGAAGGAGATTATGCGTCAAGTACAGGAGCTACTCGACAAAGGTTATATACGCGAATCCCTTAGTCCTTGTGCTGTTCCTATTATTCTAGTGCCGAAAAAGGATGGTACATTGCGTATGTGTGTTGATTGTAGAGGCATTAATAATATTACTATTCGTTATCATCATCCTATTCCTAGGCTAGATGATATGCTTGATGAATTGAGTGGCTCTACAATTTTCTCGAAAGTTGATTTGCGTAGTGGATACCATCAAATTCGTATGAAATTGGGAGATGAATGGAAAACAGCATTTAAAACTAAGTTTGGATTATATGAGTGGTTAGTCATGCCTTTTGGGTTAACTAATGCACCTAGTACTTTCATGAGATTAATGAATGATGTTTTACGTGCTTTCATTGGACGATTTGTGGTAGTATACTTTGATGATATATTGATTTTTAGCAGATCTTTGGAGGAACATTTGGAACATTTACGTGCTGTTTTTATTGCTCTACGTGATGCACGTTTATTTGGTAACCTTGGAAAGTGCACCTTTTGCACCGACCGAGTCTCTTTTCTTGGCTATGTTGTTACTCCACGGGGAATTAAGGTTGATAAAGCCAAGATTGAAGCTATTGAGAGTTGGCCGCAGCCCAAAACGGTCACACACGTGAGGAGTTTCCTTGGCCTCGCTGGATTCTATCGGCGTTTTGTGAGAGATTTCAGCACCATTGCTGCACCTCTCAATGAGCTTACAAAGAAGGATGTGCCTTTTGTTTGGGATACTGCACAGGAAGAAGCATTCACGGTATTGAAAGATAAATTGACACATGCTCCTTTACTCCAACTTCCTGATTTTAATAAGACTTTTGAGCTTGAATGTGATGCTAGTGGAATTGGGTTAGGAGGTGTGTTATTACAAGATGGTAAACCTGTTGCATACTTTTCTGAAAAATTGAGTGGGCCTAGTCTGAATTATTCTACTTATGATAAGGAATTATATGCTCTTGTTCGGACTTTGGAAACATGGCAACATTATTTATGGCCCAAAGAATTTGTTATACATTCTGATCATGAATCTTTGAAGCACATTAAAAGTCAAGCAAAACTGCACCGTAGACATGCTAAATGGGTTGAATTCATAGAGACTTTCCCTTATATTATTAAATACAAGAAGGGAAAAGAAAATGTTATTGCTGATGCATTATCTTATCGTTATAATATGCTTTCACAACTAGACTTTAAAATATTTGGTTTGGAGACCATCAAAGATCAATATGTGCATGATGCTGAATTTAAAGATGTATTGCAGAATTGCAAAGAAGGGAGAACATGGAACAAGTTCGTCGTTAATGATGGATTTGTGTTTCGTGCTAACAAGCTATGCATTCCAGCTAGCTCTGTTCGTCTTTTGTTGTTGCAGGAGGCGCATGGAGGAGGATTAATGGGACACTTTGGCGTGAAGAAGACGGAGGACGTACTTGCTACACATTTCTTTTGGCCAAAGATGCGACGGGATGTTGAGCGTTTTGTTGGTCGCTGCACTACATGTCAAAAAGCTAAGTCACGACTCAATCCTCATGGTTTATATATGCCTTTGCCTGTCCCTAGTGTTCCTTGGGAAGATATATCTATGGACTTTGTTTTGGGTTTACCTCGAACAAAGAAGGGGAGGGATAGCATATTTGTTGTCGTGGATAGGTTCTCGAAGATGGCACACTTTATACCATGTCATAAAAGCGATGATGCTGCTAATGTTGCTGATTTGTTCTCTCGTGAAATTATTCGCTTGCATGGTGTGCCAAATACTATTGTTTCAGATCGTGATACTAAATTTCTTAGCCACTTTTGGAGATGTTTATGGGCTAAGTTGGGGACTAAACTGCTTTTTAGTACTACTTGTCACCCCCAAACTGATGGACAAACTGAAGTAGTCAACAGAACTTTGTCTACTATGCTTAGGGCTGTTTTGAAGAATAATAAGAAAATGTGGGAAGAATGCTTGCCTCATATTGAATTTGCTTATAATCGTTCGTTGCATTCTACTACTAAGATGTGCCCCTTTGAAATTGTCTATGGTTTCCTACCTCGTGCACCTATTGATTTGTTGCCTCTTCCATCTTCGGAGAAGGTTAATTTTGATGCTAAACAACGTGCTGAATTGATCTTAAAAATGCATGAGTTAACTAAGGAAAATATTGAGCGCATGAATGCTAAATATAAACTTGTTGGAGATAAGGGTAGAAAACGTGTTGTCTTTGCACCTGGAGATCTTGTTTGGTTACATTTGCGTAAGGATAGGTTTCCTAATTTGCGCAAGTCAAAGCTAATGCCACGTGCTGATGGTCCTTTCACGGTGTTAGAGAAAATAAATGATAATGCATATAAACTTGAGCTGCCTGCAGATTTTGGGGTTAGTCCCACATTTAACATTGCAGATTTGAAGCCTTACTTGGGTGAGGAAGATGAGCTTCCGTCGAGGACGACTTCAATTCAAGAAGGGGAGGATGATGAGGACATCACTAACAAGGTTACACCCACAGCTCCAACTGACACATATACAGGACCAATTACTAGAGCTCGCGCACGCCAATTAAATTACCAGGTACTTTCGTTTCTTGGTAATGAATATAATGTTCATGAGAATATGATGCTGCCTAAATTGGATACATTTGTCTTGCTTACAAATGAAGGGCCTAGCTTGGACAAGAAGGATGAACATTGGAGCAAGATCAAGCATGGAGATGATGGCGTGCGCAAGGGGAACAAGAATGGAGTTTCAATTGATGATTTCAGGACTTTGAAGCCACCATAATGAGTGCGGGAAGCCTTGGACGAAGTATACAAGATGCCACTTCATAAATTTCGTCCAGAGGCTATTATAGGTGCTGCGTCACCTTATTATTGGGCCAGGCCCATGTAATTTCGAAATACTTGAGTATAGGCTGTTTTTAGAGTCCGTATGTGTGGGGAAACAAGAGTTAGGGTTGGTTTCGGACCCCTCCACCAAGGGCCACGAAATTCCCCCCTCTTTCCCTCATATATACAGCCCTTAGGGCGTCGTTTAGACTTTGGGTTTTGTTTAGATTAAAAGTTCGCCATAGCTGCAACTTCGCGTACTTCGTTTGTGTTCAACGACCAGACCAAGGCGTCACAGAACCCCACTTGATCAATAAAGCTTTCCTCTTATATTCGCAATATCCAGATTGCAATCTTAGTTTCTTGCTTGTTCTTCGTTTGCCTGCAGGAAACAGACCTTCGTGGTCAGGTTGATCGTGCTCCGGCGTGGTCAACAACCTCTCGGAGTTGGTTTGGCGATTGCTAAGGCGCGACGTCCTCGCACGTTCGTAGTCGGATCGTCAAAGTCGACTTCCTCCAAAACGATAGCCACCAACTCATCGAAAGACGGGACACCTTTGCCTCTATCAGCACTACATGTCAGAAAGCTAAGTCACGACTCAATCCTAATGGTTTATATATGCCTTTGCCTGTCCCTAGTGTTCCTTGGGAAGATATATCTATGGACTTTGTTTTGGGTTTACATCGAACAAAGAAGGGGAGGGATAGCATATTTGTTGTCGTGGATAGGTTCTCGAAGATGGCACACTTTATACCATGTCATAAAAGCGATGATGCTGCTAATGTTGCTGATTTGTTCTTTCGTGAAATTATTCGCTTGCATGGTGTGCCAAATACTATTGTTTCAGATCGTGATACTAAATTTCTTAGCCACTTTTGGAGATGTTTATGGGCTAAGTTGGGGACTAAACTGCTTTTTAGTACTACTTGTCACCCCCAAACTGATGGACAAACTGAAGTAGTCAACAGAACTTTGTCTACTATGCTTAGGGCTGTTTTGAAGAATAATAAGAAAATGTGGGAAGAATGCTTGCCTCATATTGAATTTGCTTATAATCGTTCATTGCATTCTACTACAAAGATGTGCCCTTTTGAAATTGTCTATGGTTTTCTACCTCGTGCACCTATTGATTTGTTGCCTCTTCCATCTTCGGACAAGGTTAATTTTGATGCTAAACAACGTGCTGAATTGATCTTAAAAATGCATAAGTTAACTAAGGAAAATATTGAGCGCATGAATGCTAAATATAAACTTGTTGGAGATAAGGGTAGAAAACGTGTTGTCTTTGCACCTGGAGATCTTGTTTGGTTACATTTGCGTAAGGATAGGTTTCCTAATTTGCGCAAGTCAAAGCTAATGCCACGTGCTGATGGTCCTTTCAAGGTGTTAGAGAAAATAAATGATAATGCATATAAACTTGAGCTGCCTGCAGATTTTGGGGTTAGTCCCACATTTAACATTGCAGATTTGAAGCCTTACTTGGGTGAGGAAGATGAGCTTCCGTCGAGGACGACTTCAATTCAAGAAGGGGAGGATGATGAGGACATCACTAACAAGGTTACACTCACAGCTCCAACTGACACATATACAGGACCAATTACTAGAGCTCGCGCACGCCAATTAAATTACCAGGTACTTTCGTTTCTTGGTAATGAATCTAATGTTCATGAGAATATGATGCTGCCTAAATTGGATACATTTGTCTTGCTTACAAATGAAGGGTCTAGCTTGGACAAGAAGGATGAACATTGCAGCAAGATCAAGCATGGAGATGATGGCATGCGCAAGGGGAACAAGAATGGCGTTTCAATTGATGATTTCAGGACTTTGAAGCCACCATAATGAGTGCGAGAAGCCTTGGACGAAATATACAAGATGCCACTTCATAAATTTCGTCCAGAGACTATTATAGGTGTTGCGTCACCTTATTATTGGGCCAGGCCCATGTAATTTCGAAATACTTGAGTATAGGCTGTTTTTAGAGTCCGTATGTGTGGGGAAACAAGAGTTAGGGTTGGTTTCGGACCCCCTCCACCAAGGGCCACGAAATTCCCCCCTCTTTCCCTCATATATACAGCCCTTAGGGCGTCGTTTAGACTTTGGGTTTTGTTTAGATTAAAAGTTCGCCATAGCTGCAACTTCGCGTACTTCGTTTGTGTTCAACGACCAGACCAAGGCGTCACAGAACCCCACCTTGATCAATAAAGCTTTCCTCTTATATTCGCAATATCCAGATTGCAATCTTAGTTTCTTGCTTGTTCTTCGTTTGCCTGCAGGAAACAGACCTTCGTGGTCAGGTTGATCGTGCTCCGGCGTGGTCGATAACCTCTCGGAGTTGGTTTAGCGATTGCTAAGGCGCGACGTCCACGCACGTTCGTAGTCGGATCGTCAAAGTCGACTTCATCCAAACGATAGCCACCATCTCATCGAAAGACGGGACACCTTTGCCTCTATCAGTAATTATCTCAATGAAGCCATTACACTATTAGGGAAAAGCTTATAGGTAGTCGCTTCCTAGTAGCGCGCTATATTGACCCGCGCTACTGCTATTTACTAATAGCGCGCTATATCGTCCCATGCTACTACTAAATATTACTTGTAGCGCGTGGCTAAAAAAACTCGCTACTGGTAAATATCATCGATCGTTCCCGCGGACAGATTATAGTAACAGCGAGGGTTTGCCTAGACGCACTAGCACTAAGGCTGGTCGTAGTGGGGAGTATCATATACTAGTATCATGCATATGATACTAGTGTTTGATAACACATCCGTAGTGCATAATATCATACTATTTGGTATCATAGAATGGTTCATTTATTGCCATGCATGACACATAGTAGCACATCATTTAATACGATACGGTATCATGATATGATACTCAACCCTCTCTTACTTCATTAAATACTATACCACCTTATCAAAACTGTCTAATTGGCATGCATGATACTACGGATAATACTACCATTACGGGTAGCCTAAAAAGTAGTCGTAGCGCGCGGCTCACGACTCCATCGTTCTCATTTTCTCCTCTGCCTCCCGCGAACCCTCGCCGCCGCCGCCACCGCCGGGCGATTCCGGCTACTTCTTGTTGAAATCTGAGATGGGCCTAGAGCCCATATGACAATTTCAGATTTGATCTCTAAGGGCCCATGTAGGTGGCATGACAAAGTGGTGGGAAGTTTAGTCCCACCATGGAAGTGGAAGGAGAGTTGGAGTGGTTTATAAGGGATTCTCTCCCTCATGCTATTGGAGCTTGAGAAGAGATGAGGCCCTCGCGCACTCCTCCTCCTCCTCCGCTCGCCTCGCCACGCCACGCCTCGCCTCGTCACGACGCGCCGCGGGTTGCGGGATTGAGCCGAGCTGAGCTCACTCCTATGCGCTTCTTTTTGCCGGTCAGGAACGGAGAGTCTTTGACAGGTAGGGCCACGATCTGAGACGTCGGATCGTGGGCTACCGACTTGGACGTGGGTTCGGCCCACGTTTCTCCACGCGTGGCCGCACATATATATGTGGGGCGCTGCCAACCCTAGCCGCCGCAACACAGAACGCATCTGCCTCCACGCCCGCCGTCGTCCCTTTGCTGCTGCTGCCGCCGGTGACTCCATCCCGTTCGCCGCGTACACGGTCGACGGGAGAGCAGGTCTCCGAAGCCTCGCCTCTCTGGATCCTGTACGGGAGAGGGGCGAATAGGTTTTTGGGAAGCGACTACGCGACTGCTCGCCGTTCATCTACTTCCTCTACGTCCGCGTTGCCCTCGTCATCACCATGGCCACCGACGCCGAACGTGCCGCCGCCCAGAAGATCGAAGCCGACAAGAAGGCAGCCGAGGACGCTGCTACCGTCACCGCTGCCGCGGCCTCTGCATGGCCTACTGGAGGGTATAACTCGTTTATCCCGCTCCTACTGTTTTCTGTTTTAGGCATGCTAGCGTTACACGTAGATCTGTCTACAATTAGCATATTATGTGTTTGCATGATTGAATATCAGTATGCTATCATTTGTGTCAATGCCATGCTAGTAGTTAATTCGTGGATTAAATTAATCAAAAAATTGCCTATTTACTCAGCAATCCAAAAACCTATTATGTGTAGGAATTTTTCGACAAGTGGCTTTGCCGCTGCACTGAAACCGGATAAGTTTACCGGTACATATTTTAAGCGTTGGCAGACTAAGACCACTTTATGGCTCACGGCTATGAACGTGTTCTGGGTCGCCGGTGTGCCCACGGGAACGATTGCTCCTGAACAGGAGAAGGCGTTCAGGGAGGCCACCGTCGTATTTCTCGGAGCACTTCTTAGCGTGATCGGAGATAAACTGGTCGACGCATATTTACATGTGCATGTCGCCAAGGACTTGTGGGAGGCGCTCGAATCTAAATTCGGGGCCACCGATGCTGGGAGTGAGATGTATATTATAGAGCAGTTCCACGATTACAAGATGGTTGAAAACCGTTCTGTGTTGGAGCAGGCTCATGAGATAATATGCATTGTTAAGGAGCTTGAGCTTCTGAAGTGCGAGTTACCGGGCAAGTTTGTCGCGGGCTGCATAATCGCTAAGCTCCCTAATTCCTGGAGGAACTTTGCCACTACTCTGAAACATCAGAGGCATGAATTCTCAGTGGAGGATGTCATTGGCCATCTGAGTGTTGAGCAGAACTCAAGGGCAAAGGACTCGAACGGGAAAGCAGTTGAGGGGACTTCTGTCGCCAACATGGTGAACCAGAGGAACTCCAACTCCCACAAGCCCAAGGGAAAGAACGGTGTCCAACACAATGCCGATTTTAAGAAGAAGGGTAAGAAGACCTTCAAGAAGAACAAGAAGGATGAGGGCTGCTTTACTTGTGGTTCGGCTGAACATTGGGCCAACAAGTGCCCAAACAAGTACAAGAAGCCAGGACAGGACTCCAAGTCTGTCAACATGATTGTGGGCAACAATGACAATGGTGCATCTGGGTGGTGGGTGGACACGGGTGCAGGAGTTCATGTGTGTGCTGACATTTCATTGTTCACTTCTTACCAGGTCACAGGCCACGGGTCCGTATTGATGGGGAATGGCGCGAGTGCTTCTGTTCATGGTGTTGGCACGGTCGATCTGAAGTTTACTTCGAGAAGGATCGTGCAGCTGAAGAACGTGCAGCATGTCCCCGCCATCAAGAAGAACCTCGTTAGTGGCTCCCTTCTATGTAGAGAAGGGTTTAAGTTGGTTTTCGAGTCTAATAAATTAGTTGTTACGAAATATGGACTCTTTGTTGGAAAAGGTTATGAGAGCGGAGGAATGTTCCGCCTTTCCCTCGCAGATTTTTGTAATAAAGTCGTGAACCATATTCATTCGAATGTTAATGAATCAGAAGTTTGGCATTCACGTCTTTGTCACATTAGTTTCGGTGTTATGACGCGGCTAGCTAAGTTGGATTTAATCCCGAGTTTCACTTTAGCCAAAGGTTCTAAGTGCCTTTCATGTGTGCAAGCTAAGCAACCTCGCAAGCCTCACAAGGCCGCGGAGGAGAGACACTTCGCACCATTAGAACTCATACATTCTGATCTTTGTGAGATGAATGGTGTGTTGACTAAAGGTGGAAAGAAATACTTCATGACATTGATAGATGATTCCACTAGATATTGCTATGTTTATCTGTTAAATACTAAAGATGAGGCTCTACACTACTTTAAAATCTATAAGGCAGAAGTTGAGAAACAACTTGAAAAACAAATTAAACGAGTCCGGTCAGATCGTGGTGGAGAGTACTTCTCGAGTGAGTTTGACTCCTTTTGTGCGGAACACGGCATTATTCATGAGAGGACGCCTCCCTATTCACCCCAGTCAAACGGGGTTGCCGAGCGGAAAAACCGTACTCTAACTGATTTGGTTAACGCCATGTTAGATACGTCGGGTTTATCCAAGGCATGGTGGGGGGAGGCTATATTGACGGCATGTCATGTCCTGAATAAAGTTCCGACAAAGGACAATGAGATCACTCCCTATGAGAAATGGGCGAAGAGAAGGACAACACTCTCGTACTTGCGTACTTGGGGCTGTTTGGCGAAAGTCAATGTGCCGATCCCCAAAAAGAGCAAGCTTGGACCGAAGACCGTGGACTGCGTTAATTTGGGCTACGCTAAGAATAGCGTTGGCTATAGATTTCTAGTAGTGAAATCTGAGGTACCTGACCAAAAGGTTGGTACAATTATGGAGTCTAAGAATGCTACATTCTTCGAGGATATATTTCCTATGAGAGATAGGCAAAACACTTCTAGACAGGAATCTGAGGAGACTCCTGAGCCTGCCATTCCTATGGAATACTATGAACGAACACATGATGAAAATCCTGAGGAGGATGACGAGGAAACCCTTGGTAGGGGAAAGAGACAAAGGACTGCAAAGACCTTTGGTGATGATTTATTCGTGTACCTCGTGGATGATGCTCCCACTTCTATTTCAGAAGCGTATGCCTCTCCAGAATCTGACTACTGGAAGGAAGCGGTCCGTAGCGAGATGGATTCCATCATGGCTAACGGGACATGGGAGATTACTGAGCGTCCCTATGGTTGCAAACCATTGGGATGTAAGTGGGTGTTCAAAAAGAAGCTTAGGCCCGATGGTACGATTGAAAAGTACAAGGCTAGGCTTGTGGCCAAGGGCTATGACCAAAAGGAAGAGGAAGATTTCTTTGATACTTATTCACCTGTGGCCAGACTGACCACCATTCGAGTATTACTCTCGTTGGCGGCCTCGCATGGTCTTCTCGTCCACCAGATGGATGTTAAGACAGCTTTCCTGAATGGAGAGCTAAACGAGGAAATCTACATGCAACAGCCAGATGGCTTTGTGATAGATGGTCAGGAAGGAAAAGTGTGTAGGTTGATAAAATCTTTATATGGCCTGAAACAAGCACCTAAGCAATGGCATGATAAGTTTAATACAACACTGACATCTGTTGGCTTCGTCGTTAATAAAGCTGACAAATGTGTATACTATCGCCATGGTGGGGGCGAAGGAGTTATACTGTGCTTGTATGTTGATGACATACTGATATTCGGAACCAACCTCAAAGTAATTGAGGAGGTCAAGTCGTTTCTATCTCAGAACTTTGAGATGAAAGACCTTGGTGTGGCTGATGTTATCTTGAACATCAAGCTACTGAGAGATAATGAGGGTGGGATTACACTTTTGCAATCCCATTATGTTGAGAATGTGTTGAGTCGTTTTGGATACTCGGACTGCACACCATCTCAAACACCATATGATCCTAGCGTGTTGATTCGAAAATCCAAAGGCACGGCTATAGATCAATTGAGATACTCTCAAATCATTGGTTCACTGATGTACCTAGCTAGCGCTACGAGGCCTAACATCGCTTTTGCTGTGAGCAAACTGAGTCGGTTTGTATCAAAACCGGGTGATGTACATTGGCATGCTGTTGAAAGAGTTATGCGTTATCTGAAGGGTACTATGAACTATGGACTTCACTATACCGGATACCCGTCGGTACTTGAAGGATATAGTGATGCGAATTGGATCTCTGATGCTGATGAGATGAAGGCCACAACTGGGTATATGTTTACTCTTGGAGGTGGCGCTGTTTCCTGGAAGTCTTGCAAGTAAACGATCTTAACGAGATCGACAATGGAAGCAGAATTAACAGCATTAGACACATCTGGTTGAAATCTGAGATGGGCCTAGAGCCCATATGACAATTTCAGATTTGATCTCTAAGGGCCCATGTAGGTGGCATGACAAAGTGGTGGGAAGTTTAGTCCCACCATGGAAGTGGAAGGAGAGTTGGAGTGGTTTATAAGGGATTCTCTCCCTCATGCTATTGGAGCTTAAAAAGAGATGAGGCCCTCGCGCACTCCTCCTCCTCCTCCGCTCGCCTCGCCACGTCACGACGCGCCGCGCCGCGGGTTGCGGGATTGAGCCGAGCTGAGCTCACTCCTATGCGCTTCTTTTTGCCGGTCAGGAACGGAGAGTCTTTGACAGGTAGGGCCACGATCTGAGACGTCGGATCGTGGGCTACCGACTTGGACGTGGGTTCGGCCCACGTTTCTCCACGCGCGGCCGCACATATATATGTGGGGCGCTGCCAACCCTAGCCGCCGCAACACAGAACGCATCTGCCTCCACGCCCGCCGTCGTCCCTTTGCTGCTGCTGCCGCCGGTGACTTCATCCCGTTCGCCGCGTACACGGTCGACGGGAGAGCAGGTCTCCGAAGCCTCGCCTCTCTGGATCCTGTACGGGAGAGGGGCGAATAGGTTTTTGGGAAGCGACTACGCGACTGCTCGCCGTTCATCTACTTCCTCTACGTCCGCGTCGCCCTCGTCATCACCATGGCCACCGACGCCGAACGTGCCGCCGCCCAAAAGATCGAAGCCGACAAGAAGGCAGCCGAGGACGCTGCTGCCGTCACCGCTGCCGCGGCCTCTGCATGGCCTACTGGAGGGTATAACTCGTTTATCCCGCTCCTACTGTTTTCTGTTTTAGGCATGCTAGCGTTACACGTAGATCTGTCTACAATTAGCGTAGTATGTGTTTGCATGATTAAATATCAGTATGCTATCATTTGTGTCAATGCCATGCTAATAGTTAATTCGTGGATTAAATTAATCGAAAAATTGCCTATTTACTCAGCACTTGCAGCACTCGTCGGAGCGCAACACACCCACGAGCTCTCCCCACGACGGTGCTTCCTTCACTCCAGCCAGATCCGCTCCTCGTGGCCGCAAGTGCTCGCGCTCGACTCCTCCCTGCGGCTAGGGTGTTTCGGATACCTCCAACTCCGGCGCGGTGAGCTCTCCTCTTCCCTCGATTCATGCCCTCTCCTCTGCCCCTCTTCCTTCTCTCCCCGCCCCCTCACTTATCTCTCCGATTCGGTGAAGTAGTCACCCTCCTCCATGGACGAGGAAGACCACCATGGCATGCACATGGTCGAGCTCGCCGTTGTCTGCTCCGGTGCGGTGATGGGCTAACGACCTCCACCTCCACGACTCCTAGCTTGGGTAAGCACTTCCTGTCGGCGGGGTGCATCATGCCCAAGCAGGAAGCGCTGCAGGCGTACCAATTGTCTCTGCGGCAACACCTAACGATGAGGCCATCGCTTACTCAATATTGCGCAGGCTGCTGAACACAGTAGCACTATGGTGGGGATTAATAGCCGGCGCTGTACAGGGAGCTGCCTGATGTCAGGTTCCAGTCTCTGAAACTCTGAAGAATTGATACCTTCAGGTAACTGTCTCACTGAAAGTTCTTAGTAAAGCATAATTGACAGCAGTGAGTAAATCAGACAACTATAGCAATTTGGTTTATGAGTAGTTTGTACACTATATTTAGTTGGAGTTCCTTGATGTGCGAGATGCAAAGATTTTAGAACAGTTGGAAAAAATTACTGCAGTAAAAACAATCAGGAAGCTCTATTTGTCTTCGTTGGGAGGAGCAAGTTCACTGCATTCACATACTGGAGAGTAAAATAATGAAAAGCTTCCCTGAGTGATGACTGATCACAATATTTTAGTACATAAAAAAATGACAAAACTAGCTTCAGGACGAACAGAAGGTTTGCTAACCATTTGATCTATTTTGTGCATTGCAGGTTTGCTACTTAATTCTCAAAAAATCGTGCGTTCGCATCACCATCCTGTGGAACCATGAGGCCTGATCCAGTGATTTCAAAGAACATTTACTATGTTTATGGATCCCTACATGTTCTGCCGGAACAAGGTAAGATCATTTTGCATTAACCATTTCATTTGAACACACATCATGCTTTTCCGTATATAATTGATCATCTGAAGCAGCCATGGTGTATCTATTTTTAAATTGCAAGTCTGCACCTCCCCATTTGATTGCTATGGACTTCCTTATAAGAATTACAAGGGATTTTCTTAAATACTCCAAAGGAAAGACTGAATCGCTTCAAATACAACTTTATATGTATTTATTAGCAAATGAGGTAATATGTATAGAATTAGTTCCTTTCTAAGGCCCTCATATCATCACATTGATGAGTTGATAGAAGCATCTACTGGGAATCAAGTGTTTTTTTTTTGCGAGTGTACTGGGAATCAAGTGTTACATGGCTGCAGGAGATAGGGCCTGCTAAGGCCACGTGGATGTGGTGACTGAAGAAACTACATTATGACTCCAGGGTATGCTAAGGTTCTATTTAAATCATACGATGAGCAAGGGGTCCGCAACATACTCACATAGTTAAAAATCCGAAGCAGCGTTTAGTTTGTTGGCTAGCAGTATGAATCAGAACTGGGTACCTTTATCTGTTGCGAATAATTTAATATATTTTTAGTGATCGTGTGTGCATTTATAAAAATCTGAAGGTGGTCATGATTAGGCTGTCCAGAAGGCTTTTCTTCTATGTGAACAGAAGAAGGAAGATGGTAATCGATTCTTTATGTACATTTGTAGAAATAAAATAGAATAGATATAGGACGTTTTGCACTTGTCAAATCTATATGCATTCTTATATAACTATTCTCTGCACTTTTCATAGCTACCGAAGCACCAGAACAACTCTCTTTGATGGCATTGAACAAGGTAGAATACGAGCACCAGCTTATTCTTCACATGAGATAGATCAACATGAGAATGAGCGAGCTATGGATTTATTCTAAGATCGAGTTAACATTCTCAAGAGGGTGAGTGCCACATAATCATTGAATATCCGAATGCTCCATCTTCGTTTTATGTAAAGAGTCGGTGATTTCACATATTGATTGTGCGTGTTTATATTCTCAAAAAAAAAAGAGTGCGTGTTTTTCGTTTAACTGTATCGCTTAGCTAAGATCATAAGAAGACATTTGTTGTTGTACGCTTTCTAAAGAGGAACATCTTTTCCTCGCAAAACTAAGAGAAGATCAACTTTACGAATTGCAACTTTATAGACAATACTAATCTAGACTGGTATCCATGGTAACCATGTGCAAAACTAAGAGACGATCAACTTTAGAAATTGCAACTTTATAGACAGTACTAATCTAGACTGGTATCCATGGTAACCATGTGCGTTCCTGGACCATTTAGTTTGAATAGCCAGTGAGCAATTAAGCATATATTTTCGGCATGAGCCCCTTTAAATTGCTAGATGAGAAGGAATTTTACTTAAATGGGTCTTGTGAATTGTAATATACTATTTGGTTGAACTGATGCAATTTTCGTACTAACAAGTTTTCACTTTCTCGACTTGGGCGCAGGGGTGATCAACGCTGACTAGTGTGGCCGGTGGGCGCTGTGCTCTTCAACCACTCGGAGGCGAACTTCGTTGTGAAGCCCGGTGGCTACGTCACACGGATGATTGTCCAGGTGATTTTGACGCCGGGGGTCGCCGAGGTAGAGGACCTCGACGCCACCATCTGGGGGGAGGGAGGATTCGGGTCCACGTCTAAACTCCCATACTTGGTTGATACATCTAGAGGAGTGGTTTGTTTAGGTTGTTGATGGAACACTAGGGAAGGTACCCACCTTTTGATGATGGTTGTGTGTGTCAGATGTTAAATGGAATCTTGAGATGGTTGTGTGACATTCGTTTGGTTTGCACTGGACGTATTGCCATCCATGAGTACTATATCTAATTTTTATTTTTTTAATTCCTAAATTATTAGTAGTAGCGTTGGGAATAAGTGAGCGCTACTAATACTTAGGTTAGTAGTAGTGTGGGAAATAAGTGAGCGCTACTAGTAGTTAGGTTAGTAGTAGCGCTGGTGCACCCGCGCTACTAGTAGGTTGTTTTCCAGCGCTACTACTAGCATTTTTCCTAGTAGTGTTAGGCCTACTCTTGGTAGACGCACAATCATTATTACTTGATTTTTGTGTGCATTATACTCCATGATATGTTGCAAATTGCATGACTTTTTTCGGTAGTTCTGGTATAGAACTTAGTAGAGGTGCAGTGAGCAAGTGAGCTGGAAAGTAGTGGCTACACCCAAGTGTAATTTTTACTTATCCCTGCAAGTATACACAAGAGTATATGTATTTTACTTGCAAAAAAAGTATGTATTTATAAAAATGTGTGATCACTTTTTAAAAATGAGTAAAGTTTTTTAAAGCATGAAAACTTATTAAAATTACACGACATATATTTATAAAATGCGTGAACACATTTTAATTTACATGAGCATTTTCGGGGAAAGTGTCACCAAAGAACTAGTCATGGACAGGGGTGCGTGGAAGTTAGCTATGCGTGTGCGAGAACAATGAGTTGCTTGCGAGATCCTATGTTTTTCAGCTCTAGCCTACCGTAACTTGTTTGTTGTCGAGCATTGGGGGAGGGGGGAGTGAGTGCTTTTTCAAATACAGGAGCATCATAAAATAATTGTGCAAACACTTTTTAAATATACATATACATTGTGTATACATAATTTATTTTCTATATGTGCAAATAGGTAACAAATGAATTGTTTTTACTTACTTATTGTTAGATTTGATTATATAAAATTAGTGTGGCATACATATTTTTGCAGGATATATGGGAAAAGGTGGAAACGCACTGATAGTCGTAGAAAACCCAAAAGAGGTGCACATTGGTTACTCTTCTCCCATAATGTGAGAAATTGGTCAAAACACTGCATCCGGACACCGGCGTGGCATGTTGACTTAGCATGGGACCCACAACCATCACACGTGTGCAATATCCATTTTGTAGTTTTTTTTCAATGAAGACCTAGTAAGATTAGGGGCACCAGTTCTGACCACGTCCTTAAGTTTTCCAATGGTGAGTGGCACGCAGGGATTGGTCGTGTTGAGGTGGTCAACAACGGCGGCGGAGGAGGAGGAGGAGGAGGGCACATTGGCGGTGACAGAGAGCCTAATGAGACGATACATCTCGTGTCGATCAAGTGGATGGCGTTGAGGGGGCTGAGAACGGGGAAGCCGGAGGAGGCCTAGGTGGCGACAATAACGAAGAGCGTTATCAAACTAACTTGATACCAATTACCTTGGGATGAAGCTCAAGTGTATGGTAAGCCATCCCCACCAATCTGATTTGGGGTTTCCTCGATTAGGTTAGTGATGTTGATATATTTTGGAACATTTTGAAGATTATATATTTTGGAACATTTTTAAGATTCATTATATTAAAAATTGAACCAAATATTTTGCTTACGAGATTCCTGCAATCCATAGTGTCCATTTCTAAGCATAAAAATTCAAAATAATGAACAATCCATTGATCAATTTGGCCGCCCTAGTGCTGGAAACAAAAGGAAACACCACTATCCACGATCACGAGAAAGATTGGTCGAACTTCTCTCCTCCTATGTTAAGCTAGAACCTCTCTCCCCTCACGTCAAACGTTACCACATTGCTGACTAGCGAAGTGGTACGCCCCAAATTTCCCCCTCCATGTTTTACCACCACCATCCAGGTCATGACCATGTTCCCGAGCACCACATCAAGGAGGGCCTCTAGGGAGGACTGTTGTGTCAGTGAGCTGAGCCTAATGACACAATACATCTCGTGTCGGTCAAGTGGATAGCGTTCAGGGGGTTGAGAACGGGGAAGCCGGAGGAGGCCTAGGTGGCGACAATGACGAAGAGTGTTATCAAACTAACTTGATACCAATTACCTTGGGATGAAGCTCGAGTGTATGGTAAGCCATCCTCACCAATCTGATTTGGGGTTTACTCGATTAGGTTAGTGATGTTGATATATTTTGAAACATATTGAAGATCATTATATTAATATTGAACCAAATATTTGCTGACGAGATTCATGCAATCCACAGTGTCATTTATGAGCATAAAATATTCAAAATAATGAACAACCCATTGATCAATTTCGTCGCAGTAGTGCTCGAAACAAAAGGAAACACCACTATCCACGATCATGAGAAATATTGGTCGAACTTCTCTCCTCCTATGTTAAGCTCGAACCTCTCTCCCCTCACGTCACACGTTACCACATTGCTGACTAGCTACGTGGTATGCCCCAAATTTCCCCCTCCATGTTTTACCACCGCCATCCATGTTTCTTATCATGACCATGTTCCCGAGCACCACGTTGATGAGGGCATCTGGGGAGGACCATTGTGTCAGTGAGCCGAGCCACCGCAACCGCCTACATCATTGAGGAGGATGCTTGCGAGTGGCAACTCCTAGGCCGAAAAGACCAACGTGTGTGCACAACCACACCCCCAAGCTTATACCGATGTGAGGTCACCCCCGAAAGAATGTGGATCGATTAGAGGGGTGGCGGAGAGGATTCGGTGGTCATTCTAGCTCATTGGAGAGAGGGTTAGGTGAGAATGGAGAGCAAGAGTGAAGAAAGGGGGCCATTTAGAAGGGAAAAGGGGGATTGGAGATAGAATATGCATATGACTTGTGGGCCAACCTAGTCAATTAGTGTGCAGAGAGTGACCCTGGTCATCACTATGGCTGAGCTATACTCTACCAAAACTAGGTCATGACCCGCCCAACCCAAAGCATAGCTAGGTAGCAAGGGTAAGTCATGTTCCCTATTAAGCCATCTTGCCAACTATCTCATTGTAGCTCCACCACTTCTCGTCTGAGCCCCGATGCTCTAAACTGGCCTAGGAATTGAAAATCCAATCATTCTAACTAGTTCAATATGTTTGAGTTTAAATTAGGCTTTATGAAATGCCACAGTGAGCGGCAATGTCATTAGGTGGCACACACGAAGGCACATTACCTTCTATCCTCGCCCAAAACAAGTTGGACTTTGATCAATAGTTTGAACAAGCACTAGTAGAAAAAGGACTTTATGTGAGACACATTAGTCCTAGTTGGATTTTGGCCCGGTACTATTGGTACCATTAGTCCCGGTTCGAACGGCTATGCATTAGTGCATGTTCGTGTTGAACCTCTAGTACCGGGTTGTGCCATGAACCGGTACTAAAGGGGTGGTGGCAGGCTGGCTTCAGGCCGGGGCCCCACGAGCCCCTTTAGTCCTGGTTTGTGGCACAAACCGGTACTAAAGGGCTAAAAGGGTCTAACCTATAGTCCCGGTTGGAGACACAAACCGGGACTATAGGGCAATTTTCAAACTCTAC
>LR738712.1:819296388-819328853 GCA_902687465.1 Secale cereale | reverse complement strand
AACTACTAGTCATAGGGTGGTCATCTAGAAATTTTGATCGGCAGAAGATTCCATGATGTCTGCTCCAGCTTCATCTTCGTAGTCTTTGTCATCACTATCATCGGGGTCTGAGTCCGTGTCGTTGATGATGATGTAATCTTCAGAATGAATCTCCTTGGGTTCTTCTTCCTCTTCTTCTCCTCCTGGTGCTGGATCTCCCATGAATACTCCTAGCTTCCTTGTCAAATCATCATTCTTCTCCACAAGTATCAGCATCTCCTCCTCGTATCCGTCACGTGTAGACTTGAGTTCCTCTTCTAGCTCCAAGTTCCTGGTTAGTGCCTTCTTCAAATCTATCATCCCTGCGCTCATCTGGTGCTCCTGTCGACGAATGTGCTGGTTTAACTCCTGGATGAACGCTGCAATGGACCTGTCCTTCCGGGTGCTGATCATGTCCCAACGCTCATCTCGGCGTCCACAAATCTGGTAGATAGTGTCCTTCAGCTCCTGCTTGTAGACTTCTCCGATCCTTTCCATAGTGATGTGGGCTGTAATTCCTGCTCGTCCTCGAGTAGGTAAATGATAACAAGCATAATTTCTGTGGTGACATGCTATTAACCATATAAGGACTTTTCATAGTCACATGACAAGTGCTTACTGAGACAATGAATCTGTAGTAATTAAGATGCCTCATGAGAAAATCACAAAGAACTGAAAGTTTTACAATATGATACTGAAATACCCAAAAGATTTGTAATGAGCATGGTGTGCAAATATGATAAAGTAGTATCTCGCTTGCCCCCTTTAGTGAAGCAAAACAAAAATGCAGGGGCACCTCCAAGGTTTAAGTGACGACTAGATACAATGATTTCAGAATAAACAATATCATAATCATGCAAAAGACAATGCTACTTTGGGACAATGCACATTACACTCAGAATGACAATCATGCTCTTAGTAGTTGGTGCTTTAAAGAAGGTGGAGACTCTCGAACCGTGGCTTTTGTTGGCAAGGTTGAAAACCCGTGGTCGGAAACAAAAACAAAACATGTACCAGAGCTCTTGGTTTTAAAAACAGAGGTAATAATTATTATTTTGAATATGCATGTTTCGTCAACGAATGCTAGCAGATAACTCAATCACTTCTTGAGATGGACAAGTTTCGAGGAACGGCTCCCGAATGAGGACGATCACATCCTCTTAATCTCCTTTGTTTATCACTGCCAAAGTTTTCTGATTTCTCATGAACAAAGCGTGAAGGAGGGTTTGTTTGTTATATTATTTTTGAGCCGGGCGCACTCTTTGCCAGTTCCTTCTCGTATTATGGGTTTGCACATTAGACATGCAATCCCGGGGTGAAGCTTGTCCAACTTAAAAAGATCATGAATTAACTACTACTTCCTCATGAGCTAAAACAGAGGCACAAAAGAGAAATGCTTTTTTGAATAATTTCGCGATGGTACATGAAAGTCTTCGTTAGGAATGGCGGGTAAATACCATGTATAGGTAGGTATGGTGGACTCATATGGCATAACTGGTTTAAAGGATTTTGGATGCACAAGCAGTCAGTCCGCTTAGTACAGGTGGAGGTTAGCAAAAGACTGGGAGCGACCAACTAAAAGAGCAATGACGGTCATAATCATGCAGAGCGACAAAGCAACATTGAATCAGGCATGGAAGTTATATCGCTACTCAGAAACAAAAGATCATCAAGGCTTGACAGACTTTCTTTACAGTCTTAAATATGCGTGAGCATACGCCAAGTCAATCAAAATAAATTCTTGAAGGAAGATATTACTAAACCATACCACATCATAGGCAAACAAATAATGTTGGTACTCCAATAACACATTGGGAACCCCCCAGCTATTTGAGACTAACCATAAGAAAACATGAACTACTAAGCACCATTATGCACGTAGCATTTTTATCATAGACATATCAACCAATGCAACAGAAGCAAACTCTCTTAATAAGATAAGCATGATAACTAAAGAGAGTTCAAGCAACCAACTAAACAAAAGCTCTTTAAAAAGATAAGCATGAAAACTAAGAGCTAAGCATGATAGTAGCTATCGAAAGACCAAGAACATACACAGCAAAGATAGACATAAAAATTCTATGTTGTGTTCTAGGTTGAAGTGGAGCGTGTTTCTCTCCCACACAAAGAAAGCTGAGTTCCGACTCGTTATGAAAAGCTAAGGAAACTAAAATCAAGACGCTCCAAGCATAGCACATAACACATGAAGTGATAAAAATATAGTGGAACGAAAGACGAACTGATAATGTTGATGGAGAAGGGGATGCACGGGGGCATCCCCAAGCTTAGACGCTTGAGTCTTCTTGAATATTTCTTGGGGGTGCATGGGGCATCCCCAAGCTTGAGCGTTTGACACTCCTGAATCTTTTTATCATCTTCCCTCGCACACTTGAAAACTCCCTTCATACATAACTCATCATAATCTGATTAGCGAGGTTAGTTCCCTTAATAAAATAATTGTTCCTTGCTGGAAATAAGGATATTCTTGAAGGTCTACTGTTTCTCAAGATTGCCAAAAGGTTCTTGCAAAGAAAAAGCAAGCTCAAGGTTTGCAAAATGAAGGAAAGGCAAAACAGGACAGAATCTGTGAAAAACAGACCAGCAGGTAGTAAATAATTTTTTCGGGGTACTTCTGCAACTCAAATCAAAAAACTCAGAACAGACGCCCGAAAGCCAATTGTATAGAGCACGCTGTCGAAAAAGTTCAGACCAAAAAGATGATCTGGTGATTTTATACGAATTTTTCTGTCCAAGGACAGAATCTGTTTCCTGGACAGCACGTCACAACTTTTGAGCTTTCTTGCAATCAGAGGCTACACTTGGCACAAAGCTGAAAAATAAAGATACAATGATGTTGCTACAGTAGTAACAAACATCAAGACCACTAAAAACTGAAAGAACAAACTGAAAGCAAAGATAACAAGGGTTGTCTCCCTAGAGCTCTTTCTTTATAGCCATAAAGATAGGCTTAAGACTTTAATGATGCTCTCGTAGGAATAAGAGTTGAAGAACAAAAGAGAGCATCAAGAAGCAAATACCAAACACATTTAAGCCTAACATGCTTCCTATGCATAGGAATATTGCAATAGAATAATTCATTGAAGCACAAAGCAACTAGCATAGGAAGGCAAAACAAGCATAACTTCAAAATATTCACCATAAAGAGGGGAAACTTCTTATTATTAAGATATTTAGAACCATGTCTCCCTCTCTCATTATAAATTTCAGTGGCATCATGGATGAACTCAACAATATAACTATCACATAAGGCATTATTTCCATGATCCAAAAGCATAAAAGTGTCATTACTCTTCATATAAGCAAAATCTTTCTTATTAGGAATAGTGAGAGTAAGACTATCATAACCATTATGGTAATCATTGTATTTAGGAGGCATATCATAATCATAATAAATTTTATCCTCAATAGTAGGTGGACTGAAAATATCATATTCATCATTGTAATCATCATATATAGGAGGCATAGTATCATCAAAGTAAATTTTCTCCTCAAAAGTTGGGGGACTAAAAATATCATGTTCATCAAACGTGTCATCCCCAAGCTTAGAGCTTTCCATGTCATTAGCAATATTGATATTAAAAAGAAACATACTAATAACATCACCACCATCATGATTGTTATGCAAATAATAAAGTTCCAAAGGTTTTTTAATTTTCTCTTCGAACACATCATGTCCAAGTTCAAGGTAGAGCTTATAAAGCTCTCTCATATTTTTGTTGTTTTCCATTAAACAAAACTAGTGAAAATAAAAACAAGAAACAAAAAGATTTAATTGCAAGATCTAAAGATATACCTTCAAGCACTCACTTCCCCGGCAACGGCGCCAGAAATAGCTTGATGTCTACACACGCTTCTACTCTTGTAGACTATGTTGGGCCTCCAAGCGCAGAGGTTTGTAGGACAGCAGCAATTTCCCTCAAGTGGATGACCTAAGGTTTATCGAACTCAGGGAAGTAGAGGTTAAAGATGGTCTCTCTCAAGCAACCCTGCAACTAAGATACAAGAAGTCTCTTGTGTCCCCAACACACCTAATACAACTAGGAGTTGTATAGGTGCACTAGTTCGGCGAAGAGATGGTAAAATATGGATGATAGGAGTGGCAAAGCAAAGTAATATAAATCTGTAATAAAAAGTGCAGCAAGCAAACAAGTGGTAAACGTGAGCACAAATGGTATTGCAATGGTGGAAACAAGGCCTAGGGATCATACTTTCACTAGTGGCAACTCCCAACAACATTAACATAATCGGATCACATGATATTTCCCATAAAACATGCAATGGAGACGCACCCGGAGGTCATTCCTTCGTGGTCAAGAGAGGACGAGAATTATGTAGGGCTACAAAAGCACACCTCAAAGTTCGTAGTTCTCAATCTAAGGATTTCCCAATGTCACCGCGGCCATCCAAAGAGAGTCCCACAATCACCACAACATATCTAAAGGATAGTCAAAGACAAGCACCAAGAGACTCTCAATCTTCAATCAACACACAAGAGAGGAAATCACTCATGAAAATATTTTTCTAATCCATGTCCAATAGACCGCTGTCACCTTGGTCTCGGGGATTATACTAGATAAAGACAAGTGAGTACATCAATCCAATACATAGAGGAAGGGGAAGTATCATGGGATCATCCTAGATTAACATAGCCTATGATCACAACGAAGATCACATCATGGGAGAGAGAGATAACCACATAGCTACACGTACGAGCCCTCGGCCCCGAAGGAAACTACTCACGCATGGACATGGTGAGGAGGAGGTTGATGATTGTGTTGATGGAGAGGTGCAGCCCCGCGAGGAGGAGACGGCCGGCGGCAGCCACGGAGGCGGCGGCGGCGTCCCTTGGGGGCGCGGCGGCGGCGGCGGCCCTAGGGGGCGGCGGCGGCCCTCGGGGCGGCGGCGGCCCTAGGGGGCAGTGGCTCCTTGGCCCCCCTTCTTCCTTGTGGATGGTGCTGCAATGGTGCTGGTCCTCCCCTCCAAGACGGTGGCTCGGGAGGAGGAAAATTCGTGGCCCTTGGTGACCTAGGTTTCCTCTCTTTATATAGACTCTCGGATTCCCGTCATCAGATTTTGGGCCTCAGTAAAACGGGCTTTACTCGGCCGTCCGGACTCCGATTTGGACGAATTTTATATCCACAAGCATCGCCTCGAAATTCCCCACAACTTTCGCAACTAGACTTTTTCCGTTTGACGTCGTCTTCGGGCCGGAACGTGACCATCTTTAAACAACGTTCTCAGACAGATTTCAGGAAAGTCAGAGTCCTACTCCAATACGACTCATTTTGCGTTTTTGTCAATTTCCAAGTAATTCCTACACAATAAAGTGTAAAACAAGAACATTGTGCACTTTTGCAACCATTAGTAGGTTAGTCCAAATATGATCAAAAGTGTATGGAAGTGCATAAATATCATAGCAATATCACACAAAAAAGGCATGGAGCAAGCAGAAATTATAGATACGTTTTGGACGTATCAGGCTGCCGTACTCTTGCCTAGGCTCCAGGTTGGTGCATCAAAAGAAAACTCTATTGGCTCAGTGGATGGTGCGAAGGTTCTCCCGGGAATTTGAACTTGAATGCTCCATCGCTCCTCTTCTGGTAGAGTGGCTGTGTAGGTCCCGGTGAAACTTGGTATTCCTATGTTCAGGTACCTAGTGACTTCCTTCAAGTGTCGTCCAAAAGGTGTGTCTTCATCTGGTTGAGTGAACTTGTTCCTTGGGTCCCCCATCCTAAAGAAGTAGAAAATGGAGAGGAGTCAGAAATGAGTAGAGAAGAGTGACCTAGGGTTTATCTTAGTGGTCGTGTCCTACATTCAGCGTGTGCTCTGATACCATCTTGTAGCGACCACGATCCGAATGGACCGAAGTCTCTGTGTTTCAGTGTCATCCCTGGATCGGTAATGCTGACACACACAATACTTGAAGGATTTATAACAGAATGGCAATCACACACTTATTACATTGAATGTCTCAAAAGAGAACTTATTACAAAAGTCTATGGATTAAGGCCATCTAACAAAATAACAACGGAAGACTTGAAAGATAAGTGAGTCCATCAACTCCAACGGCATATCTGAGTGCATGACAAACGACCTAGAACGTCTTACTCCTCGTCTGAAAAGTCTGCAACGTAACATGTTGCAGGCCGAAACGGGTCAGCACATGAAATATGCTGGCAAGATAACACAGTAGATGCAAGTAACTGAATAAAGGCTACACTACATGCATATTTGGCTGGTGGAGGCTCTAAGGTTAAAGTTTTTGCATAAAGCCAATTTTTCCCTACAACAAAGGAATGCATTTTATTCTAACTATCATGGTAGTTGAAACATCATTGAGAAGGTACCTCCAACTCAATCCCAATTAAAGTAATCATTAACCCAACAAATTAATTTTAGAGTGATGAGATCAACCAATAATTCAAGTACCAGATACTCAAGATTGTCCATAACCGGGGACACGGCTAATCATGATTAGTTTGTACACTCTGCACATGTTTGTGCACTTTTCCCCACAAGACTCGATCGCCTCCGTTGGATTTCTCGCACTACATGGTGTTTGAGAAACGGATGACCGAGACACAGTCTTTCAGAAGCATCCACTCTTTACCCCGGGTGGACCGGTACACCTACTTTCCCCTACATCTGCTAGTCCACCACTGAAAAAGCTCACACAACTTACTCATACCATGCCAGAGCCCATAATGGCATTGTGGCTTCACACGGAAGTTTCTAGCATGAATAGTTTTATGATCCCTTTGAGCATGGGTGGCATTCCATAGGATAATCACACGGAACCCCGGGATTTCCTAGGACAACACTGGATTCTCCAGGTGCCCTGCAACCAATCCACCCAGATGTATATTCAAGTAGCCACCTTAAGTTAAACCATTAATTAACAACTCACATCTGTCATGGATTTCACTCAAACCCAAACCATGTCTATGAGCATAGGATGATAACCTAAACATAGCGTAGAGTAACTCCCAAGGGTTTGAAAATAATGCAGGTAATAGGTTATACCTCAATCTACTTCCCAGACCCACAAGTTAAAAGATCCTACTCATGCAATGTGTGAGGGTTTGATCTAATGCATAAAAACTGGGTAATAAAGGATATGATCAAAGTGTTACTTGCCTTGCTGACGATTCACAAAACCTAGAGACTCGTAGTAGCACGCTTCACAGTCCGGGTATTCTATCGCAAGCAAATAATAGCATACATAAGCAATCAAGCAAAGATGCACAAACAAAACTCCAAGCTAGAAGATCTAACCAGAAAGTTCAACTTAAGAACTCCGGTTTGCAAAAAGAATCAAATCGAACGAAGCAACGAAACTCCAACTGCGAAAGAAACAAGATCCGCTTACTAGATTGATCTGAAGTCAAATTTTACAATAGCAAAACCTTGTTCAAGTTGGTTAAATGGACAGAGGACGTCGAGACAAAGATCTGGGATTTTGAATCACCCGATTCCGACTCTCGAGCGAAAAGAAAAACGAAAAACAAGATCAGGGCAGAAATCGCGATCGAAATAATCACGGATAAAAACCCCGAAAAAGAAAACTGACGAACAGGCTAACGAACGAACGTTTGTTGTCTGTAACTAACGGGCGGACAGCGTTTGTTAAAACAAACGTACGGACGAACGTCCGCAAAGTAACTAAACCGGAAAAAAACCTAACCGATCTAAAAAAACAGATCTAGGGTTTCTAAAAGAAAAACCGATCGGTTTAAAAAAAAACCGATGGCGGCTACCTCGTTGAACTAGACGGCGGCGGCGGTCTCCAGCGGCTCCGGCGGCGGCGGCGGGGCGGCGGTGACGCGGCGGCGGCACGAGGCGGCGGGGGGGCGGCGGCGGCGCTAGGGTTTCGGCGCAGGCGGGGACTTGGGCTGGCGGCGGAGCTCCGGGCTGCGCTTTTAAAGGCCCGGCTAGGAAGAGTCCTAGTCGGTTACGACCCAAGGTCGGTTCACCCCCTTTTAAAAAAAAAACGAGTCCGGACGCACGAAAACGAACGAAAGAAATACTAAACGGACTCCAAAAATTTCGAAATAAATTTTCGCCCTCCTATAATAATATTTATGACAAAGTGTACATTTTTCCCGGAGCTAAATGCAATTTTGAAAAACACGCATTTTTCCTATGCAAATAAAATCGCAAATAAATCCGAATAAAATACCAAAAGTGATTTTAACATTTTTCCTCCAATATTTCTTTTATTTTGGAGAAGTCATATTATCTCCTCCCATATATTTTGTTAAGAAATATTTTTAGGGAGAAAAATAATTAAAACCAACGCGATTCCTCGTATCGGTATTCGAGAAAACTCAAATACGAAAACGGTAGAATTCCCAACTCTCTCCGTAGGTCCTTGAGTTGCTTAGAATTTTCGAGGGTCGCCACGCACAAAATGCAAAGAAATATGCAATGCAATATGATCTATGTATAACATTCCAAATTGAAAATTTGGGATGTTACATGTACGTACGTGTGTGTGTGTGAAATTTATATAAGGTGAATGTTTTCAGCAACCACACACCAACTAACCATTTACACATCACTAGCAAATGAGTGCATCAACTACATGCATCACAAGTTGTATCAACATCATATAAGACCATGGATCGAGTGTGATGCCTTTTTTCTTCAGAGTCATTGAGTTGCAACACCTTTGTCACCAACCATTAGCAAAAATAATGCAAGCTAGTAGGTTATAGCTTGAGATTAGGAGATGTCAGGAATGAAACTCTTTGTATGAAATACAAACATGGCACTTAATTGTTTCATGGGTCTCGCTCATCAGTTTTGGAGGACGCTCAAGCCTGCTGCCCAGGAGAAGTTGCTACACATCTAGTTATCACTACTTGTAACGACCAAACCTCGAAGGATTTGAGTCTCTCTGCTTACTGTGCTAGTCCCTGGATCGAACTCGCTAGCACACACAGTATAGATGAATACCAGAATACAAGTGCATCATTTATTACAACGTATGATCCAGAGTATATAAAATAAAACAATCTACATAGCTCATGGCTAGCTATTATTCAATCACACAGCGGAAAGTAGCAGAAAATAACGATGAGTCCCATCATAGCCCAACTGGCAATGCTGAGTGCAGACTCGCGACCCTAACGGTACCTTACTCCTCGTCTGAAAATCCTGCAACATGAGACGTTGCAGCCGTATAGGTCAATACATTGAATGTATTGGCAAGTTACACAGGAGAAGTAATAAAGCAGACCTACATGTATATGCATAGAATAACAAAGGAAGGCTTGGGGGTTTATTTTGCAGAAAGCTGATTTTGTCCTCATAACTACCTAATAGTCAAATTTTTCATTTAGTTCCTTTAATACTACAATTGAATGCACATGGTTGAGTTGGCAAAATCAACTCCAACCTACCCATTTATTAAGTTGCCCACAAATATTATTAAGTGTCACATCTGTCAAGATCATCCAACAACTGTAATGGCATAGTCGCTCAAATTACCCATAACCGGGGGCACGGCTAATCATGATTAGTTTTATCACTCTCCAGAGTTTTGCACACTTTACCCACTAGACTCAACCCGAAGATTGAGACGAAGCCTTTCAGAAGTAGTCACCTCCACCCCCGGCAGCCGGTACACCTATCCATATCTACATCTGCTAGCATACCTGGGCGAGGATCCCACAACCTACTCAACTAAGCCAGAGCCCATATAGCTAGTGGTCGCGCATGGAAGCTACTAGTCATTAAGTCTGTCTGATCTTTTTGAGCCTGGGCGGCCGTCCACTTACACTCAGAGGGTATAAACCATGATGTTCTTAAGACCACCCATCAATACCACTTCCGCCCAGAGGTGAGTTAAGTCCTGAATTACTACTCAGTTTGCTAAATTTTAATAATCCTCACATAAGCTCAATGTATACAGGAACCAACCCCGTCTACCAGCATAGCAAAACTATACCTAACACGATTTGCAAAAGACGGGAGATAGCTCAACAATATAACTCAAATTATAACAATCCTATAATGCATAAATTTGTAGTGTGGCATAACCTACAATGCATAGGAACACAATAGGTAAAGGATGATCAACATGTAACTTGCCTTGGTTCTGGTTCAAAAAGTCACACTCCTGACAATAACTCGCGTCGCACTCCGGACAATCTACACGTTTCACACAATTCAACAAATCAATCACCGAAACTCAAATAAAACCAAAATAAAGCCAATAGCAAGAAAATCATTTTTAAATTCAACAACAGCAGCAAACAACATGTACAGATCATCTACACAGCACTACGATCACAATGCAAAAAGAATCACTCGATTCCGATAAACGGTTTAAAAGATACGGCCTCCGGAAGTCTTAATTCAAATTCAAACTAATTCAAATTTGAACAGTGCAAACATGTGTAAAATTGGTACTGTGATGAAGAGATGAATTTTGTGAGTGCACAGGAAAAAGAATCACCTAATTTGGATAAACAGAATAGAAGATATAGCTATTTGAACTTTTGAAGAAAAACTGAAAAAGACAAAAGAAACAGAAAACATCTGGACACTGTGCGGAAACTCCTGTAGATGCCCAGTAGCGAACTGCCACGTGCCAGTTCGTGGTTGGCCCAGAGTCTTTGCTCACCAGACGACAAAAACGGCGGCGGCGGCGGCTCGGGCGTCGGCGGCGGGGCTTCTCCGGTGGGTCTCCGGTGAAGGTGGAGAGATGGGCGGACGCGGCGTGGAGTGGCGCAGGTGGTGGTGGTGTCGGACGGCGGAGGGGCGGTCCGTAGCGGCGGCGGTGAGCTCGTGAACTCCGGCGACGGCGGGTGTCGACGGCGGCAGTCCTCCGATGATCTCCTGCCCACGCAACCTTGTCAAAACGAAGCGCAGACAAGAGGGAGTTCTAGGGAAACAAGCGGAGTGGCCCGGCGTGTCCTTACGGCGGCGAAAACGGCCGGCGAACAGCGGCGGTCGGCGAGCTCCGCGGCGAGATCCGTTTCGCTCGGGCGTCGCGTGCGAGGAAACAAACGCGATTGGGAGGGCTGCGGTAGAGAGCCCTAGGGCTTAGCTTGCGTGCGGCGCGTCGGGTGGGCACGAGGTGGACCCGGAGCGCGAGCTCGAGTCGAGCTCGGCGTCCGTGCGCGCTCGGAGCGGTGCGTCCGGCTCGGTGAGGAAGGGGATTAGGGGAGGGGCCCACGGTCAGTGAGAGAGAGAAGTCGGGTCGGGTGCGGGTGCGGGTGCGGTGCAGTGGCGTAACGCTTCGCGGCTGCGGCGTGGGCTGGGCCGCGGTGCGGTGGGCTCGCGCGCTAGCTGGCTAGCTGGCTGGCTGGCTGTGCTGGCTAGTGGGCTGGGCCGCTGGCTAGCTGGCTGGCCAGCTGGTGATGGCTTCTCGCCCCTCGTTGGTTACCCCAAGTGGAAGGTTTGAGATGCAGTGTAGCGGAAGTTTTCCCTTGGCAAAGATACCAAGGATCGATTTCCCCTGAGACTCCCAGTTTCAACAAGAAGGTGTCAACTGCTAACGGCGCCAGATATTAGCAATCAACGTGGACCTGCACACAGATACAAATAACTTTGCTCCCAACGAGTACAGAGAGGTTGTCAATCCCTCCATCCTTGTCGTTTACAAAGGATCAAACGCAAATGATAATAGTGATAGGTAATGCTGCAAATAGTAAGTAAAAGCGGAAAGTAAATAGCGGATGTGATCAATGATGGTAATATGGACCGGGGTCCCATGATGTTCACTAGTGATGTCTCTCTCCCAAAAGACGATAAAACAGCTATGTGAGGTAAACGAATTACAGCTGGGCAATTGACAGAATTATGTGCGCAAACCAATGCTAACTATGTTGTAAGAAAGGTAGAGGTTCAAAGCATGGGCGGTACGCCAAGGCAAGTAGACCGAAATCCATCTGCATCTACTACTAATCATCCACCTTGAGATATCTATCCAGAACATCTCGCTGGTATTAAGTTGCGAGTCCCACCCATAGTGTAAACTCAAAGCAACAGACAACTGCATTAAAAGAACTTTGCATAAAGTAAACAATCCTTGCACCCGCGGGCACAAGCACCGTTGTTTTCCCCCTTGTGGCAACAGCACATCCCCTAGACTCATGTTTCTGTCACTCAAGCTAGTCATCGAGGGGCATGAACCCACAATCAAGCATAACGTTCCCTCTTGGAGTCACTACCTACTACTTGGCCAAAGCAATAAATAACAACGGAGAACATGCAAGAATTACTTACGAACATAAATATAAAAGAGGTAAATCAAATATATTACTCAAACACAATCTGAACATAATCTCACAATCCATCGGATCCCAGCAAACTCATCATAGCAACAGCATAAGGATTACATATGTGCCTCGATCATGTAGAGCAGCTCACGAGGACTAATTAGTGAAGCACAAGAACGGGAGGAGAACATCACATAGCTACTGGTCATGGACCCATGGTCCAAGGGAGACTACTCACAACTCATCCGGGAGGCGTCCATGGTGGTGGAGAGGCTCCCGGTGGCGATCCTCCCCTCCGGCAGGATGCCGGGAAGAGTTCTCCTGGTGCTCCCGATCTTGGAAGCGCGGCGGCGGCGGAACAGAGATGAGATCGCGAAAAAGGGTTCCCGTCTCGAGGGTTTCGGGACACGATATAAATATATGCCAAAGGGGGGCATCAGCGGAGGCCTGGGGGGCCCAGGCGCCCCCCCGGCGCGGCCAGGAGGGGGGCCGCGCCACCAGGGCGCCTGGAGCCCTGGTGGCCCCCCTCCGGCCCTACTTCGGCTGCCGGGAAGCTTCTGGAACGCTGATTTTTTATATAATTTTTCCGGGATTTTTCTGGCAGTTTACGTAATGGGAAAACCTGAAATACAAAAACAGCAGAAAACAGAAACTGGCACTGGGGTGCACTGAGTTAATAGGTTAGTTCAAATATGATCAAAAGTGAATGGAAGTGTATAAATATCATAGCAATATCACCCAAAAGAGGCATGGAGCAAGCAGAAATTATAGATACGTTTTGGACGTATCAACATCCCCAAGCTTAATTCCTGCTCGTCCTCGAGTAGGTAAATGATAACAAGAATAATTTCTGTGGTGACATGCTATTAACCATATAAGGTTTTTTCATAGTCATATGACAAAAGCTTTCTGAGACAATGAATCTGTAGTAATTAAGTTGCCTCATGAGAAAATCACAAAGAACTGAAAGTTTTGAAATATGATACAGAAACATCAAATAGATTTGTAATGAGCATGGTGTGCAAATATGATAAAGTAATATCTCGCTTGCCCCCTTTAGTGAAGCAAAACATAAATGCAGGGGCACCTCCAAGGTTTAAGTGATGACTAGATACAATGATTTCAGAATAAACGATATCATAATCATGCAAAAAACAATGCTACTTTGGGACAATGCACATTACACTCAGAATGACAATCATGCTCTCAGTAGTTGGTGCTTTAAAAGAAGGTGGAGACTCTCGAACCGTGGCTTTTGTTGGCAAGGTTGAAAACCCGTAGTCGGAAACAAAGACAAAACATGTACCAGAGCTCTTGGTTTTAAAAACAGAGGTAATAATTATTTTTTTAGATTATGCATGTTCCGTCAATGAATGCTAGCAGACAACTCAATCACTTCTTGAGATGGACAAGTTTCGAGGAACGGCTCCCGAATGAGGACGATCACATCCTCTTAATCTCCTTTGTTTATCACTGCCAAAGTTTTCTGATTTCTCATGAACAAAGCGTGAAGGAGGGTTTGTTTGTTATATTATTTTTGAGCCGGGCGCACTCTTTGCCAGTTCCTTCTCGTATTATGGGTTTGCACATTAGACATGCAATCCCGGGGTGAAGCTTGTCCAACTTAAAAAAGATCATGAATTAACTACTACTTCCTCATGGACTTAAAACAGAGGCACAAAACAGAAATGCATTTTTTTTGAATAATTTCGAGATGGTATATGAAAGTCTTCGTTAGGAATGGCAGGTAAATACCATGTATAGGAAGGTATGGTGGACTCATATGGCATAACTGGTTTAAAAGAATTTGGATACACAAGCAGTCAGTCCGCTTAGTACAGGTGGAGGTTAGCAAAAGACTGGGAGCGACCAACTAAGAGAGCAATGACGGTCATAATCATGCAGAGCGACAAAGCAACATTGAATCAGGCATGGTAGTTACATCGCTACTCAGAAATAAAAGATCATCAAGGCTTGACAGACTTTCTTTGCAGTCTTAAATATGCGTGAGCATACGCCAAGTCAATCAAAATAAATTCTTGAAGGAAGATATTACTAAACCATACCACATCATAGGCAAACAAATCATGTTGGTACTCCAATAACACATTGGGAATCCCCCAGTTATTTGAGACTAACCATAAGAAAATATGAACTACTAAGCGCCATTATGCACGTAGCATTTTTATCATAGACATATCAACCAATGCAACAGAAGCAAACTCTCTTAATAAGATAAGCATGATAACTAAAGAGAGTTCAAGCAACCAACTAAACAAAAGCTCTTTAAAAAGATAAGCATGAAAACTAAAAGCTAAGCATGATAGTAGCTATTGAAAGACAAAGAAAACACACAGCAAAGATAGACATGAAAATTCTATGTTATGTTCTAGGTAGAAGTGGAGCGTGTTTCTCTCCCACACAAAGAAAGCTGAGTTCCGTCTCGTTATGAAAAGCTAAAGAAAACTAAAAAGGAAACTAAAAGCAAGACGCTCCAAGCATAGCACATAACACGAAGTGATAAAAATATAGTGGAACGAAAGACGAACTGATAATGTTGATGGAGAAGGGGATGCACGGGGGCATCCCTGTCAGGGATATGACTAGCAGGTATGAACCGGCTAGTGTAAACCGGCTTAGTTATATTATACTTGGTTGTAATATTTAGTAAAGGCTACGGCCCATAAAATCTTAGGGCCCATGTATAGAGTTATGGTTTGTAAACCGCCAAGCGATGTAACTTGAGAGATAAGGAAGAAAGGACAGAGACCGAGGCGGACACAAGTATGAGCCGGCCTCGGGACTCTGTAAACCGGACCAGGCGTCACCTCTATATAAAGGGACGACCCGGCGACGGTTCAGGGACAAGCAAGAATCAACCCGTCGAGACTACAGGCAAGCGATCCGCTCCCTGTAAACCGACGCCCAAGCAATACCAAACCAACTAGACGTAGGTTTTTACCTTCATCGAAGGGGCCGAACTAGTATAAACTCTCTGTGTCCTTTGTGTGCTATGAACCCCTTCAAGCTAACCCGTGCGATGGTTCCATCATCAAGTCCGCTAAACCGGACATCTGCCGTGCTAATTCCACGACAGTTGGCGCCCACCGTGGGGCCTCCGCACGATGGTTTCGAGTTCTTGAAGGGCAGCTTTGAAGAGCTCAAGGGTTACGCGGTCGGCCGGATGACCAAGAGTCGCCGCGGCCGGATCTACATCGATGACGCAGGTTGGGGACCGGAGGCCGATTCAATCGAATACGGGTACCGGGTTCCCTTCGGTGGCATCCAAGTCTTCATTGGCAAAATCGGCGAACCGGGACCTGAGCCGGACATCTTCCCCAACATCGTCGAGCCGGCTCAGCGTGCGAGATCGGCCCGGATTCAGCCGGCCATGAAGCGCGTGTTCGTTGGAGCAATCCACGGATTTCGAGCCGAGGACGGATCGGAATCTGATGGTGCAACAATTGTCTACTCCGACGGCGAATCTTCATCCGGAGAAACTGAGTCTCTGTATCAGTTGCAGGACGGCCGGTCTGAGGGCGAGTCCGAGGGAAACAGTATTCCGGACCCCTTCGACCCGCCAAACCGGGTGGCTGTCTTTATGGCCGGTTCACAGCCCCCGGTGAATGGGATGACAGCCGAAGCTGGTGTAGGGGGGAGTGGCCCGGCCCTCTCACCTACTGAAGTTCTATCCACCTTGATCGAGGAGTTCACAGCTAAAGCGGTGGAAACAGTAGCTCCAGCAGACAAGGCGCATCATGATGCAGAGCTCCTTCAGTTGAAAGGCCGGATTGATCAATTAAAGGAGGATCTGAAGGCAGAGAGGGCAATGATAGCGGTGAGACAAGCAGAGCTGAATGAACAAGCTTTTCACCTAAGGATGGAGCAAGCTTCCATGGAAGGAGTAAGGGGACGAAAGTACCAATCTCGTCTGCCGCCAGTTTATGAAGCAACAAATCTGTTCATGACACCTGGGGCTGGGACTAGTAATAATCCGGCTTCAAACCGGAGGGCACCCCCTGCCAGGGAGGAGCCGGTTCAGCAACCCACCGCAGAGCAGGATCGTCGGATCACGTCGGCACCTTACGTTCCCACCCCTCCAGGTCATTATTCAAACCCTTTGGATAACATCGCTGCAGCTGCTGCACGTTTGGCCGCTTTACCCGTGGAGGAGACGTCTCCGGTGGCATTGGAGGCGCGCAGGGTCAAGGAGCTGCTTAATACGGCATTAATACAGCAGCAAGCATACTCTCATAGCAGGGAAAGGCTACATTCAACACCACGTCCCAGCCGGAGTTACACTAGGCATTGGGAGGAACCAGAAGTATCTAGCAGTGAACGCAGGCGGCATCAGCGCAGACAGGATAATCCGGCAGGCGCAGCGGCCCCAGCTCCGGATACAAACCGGGTTAGGTCAGGAGCCCGGGAGGAGGTTCGTCAAACGACGCCGGTTCACACAGCCACAGCAGAAACAAGAGTTACGACGAGTTCTTTTGGGGTGCAGTGTCTTATCCCCGCTTTACGAAGTGTTAAGTTGCCTAAGGATTTCAAAGGGCCCCGCAAGGTACCTAATTACACAGCGGATTTGGCTCCGGAAGCTTGGGTTGAAAGTTATGAGATGGCCATGGAGATGCTAGACGTGGATGAATCGGCTTGTGCAAAGTACTTTACTATGATGCTTGAGGGTACAGCCCGGACCTGGCTGAAGGGTTTACCCCCGAATTCCATCGGATCATGGGGAGAACTACGCCGACAGTTTATCAAAAATTTCAAGGATACATGCAAGCAGCCAATGTCAGTGGTGGATCTAGCAGCTTGTGTGCAAGGAGAGCAGGAGTCTACAGCTGCTTGGGTGCGGAGAGTAGCGGAGATCTTGCACTCTTCGAATAGTATCAATCCTAGTACGGCGATAGTGACTTTGGAAAACAATTGCCGGTTTGAATCTTTAAAGTTAAAGCTCGGACGGCTTAAAAGGGATTGTAATGATATGGGAACTCTCATGAGTGCTTTGGTAAAATATGGGGACTCTGATAACACCAAGTATCCAGAAGCTGAAGGAGACAAGGCGGGGAAGGTTAGCAAGTCTGGTAAACCGGCGCAAGTTAATCCGGCTACTACGAGTTTTTTGGGCAAACGGAAGGCAGAAGGTGGCTCTGACTTCGTGGCCAACACTCAAGTTCAAGGGGACTTTCAGCATGGCATGGGAAACCCACCTCCACAAACCGGCGGAGGGACTCTTAGCTGGGACCAAGAGTTAGATCAGCCTTGTCCGAAGCATGGCACGAGAAATCGACCGGCAAAGCACACCATAAGAGAGTGCAGGCCCCTTATGAAAGCAATGGCAAGCCACTTTAATCCTCATGACAGGTCTCCAAATGGCGGTTCAGGTCCTGGGTTTTATGGTCCGGGTCATCAGGGGAGCAGCTCCGGATCAGGATATAGGGGCAATAACAATGGTTATCAAAACCGGGCCGGTAATCAAAATAATCAAGGGAGTTACAATAACCAAGGCAGTCAGCAGCATGGCCAAGGTGGTTACAATAACCAAAGCAATCAACAGCAGGGCCAAGGGAATTACAATAATCAGGGGAATCAACAGCGTCAGCAACAGCAGCCGCAATCCGGATATCAAAGTAATCCAAAGGAATTGAGCAGTGGGCAATATCATGTCTTCACCACAAGTCTGTGTAAGCGAGATCAGAAGGTTTTGAAGCGGGCTGTTAACGCAGTTGAACCGGCAACACCGCAATTTCTGCGCTGGTCAGAGCAGCCCATTGTATGGAGTAGAGAAGACCACCCGATGCGGGTGGATAATCCGGGCCACTTAGCCTTGGTGGTGGCACCCCAGGTGGGAGGTTACAAGTTCACTAAGGTTCTCATGGACGGTGGTAGCAGTATCAATATCTTGTACTATGAGACTTTCCGTCGTATGGGTCTGACAGATAAGAAGTTAAGGCAATCAAACACAGTGTTTCATGGAGTGGTCCCAGGTAAGTCGGCTTATCCTGTTGGAAAGATTGATTTGGAAGTTACTTTTGGAGATGAGCATGATTCCAGGTCGGAGATGATAACTTTCGAAGTCGTCAAAATCAAAAGCCCTTATCACGCTCTGTTTGGAAGGACGGTTTATGCTAAGTTTATGGCTAGGCCATGTTATGTTTATCTGCAGCTTAAAATGCCGGGTCATAAGGGCACGATCACGGTTCATGGAAGTCGCAAGATAGCAGTGGAATGTGAAGAGGGAGATGCAGCCTATGCAGAAGCAGTATGTGCCACGGAAGAGTTGAAATTTTACAAAGATAATGTTGATCCGGCAGATATGACTCCGCTGAAGAAGCCAGCTACAGAGCATGATCCGGCGTTAAAGTTTAAATCAGCAGAAGAGACCAAGCAAGTTGATTTTGTGCCTGGAGATTCGTCCAAGCAGTTCACTATCAGCGCTAACCTTGATCCCAAATAGGAAAGCGCGCTCATCGAGTTCATCCGTGAGAACCGGGATATCTTTGCATGGAAACCTTCTGACATGCCAGGTATACCGAGGGAACTCGCTGAGCACAGCCTTAACATTGATCCGAAATATAAACCGGTTAAACAATACTTGCGCCGCTTCAACGAAGAGAGGCGCAAGGCTATAGGAGAAGAAGTGGCCAGGCTTTTGGCTGCCGGATTCATAGTGGAAGTTTTTCATCCGGAGTGGTTGGCTAATCCGGTGCTGGTGTTAAAGAAGAATGGGAAGTGGAGAATGTGTGTGGACTACACAGACCTCAACAAGGCTTGCCCAACTGATCCTTTTGCTCTCCCTCGCATTGATCAGATTATCGATGCCACAGCGGGATGTGAGCGGCTAAGCTTTTTGGATGCATATTCAGGGTATCACCAGATCAAAATGGCAGTTAAAGACCAAGAGAAGACAGCTTTCATAACCCCTTTTGGTGCTTTTTGCTATGTGTCTATGCCTTTTGGACTAAAGAGTGCTCAAGCAACTTATCAGCGTTGCATTCAGAATTGTCTGAAAGGGCAGATAGGGAGGAATGTTCATGCCTACGTGGATGACATCGTGGTTAAATCGAGGAAAGAGGAGACAATGATAGAGGACCTTAAGGAGACTTTTGATAATCTTCGAGCTTATAAGATGATGCTTAATCCGGAGAAGTGTGCTTTTGGTGTTTCGGCAGGCAAACTACTGGGATTCTTGGTCTCAAACAGAGGAATAGAAGCCAATCCAGAAAAAATCAAGGCCATCACATCTTTGACTAAACCGGTTTGCATCAACGATGTTCAGCGTATCGCTGGCCGGATCACAGCATTAAGCCGGTTCATCAGCCGTTTGGGAGAGAAGGCGATCCCGCTTTACCAGATGCTGAGGAAAACAGACCGGTTTATATGGAGTGATGAGGCAAACGCAGCGTTTGAGGATCTGAAACGGCAATTAGCAAAGCCGCCGGTCCTAGCTGCCCCTGTTGACAAGGAGCCGTTGTTGTTATACATCGCTGCCAATGCACGGGTAGTCAGCGTCGCAATCGTGGTTGAGCGTAAGGAAGCAGGGAAGGAATACCCGGTTCAGCGCCCGGTTTACTACGTGAGTGAAGTACTCATTGAATCCAAGCAAAGGTACCCTCATTGGCAGAAGTTGGTATATGGTGTGTTTATGGCAAACCGGAAGTTGAAGCACTATTTCCAAAGTCATCCAATAACTGTGGTTAGTTCAGCACCGTTGGGGGACATAATCCAAAACAGGGAGGCTACAGGTAGAGTGGCGAAGTGGGCCATAGAGCTCAGCCCACATGAGTTGAAGTATGTGCCACGCACCACTATAAAATCTCAGGCATTGGTGGATTTCATCAATGATTGGACAGAGTTGCAAACTCCTAAGGAGAAGCCGGATCTTACTTACTGGATGATTCACTTTGACGGTTCAAGACAATTGGAGGGCTCGGGGGCTGGAGTTGTTTTAACTTCCCCCCGAGGTGATAAATTTTGTTACGTCCTCCGCCTATTGTTTCCTTGTACTAATAATGCAGCAGAATATGAAGCATTACTTCATGGCTTGCGACTGGCAAAGGAGATGAACTTGAGCCGGGTTAAGTGCTTTGGCGACTCAGATCTGGTGGCACAGCAAGTTTCCGGCAAGTGAGATTCAAGAGATCCCCTTATGGCAGCTTATAGACGAGAGGTTGAAGCAGTCGCAGGATACTTCAAAGGATATCAGGTGGATCATATAGACCGGCGAAGGAACGAAGCGGCCGACGCTCTAAGCCGGCTGGGTTCTCAACGTAAACCGGTGCCACCAAACACTTTTTTGGATGAATTACACAGTCCTTCGGTTCAGATACCATCGGAGGAAGACCTAGCTGTTCCTGATCCGGAGGCACAGTTAGTTGCAGCGCTTCATGTTATTCCAGATTGGACGCTACCTTATTTGGCATATCTGAGCCGAGGAGAGTTACCGGACGATGAAGAAGAAGCACGACAGATAATCTGGCGTTCTAAGTCCATGACGATTGCAAACGGAGAGCTTCATCATCGCAGTACTTCTGGAGTATTTCAGCGGTGTGTGTCAGCTGAGGAAGGTTGTGAGATTCTTCGCGTGATCCATGAAGGGGATTGTGGTCATCACGCCGGTTCAAAATCATTGGTGGCTAAAGCATTTCGGCATGGTTTCTATTGGTTAACTGCTCATGCAGATGCGGCAGATCTGGTCCGGAAGTGTGATGCTTGTCAGAAATTTTCGAGGCGTGCTCTGGTTCCGGCGCAGGAGCTCCGGATGATACCAATAACTTGGCCGTTTGCGACTTGGGGGCTCGATATGGTTGGACCCTTCAAGCGATCCCAAGATCAGAAAAATCATCTACTAGTAGCAGTAGATAAGTTTACAAAATGGGTTGAAGCAGAGCCTATAAGCAAGTGTGATGCGGCAACGGCAGTCAAATTCATCAAAAAGGTAATTTTCCGGTTTGGCTTTCCACACAGCATCATCACAGACAATGGCACCAATTTATCTCAGGGTGAGATGGAAGAATTCTGTCAACGAGAACATATTCGCTTGGACGTGTCTTCTGTGGCCCACCCCCAATCCAATGGTCAGGCTGAAAGGGCAAATCAGGAGATTTTGCGAGGTATCAAGCCCCGGCTTATGACTCCTTTGCAGAGAACCCCAGGATGTTGGGTTGAGGAGTTGCCATCTGTTCTTTGGAGTATCAACACTACACCAAACCGGTCTACAGGTTACACACCTTTCTTCATGGTCTATGGTGCTGAAGCAGTCCTTCCAAGCGATATCCGTCATGATTCACCAAGGGTAACGGCTTATGTTGAAGCAGCCAACGAGAGAGCAAGGCAAGACAGTTTAGACCGGCTGGATGAAGAGCGTGATATAGCTGCGGCACGATCTGCAATTTATCAACAAGACTTACGCAGATATCATAGCCGCCGGATCAAAACAAGGACGTTCCAGGAGGGCGACTTGGTACTCTGACTCATCCAAGATCAAACAGATATGCACAAGCTATCCCCACCTTGGGAAGGGCCCTTTGTGGTCAGTAAGAATCTACACAATGGTTCATATTACTTGGTGGACGTTCGAGAACACAAGGACTCACGGACATCAGAAGAGGAGACGAAGAGGCCATGGAACATCGCCCATTTACGGCCATACTATACTTGAGCTACGAGCTCCACTGTATCCTATGTATATATTATGATTAATGAATAAACCGGCACCCTCGGTAAACCGGGGGCTCAGCCCTTTTTCCACATACAAATATCTTGTGAGGACAACCACGCAAGTTTTATCAGATATTATATTTCAACATATCGGCCGGTTTAAAGTTGATTTTTTTTTTGCAGAATATACACAGAAGCAATAAAACTCTCTAAAGAACATGAGATCATATCCGGTTCAAAGAGAGGACGCTTCAAGATTTACCCACAGGTTCGAGGAACCATGGAGGCCCTCCGAAAAGATGGATAATCCACATCCAGTGATTGGTTTATATTTACCCACAGGTTCGAGGAACCATGGAGGCCCTCTGAAAAGATGGATAATCCACATTCAGTGATTGGTTTATACTTACCCACAGGTTCGAGGAACCATGGAGGCCCTCTGAAAAGATGGATAATCCACATTCAGTGCTTGGCTAGGCCCTCTGGAAAGATGGATAATCCACATCCAGTGATTGGCTCAATTTTTTATTTGCGGTTCTATCGGCCCTCTGAAAAGATGGATAATCCACATTCAGTGATTGGCTAGGCCCTCTAGGAAAGATGGATAATCCACATCCCAGTGATTGGCTGAACCTTGCTTTGAGCCTGGCAGCTCTTAAAAAGCCTCGACTACATGGTCTTATTTGCAAAATTTGCATCTTTCGGTGTTTGTGTTTTATAACCCTTTAAACCGGAGTGGAACAACTACAGAAGCTGACCACATATCTATACAGTGAAAAGTCTGGGTCATGAATACCAACATGAATAAACCGGTGTTCATTATAATCCGGATCATATATCAGGCAACAAGCCACAAATTTCTGAACAAAGTTTTTCAGAACAAGATGAACCGGTGTCTGTTATCAAAACCCGGGTTTGTTATTGGATCCATGAAGATCTTCATCAAGAAATTTTGATATCTACCGGATTAAGAATGTTGAGCATATTTGGTCTCAGGTATAAATTTATTTCTGATATAAGTATATACTTGTTTGATATCTTGAGAGAACAATTTAATCTGTCCGGCGGTAAACCGCTAGGACATGTTTTCAGTATTACTTTTGCAGAAACAGATGATACGCAAGATAAGCAACATCAGACAATATTAAAATTAGCAAACGTCTAGCACAAGAAAGGCAGAATATCCGGATCAAAGCGGATCATGTTTTAGCTATCCTATTACAAGGCATGGCAAGTCGGACGGATTACAAAGATTGTTTGAGACTGCAATTACAACAATAAATTCTGAATTATGCTCCTTCTTGCTGAGACGGCTGGCCATCACCTTGATCCGGGATGTCTTCGTCCTCTTGAAGCGGTTGGAAGTCCGGAACACGCCAATCAATCTTCGTCAAAGCCCGGAAATACATCTCTTCGTTGATCAGCTCAGAAGGTTCGATATCTGGAGCGAAGGTATGAGGGCGAACCGGTGGGATTAAATTGACGGTGTCATAAACCGGCCGCTCCACCCGCTCATTTTGCAAGTTGTACCCCGGATGATACCTGGATAAATCGGATTCAGCTGCAAGCTTGCTGGCGAGGGGGCGCATCTCCTTCGTCAAGGCATAGAGATCCTTTGCGGTAAAAGTGGAACCGTCGTCTTTTGTGTCAGGAAATCCAGTTAAAGCTTCTTCCGGATCAAGATCCGGGACCCAGGCTTTAGCCCTGGTAAGGGCCAAGAGGGCACCACCTCGAGCAGAAGATTTTTTGACTTCTTCTAGACGCACGGGAAGAACAGATAACTTTTTCAATGTGTCTTGGATGGTCGTAGGGGCCGGTTTTCCGAAAGATGTTGCACTAATAATCCTCTGAGCGGCGGAATATAGCTGTTCGACCAAGGTGTAACATGCTTTAAGTTTCTTCCGTAGGTCATCCCCAAGATGGGAGACACGGCGCCCTGCATATAGATATTACGGTTAAACTGGCACAGATGGAAGATTACAAGGATAAAGCAGGAGTTCAGATTATACTTACCAAAGATTGCAGAGGTCATCAACTCAATTTGCTGCTTTAAACCGGTTAACTCTTCTGTAACCGGATTAAGCGCCCCTTCAGCGTCTTGAACCCTTTTCTCCAGCTCTTTCTTTTGAACCTCAAAAGTGGTCCGCTCTTCTTCAAAGAACTTTTTCAGATCTTCAGCAGTCTTTAAACTTACCTGAAGATCTTTCTTCGCTTTCGAAGCGGCAAATTCTGTCTCAGCAAGACGGCTCCGAAGTTCCTTGATCTCATCAGCGTTCCGGTTTAAGTCAGCCTGCAAGCATAATCAAGTGACAAGAAACAAAAATCAGACAAGTCTCAAGCACACAAGCAAGTTGTCTACTTGACACTTGGGGGCTAATGGATGATTGAAGTATAAGCAGAAATTTTTACAAGTATCAAATACATAAACAAGTTATCTACTTGATACTTGGGGGCTAATGTAAAGATCAATTGTTCAAACTATAAAGTTCCGGTTCACCTTCAGTATGCAGCTAAACCGGAACTTGGGGGCTGTTATGGGATAGGAGCATATCACAAGCACAAAGTCAGAAGAAAGGTTTACCTCATATTTCTCCTTCATCAAGTTAACCAAACTTGCTTCATAGTCTCGGCTGCTGTGGAGCCGGTTTAGGTACCCGGAATAGATTTCTTGGGCACTCATATCTGCAAGATTGGATATTTCAGTACTCCATTTGCCCTTCTCCTTATATAGCTTCTCTGTTTTAGCCGTATGCTTGGCTAAAACGGTGGGCTCAGCCGGAGCAACGAAAGCAGCCCCAGTCACTACAACTTCTGGAGAAGCAGGTGCAGTTGGGGGAGTCGCAGTGTGAGCCGGATTGGGAGATGCCGGATTAATTTGAGGAGAATTGACCCGGGCAGGACTTGGCGGATTGTGGACATTTTCAGCAGTAGGATTCTCGGGTACTGAGATATGATCCGTAGGCGCAGGATCTTCAAGAGGAGCTATGGGCTCGCCTTCTGGAGGAACGGTTGTTGCCGGGTCAACTGCCGGATCATCTGCAGAAGTCTCAGCAGGGGGTTTGTTTGCCTTTTGTCTTTTGCTAGGCTTCGGCTTGCTGGAAAAAAGTTTGCAGAATGAGTTAAAATTGCGAAGCAAAAAGGTAATCATAAACCGAAAATGTTAAAAAGACTTACCCTGGGACAGTTTTCAATGGGGGAAGTTGAGTAGCAGTCGATTCACCAAAGGAGGATAATGGAGTCTCCTGATAATAAGGATCAGACAGTTTAAGAGGTTTTCGGATAAGCCCGGCCTTGGGATGAAGAAGAGTCGGAGAAAGTATCACCTCAGTGCGACGCTTCCGAGCTGGAGATAGAGAAATCCCGGATGATTCCACTGCCAAGCCGCTATGGCGAGTGGTCCGGCGAAGAGCTTCATGCTGTTGTTTCTTCAAAAGAAAATTAGGATCCAATTGAGCATAAGGATGAGAAAATTGGTATTTCCGGACGGTTCGACGACTTTTTTGTGGAAGAGGTTCTGAATTGGAAGAAAGGATAGTTACCTCAACTTCGGCCGGTTTATCACCTTCTGCCAACTCCTGTGGAAAGTTATTATTAGATACATATATGAGTACAAGAAAGCAAATTCAAACAGGATTAATTCATACCTCGGAATCCGGATCATCATCCTCGGCGTGAGAGCTGGAGTCAACAGCTGCTTTTCTTTTCTTGTTAGCAAAGGTCTTCCGGCGTGCTTGTTTGCCGGTTTTCTCCTGGGGTTTTCTCTTCCAGAAAGGATCATCAGCCTATTCAAAAGAAAGAAAGACAATTGAAAGGACGGTTTAAAGGAACGGATTACAAATACAGGGCAAAGCAAAACTTACCGCAGGCAGCTTATTCTTCTTATAATACGGGGCTAACCCGACTTTGCTGCAGTCTGCTAAGGAGACGTTGAGCATCTTCTTAGATGATTCTATAACCTCCGATTCAGAGAGTTTTTCCTTGGTAAACCGTTGAGGGTCGTCCGGTTTACTAGAATATTGGCACATCAACTGCGATCGCTGACTTAAGGGAAGAATACTCCAAGAGAGCCAACAGCGCATAAAATCGGTTCCTGTTAAACCGTTGGCCATAAAAGCTTTCAACCTGGAGAGTTGGGACGCAAACCGGGTCCGTTCGACAGAGCTGAGTCGTTGTGGCAGAGGATGATCCTCCGGAATACGGTGCTCACGATAACCCGGCAGCGGGTTCTCCCCTTCAGGAGAAGTATCAACACAATAAAACCATGATTTGTTCCACTCCTTCGGGTGCGTGTGGAGAGCGGCGTGGGGAAAGACAGCGTCTCTCCTTTTCTGGATACTAACACCGCCGAGTTCCTGATGCGGTCCGCTGGTAAACTCCGTACGCCGGTTCAGGTGAAAGAAGTCCCGGAATAGATCAACAGACGGATCTTCTTGCAAATACACCTCCGAAAATACTTGGAAGTCACAGATATTTGAAATGGAGTTGGGCCCAATATCCTGAGGGTGGAGTTGGAAGGCAGCGAGAACGTCCCGGAAAAACTTTGAACCGGGGGGGGGGGTGAAGCCTCGAGATATGTGGTCAAAGAAAACAATAACCTCCCCTTGCCTAGGAGTAGGAGGGCATTCATTTCCTGGAGCCCGCCACTTCAAAACGGATCGAGGACCTAAAGTACCAATTTCAGCAATTTTGACCAAGTCTTCTTCCGTGATGATGGAAGGGACCCAATCACAAGAGACAAACTGCTTGGCCATAGCAATGGAAGGGCAAGTACTGAAAAAGATAAAGTGCAAAAAACGGATTATGCGGGTACAGTAGTATAAACCGGAAGATATCTACGAAAGTTACGCAACGGTTTAAACAGAGGACTAATGATATGGTTAAACCGGCAATAACAGGGAGCTATGTCATTACCGGTTCACGACAGCAAAAGAGGAACAGCTAAACCGTTACGTTCAACTTCAAAAAAATTACAGGAACAGGGCATAACAGTATAAACCGGAGTATACCTAATGGATCTACAAAGGAGAAGAAACAGTTTCTTTGTAAACAGCTAAAGTGGAACAGATCTGGGCGCGCAAAGAAAAGAAAAATAAAGTGCAAGAAAATACGAGAAGAAGCACAAGGGTCTTATGCGGAGCAGATAAATTTACAGGATAAGTATAAGTGGCGAGATCTAAAGCAAATACTAGTGGAAGATCTATTAACTGGGCATAAAGGTCAAAAACTTTCTACGAAGCAAGCGTTTAAGAGGAACAAGATGAAGCTTTCGTTGAAAGCCCTAATGGCGGAGGAACAGGGAAGAACCCTAGAGGATGCAGATCTATAAGAGGAAGAAAAGATGTACCTGAACAATGGAGGACATCGGCGGAGTTCTCTGGTCAAATCAGGTTGATGCAGCGGCCAGGGAGGTCTTGACTTGGCGAGGCAACGGCGGCGCTTCAAGCTCGGGCGTCAATGGCGTCTGGAAGCTCGGGCGGCAGACGGAGGAAGAAGAGGCGAGAAGAAGAAAAACGAAGGGGGACAGCGGCATTTATAAGGGAAGGACAGATGTGAAACGACAGGTGCGGGATTCGAGGGGGCAAAGATCGGATAAAGATCCCTTTGACGCCTCGATTTTCGGGATAACCATTAAACAAAGCTACAGTACAGCTCGCAGCGTTAAATGCGGAGATGATGTCACGGTCAGATTCAATGATTCTCGAAGATGACGTCAGAGCCGGTTTACAAAAATGAGAAGACACAGAAGAAAATTATGCAAGACAAGGGAGATTGATATGAACAAGTTCAAATCATTCTGGGGCCTAATGTCAGGGATATGACTAGCAGGTATGAACCGGCTAGTGTAAACCGGCTTAGTTATATTATACTTGGTTGTAATATTTAGTAAAGGCTACGGCCCATAAAATCTTAGGGCCCATGTATAGAGTTATGGTTTGTAAACCGCCAAGCGATGTAACTTGAGAGATAAGGAAGAAAGGACAGAGACCGAGGCGGACACAAGTATGAGCCGGCCTCGGGACTCTGTAAACCGGACCAGGCGTCACCTCTATATAAAGGGACGACCCGGCGACGGTTCAGGGACAAGCAAGAATCAACCCGTCGAGACTACAGGCAAGCGATCCGCTCCCTGTAAACCGACGCCCAAGCAATACCAAACCAACTAGACGTAGGCTTTTACCTTCATCGAAGGGGCCGAACTAGTATAAACTCTCTGTGTCCTTTGTGTGCTATGAACCCCTTCAAGCTAACCCGTGCGATGGTTCCATCATCAAGTCCGCTAAACCGGACATCTGCCGTGCTAATTCCACGACAATCCGCAAGCTTAGATGCTTGAGTCTCCTTGAATATTTCTTGGGGGTGCATGGGGGCATCCCCAAGCTTGAGCGTTTGACACTCCTGAATCTTTTTATCATCTTCCCTCGCACACTTGAAAACTCCCTTCATACATAACTCATCATAATCTGATTAGCGAGGTTAGTACCCATAATAAAATAATTGTTCCTTGCTGGAAATAAGGATATTCTTGAAGGTCTACTGTTTCTCAAGATTGCCAAAAGGTTTTTGCAAAGAAAAAGCAAGCTCAAGGTTTGCAAAATGAAGAAAAGGCAAAACAGGACAGCATCTGTGAAAAACAGAACAGCAGGTAGTAAATGATTTTTTCGGGGCACTTCTGCAACTCTAATCAAAAAACTCAGAACAGATGCACGAAAGACAATTGTATAGAGCACGCTGTCGAAAAAATTCAGACCAAAAAGATGATCTGGTGATTCTATACGAATTTTTCTATCCAAGGACAGAATCTGTTTCCTGGACAGCACGTCACAACTTTTGAACTTTCTTGCAATCAGAGGCTATACTTGGCACAAAGATTGAAAAGTAAAGATACAATGATGATGCTACTGTAGTAACAACATCAAGACACAACAAAAGAAAAATAAAAATTTATTCATGTGGGCTGCCTCCCAAAAGCGCTTTCTTTTATGCCTTTAAGCTAGGCATAATGCATAGAGATCAAGTTTTATCAAGAGTAAAAGAATAGCTAGCCCGTATAACGGACTCAAAAGGTAACTTAATCTTCTTTCGAGGGAAGTGTTCCATCCCTTTCTTGAGAAGAAATTGGAATTTTATATTCCCCTCTTTCATGTCAATGATAGCACCAACGGTGCGTAGAAAAGGACGTCCCAAAATAATTGGACAAGAAGGTTCACATTCAATGTCCATAATAGTAAAATCAACGGGAACGTAATTGTCATTGACAATGATAAGAACATCGTCGATCCTCCCCAAAGGTTTCTTTATGGAAGAATCAACAAGACGAACACCAAAAGAACAAGAATCAAAAGGTTTCAATTTAAGCATATCATATATTCTTTTGGGCATAACAGAGGTACTAGCTCCAACATCACATAAAGCATAGCAAGAGAAGTTATTCAACTTAATTTTAATCATAGGATCCCAACCATCTTCTTGCTTTCTAGGTATGGAGGCTTCTACTCTAAGTTTCTCCTCCCTAGCTTTGATGAGAGCATTAGTGATATGCTCTGTGAAGGCAAGGTTAAGCGTGCTAGTGAGGGGATCTCTAGACATCTTGTGAAGGAAATCAATAACTTCGGTAAGAGTGCAATTATCAAAATCAAGGTCACTACTATCAAGTAAGGTGGTAGTGGTGTCCTTTAGGTTCACTTGTTTGGTAGTTTCTATAGTCATAGCATCACCATTTAATAGGTCCAATGGGACCAGGAGTGCATTGGGTGCTAAGAGTTTGGATATCCTCAACAACTTGGATAGTTGCAACAGTGTGGTGGGTAGGAAGGTTCTTAATTCTATCTTCTTCCTCCCTTTCTCTAGCCCATCTCTCTTTAAGTTTAGCCAACATCCTAATGTTTTCATTAATTTGCACTTGAATAGCATTCATAGGAGTGACCTTCCTCTCCTCAAGAGGAGAAGTTTTAATTTTAAGCAATTCTACCTCATTGGCTAAATTGTCTACCTTCGAAGAGAGATCATCTAGTTTGTTTAGTTTTTCTCCTACACTCTTATTAAAGGCTTTTTGGGTAGTGATGAAATCCTTAAGCATAATCTCTAGTTCAGTAGTGGAGTTCTTGGTGCTAGGATAAGCATTGTTGTTCCCATAAGAATAAGAGGGGAACGGTCTAGGATTGCTACCAAAATTACTCCTATAAGCATTGTTGTTAAAATTGTTTCTAGAGATAAAGTTCACATCTACTTGTTCTTGAGCAATCAAAGAATTTAAAGGAACATCACGAGGATCAACAGAAGATTGCTTCGAAAGTAGGGACATGATCAAGTCAACTTTTTCATTTAGGGAGGAAATCTCCTCGACAGAGTTTACCTTCCTACCTGTTGGAGCGCGTTCGGTGTGCCATTGGGAATAGTTGGTCATCATCTCATCGAGAAGCTTCGTGGCAGCACCAAGTGTAGTTGACATAAAGGTTCCTCCCGCGGCCGAATCTAACGAGTTCCGCGAGGTAAAGTTCAAGCCTGCATAAAAAGTTTGGATAACCATCCAAGTAGTCAAACCGTGAGTAGGGCAGTTCTTGACAAGAGATTTCATACGTTCCCAAGCTTGGGCAACGTGTTCATTATCCAATTGTTTAAAATTCATTATGTTACTTCTTAGTTGGATAATTTTAGCAGGTGGATAGTATTTTCCAATAAAAGCATCTTTGCACTTGTCCCATGAATCTATGCTATTTCTAGGCAAAGACTGAAACCAAATTTTAGCTCCTCCTCTCAAGGAGAAAGGAAAAGGCTTAAGCTTAACAATATTACCATCTATTTCTTGGTACTTTTGCATATCACAAAGTTCAACAGAATTGTTCAAGTGTAAAGCAGCATCATCTCCAGCACCGGAGAATTGATCTTTCATAACTAGATTCAGTAAAGCAGGTTTAATTTCATACGAAGGTGCTGAAGTGGCAGGTGTAGTGATAGGCGTGCAGATAAAGTCATCGTTGTTGTGACTAGTGAAGTCACACAACTTGGTGTTCTCGGTGGAACCCATAGCAGCAAGCAAGCAAGATAACTATTTTTGTGATTTTCGATAAAAGATACTAAATCAAAAAACTGAAAGGTAAACTAACAAGACTAAAAAGCAAAGGTAAAAGATAGCGTGCAACTCCCCTATCTTGAAGAGTGGAGTCCCCGGCAACGGCGCCAGAAAACTTTGCTTGATGGCTTCTTGCCCCTCGTTGGTTACCCCAAGTGGAAGGTTTGAGATGCAGTGTAGCGGAAGTTTTCCCTTGGCAAAGATACCAAGGATCGATTTCCCCTGAGACTCCCAGTTTCAACAAGAAGGTGTCAACTGCTAACGGCGCCAGATATTAGCAATCAACGTGGACATGCACACAGATACAAATAACTTTGCTCCCAACGAGTACAGAGAGGTTGTCAATCCCTCCGGCCTTGTCGTTTACAAAGGATCAAACGCAAATGATAATAGTGATAGGTAATGTTGCAAATAGTAAGTAAAAGCGGAAAGTAAATAGCGGATGTGATCAATGATGGTAATATGGACCGGGGTCCCATGATGTTCACTAGTGATGTCTCTCTCCCAAAAGACGATAAAACAGCTATGTGAGGTAAACGAATTACAGCTGGGCAATTGACATAATTATGTGCGCAAACCAATGCTAAGTATGTTGCAAGAAAGGTAGAGGTTCAAAGCATGGGCGGTACGCCAAGGCAAGTAGACCGAAATCTATCTGCATCTACTACTAATCATCCACCTTGAGATATCTATCCAGAACATCTCGCTGGTATTAAGTTGCGAGTCCCACCCATAGTGTAAACTCAAAGCAACAGACAACTGCATTAAAAGAACTTTGCATAAAGTAAACAATCCTTGCACCCGCGGGCACAAGCACCGTTGTTTTCCCCCTTGTGGCAACAGCACATCCCCTAGACTCATGTTTCTGTCACTCAAGCTAGTCATCGAGGGGCATGAACCCACAATCAAGCATAACGATCCCTCTTGGAGTCACTACCTACTACTTGGCCAAAGCAATAAATAACAACGGAGAACATGCAAGAATTACTTACGAACATAAATATAAAAGAGGTAAATCAAATATATTACTCAAACACAATCTGAACATAATCTCACAATCCATCGGATCCCAGCAAACTCATCATAGCAACAGCATAAGGATTACATATGTGCCTCGATCATGTAGAGCACCTCACGAGGACTAATTAGTGAAGCACAAGAACGGGAGGAGAACATCACATAGCTACTGGTCATGGACCCATGGTCCAAGGGAGACTACTCACAACTCATCCGGGAGGCGTCCATGGTGGTGGAGAGGCTCCCGGTGGTGATCCTCCCCTCCGACAGGGTGCCGGGAAGAGTTCTCCTGGTGCTCCCGATCATGGAAACGCGGCGGCGGCAGAACAGAGATGAGATCGCGAAAAAGGGTTCCCGTCTCGAGGGTTTCGGGACACGATATAAATATATGCCAAAGGGGGGCATCAGCGGAGGCCTGGGGGCCCAGGCGCCCCCCCCCCCCCCCG
>LR738712.1:819258490-819296354 GCA_902687465.1 Secale cereale | reverse complement strand
CCCCCGGCGCGGCCAGGAGGGGGGCCGCGCCACCAGGGCGCCTGGAGCCCTGGTGGCCCCCCTCCGGCCCTACTTCGGCTGCCGGGAAGCTTCTGGAACGCTGATTTTTTTATATAATTTTTCCGGGATTTTTCTGGCAGTTTACGTAATGGGAAAACCTGAAATACAAAAACAGCAGAAAACAAAAACTGGCACTGGGGTGCACTGAGTTAATAGGTTAGTCCAAATATGATCAAAAGTGTATGGAAGTGTATAAATATCATAGCAATATCACCCAAAAGAGGCATGGAGCAAGCAGAAATTATAGATACGTTTTGGACGTATCAGCTGGCTTTTTTTTAACACAACCAGCAGCAAAATAAAATAAATAAAATAATACACACAGTATAAAATCTAGATAAAAATACCTAGGCACACAGAAGAAATAGCCCTATCTATATAAACTACAGGAACACTAGTTCCAAAGCTAATGCAATTTTATAAAATGATTTTGATGCATTTGGCCACTTAAACAGCAAATAAAACCACAAATAAAATATTTTGGAGATTGAAAAAAATTACCAGAACATAACAAATCAACTGGAAACATTATTCTGCACATTATGAACATTTTTAAATATAGGGGAGAAGTCATGTTATCTCCACTCCAATAAATTGCCTTTAGTTGCATAATGAAAAGAATATTGCAGAAAGACAAATAATGCAATAAAAATATGATATGCAAGTGAATGTTCTATTAACATCCAAATTAGGAAAATTGGGATGTTACAAACCTGCCCCCCTTAAGATGAATCTCGCCCTCGAGATTCGGGCTGGCTAGGAAATAGGTGTGGGTGCTCCTGCCTGAGATCTTCCTCTCGTTCCCAGGTAGCTTCTTCCTCTGTATGATGATCCCACTGAACCTTGCATAATTTAATTGTCTTGGTTTGAGTAACTCTCTCTGCTGTCTCCAGAATCTTAACAGGCTTCTCCTCATATGTCAAATCACTCTCCAACTGAATTGCATCAAGTGGCACTGTGTCCCTCAATGGAGCATCCATCATCTCTGCGTGGCACTTCTTCAACTGAGATACATGAAACACATTATGAACTCCAGACAAAGATTCTGGCAACTCCAGCTGATAAGCTACCTCTCCTCTACGCTCCAAGATCCTGTAAGGCCCCACGAAACGTGGTGCTAACTTACCCTTAATGCCAAACCTCTTAATTCCACGAAGTGGTGAAACTCGAAGATATGCACGGTCTCCTACCTCATATGTCACCTCTTTGCGCTTTGCATCTGCATAACTCTTCTGTCTGGACTGAGCTATCTTCAACCTGTCACGAATCAACTTGACCTTCTCCTCAGCATCTCTAATCAAGTCTGGTCCAAAGAACTGTCGCTCTCCAGCCTCATCCCACATCAACGGTGTCCTGCACTTCCTGCCATACAATACCTCAAACGGTGCCATCTTCAGACTAGCCTGATAACTGTTATTATAGGAGAACTCTGCATAAGGTAAAATATCATCCCAACTGGACCCATAGTCCAAAACACAAGCTCTCAACATATCCTCCAAAATCTGATTTACCCTCTCTGTCTGCCCATCAGTCTGTGGATGGAAAGCTGTACTGAACTCCAGCCTGGTGCCCAAGGACTCATGCAACTGACGCCAAAATTTAGAGGTGAACTGAGTACCTCTATCAGACACTACCTTCCTTGGAACTCCATGCAGACAAACAATTTTAGACATATAAACTTTAGCTAGCTGAGCACTGGTATAGGTAGTCTTTACTGGAATGAAGTGAGCAACCTTAGTCAAATGATCAACAATCACCCAAATAGAATCATAACCTGACCGAGTCCTGGGTAAACCTGTAATGAAATCCATACCAATCTGATCCCATTTCCACTCAGGTATAGGCAATGGCTGTAACAAACCTGTTGGCCTCTGATGTTCTGCTTTAACTCTCTGGCACACATCACATGTTGCAATATATCCAGCAATCTCCCTCTTCAGGCTAGGCCACCAAAATCTTTCCCTCAAGTCCAAATACATCTTAGTATTACCTGGGTGAATAGAATAAGGTGAATCATGTGCCTCCTGAAGAATCAACTTCCTGATGTCTGCATCTTGCGGTACACAAACACGCTTCTCAAACCATATGGTCCCATGTTCATCCTCATGGAAACCTTCTGCCTTACCTTTAGTCATATTCTCTTTTATTGCAGCAATCTCTTTATCACCCTTTTGAGCTTCCCTGATCCTGTCAAGCAAGGTAGGCTTTACCTCAAGTGTTGCCAAATATCCCTTAGGAACCATCTCCAACCTGAGATCCCTGAACTGATCACATAACTCTTGTGGCATATCACTAATATCAACTGCATTAACATGGCTCCTATGACTCAATGCATCAGCAACAACATTAGCCTTACCAGGATGATACTGCACATTTAAATCATAATCCTTAATAAGCTCCAACCATCTCCTCTGCCTAAGGTTCAAATCTTTCTGAGTAAAAATATACTTCAAGCTCTTATGATCAGTAAATATATCACAATGATTACCAATAAGATATTGCCTCCAAGTTTTCAATGCATGCACAACTGAGGCTAACTCCAAATCATGTGTAGGATAATTATGCTCATGATTCTTAAGCTGACATGAAGCATATGAAACAACTTTACCTTCCTGCATCAGAACACTCCCAAGTCCCTGACGAGAAGCATCACAATATACCTGGAAGTCCTTATGTATATCAGGCAGAATCAAGACTGGTGCTGTAACCAAACGATGCTTCAATTCCTGAAAGCTGGCTTCACATTCATCAGTCCAAGCAAACTTCTTCTCCTTCTTCAACAATTCAGTCATAGGCTTTGCAATTTTAGAAAAGTTCTCAATAAACCTCCTATAATAACCTGCAAGGCCTAAAAAGCTGCGAATCTCCCCAACTGTTGTGGGTGCCTCCCACTCTGTAACTGCAGCAACCTTAGATGGATCAACTACAACTCCATCACCTGACACAACGTGTCCAAGGAATGCTACCTCATCCAGCCAAAATTCACATTTGCTGAACTTGGCATACAACTGATGTTCCCTCAGCTTCTCCATCACCAAACGCATATGTACCTCATGCTCTTGCTTATTCTTGGAGAACACCAATATATCATCAATGAAAACAACCACAAATTTATCCAAGTACTCCATAAACACCTTGTTCATCATATTCATGAAGTATGTAGGAGCGTTAGTCAATCCAAATGACATAACAGTATATTCATACAACCCATACCTGGTAGTAAAAGCAGTCTTTGGAATATCTTGCTCACGAATCTTTAATTGATGATAACCAGAACGAAGATCAATCTTAGAAAACACAGTAGCTCCCTCCAACTGGTCAAACAAATCATTTATCATAGGCAAAGGATACTTATTCTTAATGGTTACCTCATTCAAAGAACGATAATCAACACACATCCTCAAGGTACGATCCTTCTTCTCCACAAACAAAACTGGAGCTCCCCAAGGTGATGAACTTTGGCGAATAAATCCTTGTTCCTGCAATTCCCTTATCTGCTTCTTCAATTCCTCCAACTCCTGAGGAGGCATTCTATACGGTCTCTTTGCAATAGGTCCAGTGCCTGGTATTAAATCAATAAGAAACTCAATATCTCTGTCTGGTGGCATACCTGGCAACTCCTCTGGAAACACATCTGGGTAGTCCCTCACAACTGGCACATCTTCCAGACTACCCCCCTTAAGAGAGTTCACTTGCACCTGATTATGCTTATACTTACATACATATCTGATCCTCTTACCTCCTGGTGCACTGAGAGTAATAGATCGACTGGCACAATCAATAAGACCTTTATATTTAGTCAACCAGTCCATACCCAAAATAACATCAATACCCTGTGACTTCAATATAACCAAATCTGTGGGAAAAACATGCTTCCCAATGGACAAAGGCATCTGAAAACATCCCAAACTTGCTGCCATCTCAGCCCCCGGAGAACTTACTAGAATAGGTGTCTTAAGCGCTACGGTAGGCAACTTATGTTTATCCACAAATACCCGTGAGATGAATGAATGCGATGCACCAGAATCAAAAAGAACAAGTGCAGGTACCGAATTAATCAAGAACTTACCAATCACGGCATCAGGTTCATCATAAACCTCCTCCACATTAACATGGTTAACATGACCCTTTTGGAAGGGGTTTGGCTTGCTGACTCCAGAATTTCCATTACCGTTCTTGCTCTCTGGGCAAGCGTTGGAGTAGTGGCCCATCTGCCTACACTTATAGCACTGAACCTGGCTAATGTCCCTCTGCACAGGCACACTCTGGTGGCTCTGGTTATTACTCCCTCCATTACCATTACCATTACCTTTGACATTGCCATTGTTACTCTTGTGCCCATTGTGATTATGATGGCCATTATGGTTGTGGCCATTCCCTCCGTGATGATTATGTCCATTACCTCCATGATGATGATGATGCCCATTACCTCCATTACCCTGATATGAAGTGCGTGGCTTATGTTGTGGTCCTGAATTATACCTGTTATTGTTGTTGTACTTCCTCTTGCGATTCTCTATGGCCTGATGCTTCCCTTCTAGCATAATAGCCTTATCAATCAGCTGCTGACAATTATCAAAAGTGGCCACTGTCAATTGAAGGCTCAACTCATCATTTAGGCCCTCCAAGAATTTCTCCTGCCTAGCTGCATCAGTGTTAACATCATTAGGAGCATAGCGTGCAAGATTATTAAATTCATCCACATACGCATTAACTGTGCGTCCTCCCTGACGAAAACTGCGAAACTCCTTCTTTTTCAGACTCATAGCACCAGCAGACACATGTGCAGCACGAAAAGCAGTCTGAAACTGAGTCCAAGTGATACCAGCAATGGGATAAGAGACCAAGTAGTTGTCCCACCAAGCTGCGACAGGACCCTCCAACAAATGTGCGGCAAACCTCACCCTCTCTACATCTGTGCATCCAACCGTCTCCAGGTTCTTATTGACTCCACGGAGCCAATCATCAGCCACAATAGGTTCAGGGGAACTGGAGAACCTCTGAGGATTCAACCTCAGGAACCTGGTAAGCATATCCACGGGTGGCGAGTTGTTGTTGTTGTTGTTCTGGTTCTGCACAAGCAACTGGATCAACTGCGTCTGCCCCTGAAGCAACAGCTGAATGTATGGCGGTATGTCATTGCCATTGTTCTCTCCTCCTGCAGCATTGCGCCTATTCTCACGCCTCGGCGGCATCTGGTGGGCAAGCATAGAAGAGTTTTAGATATAATAGGGCCAAAGCTATAAATATAAATATATTCTACCCATATGCATGTTGGGGAACGTAGTATTTTAAAATTTTCCTACGATCACGCAAGATCTATCTACCAGATGCATAGCAACGAGAGGGGAGAGTGTGTCTACGTACCCTCGTAGACCGGGAGCGGAAGCGTCAAGTGACGCGGTTGATGTTGTCGAACTTCTTCGCGATCCAACCGATCAAGCACCGAACGTACGGCACCTCCGCGTTCAGCACACGTTCAGCTTGATGACGTCCCACGAGCTCTTGATCCAGTTGAGCTTCACGGGAGAGTTTCATCAGCACGACGGCGTGGTGACGGATATGATGTGTTCACCGGCGCAGGGCTTCGCCTAAGCTCCGCGACGGTACGACCGAGGTGTGATTCTGTGGAGGGGGGCACCGCACACGGCTAAAACAATTCAACTTGTGTGTCTTTGGGTGCCCCCCTGCCCCCGTATATAAAGGAGCAAGGGAGGAGGGCCAGCCAACTCTCTATGGTGCGGCCAGGGAAGGGACTCCTACTAGGAATAGGATTGCAATCCTATTCCTAGTAGGATTCACCGAAAGGAAGAAGGGGGAAAGGAATAGGAGAGGTGGCGCCCCCCCAATCCTAGTCCAACTAGGATTCCTAGGTGGGGGCGCCGGCCAGCCCTATGGGCTGCCTCTCTCTTACCCTTTAGGCCCACTATGGACCATCCCCTCTCGTAGGGGGTTCCGGTAACCCCCTCCGGAAATCCCGATAAATCCGAAACTTTTCCGGTATACTTCCGGTGTCCGAATATAGCCGTCCAATATATCAATCTTTATGTCTCGGACATTCCGAGACTCCTCGTCATGTCCGTGATCTTATCCGGGACTCCGAACTACCTTCGGTACATCAATACTCAAAAACTCATAATACCGATCGTCATCAAACGTTAAGCGTGCGGACCCTACGGGTTCGAGAACTATGTAGACATGACCGAGACTCATCTCTGGTCAATAACCAATAGCGGAACCTGGATGTTCATATTGGCTCCTACATATTCTACGAAGATCTTTTATCGGTCAGAACCGCATAACAACATACGTTGTTCCTTTTGTCAAACGGTATGTTACTTGCCCGAGATTCGATCGTCGGTATCTTTATACCTAGTTCAATCTCGTTTACCGGCAAGTCTCTTTACTCGTTCCGTAACACATCATCTCGTGACTAACTCATTAGTCTTTTGCTTGCAAGGCTTATTGTGATGTGTGTTACCGAGAGGGCCCAGAGATACCTCTCCTACACTCGGAGTGACAAATCCTAATCTTGATCTATGCCAACACCACGAATACTTTCGGAGACACCTGTAGAGCATCTTTATGATCACCCAGTTACGTTGTGACGTTTGATAGCACACAAGGTGTTCCTACGGTATTCGGGAGTTGCATAATCTCATAGTCATAGGAACATGTATAAGTCATGAAGAAAGCAATAGCAGTTAAACTAAACGATCATAGTGCTATGCTAACGGATGGGTCTTGTCCATCACATCATTCTCCTAATGATGTGATCCCGTTGATCAAATGACAACTCATGTCTATGTCTAGGAAACATAACCATCTTTGATCAATGAGCTAGTCTAGTAGAGGCATACTAGGGACATATTGTTTTGTCTATGTATCCACACATGTACTAAGTTTCCGGTTAATACAATTCTAGCATGAATAAAAGACATTTATCATGATATAAGGAAATACAAATAACATCTTTATTATTGCCTCTAGGGCATATTTCCTTCAGTCTCCCACTTGAACTAGAGTCAATAATCTAGATTACAAAGTGATGATCCTCACACCCATGGAGTCTTGGTGCTGATCATGTTTTGCCCGTGGAAGAGGCTTAGTCAACGGGTCTGCAACATTTAGATCCGTATGTATTTTGCAAATCTCTATGTCTCCCTCCTTGACTAGATCGCGGATGGAATTGAAGCGTCTTTTGATGTGCTTTGTTCTCTTGTGAAACCTGGATTCCTTCGCCAAGGCTATGGCTCCAGTGTTGTCACAAAAGATTTTCATTGGGCCCGATGCACTAGGTACTACACCTAGATCGGATATGAACTCCTTCATCCAGACTCCTTCATTTGCTGCTTCCGAAGCAGCTATGTATTCCGCTTCACACGTAGATCCCGCCACGACGCTCTGCTTGGAACTGCACCAACTGACAGCTCCACCGTTCAATAAAAATACATATCCGGTTTGTGACTTTGAGTCATCCGGATCAGTGTCAAAGCTAGAATCGACGTAACCGTTTACGACGAGCTCTTTGTCACCTCCATATACGAGAAACATATCCTTTGTTCTTTTCAGATACTTTAGGATGTTTTTGACCGATGTCCAGTGATCCACTCCTGGATTACTTTGGTACCTCCCTGCTAGACTTATAGCAAGGCACACATCAGGTCTGGTACACAGCATTGCATACATGATAGATCCTATGGCTGAGGCATAGGGAATGACTTTCATTTTCTCTCTATCTTCTGCAGTGGTCGTGTTGGGGAACGTAGTATTTTAAAATTTTCCTACGATCACGCAAGATCTATCTACCAGATGCATAGCAACGAGAGGGGAGAGTGTGTCTACGTACCCTCGTAGACCGGGAGCGGAAGCGTCAAGTGACGCGGTTGATGTTGTCGAACTTCTTCGCGATCCAACCGATCAAGCACCGAACGTACGGCACCTCCGCGTTCAGCACACGTTCAGCTTGATGACGTCCCACGAGCTCTTGATCCAGTTGAGCTTCACGGGAGAGTTTCGTCAGCACGACGGCGTGGTGACAGATATGATGTGTTCACCGGCGCAGGGCTTCGCCTAAGCTCCGCGACGGTACGACCGAGGTGTGATTCTGTGGAGGGGGGCACCGCACACGGCTAAAACAATTCAACTTGTGTGTCTTTGGGTGCCCCCCTGCCCCCGTATATAAAGGAGCAAGGGAGGAGGGGCCGGCCAACTCTCCTGGTGCGGCTAGGGAAGGGATTCCTACTAGGAATAGGATTGCAATCCTATTCCTAGTAGGATTCACCGAAAGGAAGAAGGGGGAAAGGAATAGGAGAGGTGGCGCCCCCCCAATCCTAGTCCAACTAGGATTCCTAGGTGGGGGCGCCGTCCAGCCCTATGGGCTGCCTCTCTCTCACCCTTTAGGCCCACTATGGACCATCCCCTCTCGTAGGGGGTTCCGGTAACCCCCTCCGGCATTCCCGATAAATCCGAAACTTTTCCGGTATACTTCCGGTGTCCGAATATAGCCGTCCAATATATCAATCTTTATGTCTCGGACATTCCGAGACTCCTCGTCATGTCCGTGATCTCATCCGGGACTCCGAACTACCTTCGGTACATCAATCCTCAAAAACTCATAATACCGATCGTCATCAAACGTTAAGCGTGCGGACCCTACGGGTTCGAGAACTATGTAGACATGACCGAGACTCATCTCTGGTCAATAACCAATAGCGGAACCTGGATGTTCATATTGGCTCCTACATATTCTACGAAGATCTTTTATCGGTCAGAACCGCATAACAACATACGTTGTTCCTTTTGTCAAACGGTATGTTACTTGCCCGAGATTCGATCGTCGGTATCTTTATACCTAGTTCAATCTCGTTGCCGGCAAGTCTCTTTACTCGTTCCGTAACACATCATCTCGTGACTAACTCATTAGTCTTTTTTGCTTGCAAGGCTTATTATGATGTGTGTTACCGAGAGGGCCCAGAGATACCTTTCCGACACTCGGAGTGACAAATCCTAATCTTGATCTATGCCAACACCACGAATACTTTCGGAGACACCTGTAGAGCATCTTTATGATCACCCAGTTACGTTGTGACGTTTGATAGCACACAAGGTGTTCCTACGGTATTCGGGAGTTGCATAATCTCATAGTCATAGGAACATGTATAAGTCATGAAGAAAGCAATAGCAGTTAAACTAAACGATCATAGTGCTATGCTAACGGATGGGTCTTGTCCATCACATCATTCTCCTAATGATGTGATCCCGTTGATCAAATGACAACTCATGTCTATGGCTAGGAAACATAACCATCTTTGATCAATGAGCTAGTCTAGTAGAGGCATACTAGGGACATACTGTTTTGTCTATGTATTCACACATGTATTAAGTTTCCGGTTAATACAATTCTAGCATGAATAATAAACATTTATCATGATATAAGGAAATAAATAATAACTTTATTATTGCCTCTAGGGCATATTTCCTTCAATGCATATATGATCAAGGCAATAAAACACAACAACGAATAACACAAACAAACAAACAGACAAACAATCACAATAATATAGTAGTATATATATATATGCATATATAGTCAAATAACTTTGACGAGATAAAATTTAACAAGCAAGCTACCAATCAAGCAAACAATCTAGTATCTTCATACCACGAAAGTGGACATAATCAGATACGCTAACACGATAACGTTGCAAAACAAAACAAGCATATATGGTGGTCTCAGCACTAGTTCCTACTTAACTGTTCAAGATACTTGAGGGGATGAACTAATAAACAGTAAGAAGTATAACTAGTTTATAAAATAATTTTCACTCCTATGGTTTTTCTAATCCATTTTCTAGGGTCACGTCCTACAGTCAACACACTGCTCTGATACCATCTGTAACGACCAAACCTCGAAGGATTTGAGTCTCTGTGCTTACCGTGCTAGTCCCTGGATCGAACTCGCTAGCACACACAGTATAGATGAATACCAGAATACAAGTGCATCATTTATTACAACGTATGATCCATAGTATATAAAATAAAACAATCTGCATAGCTCATGGCTAGCTATTATTCAATCACACAGCGGAAAGTAGCAGAAAATAACGATGAGTCCCATCATAGCCCAACTGGCGATGCTGAGTGCAGACTCGCGATCCTAACGGTACCTTACTCCTCGTCTGAAAATCCTGCAACATGAGACGTTGCAGCCGTATAGGTCAATACATTGAATGTATTGGCAAGTTACACAGGAGAAGTAATAAAGCAGACCTACATGTATATGCATAGAACAACAAAGGAAGGCTTGGGGGTTTATTTTGCAGAAAGCTGATTTTGTCCTCATAACTACCTAATAGTCAAATTTTTCATTTAGTTCCTTTAATACTACAATTGAATGCACAAGGTTGAGTTGGCAAAATCAACTCCAACCTACCCATTTATTAAGTTGCCCACAAATATTATTAAGTGTCACATCTGTCAAGATCATCCAACAACTGTAATGGCATAGTCGCTCAAATTACCCATAACCAGGGGCACGGCTAATCATGATTAGTTTTATCACTCTGCAGAGTTTTGCACACTTTACCCACTAGACTCAACCCGAAGATTGAGACGAAGCCTTTCAGAAGTAGTCACCTCCACCCCCGGCAGCCGGTACACCTATCCATATCTACATCTGCTAGCATACCTGGGCGAGGATCCCACAACCTACTCAACTAAGCCAGAGCCCATATAGCTAGTGGTCGCGCATGGAAGCTACTAGTCATTAAGTCTGTCTGATCTTTTTGAGCCTGGGCGGCCGTCCACTTACATTCAGAGGGTATAAACCATGATGTTCTTAAGACCACCCATCAATACCACTTCCGCCCAGAGGTGAGTTAAGTCCTGAATTACTACTCAGTTTGTTAAATTTTAATAATCCTCACATAAGCTCAATGTATACAGGAACCAACCCCGTCTACCAGCATAGCAAAACTATACCTAACACGATTTGCAAAAGACGGGAGATAGCTCAATGATACGTCCAAAACGTATCTATAATTTCTGCTTGCTCCATGCCTCTTTTGGGTGATATTGCTATGATATTTATACACTTCCATACACTTTTGATCATATTTGGACTAACCTATTAACTCAGTGCACCCCAGTGCCAGTTTCTGTTTTCGGCTGTTTTTGTGTTTCGGGTTTTCACATTACGAGAACTGCCAGGAAAAATCCAGAAAAATTATATAAAAAATCAGTGTTCCAGAAACTACCGTGCGCCCGAAGGACAGCCGGGGGGGCCACCAGGGCTCCAGGCGCCCTGGCGGCGCGCCCCCCCTGGACCGCGCCCGGGGGGCGCCTGGGCCCCCCGAGGCTCCTCCGATGCCCCCCTTTGGCATATATTTAAAGCGTCTCCCGAAACCCTCGAGGGAGAAACTCTTTTCGCGATCTCATCTCTGTTCCGCCGCCGCCGCCGCTTCCAAGATCGGGAGCACCAGGAGAACTCTTCCCGGCACCCTGCCGGAGGGGAGGATCACCACCGGGAGCCTCTCCACCACCATGGACGCCTCCCGGATGAGTTGTGAGTAGTCTCCCTTGGACCATGAGTCCATGACCAGTAGCTATGTGATGTTCTCCTCCCGTTCTTGTGCTTCACTAATTAGCCCTCGTGAGCTGCCCTACATGATCGAGGCACATATGTAATCCTTATGTTGTTGCTATGATGAGTTTGCTGGGATCCGATGGATTATGAGATTATGTTCAGATTGTGCTTGAGTAATATATTTGAACTACCTCTTTTATATTTATGTTCGTAAGTAATTCTTGCATGTTCTCCGTTGTTATTTATTGCTTTGGCCAAGTAATAGGTAGTGACTCCAAGAGGGAACGTTATGCTTGATTGTGGGTTCATGCCCCTCGATGACTAGTTTGAGTGACAGAAACATGAGTCTAGGAGATGTGCTGTTGCCACAAGGGGGAAAACAACGGTGCTTGTGCCCGCGGGTGCAAGGATTGTTTACTTTACGCAAAGTTCTTTTAATGCAGTTGTATGTTGCATTGAGTTTACACTATGGGTGGGACTCGCAACTTAATACCAGCGAGATGTTCTGGATAGATATCTCAAGGTGGATGATTAGTAGTAGATATTGATGGATTTCGGTCTACTTACTTTGGCGTACCGCCCATGCTTTGAACCTCAACCTTTCTTGCAATGTAGTCAGCATTGGTTTGCGCACATGGTCCTATCAATTGCCCAGCTGTAATTCGTTTACCTCACATAGCTGTTTTATCGTCTTTTGGGAGAGAGACATCACTAGTGAACATCATGAGACTCCGGTCCATATTACCATCGTTGATCACATCCGCTATTTACTTTTCGCTATTATTTACTATTGCAATTATATCTATCACTACTATCACTTGCGTTTAATCCTTTGTGAACTACAAGGCCGGAGGGATTGACAACCTCTCTGTACTCATTGGGAGCAAAGTTATTTGTATCTGTGTGCAGGTCCACGTTGATTGCTAATATCTGGCGCCGTAGCAGTTGACACCTTCTTGTTGAACCTAGGAGTCTCTGGGGATTCGATCCTTGGTATCTTTGCCAAGGGAAAAACTTCCGCAACACTACATCTCACACCTTCCACTTGGGGTAACCAACGAGGGGCGAGAAGCCTAGCAAGAGTTTTTCTGGCGCCGTTGCCGGGGACTCCACTCTTCAGGATAGGGGAGTTGCACGCTATCTTTTACCTTTGCTTTTAGTCTTGTTAGTTTACCTTTCAGTTTTCTTTATGTCTTTTCACTAGTTATGCTTATGGACAACCTTGCTATTGGATCGTTGCTTGCGGGAAGACGCCCCACACCTGTGGTGGTTGCTCCTCCCCCTACTGAAATTGTGCCCTATAAAATACCAGCTGGTATTATCAATTATGTTTTGGCTAATCGTTATGCAGGAGACAAACATCCCGGTGAACACTTGCTATATCTGTCACAATTATGTTCATTATTTAAGCTTGCAGGTGTATCAAGGGAGTTTGTCATGAGAACATTGTTCGCCGTATCACTTATAGATAAAGCTTTAGATTGGTATAAGCTTCTCGATAACTTGCACTTGCTTGATTGGCAAGAGCTTATGTCTCTCTTTTATACTAAGTTTTATCCTCTTCATGATGCTTATGTGGGGAGTAAGAGTACCTTTTTGCATGTGGATCATGGTAACAATGCTTTATGTGATGCTTATATTGTTGAGTTTATTCGTGATCCCACTGAAAATTATTATGAGAAGGGAACATATGCTTATAGATATTTCAATAATATTAAGTTCCCTCTCTTTATGTTGAAGGTTTTGAAGCTGCACTTGTTTTGTCTTCCTATGCTTATTGCTTTGTGCTTCAATGAATTATTCTATTGCAATGTTCCTATGCATAGGAAGCGTGTTAGGCTTAAAATGTGTTTGGTGCTTGCTTCTTGATGCTCTCTTTTGTTCTTCAACTCTTATTCCTACGAGAGCATCATTAAAGTCTTATGCCTATCTTAAAGGCATAAAAGAAAGCGCTTTTGGGAGGCAGCCCACATGAATAAATTTATTTTGCTTTTGTTGTGTCTTGATGTTGTTACTACAGTAGCATCATCATTGTATCTTTACTTTTCAATTTTGTGCCAAGTGTAGCCTCTGATTGCTAGAAAGTTCAAAAGTTGTGAGGTGCTGTCCAGGAAACAGATTCTGTCCTTGGATAGAAAAATTCGTATAAAATCACCAGATCATCTTTTTGGTCTGAATTTTTTCGACAGCGTGCTCTATATAATTGTCTTTCGTGCGTATGTTCTGAGTTTTTTGATTAGAGTTGCAGAAGTGCCCCGAACAAATCAATTACTACCTGCTGTTCTGTTTTCACACATTCTGTCCTGTTTTCCTTTTCCTTCATTTTGCAAACCAAGAGCTTGCTTTTTCTTTGCAAAAACCTTTTGGCAATCTTGAGAAACAGTAGACCTTCAAGAATATCTTTATTTCCAGCAAGGTATAATTATTTTTATTATGGGTACTAACCTCGCTAATCAGATTATGATGAGTTATGTATGAAGGGAGTTTTCAAGTGTGCGAGGGAAGATGATAAAAAGATTCAGGAGTGTCAAGCGCTCAAGCTTGGGGATGCCCCCATGCACCCCCAAGAAATATTCAAGGAGACTCAAGCGTCTAAGCTTGGGGATGCCCCCGTGCATCCCCTTCTCCATCAACATTATCAGTTCGTCTTTCGTTCCACTATATTTTAATCACTTCATGTGTTATGTGCTATGCTTGGAGCGTCTTGCTTTTAGTTTTCTTTAGTTTTTCATAACGAGTCGGAACTCAGCTTTCTTTATGTGGGAGAGAAACACGCTCCACTTCTACCTAGAACATAACATAGAATTTTCATGTCTATCCTTGTTGTGTGTGTTCTTTGTCTTTTAATAGCTACTATCATGTTCAGCTCTTAGCTTTCATGCTTACCTTTTCAAAGAGCTTTTGTTTAGTTGGTTGCTTGAACTCTCTTTAATTACCATGCTCACCTTATTAAGAGAGTTTGCTTCCGTTGCATTGGTTGATATGTCTATGATAAAGATGCTACGTGCATGATGGCGCTTAGTAGTTCATGTTTTCTTATGGTTAGTCTCAAATAGCTGGAGGGTTCCCAATGTGTTATTGGAATACCAACATGATTTGTTTGCCTATGATGTGGTATGGTTTAGTAATATCTTCCTTCGAGAATTTCTTTTGATTGACTTGGCGTATGCTCACGCATATTTAAGACTGTAAAGAAAGTCTGTCAAGCCTTGATGATCTTTTGTTTCTGAGTAGCGATATAACTACCATGCCTGATTCAATGTTGCTTTGTCGCTCTGCATGATTATGACCGTCATTGCTCTCTTAGTTGGTCGCTCCCAGTCTTTTGCTAACCTTCGCCTGTACTAAGCGGACTGACTGCTTGTGCATCCACATCCTTTAATCCAGTTATGCCATATGAGTCCACCATATCTTCCTACATGGTATTTACCTGCCATTCCTAACGGAGACTTGCATGTGCCATCTCAAAATTATTAAAAGCATTCTTATTTTGTGCCTCTGTTGTAAGTTCATGAGGAAGTAGTGGTTAATTCATGACCTTTTTAAGTTGGACAAGCTTCACCCCGGGATTGCATGTATAATGTGCAAACCCATAATACGAGAAGGAACTGGCATTGAGTGCGTCCGGCTCAAAAAGATAATATAACAAACAAACCCTCCTTCACGCTTTGTTCATGAGAAATCAGAAAACTTTGGCAGTGATAAACAAAGGAGATTAAGAGGATGTGATCGTCCTCATGCGGGAGTCGTTCCTCGAAACTTGTCCATCTCGAAAAGTGATTGAGTTGTCTGCTAGCATTCGTTGACGAAACATGCATGATCTAAAATAAATTATTACCTCTGTTTTAAAGCCAAGAGCTCTGGTACATGTTTTGTCTTTGTTTCCGACTACGGGTTTTCAACCTTGCCAACAAAAGCCACGGTTTGAGAGTCTCCACCTTCTTTTAAAAGCACCAACTACTGAGAGCATGATTGTCATTCTGAGTGTAATGTGCATTGTCCCAAAGTAGCATTGTCTTTTGCATGATTGTGATATCGTTTATTCTGAAATCATTGTATCTAGTCATCACTTAAACCTTGGAGGTGCCCCTGCATTTATGTTTTGCTTCACTAAAGGGGGCAAGCTAGATATCACTTTATCTTATTTGCACATCATGTTCATTGCAAATCTATTTGATGTTTCAGTATCATATTGTAAAACTTTCAGTCCTTTGTGATTTTCTCATGAGGCAACTTAATTACTATAGATTCATTGTCTCAGTAAGCTTTTGTCATATGACTATGAAAAAGTCCTATATGGTTAATAGCATGTCACCACAAAAATTATTCTTGTTATCATTTACCTACTCGAGGACGAGCAGGAATTAAGCTTGGGGATGTTGATACGTCCAAAACGTATCTATAATTTCTGCTTGCTCCATGCCTCTTTTGGGTGATATTGCTATGATATTTATACACTTCCATACACTTTTGATCATATTTGGACTAACCTATTAACTCAGTGCACCCCAGTGCCAGTTTCTGTTTTCGGCTGTTTTTGTATTTCAGGTTTTCACATTACGAGAACTGCCAGGAAAAATCCAGAAAAATTATATAAAAAATCAGCGTTCCAGAAACTACCGTGCGCCCGAAGGACAGCCGGGGGGGGGGGCACCAGGGCTCCAGGCGCCCTGGCGGCGCGCCCCCCCTGGGCCGCGCCGGGGGGGGGCGCCTGGGCCCCCCGAGACTCCTCTGATGCCCCCCTTTGGCATATATTTAAAGCGTCTCCCGAAACCCTCGAGGGAGGAACTCTTTTCGCGATCTCATCTATGTTCCGCCGCCGCCGCCGCTTCCAAGATCGGGAGCACCAGGAGAACTCTTCCCGGCACCCTGCCGGAGGGGAGGATCACCACCGGGAGCCTCTCCACCACCATGGACGCCTCCCGGATGAGTTGTGAGTAGTCTCCCTTGGACCATGAGTCCATGACCAGTAGCTATGTGATGTTCTCTTCCCGTTCTTGTGCTTCACTAATTAGCCCTCGTGAGCTGCCCTACATGATCGAGGCACATATGTAATCCTTATGCTGTTGCTATGATGAGTTTGCTGGGATCCGATGGATTATGAGATTATGTTCAGATTGTGCTTGAGTAATATATTTGATCTACCTCTTTTATATTTATGTTCGTAAGTAATTCTTGCATGTTCTCCGTTGTTATTTATTGCTTTGGCCAAGTAATAGGTAGTGACTCCAAGAGGGAACGTTATGCTTGATTGTGGGTTCATGCCCCTCGATGACTAGTTTGAGTGACAGAAACATGAGTCTAGGGGATGTGCTGTTGCCACAAGGGGGAAAACAACGGTGCTTGTGCCCGCGGGTGCAAGGATTGTTTACTTTACGCAAAGTTCTTTTAATGCAGTTGTCTGTTGCATTGAGTTTACACTATTGGTGGGACTCGCAACTTAATACCAGCGAGATGTTCTGGATAGATATCTCAAGGTGGATGATTAGTAGTAGATATTGATGGATTTCGGTCTACTTACTTTGGCGTACCGCCCATGCTTTGAACCTCAACCTTTCTTGCAATGTAGTCAGCATTGGTTTGCGCACATGGTCCTGTCAATTGCCCAGCTGTAATTCGTTTACCTCACATAGCTGTTTTATCGTCTTTTGGGAGAGAGACATCACTAGTGAACATCATGAGACTCCGGTCCATATTACCATCATTGATCACATCCGCTATTTACTTTTCGCTATTATTTACTATTGCAATTATATCTATCACTACTATCACTTGCGTTTAATCCTTTGTGAACTACAAGGCCGGAGGGATTGACAACCTCTCTGTACTCGTTGGGAGCAAAGTTATTTGTATCTGTGTGCAGGTCCACGTTGATTGCTAATATCTGGCGCCGTAGCAGTTGACACATTCTTGTTGAACCTAGGAGTCTTTGGGGATTCGATCCTTGGTATCTTTGCCAAGGGAAAAACTTCCGCAACACTACATCTCACACCTTCCACTTGGGGTAACCAACGAGGGGCGAGAAGCCTAGCACTCAACAATATAACTCAAATTATAACAATCCTATAATGCATAAATTTGTAGTGTGGCATAACCTACAATGCATAGGAACACAATAGGTAAAGGATGATCAACATGTAACTTGCCTTGGTTCTGGTTCAAAAAGTCACACTCCTGACAATAACTCGCGTCGCACTCCGGACAATCTACACGTTTCACACAATTCAACAAATCAATCACCGAAACTCAAATAAAACCAAAATAAAGCCAACAGCAAGAAAATCATTTTTAAATTCAACAACAGCAGCAAACAACATGTACAGATCATCTACACAGCACTACGATCACAATGCAAAAAGAATCACTCGATTCCGATAAACGGTTTAAAAGATACGGCCTCCGGAAGTCTTAATTCAAATTCAAACTAATTCAAATTTGAACAGTGCAAACATGTGTAAAATTGGTACTGTGATGAAGAGATGAATTTTGTGAGTGCACAGGAAAAAGAATCACCTAATTTGGATAAACAGAATAGAAGATATAGCTATTTGAACTTTTGAAGAAAAACTGAAAAAGACAAAAGAAACAGAAACATCTGGACACTGTGCGGAAACTCCTGTAGATGCCCAGTAGCGAACTGCCACGTGCCAGTTCGTGGTTGGCCCAGAGTCTTTGCTCACCAGACGACAAAAACGGCGGCGGCGGCGGCTCGGGCGTCGGCGGCGGGGCTTCTCCGGTGGGTCTCCGGTGAAGGTGGAGAGATGGGCGGACGCGGCGTGGAGTGGCGCAGGTGGTGGTGGTGTCGGACGGCGGTGGGGCGGTCCGTAGCGGCGGCGGTGAGCTCGTGAACTCCGGCGGCGGCGGGTGTCGACGGCGGCAGTCCTCCGATGATCTCCTGCCCACGCAACCTTGTCAAAACGAAGCGCAGACAAGAGGGAGTTCTAGGGGAACAAGCGGAGTGGCCCGGCGTGTCCTTACGGTGGCGAAAACGGCCGGCGAACTGCGGCGGTCGGCGAGCTCTGCGGCGAGATCCGTTTCGCTCGGGCGTCGCGTGCGAGGAAACAAACGCGATGGGGAGGGCTGCGGTAGAGAGCCCTAGGGCTTAGCTCGCGTGCGGCGCATCGGGTGGGCACGAGGTGGACCCGGAGCGCGAGCTCGAGTCGAGCTCGGCGTCCGTGCGCGCTCGGAGCGGTGCGTCCGGCTCGGTGAGGAAGGGGATTAGGGGAGGGGCCCACGGTCAGTGAGAGAGAGAAGCCGGGTCGGGTGCGGGCGCGGGTGCGGTGCGGTGGCGTACCGCTTCGCGGCTGCGGCGTGGGCTGGGCCGCGGTGCGGTGGGCTCGCGCGCTAGCTGGCTAGCTGGCTGGCTGGCTGTGCTGGCTAGTGGGCTGGGCCGCTGGCTAGCTGGCTGGCCGGCTGGCTTTTTTTTTAACACAACCAGCAGCAAAATAAAATAAATAAAATAAAACACACAGTATAAAATCTAGATAAAAATACCTAGGCACACAGAAGAAATAGCCCTATCTATATAAACTACAGGAACACTAGTTCCAAAGCTAATGCAGTTTTATAAAATGATTTTGATGCATTTGGCCACTTAAACAGCAAATAAAACCACAAATAAAATATTTTGGAGATTGAAAAAAATTACCAGAACATAACAAATCAAACTGGAAACATTATTCTGCACATTATGAACATTTTTAAATATAGGGGAGAAGTCATGTTATCTCCACTCCAATAAATTGCCTTTAGTTGCATAATGAAAAGAATATTGCAGAAAGACAAATAATGCAATAAAAATATGATATGCAAGTGAATGATCTATTAACATCCAAAATAGGAAAATTGGGATGTTACACTACTGTAGGAATGCCTAGTATTGGCGGTCGGAAAATGCCCAACAGTGACGGACAAGGCTCTCAGGAGCACCCGCCACTTACCTCCCGCCACTGTTAACATGGCATCAGTGGCGGGTGCATGTCCGCCACTGGTGGGTCTATTGTAGTGGCAGGCGAAGTTTAGTGCCCGCCACAACAACTATAGCTAGCAGTTGCTGCAATTCTCTCTGCCGGTCACTTCTGTGCGTAGCAGCAGTGGCAGACACTTTTGGCGTCTGCCATTGGCGGTGATCGAGGCCTATAGAAAGAATTGTTGTCATGGCAGCATTTTAATGACGCGGTTGTAGCATTTTAATTTGCACTTGATCATCACATTGCACTAGATATATAGAATGTTGTCTCAGCATTCAAACAATCATCCACATGCATACATAATATTACGATGTCGATGCAATAATTAAGAGTATCAGTGAAGCAAACACATAGCATAAGAAGTGGAGGGCAACAAACATGCATGTCTCAACAAAAAATGAACAATTTTTCACAAGTTGTTTTGAAGCAATGTATCTAGGGACTTAGCTAGTTGCTAGCAATCGATGACCACAATATGTCTTCGAGCCGGTGAAGTATTTCTTCATCTGGCTCTAGCTGACAGTGAAACTTCCCGTCCTCATTTACAACCTCCTTATCGATGATTTTGGCCAACACCTTTTGGAGGCGCACAATCTCTCTTAATAATTGCCCGATGTCCATGTCCCTTTCCATCTCCTTAGATCACTTGATGATCTGGCTATGATCTCGCAAATGTTGCCTTTTTTTTCTTCAAAAAGTCGTCCATGATGGCCATGTCACAGTAGTCAGAGCTTCAAGAAATTTTGAAAACATGAAATATTTTTTCAATACCCGTTTTTTTTAAAAGTGCGAACACTTGTTGAAAAATATGAAGAAATGGTTGAAAACACTAATTTTCAAGTGCGAACACTTTCTAACTTTTGAAAAAATGTGAACATATTTTCAATATTTGTCCGCACTTTAAAATCATGTGCAGGTTTCAAAATTGTTCATATTATCCAAAAGGTTTCGCACTTGGAAAAAATAATCTCTGGAGATTTATAAAACGGTTTACATTTCCAAAAAAGGCTCATGAATCCAAAGCATCCACAACATGTTGGGAGTTCAAAATTTGTTGATAATTTTGAAGACAACGTTTAAACAAATTAGATTTTTTTTTAAATCTGGACGTCTCGTTACATGGTTAAATTAGTCCGCGCTTCTAATTCATTAGCTTGCCAATAATGATTGAAACAGACCGCGTGGAGGCTCTAAATCTTGTGAAGATCTTCAAATAGCTTTCTGGTTCATGAGATTATTTTACTCATGGATCAGCGAAAATCTTGTATTACTCCCGGACGGCGTAGTCAAAATAATGTAAGCCATACACTGGCAGTTCTTGGTAGGATTTCGAGTCGCACTATGGTATGGCTAGGCTCTGGACCTGATGAGGTTATTAATCTCTGTAACTTTGATAGTAGCTTTGCTACACGAGTAATACAAATTTTCTCGCAAAAAAAATGTTTGCATATTTGTTAGAGTGGCTAGCGGGACTTTTTCTTTGAGCCGGCATATCTCTTGAGATTTACGAAGTCATCAGAATTTGAACACCGGTGGGTTGGGGATGCCACTGTCCGCCTAACCATCTCAACCACCGGTTGGTTCGAAATAGCTTTCGTCTGGATTCATAGTTAGTTCGTTCACGGTTCGATTTAGCTTTCGTGTGCGAGTCCACGGTTTTATTTTGGACTTTGTTCACGTGAGGCGGGACGAACGCATGCCTGCCTGCCTCGTTGGGTCGCCACGCGTGTGTGGTTTGTGGACGCGTCGTCGCAGGCTCGTTGATCATTCGCGCCGAATAGCCCTCGGGTCCGACGCGGTCGCCCGGCCCAGCAAGGAAGCGAAGGCAGCGCCGGGCAGCGACACGTGAGACTGTGAGAGGGACCGCCCGGAACGGAAAACCTCCCTGCTAAGCCAAAAGCCCAGACCACGCCGCGCCGCACCGGTCGGGTCGCCCCCGCGTCGCACGTTACCGCGTGCCCGACCTGCCAAGGCCGAGCCGCCCTTCTCCCCGGATCTACCACCACCACTTCCGCCTCCATCCCCCACCTCGCTCGCTTTTGAAACCCGTCTCGTCTCCCCCAACCCCTAGTAGAAACCACCACCACAGTAGGCAGCCAGCTCAGATCGCCCGCCGCTGCGGCGACCGGTGGGGGCGCGGGGATGGCGTCGTCCATGAGGCGGCGGCCGAGCCGAGGGGGCGGGGGCCCGGGGGCGGCGGCGGGGAACTGGGAGCGGCTGGTGCGGGCGGCGCTCAAGCGGGACCGGGCGGGCGGCGCGGGGGCCTCGGCCGCCGCCGCGCACGCGGGCGCGGGCGCCGGGCTCGCCTCCGCCGTGCCGCCCTCGCTCGGCCGCACCACCAACATCGAGCAGATCCTGCAGGCCGCCGACGACATCGAGGACGACGACCCCAACGTCGCGCGGATCCGTGAGCTACCCCATCCTCCCCTCCCCTTCCCTCCCCTTGCCTGCTATTGTTACCGCGAGCGGTTGCCTTGTGGTTGGTTACCTGAGTAGCGTCTGCCCGCGCACGTGCCTGCCGAATGTGGGAAATGCCACTCCGGGTAATCCCGCGCCCACGCGGCGGGGCTCAGGGTTTCGTGTGTGCTCCTCTGCTGCTCCTCTAGGCCTCTCGGATGCTTGCCGCCCCACCTCGGCCTGGGACGGAGTAGTAGCAGGTTTTACAACTCGTAGCGTTGCCTGCTTGGGCTGAATTGGGGGCGAATTTAGCTGTATGGCTCAGGTGCTACTGGCTTCAGATTCTACAATTCCGTGGCCAATCAGGGGCCTGTGGCAGGTTACAAAGGGTTCTACCGACTGGCATAGGGTGAATTGGCGCAAAAATGTCCCGTCTAGGATTTTCTACCGACTTGAAGAGAGCTCTGATAACATTATTTACTCTGAATGCAACTCGAACCCTTGGTCTGGCTGAAATGCGCGTGCACAGCCAGTGGGGGTGAAAAAATCTCTGGGCAATTCAGTGTCCACGCGGTGGGGTTTAGGGTTCTGTGTGCTCTCCAGTTCCGTTTGCTTGCCACTGACCTGGGGTTAGGTCCAGAACACACAGTTGAACCCGTAACATGTTAGCCCCCATTTTTGCGCCCGTACTGCGTTGAATGATCACGCCGAGAAGAATGTTGGTGTGGCAGGGCACTTATGCACCCTTGCATTAGTTTATTTGTGAATGTGTTCTCTAAGCTTCAATTATTGTCGCCCCACAGTTTGTGAACAAGCATACAGCATGGCTCAAAATCTGGATCCAAGCAGCGATGGGAGAGGTGTACTACAGTTCAAAACCGGTTTGGCATCCGTGATCAAGGTATGCTAGTGCTCACTGTGCAGCACCATTAATCACACCTATTGCCGTTCAGTCTTTTCTCCAGTTAATGGTTCCACTTTGGTGTCTAACTTCTTATTGGTGTCATGGTATTCTGCAGCAAAAGCTTGCTAAGAAGGACGGGGGTTCAATTGACCGTCAGAATGACATCGAGGTGCTGTGGAATTTCTACTTGGAGTACAAAAAGCGTCGTCGAGTTGATGACATGCAACGGGAGCAGGAGATAATGAGGGAATCAGGAACTTTTAGCACCGAGTATGTCTTTCTCTTTGGTTATAATTGTGGTATTATTTGCTCCATGAAACACTAGGATAGTCTCATTTTCTGTGACTTGAGTTTTGGCCAGCATATCCTGCATGTTGTGTCACCTTGAGACACTCGCTGAAACACTCTGCTCAAAACAACCAGCAAGTAAAGCTTGTGTATCAATTGCTTTACATTTCCTCATTGCTTTGCTGCTCCTGTGCTGCATGTTTTTAGCTATCAATTACTCCTTCCGTTCCTAAATATAAGTCTTTTTAGACATTTCAAATGGACTACAACATACAGATATATGTAGACATATTTTAGAGTGTAGATTCACTCTTTTTGCTCAGTATGTAGTTACTTGTTGGAATCTCTAGAAAGACTTGTATTTGGGAACGGAGGGAGTAGTTGATATTGATACGCCGGAGTTGGAGTTGTTGTATTTATATGCCATACTCTTGTTTGTCCAATGTCCATGCATCTTTGATCTCTGGTCTGGATGTGTCTGTTATACACTAAGTGCTAAGTTGATCTTCTTTCTTAAGGTCTCTGAGCACAATTGTTTGCTGAAGTACTACATTATCATATCCCTGTCGCACTAGATGACGCTATGATGGCAACTCATCTTATGTACTAAACGGCAATGCTCATGAGTTTTCCATTTTTTACGCTATGACCAGGATGGGAGCTAGGGCTATGGAAATGAAAAAGATCTACGCTACTTTGAGGGCTCTGCTTGATGTTTTAGAAATTCTTGTTGGACAAACACCGAGTGATAGGCTTGGTAGACAGATCCTAGAGGAGGTAATTGCTAAATATACTAATTTATTATTTGAAAGCCTGGTTTGCTGATGCGTTTTGCTTGTCATTTATGCTTTATTGAACTGCTATTCTCATTGGCCCTTTCAGATAAAGAAAATAAAAAGATCCGATGCAGCTCTGAGAGGTGAACTTATGCCTTACAATATTATACCCCTTGATGCATCATCAGTGGGAAATGTTGTTGGTTTTTTCCCTGAGGTATCCATGTTTTCTGTTTCTGTTACAATATTATCTTCTCATACCTTGCCAGATATTAGTCCTTGTAGTTGTCTTGACTATGTCTTACAACCTTATTAGGTCAGGGCTGCAATAGCCGCAATTCAAAACTGTGAGGATCTGCCACGCTTTCCTTATGACACACCACAGCTGAGACAGAAAGATATTTTTGACCTTCTGCAGTACGTATTTGGCTTCCAGGTAACCTTCCTCTGCCATATTCTTGGTTTGGGTCATATTATATTAGATCTTCCTCCATTAAGTGAAAAAATAGATATGTATATAGTTTCCTTTGGTGTGCTTAGTTCGATGATCTTATGTTCTTTGGCTCAGTTATCCATCAAGCAACAATGTGGCAGGTTGTTTCTTATCTACTTAGCGATTCATGCTATTCTGTATTGTAGAACTGGGCACTAGCCCAGTTGTGGGAGCATAGTGGTGTCTCCTTGCCGACGTGGGTTCATTTATTTTGCGGGACTAATAAACCAGTATCTTGTTATCTTCTTTATAATGTATGGGTGTTGCTAGTACCCTTGGTTTCAATACTATTATCTATTCTACCTGCGCCGAGTATCTAACGCGGCTGAACTGTGTTCTTGTTTCAGGATGATAATGTTCGGAATCAGCGTGAAAATGTTGCACTTACCTTAGCCAATGCCCAGTCCCGTCTGAGCTTGCCTAATGAGACAGAACCGGTTAGTTCTCCCCCTCTTATCTGGATATGTCTGAATAAAAGAACATTTATGCATATGGGTGTGGAGTTGAGTTAGATCCTTATTCCTACTGATATAATACTTCATTTGTTACTAATTATATGTTGTCTTGGGCATTCACACGGTCTTCAATATATGATAGAATATTTGAGCACAGTAGCACACAGTAAAGTTTTAAACCAGACATTACAGGAACTGACTGTATCTTGGTGGGTTGGTCTTGCAAGAGTGCAAGCTCCAGCCACCTTGGTTTAAAACCCTTAGCTTGACTGTCCAGATATCCTATGCTGATCTTTTTACTTCATTCGCCTTGTTTTCTACTTTTATGCAAAAGTAATGTATTTACAGCAAGCTCACTCTTGAGATTGTCGCCACCCTTAGCTTTACTGTCCACAGTCTATGCTGGTCTATGTCACTTCACTCGCCTTGTTGTCAACTTACACTTTATGCAAAAGTAAGATTTCTTTATAGATTATACATCTGATTTTGTATATGTGGATGCTAATCTATCTATGCCAAATTAGAAGCCTATTTGCCTATTTATCTTGGCTGTCTTCTACGATTGCCCAAGGGAATGAAGGTTTTGTCTAAATAAACTGAAACTTTTAAGGAATGGAAGAAGTATAACTAACTGTTTATGAGCAATGCCTAGGCTTGCTGCTGTTGTTCCATCTGTTATCAATAAATTTGAGGCACCTGACAAATATGAAATATGTGACCTCTTCTATTATTCTTTCTGCTGGCCATTTGTCAGTATGTTTTAGCTGTGCATATTAATAATTTCTTAGTTAAACTCAATGTACAATAAACATGGACACAACTCTTGTAGAAAATCGATGAGAAGGCTGTTACAGAAGTTTTCTGCAAAGTTCTGGACAACTACATAAAATGGTGTAGGTTCTTGGGCAAGCGTGTTGCATGGACCAGGTATATTAACCGCTTTTGAACAGCTTTCTTTTTTAATGCTATTAACTCATGGACGCTTACCTGTTATATCACTTACTTTTGTGGTAGCCTCGAAGCAGTAAACAAGAACAGAAAAATCATATTGGTTGCTCTCTACTTTCTGATTTGGGGCGAAGCTGCAAATGTTCGCTTTCTTCCAGAATGCCTATGCTACATTTTCCACAATGTGAGTCTTTTCTTGTCCTCTGTTAATGTTGTCTTCAAGGTATGTCATGTGAAACACTAGAAGTCGCCAAATCAGTCAAGGCTAGGCTCTTCCGTTTTGTAGATGGTCTAGTCAGTTTGTGGCAATGACCAATAAACATTAATTGCAGCAGCCATTTGACAGCTAGTTATCTTAGCTTCTTGGCAAGGTACTCTGTTTAGGCAACCTCGTAATTTGGGTCTAACTTTGACCACCAATTTGACCAACAAAATATACTCCCTCTTTCCCAAAATAAGTGTCTCAACCTTAGTAAAATTCTGTACTAAAGTTAGTACAAAGTTGAGACACTTATTTTGGGACTGAGGGAGTATGTTATATGCCACAATAAATATAGCATCGGAAACTTCTTTCACAAATGAATCCAATGTCAATACTTTTTGTGCCATATAACATACTCCCTCTGTCCCAAATTTCTTGTCTTAGATTTGTCTAGATACGGATGTATCTAATACTAAAATGTGACTTGATACATCCGTATCTAGACAAATCTAAGACCAGAATTTTGGGACGGAGGGAGTATATTTTATGGGTCAAGCCAATGGCCAAAGTTAGACCCAAATTACGAGGTGGCCATGTATAGATGAAAGGAGGGAGTAGTAGTAAACAAAATTATCTGTGCATCTGTCGCTGATGGTGTATCTACCTTTTTTGCTGCACTGACTTGTTTCAAGGAATTCTAATGTACTCCCTCTGTTCTTAAATATAAGTCTTTTTAGACATTTCAAATGGACTACAACATACGGATGTATGTAGACATATTTTAGAGTGTAGATTCATTCATTTTGTTCCGTATGTAGTCACTTGTTGGAATATCTTGGAAGACTTATATTTGGGAACGGAGGGAGTATCATGAAAACAATTGTTATGCTATGGCACTCACAGCAGTTTACTTTATGCCAAAATAGAAAGTGAAGTAGATTTTTTTGTAGATCTTCACTTTGTACTACTCCCTCCGTCCGGAAATACTTGTCATCAAAATGAATAAAAAGGGATGTATCTAGATGTATTTTAGTTCTAGATACACCTTCTTTTATCCATTTTGATGACAAGTATTTTGGGACGGAGGGAGTAGAAAAGTAGACCCTGTATTTGATGATCCATTGGAACAAAACGCTATGTCTGTACTAGAAAAGTAGACCCTGTATTTGTACTAGAAAAGTAGACCCTGTACTAGAAAATTCTGATTGATGGCAAACTTAAGATTGGTTCCTTGCTGTGTTTGAATATGTTCTTACTAGGGGAATAGTTCCTCTGTAGTTCTTTTGTACAATGTGTTACTGATCCATTCTGTCATGTCTTCAGATGGCAAAGGAACTTGATGGGATTCTTGATTCATCTGAAGCTGAACCTGCAAAGAGCTGTGTCACCAATGATGGTTCGACCTCATATCTGGAGAAAATAATTACTCCTATATATCTAACGATGTCCGCGGTAGGTTCATCATGGAAGCTCTAGCTTGGTTTACAATTTTGTCTAATTGTTACATCAGTTAGATCAGAATTGTTATTGCTTTCCTACTTGTGGATCTGGCTTTCTTTGGATTGATATGGATCTTTCTTGAATTCAAAATAAAGTCCTATATTCTGCCGCTACAGTGTGGTGCTTCAATATTTTAGCATTACCCACTTCCTTGATTTTGTTGAAAACTTGAAATTGTTTGCTCAATCTCTTAGTTGGCTATATGTGAAATTAGATGGTTCTTGTGAGCCATGTGGTTTCGTTGTTCTGATTTATTTTTACTTAGAATCGTAAGTTATTTTTCCAGTGAAGATTAGCTATTTACATAGGAATTGACTTGCTGTCTTTTTATCCTTTCTGCTGTATTTAGTTTAATGCATTTTATATCTTCCACAGGAGGCTAACAGTAACAATGATGGGAAAGCAGCACATTCTGCATGGCGGAATTATGATGATTTCAATGAATATTTCTGGTCCATTCTCTAAACCATTGCATTTGTGCGGTTTCCCTTATACCCTTCGCTTACTGTCTCTTACTCTGTTTTGTTTCATATGTGTAGGTCGCGCTCATGCTTTGAGCTGAGTTGGCCACCTGCCGAGAATTCCAAATTTTTGCGCAAACCTGCTAAGAGGAAGCGTGTAAGTTGATCATGAATATATTTTTTGAAGACAGTAGTAGTTTGGCGGTATGTGTGGCGCAAACAGCTAAACACTGCTGAGAAACGTAGTCCGTAGAATAAAATTGTTTGAGTTTCTTCTTTTCTGTTACCTAGCCCTTATCTGTTGTTTCCTCATTGTATGTCATGGGCAGGGGCTCCAGTAATAGAAAAAAAGCGGTAGCAAATTGGATTGCTTGTGATCTATTAGTTTGTTTCAGTTCTGATTTGTTTGTTTGATTAGGAAGTGTTATCCTCAAGAGTTTGAGTTCAAATCAGCGAAGTAGGACTAGGTTTGTTCTAAGTCGCACTGTCCATCCACCTTCGTATTCGTAGGATTTTGGGAGTCTTCCACATTACCTAACTACCTGCAATGTCCTTTTTCGTATCATTTTTAGTTTCTACTCCCTCCGTTCCCAAATATTTGTCTTTCTAGACATTTCAAATAGACTACAACATACGGATGTATGTAGACATATTTTAGAGTGTAGATTCACCTATTTTGCTTCGTATGTAGTTACTTGTTGAAATCTCTAGAAAGACAAATATTTGGGAACGGAGGGAGTAGTCAGCATTCTTGTTGCATTATTTCAATGTTGGTTGCAGACATTGGTCTCATTTCAGTTCACACAGTGTAAACAACTTGGTTCACACTCGATTTTCGACTATGAAATACAGTTCTTACTATTAAGAGCAATATTTAAGAAATTATATTGGGCTGCATGAATTTTTTATTTGTAAGTAGTTGCTGTTTTACTCCACCTTAGAACTTTGCAATAGATTGTAAAAAAAAGCAATTACATTGAATACTAAAGCCAGCTACCTCTGGATACTATTGAGAATCTGTGATTATCCATTTTATTTGTGTTTTAGAGTATCTGCAAAGAGGAATGAAAACACAGACATAATTTATGATGTTATGCTTACATTTCTTATGCAGATCTACCATTATCTTTGAATCATTAAATGTTGTAAAAATGCATTACAAAAGCGTGGAGTCTTTTAAGCAAACATTAGCCGTTGATCACCGGTTTTTTTTTGATATGATATATTTGGCAGTACTAGTGATTAAGGGGGCTAAGGGGTGTTCTTTGACTGGAGTGAAATAAATCCATTTTTTATAAATATTCATGTGTACCCTGTTTTACATAATAATTATTTTTTCTTTACCTATGCGCCTCCTGATTAAAAAATTTCATTGCAGACGGGAAAGACCAATTTTGTTGAGCATCGAACTTTTCTGCACCTGTACCGCAGTTTTCATCGGTTGTGGATTTTCCTCATATTAATGTTCCAGGTCAGCTGTTTGATACTATTTTAATTTATGTGAATAAATATATCAACAATTTGTTGTGCTAAAGATGCCTTCTCTCTTCTCTGAATGGTGCTGCAGTGCTTAACTATTATAGCCTTTCACCATGGGAAGATAAACATTAGTACTATTAAAGTAGTACTTAGCGCTGGGCCAGCCTTTTTCATACTGAACTTCATTGAGTGTACGCTCTCTAATTTGTTCTTCATGATCTCACTTTTCCTATAATGGTTTTGCACGTGTTGTTATTTTATACATTTCAAGGAAGTGTTGCCTGGACCAGGATCTTTTAACATTCTCCATTTGCCTGTGCCTCTTATCTTTTGTAGGCTGCTTGGATGTGCTACTCATGTTTGGTGCATATAAAACAGCCAGAGGTTTTGCCATCTCACGATTAGTAATCCGATTCGTTTGGTTAGCTGCAGTTTCAACATTTGTGACCTATCTTTATGTGTGAGTATTTTATTCCTTAGATTTTACCCTCTCTCATTGTGCACTAAGTTACTTATTCACTTTGAATGTTGAATATTGAACAGGAAAGTCTTGGATGAGAAAAATTCAAGAAACAACGATTCAACTTATTTCCGGATTTATGTTCTTGTTCTTGGTGGTTATGCTGCGGTTAGGCTTGTGTTCGCATCGTTGGCCAAGATCCCAGCTTGCCACAGGCTGTCCAATTACTCCGACCGTTCACAGTTTTTCCAGTTTTTCAAGTGGATATACCAAGTATGCATGTCTTCACTCTACGTCGTGTTTTGGGAACATATCTTCATTATGAAATTATGTATTCATCTTCTTTCTCTTTTTCGCACCTAGGAACGATACTATATTGGACGGGGACTCTATGAGAGTATAGGCAACTATGCCAGGTTCCTTTCTTCTCATTTTCAGGAGTTTTGAACATTGTAATCTGAGGCACCCTTACTTTTCGTACTTCTTTATTGACATATCACCAAGATACCAGTTGTGTTAAAATTTTGTGGGATCCTATTTGCGATACATGCTACCTGTTCTTCTAGTCAGGCCAATCACGTTTCCTGCCGAACTTTAGCTATGATATCTGTAGTGCTACTTGCGGAATTTACTGTCAGATATGTGTATGCACTTAATATAGAGTACAGGGAGCCAGTTATTAGGAAATAGCAAAAGACAGAGACATATGTGATGATGTAATCACTACCTGACATTAGGAGTTGTTAGCATCAGTCTGAGGCATTTCTCTAGTTCCTTTACGAGTTGCCAGTTGGTCATGTTTAGTTATTAATTCACCAGCATTCTAACTGGTCTTCAGTCTTCACTACTTGAGTGCTTGTATTGTCGTGGTGTGTTATTTACCTGTGACAAATTTTCTGATGCAGATACGTGATCTTTTGGTTGGTCATATTTGCATGCAAATTTACTTTTGCTTATTATCTCCAGGTCGGTATAACTATTTCTTTCAGAACTCAGATGCTCACTGATATTTTCTGTGTGACCAGAACTTCAAAAGTTACTTTTGTTCATCATGTCATTCCCTTTTGCAGATTCGCCCTTTAGTTGTACCAACCAATATAATCGTGCAACTCCATGATTTGCAGTATTCTTGGCATGATTTTGTATCAAAGGGTTAGTAAATTTATACATATCGCACTAGTAGCATTGTTTCATTTACTCCACATTTTCTTTGAGGCAATAATTTGCTCAACATCTTTATTAAGGAGAAAACAATTATCTTCTTATTTACTTAAGGACACTAACAATGACACTACCATGCTGATGACGCTTTTATAGGAAATAGAAATGCTTTGACCATTCTCAGTCTATGGGCACCAGTCGTAGCTGTAAGTTTCCTGTGTTGACCTTCAAAATTCTTGGAGAGAAAAGAAGTGAACTTTTGAAATGATGCACTGCTTCACTATATTTGTATATTCAGATATACCTGATGGACATACACATTTGGTACACTCTTTTATCTGCTCTTGTTGGTGGCGTTATGGGTGCTAGAAGTCGCCTTGGGGAGGTACTATCAACCACGTATGCATTTGTTGTGATCTGTAAACTGGGTAACACTCTTACACGTGCCAATTTAATGCAGATTCGTTCAATTGAAATGCTTCATAAACGTTTTGAGAGCTTTCCGGAAGCTTTTGCAAAAACCCTTTCCCCACAAAGGTCCTTAATCCTACTCTTTAAAATTGTGTCATTTTGAGCAGCTATGACTACAAGCAGATTAAGAGGTCTTGGCACATCTGTGTAGATCTGCTATCTAGTTTAATTTGATTTATTTTTCAATTTTCATAATGTTTTCATTTGATGTTGCAGGATATCTAGCAGGCCAGTTCCTCAGGTAAACGAACACCTGTTTATCGCATACTGTGTCTGTAACTTCCTTTAGATGATTGTGCCACAGTACACCTCAAGATCTCAAGATGTCTACCGTCGCACCCTTTGGCACACACACATCTAGTTTCTTAAATTAAGTGTTTGCGATTGGTTTTATGCAGACAAGTTCTGTTCAATTGAATTTAGCCAAGCATGTCACTCTATTTAAGCTTGTTTCGTAAACTAACAAGTCCACTTTCAACTTGTAAAGCTGGCTTTCCTGTGTTCTTATTTCATCCTTGTTATGGTACCTCTCTATCTGGCCAATTCTAAACCCTGATGAAGTGATTTTGTCTGGACATATTATTGTTTTTAATGGCTTCTTTTTATTTTTCTTAAAAAAATCAAGCTCGCTGATTTCAGTTTCATTTTTCAAAGTCTCGACAAGTTAAATACCTGAAAGTACTGACCTTTGATCACGCTCAACACTAGGATTCAGAAGCTACTAAGATGTATGCCTCGATATTCTCCCCGTTTTGGAATGAGATTATCAAGAGCTTGCGTGAAGAGGACTACATTAGTAACAGGTACATTGAACACAATATATGTTTACCATTCTATAAAAATCATTTGCTTCAATACCATGAATGAATTTTGTTTCAGGGAGATGGATCTGCTTATGATGCCAAGTAACTGTGGAAATTTAATGCTTGTACAATGGCCATTGTTTCTTCTTACTAGTAAGGTATCCTAATTGAAACTAACTATATCCAACTTTTGTTGCAAGAATTCATCTTTATCAGTGAATTGGGGTATCATGACTCTGTTGCTTTGTTTATAGATCATGTTGGCGAATGATTATGCATCTGACAGCAAAGACTCTCAGAAAGAATTATGGCACAGAATATCAAAAGATGAATACATGGCCTATGCGGTCAAGGAATGCTACTATAGCGCAGAAAGAATTCTTAACTCTATAGTTGACGGTGAAGGGAAGCTCTGGTATGATTCCGTACTGAAAGATGAAGTACCTAACTCACCATCATTAGATGGTTTTCCTAAATTATCTCTCACTTTTCTGTGCTTTGTCCTGATACATGTACAGGGTTGAACGCCTTTTCCAAAATCTCAATGACAGCATAGGACAAGATTCACTTTTGGTGACTATAAATCTGAAGAAGTTGCAGTTGGTCCAGTCACGTCTTACTGGTTTGACAGGACTTCTGGTAAGATCATGCTTTTCTTGATGCCTCTGCATAGTTTTCTTTGATGAAAATTTGATGGAGGAGCATACATGTTAGTAATTTTTCAACTGTTTCCTATTTCATGTATGTTTCTTAAATTTATCATGAAGGCGTTTTAATTTACAATTCAATATGTATTAGATTCGCGACGAGACTGCTGATCGTAAAGCTGGTGTTACAAAAGCTCTCCGTGAGCTCTATGAGGTTGTTACCCATGAGTTTCTTGCACCAAATCTGAGGTATGCTATGAGAATAATCACTGTTTTGATTGGTGAAAGATATCCGTTCCACAGTTATACTTTATTTCTTAATACAAATGTTTTTTCTTGCTGCAGGGAACAATTTGACACCTGGCAATTACTGTTAAGAGCTAGGAATGATGGGCGTCTATTCTCTAACATTTTGTGGCCAAATGATCTGGAAATGGTACTTCTACTTCGTCTGCACAACTATTTGAAAATTCCTTGCTGGAAAGAGTTTTTTTGGTACCACCTCTTGTGGTGCTACCAATGTATGGTATTGCCACTCAAAATGTTAAGAAAAAATCCACTTTTTTGGATTTGAGGTTTGTGGTATGATAGGTGTATCGTGTGTTAATGTTGCCACATCTTTTTTTGGTTTTTTTCGTGACTTTCTGTGGTGCTTCGCTGGTACCTATTGGGCATGACATTCTCTCATTGCTTACACCTCGCCTATTTGTGCTTGCAGAAAGAACAAGTTAAGCGTTTACACTTACTTCTGACTGTCAAAGACTCCGCTGCAAACATTCCAAAAAATTTAGAAGCTCAGAGAAGACTACAATTTTTCACTAACTCTTTGTTCATGGACATGCCGGAAGCAAAGCCCGTCTCTGAGATGATCCCATTCTGGTACTATAAATGCTTATGAACTTCATGCTTATCTGGAGGAATATGATCCTTTTGACACCTACTTTTCTTATGCAACAGTGTATTTACCCCATACTACAGTGAGACTGTACTTTATAGCATGTCTGAGCTGTGTGTTGACAATGAAGATGGCATTTCTATACTTTTCTATCTTCAAAAAATCTTTCCTGGTAATATTTTGATGCTTTCTGTTGCAAATTATTACTTCATGTATTTTATTTCTCAGGGCTTGGTTTATGTAGATGTTCTGGCTGTTTTGGCTGTGAAAGTATGTGTAGGTAGGGAGGTGCACTCACCCCTTTGTGTGGGATTGCTTCAATTTGTATATTCCATGAAGCCTTTGGAAACAAAAATTCCGATTTTGCCAAACATCAACACACCACAATGCAACTATGAGTTACAAAATTTCAAATCTAAACGTGATTCACAATCGAGAAACAGAAAGGACAAATGGTAGATGCATCTTGTGTCAATGCTGCCATTTTTTATCGAATGTTTCGTTTACTGTTTGGACATACTCCAGGCCTGGTTCATCTGTTCCACCTAAATGACAGAGTGCACACAAGTCGTTGCTGCACTGATACCATATTTTGAACTCTTTCGTAGTTAACAAGACTGGTGCCAAAGTTGTGTTTGTAGACATCAAAATTTTAAACCAATGCTGGTGCACACAAGTCCTACTATCCTTACTTTTTTCTTTTCATCCATAGTTTATTCAAAAACTTCACAGGTTCAGGTTTTTCATTTCTCGTGGTAGCATTCCCCTTTTTATGTTGTACTTTGGGCTATAAAGTATTTGGAGTTTTTACACATGCTGTTGTACAGAGGAAAGTTTTCTGCAGAATAAGTCATGTAGAGTAGAACATTTTAAATGCAATTTCAGTTAATTATCACAAAATTCATGTCAGCATGTGTGGCAGAGTGAAGTGTTCTGCTGAATAAGTCATGTAGAGTTTAACATTGTAAATACAGCTTCAATTAATTATCACAAAATTCCTACATGTCAGAGTGTGTTGCTTATTAGCAAAACATTTCTGTTGGATCACAGTTGACCACAAAGGAAGAAGATGTTCCTTGTACAAGAATACTGATTAAGTTGTTTGTTTTATACCAGAAGACATGTAATTAGTATCTCATTTGTTTTCTTGCAACCAGATTGTCGTTTTATACAAAACATGTCCTTAATTTTCTATGTGTGCGTGGCCTGGATTTTTATTTGGTTTGTAGATGAGTGGGCCAACTTCTTAGAACGAATTGGCCGTGGAGAATCATCAGAAGAGGATTTTAAGGAAAGTCCAAGTGACACCTTAGAACTGCGGTTTTGGGTGTCATACCGTGGCCAAACTTTGGCAAGGACAGGTGAATTTGTTATTTTATTTCTGTTTACTAAATGCTCATGTATAGCGGAATGTATGCAACTAATACATGTTGCATACTCAAATGGTCCATAAGCTGCATTCTGATCATCTGATGCCAAGTACATATTTTTTCCTTCCTTTTATTGGATATATTCCTTGACTTTGTATTTGCTGGAGCAGTGAGGGGTATGATGTACTACAGACGAGCGTTGATGTTGCAGAGTTACCTGGAGAAGCGATATCTTGGAGGTGTGTCTATAGTTCTCTGTTGTAGAAAATGGAATAACATATTTCTTGTTTTTTTTTCTCATATTGTTTTTTGAGAGATTTTCATCATTTTATTTGTTCCACCAGGCATTGAAGATGGGTATTCTGCACTTGAATATATTGACACTCAAGGGTATCAGTTATCTCCTGATGCACGGGCCCAGGCAGATCTAAAATTTACATACGTTGTTTCATGTCAAATATATGGACAACAGAAGCAAAGGAAGGCTCCAGAGGCTGCGGATATTGCTCTTTTAATGCAAAGGTGTTAATTTACTTGACTTTTACTCCCTCTATAAACAAATATAAGACCTTTTAGATCACTAAAAGGTCTTATATTTGTTTCAAGAGGGGTGTAGGATCTATTCTAGATTACTAGGACAATCGCCTGCTTTGCCACTAACTCCATTGTAAATAGCCCACCTTATGTCCCTCAAAAATTATAATTATACCCGAACTAATTGAAGTCTGGTACAAATATGGATTTTGGTGTTTAATATCTGGTCCAATACAAAAATATCAATCTTCAGATTGTCATGATGCGAAAATTGTGTGATTCAAAGTGGGATGCACTCTATAATAACTACTCCCTCCGTCCCACAATATAAGAACGTTTTTGATACTAGCACTAGTGTCAAAAACGTTCTTATATTGTGGGACAGAGGGAGTAAAAAATATAGAGGATATGAAAAAGATTAAAAGAAGTCCTTAATTTCTTGTCTTTTGGCTCATTGGTTGATTTCTTGTCTGTTAGATGACGTTAGTTTTGCTTTAGTTTTCATTATCTGAAGTTAATATGTTTCTGATTTTGGTTTCTGCTATACAATTTAATCCACTGCATAATCCTGATTAACTTTTGTTATAACTTGTAGAAATGAGGCCCTTCGGATTGCTTTCATACATGAAGAGGATGGTGTATCGAGTGATGGGCAAGCTATAAAAGAATATCATTCCAAGCTCGTGAAGGCTGATATTCATGGAAAAGATCAAGTAAGCGCAGTACTGCAGTTCTGTATAAATTTGATTAATCTTTTACAAATGATCTGGTCCGTTTTTCTTGCCTCTTTGAAATCAACAATGAACCTGTAACACTCCACTTTTCACATTACAAGATCTGTAGTACGTGGACAATAGTTTGTTCTGTATTAGCAGCCATTGAGCTATCTCAGTTATCATTAACTGTTTTCTGCGCCAGGCTCTCCAAAAGCATCAATAGGTGAAGAAACTGATTGCCATGTCTATCCTTTTCCCTCTCCGTGTAACCCACAAACCTTGTAGTACCTGAGCCTTATTCCCGCTTTCCTTTAGTTTACATGTTTTTGTTAGTCTCGTAATATCACCTTCTCGAATAAAACTGATAATACTGTTCTCTCATGTTATATATTGAATAAGAGAATATGAAATTATTGCTCTTATCATCATTTCTCGGTTTTCTGCTACTGCACTATCTCTTCTATTGGCGCCCCTTTATTATTTGCTGATCTACCAAACTAACTCCACTTCTGGAAGAGATCACAAATGCTGTTGTAGCCTTAGCTCTGCTAGTATGGAATTTTATTAACCATAGAACAGAAGAAGGTTTTGTAGGGTAACGCAGCAGAAAACAAAAATTTTCCGACCTACGCACCAGCCCAGGACCACTATGAAGACTGCATACAAGGTTTTGATCATTTTCGTTACCGACTCGTAGCGCAGCGGAAGTAGAGTCGATGACGATCGGCGGTGCAGACCCCCGCAGCTAGGATTTACAACCTCCCAACCGCGAGGATGTATACCCTCATCCACTCCTCGGACAGCCCTCCGGGAGACGGTCGAACAGTCCCCCGGACGGTGTCGCGGACAGCCCTCCGGGAGGACCTTCGAAACTCGAACGGTCACCCGGACAGCCCTTCGGGAGGACTCACAGAACTCGGACCGTCACTTGGACAGCCCTTCGGGAGGCACTCACGAACAGCCCCTCAGGGCACTAAGATCGAAACTACGACCTCTCTACAGAGTTGCACACATACGGTGTCATCTATCCGGCAGGGCTTCGCCGTCCAGAACTAGTTCCCACCGGAACCCAGACAGCCTTTCGGCTCTACGAAACTATTTCGTGGGAGGGAGAGAGAAGCCAGATAATTGCATGGCATGTATGTGAGAGCAAGGGATGAGTGTGGAGGGCTGCCCCTCCACCTCTATTTATAGGCCAAGGCAAGGGGTGGGGTGGTGGAGGAAATACCAAATTACCCATGCTACATGTCCCACATGGAAGGGTAAAAAGGTAACACAAGGGGGGCA
>LR738712.1:819149146-819258480 GCA_902687465.1 Secale cereale | reverse complement strand
AACAGCGGTTACGGCAGTTTCGGAACATTTCCGGTTTTTCTCTCTGAAAATTCCCAGAAGTTCCCAGACCAATTCTGGCACCCTCTGATAATTTCCATGCGGTGCCGAAACCCTTTTTGACCTAATAATATATTCCGAAACATATTTTCGGTTTTACCGAAACTCTTTCGGTGTTCTCTCTCCGGAACTCTTCCGTTGTCTCCGAAACTTTTTCGGTGATTTTCTCTCAGACTCCCTGTCTAGTATTCAGCAGATAGATGACCCTTAAGCGTGTGACCCTATAGGTTCGGTGAAGTATAGACATGACCGGAACACCTTCCGATCAATGATCAGCATCGGAGCCGTGGACACCCATATTGACCCCTATACCCACACGAATAAATATTCGAGTGAACCTCCAGTTGCTGTGTGCTATTCCTTTTGCTTCGTGATATGTCACAAACACCCGAGGTGAGATTTATTGCATCCCCGTGGGCAAACACTTTGTCCACTATGCAAGTTACCTCGTTACCGGTTTTGTTCTCTTTTCTCGTTTTCGTGTTCCGGCATCCCAGTGATCAAATCACCCTGTGTCTGGCCAGACGATGATGGATACCGTTACACCGAGAGGGCCCGAGTATATCTCTCCATCGACGGAGGAGCAAATCCCAATCTTGAGCTATCAAGTTACTTGCCATCTATGTTTTTAAAGCGTCCCTAAGGCGACGCCTAGGCGACGCCTAGGCGTCGAAGCGCTCCCCCTCCGCTTTGGAAAATCGACCGCTTTGGGCGCCTAGGCGTCCAAAGCGCCCGCCTAGGCGTCGCCTAGGCGCCAAAGCGCCCCCCCTCCCTAAGGCGGTAAGGCGTCGCCTTAAAAACCATGCTTGCCATACTTTCCCATGAACCCGTAAGCCGCCGTAATAGCCATCCAGTCACGGATGACGTTTAACAAACCCCAAAGTTCATGAATCAAGCATGAAGGAACTCGATACTCTCATGGTCTAAGGAATTATGCAAACAATAACTTCCTGTGTTATTAACCATTAACTTGTGACGAAGGTATCTCATAGCATAACATCAATTCGGGTCGATTCAACACAAATGTTCCTATAACATTGTGCCCTCAAAGTTGCTGGCATACACATGCCCATGATTGGGAAAACATAATCATCATGCAACACTTGAGCTAGTCTTAGAGGCACGACTAGGAATACTTTTTATCGTTTATTATTCCACACGTGCACATGGGTTTTCCCCAGAGCCTTTATGGATATACGGGCTCGGGAACCATAGCAGTTATAGCATGGAACATAAACCTAATTATGAACAGGGAGATAAATAATAGAATTTATTATTGCCTCTAGGGCATATCTCCTACAGACTCCCACTTGCACTAGAGTCAATATCTAGTCAATGCTAATGCAGTTTACACCTATGGCACATTGGTGTAAATATGCTTCGCTTGTGGTATAGCCTGATGTCCAACGGATCTGACGACTTCAGCTCCGTGTGTATCTTTGCATATCCTCGCGTTTTCACGCCTTCACAAAATTAATATTTTGTCTGGACTTAGCTTTGTATGTATGTGAATCACAGGTAGAACCTGGATTCCTCAGACTGAGTTATGGAGCAACTACCTGCAGTAGTGTCCCATTGACAAAAGCCATCTTGGAACCATACTAAGTTCATGAATGAACTATATGATTCAACATCTTCTTTGTCGCTTCAAAAGCGGCAACATACTTCGCCTCTGTTATAGAATTCGCCACAGTAACTTGTTTGGAACATTTTCCAACAAACTGTGCCACCACATTGTGTGCAACACAAAACCCTTAATTTAAATCAAAAATCGCATGGAGCATTGATGAAGACTGTATCGATGTAATTACTTACAACGAGTACTTCATAATCTCTGCTTGCGAGAAAACATGTCATCAGTACTACTCTGGTACTAAATGACATCTTTCACTGTTGTCCTATGATCAGTCCTTTTGATCATTTTGGTATCCATACTCACAACACCTTTTGAGTATTGGACATATCTGGTTGTTTTTACATACCATGGAATACATGATTAATCCAAACACGAGGTGTGTGGAATCCCCATCATGTCTTTTACTCATCAGTGTTTTGGGACACCGAGTCTTGTAGAAACTCTTTCCATGTGACTTTGGCAAGAATCACTCCTTGGCGTTTTAAATGCTAAACCGTTTTAGCATCTTGTCAATATGTATTCATGGCTTAGCCCCATTAGGTAAATCTATCTCCATAGATCATCATGCCTAATATTGAGGCTATTTAGCCCAAGCACTTCATCGAAAAACTATTTTCAAATGAAGTCCTAATTCGTGTCAAGAAATTTATTTCCAATTACCAATGTGTCAAGCACACAAGGTTTTTAGAAATATTATTGCGCTCCCACTTACTTTCTTGAATTACAAGCATCTTCGTTACCCATTGATGAAGTCAAAACCCCTTTTGACCATTTCATCAAAACACGAAGATTCCAACTCCATTTTGCTCTCTTCTGTCCATCGCTGGAACTCTGAAGTTTGCATACCTACTAGCATCCTTTGGATCGACAAATTACTTTGGACTGTATCACATACAAGTCCTAGGTTTCATTTCCATTAGATGGAAATCTTATTGTCATCCATGTTTCATATCTCAAGATTGAAATATGCATTAATTGCTAGTTCAACCCGAACCGACTTTAAGCATCGCTACGACGAAACAACCTCATCGTAGTCAACTCCTTGAACTTGTTATTGCAACAAGTCGAGCTTTATGGATAAACATTTTATCCGTATCAGTTTTAAGTTCCATAAATATTCGTTAGACTCTAAGTCTTCCGAAGGGTGTATCAAGGTTTTAATCTTGAATCACTTATATGGAAACTATCTCGGATTGTATTGGCATTTAGCCAATTCCGGAGTCAGGGCCCATCAACGCTTCCTTTGTGTATCATAGGTATACTGTTGTCCAACAACAATATCTCGTCTGCGCACCTGAGAGGTTTGCACGAGCCTTGCCTACGTGGTTCAGCTGCAAGTTCGACCGAAGTCCATACATTTTATTGTAGAGACTTCCGTATCAGTCGCAGTAGGAAACTCTGGAATTACTTCCAAGGTTCCTTTCCTTTGACCTGATGACGAAGATACTATTATCTCATCGAGTTTGCACTGTCCTCCCACTCACCCTTTTTGAAAGAACCATTCTCTTAAAAAGCATACCGTTTCGTGGCAAAACTATTTGCCTCGGTATAGTGAGGGAGGAATACCCAATTGCTTGGGATAACCTACAAAGTAGCACTTGTCTGATTTGGAATAGGTTTGTAACCTTTTACACAAGCCCCATATTCCAAATGTTAAGAAAAGATATAACATGGTTGGGCGTACCATACCATGGCTTCATTTCAACAGACCTGATGGAGCTCTTTTCAGTGTAAAAGCCGCAGTCTCTAAAGCATCACTCTTTAAAAGGGGTAATGGCAAATTTATTTATGTCATCTTTGATCTTACCATGTCATAAATGGTTTGATTACATCTTCACAGACTTTCCACTTGCAGTGGTGTTCCGGGAAGTGCAAGTTATGAAACCCCTTTCACAACTCATCAGACATTCGCTAAACTTGTAACTCAAATATTCCTTTCTGCAATCGAATTGTAGAAACATAATTTTCTTGTTACAATAACTTCTACTTCATTTTTGAAAACCTTTCGAATGATTTCAAAAGATCCAGACTTACGTCTCATCAAGTAAATATCCATATATCTACTTGAGTCATTTCTGAAGATAGATAAATCCACTACTAACAACATTTATCGGACTACACACATCAAATGTATGATCACCAATAAGTTTGTTACTCGTTCCTTATGGCCTGTGAACGGTATTTCAGTCACTTCACTTTTCGGAGGAAGGTTGCAAGTGTCAGATGATTCAAAATCAAACGACTTCAAAATCCATCATAATGGAATTTTCCATGCGGGTTTCTCCAATGTGACCAAATGCAGTGCCACACATATGTGGTATTCTTTTAGTCTTGCGACATTTAGCGTCAGTGTTATGGATGTATCATATTACCATCAATATTCATAACATACATCCCATCTTGGATGGAAGCATGGCCTTTCATGTTATTCATAATACTAAACAACAATTGTTGTTTTCATGAACAACTCTTTTGCAACAAACACTGTGCAATGGGCTAGAGTGTATGAAACTCTAAAATGAATTATGAAAATAAATCTAGAGGTAATGTATTATTATCAATATTCATAACATACATCTCATTCATAATGAAAGTATGGCCCTTATGTTATTCATAACACCGAACATTAAAAGTTCTCTTATGAACAACCTTCTTGCAAGATACCTTATGCAATGGGCTAGAGTTTGTAAAACTCTAAATGAATTATGAAAATAAATACAGACGGTAATACACCGATGGAAGGTATAGTAACATTTACTATGTTCCCTGTGTATACCTAAACCTCATTCCTGGCTAGTCTTTCAGCCCATAGTAGTTCTTACATCGAATTGCAACAGAATGCAATCGAGCGGGTATCTTTGTGATTAACTCACAATACCCAAGAATCAATGATCAACAATTAATCATAATTCCCAAGGACTATATCTTTGACCAGCCTTCTATACATCAAAAACTTGTATGACATTCATACATGAGCTGGATATTCCAGTCTTCTTTCTTATTGCCATTATACTTCTAACAGTTTAACTTTTAGTATTTCTCCTACTCTCAGAAGAAGCACCCAACTTAAGAGTGGCGTTAGCCCTGGACTTCCTAGGCGTGAAAGTCTCACTAACACCCTTCGGACACTTCCTTTCTCTTTAAGTTGTTGTTTTATTCACCTTTCATCATATGACAGGCGTTCTACTGGATCCCTCTCTTATCAGTCCAATGCATAGTAAACTCCTTTACTAATAGTTTGCAAACAAATACTGCTTTGGATATCTCATATCTTTCAGTCTTTGTCTGTCTCTGAAAATGATTTTCAGATTCCATGAATATCACATAACTTATCCAAACTTTCGAAGTTCGGGTCTCATGGAAGCAAACATATTGCACTTGACTAAAAACGGAATTCTAGCTTTTGGATCGAAGGACGAGAGTCACATGATCCATAGCATTTAGCGGGAGAATACCGAAAGTATGCGATAGGACAAAGTCCTTCTCGGCACTCTTGAGGACAATCCTCATATTACGTTACCAACCGTAAAGTTTTAACCAGATATCTAACAGCTATTCAATTTTAATAGGGAAGGTGGAAATGCGAGCCATTATTCTATAACTATTATGCAAAAAACACTTAGACAGTGTTCACAATTAATTGCACTGAGAATTAAACAAGTTAATTCAACAGTGCGCTCCCACTCAAATCAATATCTCTCAAAATCGATCATGAGTGATTCAAGATCCAAATTGAAATCCAACGCCAAGGATGTGTCCATCTCAAGTGACGAGAATTTCAATCGGTAGGCCAACTTGCCAATCACATCTCTATGTGATTCTTGTTCATCTTTCGATGGGCGTGTTCCGAGCTCAGGACGCTCCTCCAGAACGTCAAGACAACCAAGTGATCTCGCTGCGAGGTCTCAACTCACCCGCCTCACACATCCCTAATCGTTCGCACCCATGTGTCCATGTGATGCCCCGAGAAGTTAGGTGCCGTGACGGTGCTACACTTGGGAGAACACTAACTACTTGATATTTTTGTGAGAGATCACCCTAATAAAAGGCGACTACCGCGCAATCAAGAAGGGTGCATCAAAGGGATAAACATCTCAGGCAATTCATAATTAGCATGATATGGTATAGCCCTTTCTGACGGAGAAGTCTTTCATTTCTTCGTCTTCAGCATTCGCGTCGGTGTTCACCTTCGCGAAGATTGCCACCACCTTGTCGATGCACCGGATAATATTGCTATCTCTATAGCTAATAAAATAAGTGCATTACACAAGGTTGACACGCAGGTCATTAAAGTGCAATCATATGGCTCCAGCCATCATGCCGAACCATGACACGCAGGTCATGTTAATCAATTTACATCATATAGTCATCTCATACATAATCAAATTATTATGAGCACTGCTATACCACATCATATGCACATGCAAACCCTCCTGCAAAACCAAGTTAGACGCCTCTAATCGGTCCATACAAAAGTTTATCTTACGTGGCTTCTAAGGTTTCGAAACAAACCGAAGCTACCAACGTCCATCATCAAGCATGATAATTCAAGTCGCTAGATTAACTTTTGCGGGGTGTATGAAACACGAGATAATAAAATCTCGAGCCCCATACTGAACTTCGTCATACGCATGACCCCCGTGCAGATCATATCTGCATTGTCCTTTCGTCTGCGAAACATCCATCTTTCTTTGACTAAAGTGGAACCCAAAGAACTGTTAGCACTTCGTTGATCTGTCAATCAGCATACTCAGGAGTAGCATGAAAGGATCGCGGATTGCCAGAACTTTGTCAGATTCCACAATGCTGTCAAGATCAGGACTACGCAAATTTAAGGGAAGCAACAAGAACATCAGGTAACAGATTTCATCTGCTACCCGCACAAATAATTTTCAGTAATAGATCTTATCTACTACCTAATTATATTGTGCAACACCCATACATCTCCATGTATTCTAGATCGCAACCTGCATCTACGCATAGCACGGCTCATGATGCCACTGTAGGGTAACGCAGCAGAAAACAAAAATTTTCCGACCTACGCACCAGCCCAGGACCACTATGAAGACTGCATACAAGGTTTTGATCATTTTCGTTACCGACTCGTAGCGCAGCGGAAGTAGAGTCGATGACGATCGGCGGTGCAGACCCCCGCAGCTAGGATTTACAACCTCCCAACCGCGAGGATGTATACCCTCATCCACTCCTCGGACAGCCCTCCGGGAGACGGTCGAACAGTCCCCCGGACGGTGTCGCGGACAGCCCTCCGGGAGGACCTTCGAAACTCGAACGGTCACCCGGACAGCCCTTCGGGAGGACTCACAGAACTCGGACCGTCACTTGGACAGCCCTTCGGGAGGCACTCACGAACAGCCCCTCAGGGCACTAAGATCGAAACTACGACCTCTCTACAGAGTTGCACACATACGGTGTCATCTATCCGGCAGGGCTTCGCCGTCCAGAACTAGTTCCCACCGGAACCCAGACAGCCTTTCGGCTCTACGAAACTATTTCGTGGGAGGGAGAGAGAAGCCAGATAATTGCATGGCATGTATGTGAGAGCAAGGGATGAGTGTGGAGGGCTGCCCCTCCACCTCTATTTATAGGCCAAGGCAAGGGGTGGGGTGGTGGAGGAAATACCAAATTACCCATGCTACATGTCCCACATGGAAGGGTAAAAAGGTAACACAAGGGGGGCATCAAGGGGACACTCCCATGGCAGCCCAACACCTTGTCCCCCCATGGGGGGGGGGCCCAACAAGCCACCAACATGTCTCCATGAAACATGCATGCTCCCTAGACAAAAAGCCACCAAACATGCAACCCCCGATTCGTGGGATCTTGTCCCCTCGCGCTGAGACAAGATGTTTTCCGCGAAACTTTTTTCTGAAAAATTCCAGAAGGTCCCAGAACATTTCCGGTACCCTCTAAAATTATTCTGGGCATGATCCGAAACATTTTCGGTGCTGTGGTTTTTATCAGCGGAAAGCATTAACAGCGGTTACGGCAGTTTCGGAACATTTCCGGTTTTTCTCTCTGAAAATTCCCAGAAGTTCCCAGACCAATTCTGGCACCCTCTGATAATTTCCATGCGGTGCCGAAACCCTTTTTGACCTAATAATATATTCCGAAACATATTTTCGGTTTTACCGAAACTCTTTCGGTGTTCTCTTTCCGGAACTCTTCCGTTGTCTCCGAAACTTTTTCGGTGATTTTCTCTCAGACTCCCTGTCTAGTATTCAGCAGATAGATGACCCTTAAGCGTGTGACCCTATAGGTTCGGTGAAGTATAGACATGACCGGAACACCTTCCGATCAATGATCAGCATCGGAGCCGTGGACACCCATATTGACCCCTATACCCACACGAATAAATATTCGAGTGAACCTCCAGTTGCTGTGTGCTATTCCTTTTGCTTCGTGATATGTCACAAACACCCGAGGTTAGATTTATTGCATCCCCGTGGGCAAACACTTTGTCCACTATGCAAGTTACCTCGTTACCGGTTTTGTTCTCTTTTCTCGTTTTCGTGTTCCGGCATCCCAGTGATCAAATCACCCTGTGTCTGGCCAGACGATGATGGATACCGTTACACCGAGAGGGCCCGAGTATATCTCTCCATCGACGGAGGAGCAAATCCCAATCTTGAGCTATCAAGTTACTTGCCATACTTTCCCATGAACCCGTAAGCCGCCGTAATAGCCATCCAGTCACGGATGACGTTTAACAAACCCCAAAGTTCATGAATCAAGCATGAAGGAACTCGATACTCTCATGGTCTAAGGAATTATGCAAACAATAACTTCCTGTGTTATTAACCATTAACTTGTGACGAAGGTATCTCATAGCATAACATCAATTCGGGTCGATTCAACACAAATGTTCCTATAACATTGTGCCCTCAAAGTTGCTGGCATACACATGCCCATGATTGGGAAAACATAATCATCATGCAACACTTGAGCTAGTCTTAGAGGCACGACTAGGAATACTTTTTATCGTTTATTATTCCACACGTGCACATGGGTTTTCCCCAGAGCCTTTATGGATATACGGGCTCGGGAACCATAGCAGTTATAGCATGGAACATAAACCTAATTATGAACAGGGAGATAAATAATAGAATTTATTATTGCCTCTAGGGCATATCTCCAACAGGTTTTGGTTCTTGCCAGCCTCTCAGAATTTTACTAACATTAATATTAATTGACCTCTTATGCTTCATCTCTTTTCATGCTGTTGTATATATAGGAAATATACTCCATTAAACTGCCTGGGAACCCCAAGCTTGGTGAGGGGAAACCTGAAAACCAAAATCATGCTATAATTTTTACTCGTGGAGATGCAATACAGACTATCGATATGAATCAGGTATACTTTTCTTCTTCAATAGTAACAACAGCCCTTAAATATTTAATCATTAACCTTACTGTTTGTTAATTCCTGATGAAGTATCACTAGTCTAGATTCTTACGTGTATTTTGTTTGATTGAATTTAGATCCCAGCAAAATTCTACTCATAGAACATATTGTCTGTTTCTAGTTCGTCCATTCCATTTTTAAGAATATTTTAATTCCTGGATCTAAGCTATGCATGATTCTCATAGTGTCGCATCCTGCACCGTTCTTGGTAAAATTTGCCATACAGATGGATGTTCCATTGCTTTCAATTTGCTTGCACTTTTCATGAATAGAAAGGAGTTCATTATGTACAAGGGCGTATAAGGGGAATTTATACAACAAAATACGAAGTTGAACTAGATACTCCCCTTAGAAAATGAGATGAGGAGGGGACTAGGTGTTCATTCAAAAAGAAATAGGCACCCAAATTCAAGTAGCTGACTTGAGCTTCGGTTGTGGGGGTGTTTAACTCCCACAAACTGTGCCAGGCTTAGTTTCAGATGCTTCTTTTTTCTCATATGCATGCTACACATTAGATATGTTATGATGCTTCCTTGTACCCCAAATAGCCCTGATGGATACAAATTCTCACATAGGATAACTACTTGGAGGAGGCAATGAAAGTGAGGAATTTACTTGAAGAATTTCGTGGTAACCATGGAATACGTTATCCCACAATTCTTGGTGTGCGGGAGCATGTATTTACGGGAAGGTTATTCTTCGACTACTCAGCTATTTTACCAACTATTGACATGTCTGTATCTTTTCTGTATCAACCTGTTCTATTTTATTTTGCTACAGTGTGTCTTCGCTGGCATCATTTATGTCTAAACAGGAAACCAGTTTCGTTACTTTGGGGCAACGTGTTCTTGCTTTCCTCAAGTGAGTAAATGTCTTCAACTATACTGCGGCCTGTAGGGAATATCCGTGCACATTCTTACTACTCCCTCTGTAAAGAAATATAAGAGCGTTTAGATCACTAATCTAAACGCTCTTATATTTCTTTACGGAGGGAGTAATTTTCTCTTCTACTCCCTCCGTTCCCAAATATAAGTCTTTCTAAAGATTCCACCAAGTGACTACATACGGAGCAAAATGAGTGAATCTACACTCTAAAATATGTCTACATATATCCGTATGTTGTATTCCATTTGAAATGTCTAAAAAGACTTATATTTAGGAACGAAGGGAGTACAAATGAACCTGACAATAGTTTCATTTCAGCACAACTTAATTGCATTCTGTTGTCCTTATGTAGGGTTCGAATGCACTATGGGCATCCTGATGTCTTTGATCGGATATTTCATATAACCAGAGGTGGTATTAGCAAGGCATCCCGGGTGATCAATATAAGTGAAGATATATATGCTGGTTGGTACTTTGTGTTATCTACAGTTATGTTACATCATGAATGTGACATGGTGGGCTGCAGTGCTTGCCAGCTCATGGCTATTTAGGTTGCACCGGAACTGTTTCCTTGTTGGACCTCCCCACACCCCACCCAGTATTTTTCGAGGTTTCAAGTCTTGAGATACATGAGATAACTATTAACTAGTCATTCTGAAGTTATTTACCATGTTATATTTTTTAAGAAGCTAAAATGTCTGATGTCACCATCTCTGTTATTTGTTTCACAGTAGATATGTTGATAGGTGACATGTTGATAACTAAATAAGTAAATGTTAGTTTAAGATCACCAGCGTTGTGCATACCTAGATACTGAAATACTTTATTCTTGAAAGCTTGACTTTAAGTGTTAACAATTTGCAGGATTCAATTCAACTCTGCGCCAGGGTAATATCACACACCATGAATATATCCAGGTTATCTATTCTGTTCACTTGTAGTATTACATAGTCTGCAGCATGGATACAATTAGGTGCATACTGTATGAAAGCCTATGGTTTGCACACGACAGATATACCCATTATGACATGTGAAAAGTTCTGTTGACAGATGTAATTATGTGCGTTATGCGAAACATGAGTAAATGACACTGCAGCACATACATAAGTTTCAATTCTTTCTGTGCACACAAGCTAACATGTAACATGATTTACAATTCAGTGCTGATATGTTTACATTTTGCTTAGTGAGTGCACATGCTATTATTTGTATGTCGCCCATAAAATGTAATAATGATATGCTTCATTTCCCCAAAATGTAATAAAACCTTTGCTTCTGTCTAGGTTGGGAAAGGACGTGATGTTGGTTTAAACCAGATTGCCCTGTTCGAGGGGAAAGTTGCTGGAGGTAACGGCGAGCAAGTTCTTAGTCGAGACGTGTACCGTTTGGGACAGCTGTTTGACTTCTTTAGGATGCTAACCTTCTTTTACACCACTGTTGGTTATTATGTCTGCACAATGGTATCCCTCTCTCCCCCTTTCATAATAAGTTTACTGTACTTTGTTGTTGATTGGTTGTGCCTGGATAATAATCTCAACCAACTCATTTAAATAGATGCATCCAAGTACGTTATTTTATTGTGTGTTGCTTCTACTTGAGCTTTGGTATGCATAGTGCCATTAGTTGATCATATGTCATGAATTGGTTTTGGTTGCATCATTGCATTATCCTGAAACCACCCATATCGTCTCGAGGCTATAAAGATGGTTATAGATACCAGAATGTCATAAAATAAATGGATCCTTGTCGGCTATTCCCAATTTAGGGTGTATACAAACTTCTAATTCAACTTCTTTAAGATTGATATGCTAAGTCCTTCACCAAAAACCTAGACCGCGTTGATCGACTTATGGGTATGGTTTATTGGTTGCTACTTAAATATCGTGTCTTGCTGCTACTAGGTTCTCAATTTCAATCATTTGATAGCTTAAGGCATGCCTATAAAAAACTAAACTGCAAAGATGAACCTGATATAAGCATTTTCTTGAGAAGTGGAGAATTTGTATATGTTTCTTGACTGGCTGCATATTTGATTTCAGTCACATGTATATATGTAATATGTAATAATTTCTTTGTTTACGTGTGCATGCAGATGACTGTTCTAACTGTGTATATCTTCTTGTATGGGAGGGTGTATCTGGTAAGTATTATGATCCCTATTTTGCTATGCTTCTTTTTGCTGAATGTTGTTTCTGTGCTGTATTAACCCGTAAATTACATTTGAAACTTTAGGCACTCTCTGGACTCGACCATTCGATATCTCGTCAAGCTAGGTTTCTCGGGAACACTGCCCTTGATGCTGCTCTGAACGCTCAATTTTTGGTTCAGATTGGAATTTTTACAGCCGTACCAATGATAATGGGTTTCATTTTGGAATTAGGGCTAATGAAGGTGGTGCCCTTTGTTTCTTTAGAAACCTACTTTTACAGGGTCACTCGTGATCATGTATTTATGTTATAATTTTTAATCCTGTGCAGGCTATTTTCAGTTTTATCACAATGCAACTGCAGTTCTGCTCAGTATTTTTCACCTTTTCACTTGGAACTAGAACACATTATTTTGGGAGAACAATCCTTCATGGTGGTGCAAAGGTACATCTGATGTGTTTCTTTTTACGAATATTATTTGTTTGAACTCTGCTGACACATGATCCTCTATGCAGTATCGTGCTACTGGACGAGGTTTTGTTGTTCGCCACATAAAGTTTGCTGACAATTATAGGCTCTATTCTCGAAGCCACTTTGTGAAAGCGTAAGTTGCTACTTTCAAGCAATAAAGTGAATTATTACAATAAGTTCATCTGCATGAGTAATGGACACACAAATCCATCTACCAAACAGAATAGCACACAGCTGTAGTGTTGCCATATTCCTTTTGTAGTATTGTGATAATACAGTTTCCCCATCCTCTTTAAGTGTCAGACATAGTTTTATAACCTGATTGTATACCTTCTGTTGACATTGGTCATTGGCGATCAATCTGAAACTCCTTTTGAAGGCAAAATTCGTTAGCATTTGCTGCAAAACGCCATAAAATAAGTACTCTGTTGATGGGCTTTGCAAAATTGTACTGGAAATTACTGGAGCAGTTAAAATTTTCTTGTTTGGAAAATTAGGAGTTAAAAGGGAAGAAATCCTATTTGCCTTTGGAAATTAACCGAGCCCAGCTGTTATTGCTCAATACTATGTTCTCTTGTTTCTCTCCAAGTACATATAAAACTGCTCACAATCCCTCCCTTCTAAATTTCGAAATATTAATATTATAATTATTCTAGTGTGCTGCACCAAGTGGCGGCAGTTGTGCAGTTTTCACTGACAAATACTGTTGTCTGATGATTTGCTTCAGCAAACGCCAATCAATTGTAATAATGTCTTAAAGAGTCAGTTCTGCCCCAGAAACCCAATTCGCCTCTTCGGAGTATCTTTGGCTCCTGCGTGTTAATTTTTTTTTTTTATGAATGTCAATTTTTAGTGGCAAAGCTTAAGCATTTTGACCCGTGCCAAAAAAAAAAGACGAACACAAAAACACCACACCCCATCCAGGGATCTGACTCAACGCAACACATTGAATCTTCAATTCCAGTTATAGTGTTCTTGCTAGCATTACTTGGTGATCAATCTGATGGCTGTATTATTGCAGGCTTGAGGTTGCTCTCCTGCTTATTGTCTACATTGCTTATGGCTACACAAAGGGCGGGTCATCGTCCTTTATTCTGTTGACTATCAGTAGTTGGTTCATGGTTATATCCTGGCTTTTTGCGCCATACATTTTCAACCCTTCTGGTTTCGAGTGGCAAAAGTATGTTCACTAATCCTACCTTTTCCCTTTAGATTTGTTGTCAATCAAGCAGGATGACCACTGATTGGGAAACTGAGCTTGTTCACTTATTTCCCCCTTTGTAGAAAATAGAGCAGTCACTACTATGATCAAACATATAGAAAAATAGGATAATTGTATATATACGCTCTTATACTACCTGCTCACTCATCATTCTAGTTCTAGAAATATAAAGATGCATTTGGCTATTGCACGTTGCATCGATGTAATTGGTTTTTGGCTGTACCTTTACTGATTTGCATTTTGAATGTCAGAACTGTTGAGGACTTTGATGACTGGACAAATTGGTTATTTTATAAAGGTGGAGTTGGTGTAAAGGGCGAAAATAGTTGGGAATCTTGGTGGGATGAGGAGCAGGTCAGTAACCATGACGCCGTGTGTGAAAATCTATTTGTTTAAGCCCTGTGCTTCTTGCTCTTTTGACTTATACATGTTCTTGTTATTACTTCTGTAATGTGTTCATACAGGCTCATATCCAGACTTTTAGGGGACGAATCCTTGAGACTATCCTGAGCCTCAGATTTCTCTTGTTCCAGTATGGCATTGTGTACAAGCTTAAAATTACTGGACATAATACATCTCTGGCAGTAAGTGAAGAGCTCTCTCCTTTAGTAGTTCTGTACAGTACAATTTTTCACTTGCTTCGTTAGCCGACTCTTTGTATGCTTCTTTACACCAAATATCATATTTTCTTATAGTTCAGTTACATCGTATGTATTCCTTTTTCATCTCTTCATGTTGGCCACTTATCCATTCTTATGCTTACATTGGTTGCATAACCGGAACCGAGCAGTAGTGTGTTAGGTCTGCCTTCTACCATGAGCATAACAATGTGGTTGGGTACATACTGATTTAAAATTTATCAGTTTACTTTATAGTTTTTACTGTACAGTTTTGTTTTCATGTGCAAGTTGAATATAAAATGCTTGGAAGTTGAGTACATGTATTTTCATCTTCTAATAAAGCAATAGATAATACTCCTAGTATAACAGGTTCCTGATGTTCCTACCAAGTCTGTCACTTCTATTCCCTGACAAATCTAAATGCGTTGTGTTACTGGTCAGATTTATGGCTTCTCGTGGATTGTACTTCTTGTTATGGTCCTCCTGTTCAAGGTTTGTTATATTATTCATGATATTTTCATCTATTTTGTTATTCTGCATTATATTATTCATGAGTTATGACAAATCTGTTTCGTTATTGTGCTTCAGCTTTTCACCGCAACTCCGAGGAAGTCAACTGCCTTGCCGACATTTGTTAGGTTTCTACAGGGCCTCCTTGCAATTGGCATCATTGCAGCAATTGCATGCCTGATTGGAATTACAGACTTCACAATTGCTGATTTGTTTGCAAGTGCACTAGCATTCTTAGCAACTGGATGGTGCATCTTATGTGTAAGTACAACGGTCTTCCTTTTTCTGTTTCTACATTTGTTGTACCTTCTGCCTTGGTGCATTCCGCTGCATGCCTCTTAAGCTGTTCCTTCTCGTGGCAGCTGGCCATCACATGGAAGCGCGTGGTGAAGACACTCGGGCTGTGGGACTCTGTCCGCGAGATCTCTCGGATGTACGATGCTGGGATGGGCGCCGTCATCTTCGCGCCCATCGTCTTCTTCTCGTGGTTCCCCTTTGTGTCCACCTTCCAATCGCGTATCCTGTTCAACCAGGCCTTCAGCCGTGGTCTGGAGATCTCCCTCATCCTTGCGGGGAACAAGGCGAACCAGGAGTCATGAGAAGCCCCATCCGCTGCGTGTTTTTGTTGTACATTTCTGGACTTGATTAGTGACATGCTAGGTTCAAACAACATATGTACATAACGCCCCTGAGTACTTGGACGCTAATCGATTGTGGACAATGAGCTAATGCTGGCTTAGACGTGTGAATATTCATTTGACTCTCTCGCTTGTAGTTTTGAGGTGCTGGATGTAATTTGGATCCTCTGGTGATTTGTGTCGCCTGGTAGCAGTAATCACAGCTTGAGTAAACTAGTGGCTAACTCTTGAGTTTGACACTTTCTGATACATTTTTACATTGCCCATCTTTCTTATTTTTGTTAGATTTCTACTGACATGCAGTTGAACTTGGGGTGACCTGTCTGGATATATCGTGTAAACATGGCTGGCTTCCTTGGGGAATGAGTGCTCACAACATTCCCTGTATATCGTTGGTGCTTACAACTCGTATGTGCCTCTTGTTTCGTCGGCCACTTGATCACAAGGGACCATCCGTCGTAAGCTTCAGCTGTATGGTCCACTACTCACTACTGCGGCTCACAGTTCAGGACCACCTGGGGGCTTGCCTATCTTGTTACTTTCACAAGGTCAGTGGCTGCTATCCGAGGTTATTTAGCTCACTCCAGTCTTAATTAAACGTGCAATTCTCTTGCACCTGTATAGAACATGCAGTACTCATGAATGATAACATATGCCAAAGATGTAAGAACTGTTAAATAATTGCTGTCTCCATGTATATCTACAGTTCTACACCAGGGGATACCTCTTGATGGTATGCCGACCACAAGATACATACGTGTGTATCTGCCTAATCAGAAACGCGGCTGGACCACGACGAGCTACTGCGTGTTGATCGACATTGACGAGGCATTCTTTTTGTCATCGTCATGCCTTATGGCTCACCACCCAAAAGGTGAACATCCTAGCACAACTTGTCCTTAATTCAGCACTACATATGTATGTACTCACCGCTCTGGCAGGCTTGCAAAGTTAACATGAACCAACTGGTCCTACTCCTAAGCATGCTGTTAAGAGTAGCTGAATATATCATTGTTAAGACAGGAACTGCCTAACCAAACAGAAGCCACTAATAGAAAGAGACAGGCGGGATGTATCCATGCCATATCAGTTATCACAGAGTTCACCTTCACATCACCCAGAGAAAAATATGTAAACAGTTGCTGCAAAGTTTTGCAGACTGATGGTTCTCTGCAAGCAAACGCTTGCCGGCAAGATAAGCAACAAACAGTTTTTATCAAGTCAACATGCACACCCAAGCATGCACAACTTGACAATTCTGGACACATCATTCAACTGTTTCGACCGATCGGATCGACTGCATTTGTTTGTCCCTGTATGCAGCCGGTCGATCCTACTCTCTGCTTGGTAAAATTTCTGCTGAATCGCATCACCTTTTGATCGGAGGCGTAAAAAGAAAAGGTTTGGTAAATGTGCATGCATGATCAAGCTAACTAACAAACTAGGGGTCGTTAACTTAGAACTGACTGGCCGTTTTACCACGTGAAGGATTGGAACACCTTTTTGATCGATCAAGATGATGGTCTGTGCTGAGTGGTCGACGATGATGACTGTTTGATCGTTATCCGTTGTTACTGTTCAATTACCTGAACCGTGCTTTCTATCACATGAGGAACTATAGCACTTTCCCTTTTCTTTGGATAAGATCTTTCCTTTTTACTACGATGAGTGCTAATTTAGTTTACGGCGATGCTGTTACGGCTGTACTTGTAATGCCTGATGATTTTCTCCATTATTCGTCGACAAAAGATTATCTCAGGAAGTTGTATTTGCTTTGGTGGTTCTTCTGTAAGAACAGGAACTGTAACAAGGAGAGCTAGGTGCCTGCATGGTTCTATGCTTTCCATAGACGACGAGTTGGTTAATTAAGTTGGTGCTTAAAGTTTCATGTGTTATTTTCATGCCCTAGTGCAAGTTTTTCTTGTTACAAAGCAGATCAACTATATGTCTTTTCCACAGAAACTGTCTGCCAAGCATATAAAAAACATGAATTTGATGTGTCGACCAATAGATGGCATTTTCAAAGAGTGACATTTGGCCCCCCCTTTAATTTTTTCTTGATGGATGATGCAAGGAGATTGAGAGTGAGATCTAGCCAGAGGGCTTTTGGTTGGAACAGAGCATTATTCCCGCATCCATCGCAAGGTAGGTATGTGGTTGTTCCTTTATAGGTCCATGGTTTACCTACTAAGTATCTTGCCATCCCTTGTGGGGCAAGGCTTTGTTTTCCGCTTTGTTATCCTCCTGAGCACTCATTCATGGATTTTATACCACATTTAATTGATGCAAGATTTTAAGATGCAAGATTTTATGATGTAGTAAAATTAATATTTTTTTCCTAGTTTAACTTGTGAAAAAGAAAATTGTGAGAGGTGAGTTTCCTGGAAGACAGTGAGTGACCTTTTTTTCTTGCTAGATTTGCATACGAATATTTGTTAATTCTGACAGAGAGACAAACCGGAGACAACTTCATAGAACTGGGGACTTTGTAGTTGTGATATATTCCTCGGTGAAATGATTGGTCTGCCCCTTGCTAAGCAGGCCGCACGCTCAATTAACCGGTCTTCGAAGTACTTGAGATTGTGATGATTATCAAACATGACAAACCAACTATCTACTCACCCACGTTTTCTTACTGATGATCTGACTGACAGCAGCACCAAAAAGTGACTTTAGACTGTGCAAAGGAAGGCACTGACCTGATCAAAGCAGCAACCAGGTCAAAGCAGTACATCCACATGGGTAATCACCTTCATTGGTTACTGCCACCGCTGCTAATTAACTTACACAGCTGACCAAATGGGCAATGCCGCTTAATTACTACTCCCTCCGTCCGGAAATACTTGTCATCAAAATGAACAAAAAAGGATGTATCTAGAATTAAAATACATCTAGATACTTTCCCTTTATTCATTTTGATGACAAGTATTTCTGGACGGAGGGAGTACTAGACTAGATGGCCTATCAGGAAGTGCAATTTTCGTAATCGCGCACACGGATGGCCAACGTGTCGCCATCTGAGACGACATATGTACCTTTGGGGCACAAGTAAACTTTGCCTCTTCCTCTGAATTACTGCCATCCATGCGCTTGTCAGTTTGTCCGAGACAAGGAAGTTATCCACATGATCTGCAGCGACCAATGCAGTCCATATGTAACATTTTGGAACTTTGAGACCACAGAGCGACTAGTCTCACTTAAATAGTTTTTTGTTTTGTTTGATCAACTAGTCTCGCTTAGATAGTTTTTTTTTTGAGCAACTAGTCTCACTTAGATAGTTCTTTTTTTTTTGAGCAATTAGTCTCACTTAATAGTTTTTTTTGAGCAACTAGTCTCACTTAGGCTGCTGCCAATGCATGGGTGCTTAGATGGGGTGCTAAGCACATTAAATAGCTTAGCAACTATACTCCTCAATGCATAGGTGCTTAGCTTATGGTTGCTAAGCTTGCTTCATTTAATGATTTAGCAACTAAAGCTCTTCATGTATTGGTGGACTTCCTTTCTTTAAATGTTTTACCTAGGTTCACGCGCTTAGCATTGTTTCTTCCTGGGGTCACCACACTCATCTCTCTCTTCTTAAATAATATGCCACATCAGATTTTTTGCCTACGTGGAAGGTTTAGCACCTGTACAAGGTGGAGCATTGGGAGGAGCCTTAGATAGTTAACTGGTCAAAATCAAAATCCTGTCTGGTTGGTCAGCCCATGTCAAGGAACAGTGTTCTTTCTGATGAGTAGGAATTGATTAGGTCCCTCCTTTCCACACCTCTCAAAAGCTGCACAGTTTCAGGGGTCTTATGCGTTCTAAACTGATTAATTAATGCTTCATTAGTTTTGTGCAGCAAAAGTCTCGGTTTGACATGCATTGGTGCCTGGTCAGACTCACAATGCCGGGTTGACCGCCATGCGCTGCAGCCATCATATGGGTTCTCTCGGCCATGGTTCTTTTTTCATGGGTTAGGTAAATCTTTGTGCATGTCACCGTACACTTATGGACAGCATTGCATAGGTGGCCAACTGGCCATGCTAGGGCTGTTGCCAAGAGTTCTCGGGATTCAGGTCTGCTGGCACACATCAATCTTTTCAGGTTGGGAAGCAGAGTTCGCTTAATCCTAGTTAATTAAGTTTGTGGTGAAGCATAAACTATTTATTTCCGACTTCCCATTGTGCCTACATGCTGGTTGCCTGGTTCAGCTGAGGAATAAAGTTTAGGAGAATCTGGAAATAATGACCATTTATTTATATATTAAGCAGTGATATGTAACGCCGCCCAAATCTGATCATATGCCTAATAAATCTTGACAATACATTCAATTTTTCTTGTATAATGAAGGGCCTTTCTAGAGCCAAGCTGAAGTGTTCTCTTCCTCTTCATGCAATTAGTTCGTTGGCTAGTTCAATTGATTAGTGGGTAAGGGGTAGATACATACAGACGTATGGAATGAAAGAAACGAAAGCCACCGTGGACTTGGTGTTGAACGAATTATCCGTAGCTCATTTGCCATCTGCCATGAACGCATGCATGGTCATGTCAGAAATCTCACCCGACCAGAAAGTGAGATCCAGGTCACGTATGCATGCACATATAATTCTTACACCTGGAAGTTTCTGGGAAGGTCATTAATTCCGAGGATGCAAGGTATGCACACATGCGCTTGAAAACTACTTCCTCTGTCCCATAATATAAGAGCGTTTTTGACACTACACTAGCGTGAAAAACGCTCTTATATTATGGGACGGAGGTAGTATTTTTTTTGTTTCTTTTTTGCATCAACTTTGAAACAATCTGAAACTGATGAGATAAAAAACTGTCCATCAACAAATTATCATATATATAAGCTAACGATAATGTTGACATAACATTTATCGACGTGGCCCCGGCCTCCTGCTTAACTTGAAAGAGAAATTAAAACTGCCCAAACTGTTCATGGGAAAAGGGATAGACATTGCAAGAAAACAGGTTCAAGCACTCTAACAGCTCTAACCACTGTGTCAAATCGGAAAAGCCGGCGAGCTTTTCGAGGATAAAGCGAGCTTAGCTGCTAATCAAAAGGGAAGCTATATGCTAATTAAGCTAGGCTGTGAGTAGCATAGAGGACGGACTAGTGAGAGCAGTGCATATACGCAGGTGCAAGCAGAGGCGGTCAATGGCTTGTGGCGCCCGGAAACGAGCCCTCTACCTACTGTCTAACCAATTCCGTGACTTATATGGTCCATGACCAAGGGAAAAAACATATTCATATGTACACATAGAAAAGCATATTGCCGAGCAATGTGAGGCTGCAGGCATCGATCGATCGGGGTCACACCAAGTAGCTGCCGTTTTAACTAAAAGTGCACTCAAGCAGCTAGCTAGCTGCCGATCGATGATGGATATTTTTTTTTGCATCCACGCACTGCCCCATCAATCGCAAAAAGGAATCTAACTAAGCTAGCTAATTAGACAGGAACGTACACACGTGAACGAGACATGTCAGAAACTGCCCCGAGGACACGCACCCGCGATCGACATGGATGTTTAGTTAGTTCTTCTTTTGCTTTAATTGATTGATTTGTGTGTCGAAACGAATTGAATATAATCACAATTATTAGCATTTATATTAGTAATGAATTAGTTAAGCTCGATCAATTACAATACTACCATGTAAATCTAAATGAATTGATTGCTTAGCATTGATATTGGCAATGGATTAGTTAAGCTTGACCAATTAGAGTAGTACCGTAGGTCCTAGTATCGAGTTGAATCTGGTTAACCATGGATTAGCTACATAGATTGATGAAGATGGTTTTTTTTTGGCCTTGATTTTCGTTCTGGGTCGTCAGTGTGATAGTGGAGAAATTCTAGAAGATTAATAAGGTAACTTTCTCCACTTTGACAAGCTAGAGCTTGAGCGCTACACGTCCTTGTCCAACTCCAACTAACTCATTTTATAGTATTATACCGTTTGCATGCTATCATATATATGCATGCATGTCCCCTGCTGGTTAATTTCAGTAGTGCAAGTGATGTGTGTCTGCTAGTCAATTCTCATCCCACAAGTAACCTCGTTCTGACGAAGAACACCCCACACTCATAGGAATTAATCGAAGCTAGCCACATCTATCTATTTTTCAAGCAAACATTCTAAATTTTCTTGAAGCTATATATTATGCATGCAGTTGTCTTTCTTAGTTAGAACATATATATGGTTTAATAAAAGCATGAAAGTGAACTTATTTTCTACTACTATATACGTACCGTACCCGAATGCGAAATGAAAGGCCCACGGTGTAAACTCTAATTAGATAATTAAATTACAGTAGTCCATATGATGCAAATTTGACTATCAACCATATAGGGTAGCCATACAATTATTGTCGCAAAGTACATATGGAGATTGATCACAGTGAAGACTAATGTTGGACTCACAAGACCAACATCGTGAGATTAAAATATAATCACAATCCAATCAAATGACGACCTGAGTTTAGCTTCTTCACGCAAGAGAAAGTTCAAACAAATTAACTAAACCCTGCGTCATTATGCAAGACTCAAGAAATAAAGATGATGAGTATACAGTGTCACTTACACACACATACTTTGCTGTCTGGAAAAAAGAAGCTGCTTTCAATTTATGTCACAAAGCTAGTTATTACATATACTCCCCACCTCGTAAAAAAGGAAACAACAAAGAAACTAATTAAACAAAAATGAACATTAATTGCTGTGAGTGTGTACATATATGTATGTCCTTCTGTTCTTTTTTGTACATGACTAAAAGTGTGGACTAAACCGCCTTGTCCCCCTATCAACAAACAAACTTCACATCTTCGGTATTGATCGACCGAAAGTGCGTCCAATCCAACAATTAATAGTCTCAATCTCCTTCCTGATTATTTTTGGCATCCTTGATCATATCTCTTCTATCTACCCATCACAGCTCACTTGAGTTCAGCCATGACATTTGGCTGCATAAAAATAAATAAGAGAATTAATCATTTCAGCTAAGTATTGTGTCAATTTATTCCCTGGTAAAATGACCTAGCTAGTTGAACTATAAATTAAATTAGGATTAAGGAAAAAGCACATAGATCAATATTTAAGAATATATGAGCCAAATTATTTGGGTGGATGGAAAAGAGACATGCATGCATGGGCGTTTTTTCTTTTTGATAGAAAGTTGATGGAATGGGAGCAGGTACTCACTCTAGCAAATCCTTCCAGCTACCGTCCGTGCTGAGGTCATCCATCAGGTTCAGGCTCTCCAGCCCGTCGAACGGGCTCGACGCCGGCGTCTGCTCGCACGACACACCTCCGCCGCCATTGTTGTTGCACTCCTGGTCGTTGGCTACCATTGGGCGCGGCGGCGCCACCGCGTCCACGGTCACGTTGCTCCCGCTCGCCCCGCCGTGAACCCCGAGCTCTGTCGAGCTCAACCCGTCGCCAGCGCCGAAGCTGTCGAACATGCCGCTCATGTTGTGCATACCGCTCGGCTGGGCGGAGTTGGTCAGCGCTGGTAGGTTATTCATGCCGTCCCACTGGCACTGCTGCAGCAGCATGCTCTGGTCGACTCCGCCGGCGCCGTTCTGCCCACCGTTGCTGGCGGCGAGGAGTGCCATGAGGTTGTCCATGCCGGGTGCGGGCGCGGGCACGGCGGCGGTGGTGAGCGCGCGCACGAGCCCCTGAAGCAGCTGGAACTTGGCGGCGTCGGCCTGCAGCCTGAGCGCGTTCATGTCCCAGGCGCCCGTGGCCGAGCCGGCGGCGCCGAAGTTACCGGCTGCCGCGAGGAGGCCCGGGAGCCCGGCGAGCAGGCTGAGGTCGGTACGTGGGCGGTGCGTGACGGGGTCGATGCCCATGCCTAGCAGCTTCTTGCGCAGGTGCGTGTTCCAGTAGTTCTTGATCTCGTTGTCCGTCCTCCCCGGCAGCTTCGTAGCGATCGACGACCACCTGAACCAACCAACCAACCAACCCCAATCCATATCAGTCACCGGCGCCGGAGTTGGAGAAGAAGAGAAGAGCAATAGAGACGCGCGTGGCTTACTTGTTGCCGAGGAGGGAGTGGAGGTGGATGATGAGCTTCTCCTCGTCGTCGGTGAAGCGTCCGCGCTTGATGTCGGGGCGGAGGTAGTTGGTCCAGCGGAGGCGGCAGCTCTTGCCGCAGCGGTTGAGGCCGGCGAGCTTGGGCAGGCGGCGCCAGCTGCCGTGGCCCTTCTCCTGGATGTAGTCCACCAGCAGCTTGTCCTCCTCGGGCGTCCACGGGCCCTTCTTCACGCCCGCCTCCCCGTCGCAGCACGGCGACCGCCCCATCGCGACACCGACGACTAGCTAGTAGCTGGCTTCTTCTCTTTCTTTGTCTGCGAGGCTAGTAGCTTGGTGGAGAGAGAGGTGTAGCTTGCAATGGCCGGCGGAGGAGTTAGGTTTTTGAGGTTTCGTTGGGGTGGATAGGAGTGGGTTTTATAGAGGAGGGTTTAGAGGGACCGGGTGGGAGGTGGACGATGATGCGTGCATGGCGGCATGTTGGAGAAGTCTTTGTGTGCGGGAGACGCAGCCTCCTCTCTCTACCCTCTCTGTTTCTCACTCTCTTTCTCTCTCTAGGGACCTCTCTCTGTCTCTCACTCTCTCTCTAGGGACCTCTCTGTTTCTCTCTCTAAATCTCTCTCTCCGTCTGTCTCTCTCTGACTTTTTTGGCAATGGACCGAATCAGTTTGCTTAAGCAGGTACGTTGTTTAGTTAGATATATATATATGATATGATGGCGTACGTGTGTGCTGTCTTGTTGCCTCTTGTTGTCTTCCCTACGTGCGTATACTGCATGAGCAAGTGGATGGATCACGTATACGTATTGCGTATATGCATGCAAGTGAACTAGAATTAGTAATTACAAGAGTTTCTCCAAAAAATAATTAGTAATTACAAAAAATGTGAACTAGAATTAGTTGTTTATCAACCGTTATGAGAATCACATAGTTGTATAAGTTATGCTCTACATAAATATCTTGATGTCGAATACTCCGCATCGAACACAAGAGGAGGAAGAAGGGCGAGGAAGCAAGTATACAGAAGAAAGACTGAGGAACAAGGAGGGGGTGGGCGGGCGAAGTTTAATTCTTCGTCGCATGATTTGGAGAACAGTCCGGTTGCAAGAGATCACGGTACATGTGACAACCTTCCGAGGTGTTTTGATGTAACCTTTTCTTTCACGAAAGATCTTTGTGGTCGGTACGCGTGTTTCAGTTTCTCCGCTCTAGTGTAAGTTTTCTCACCAAGGAATTAAAGCCGGGTCGTTTCAAAAAGAAAAAGAAAGAACATGTACTATCATGTTAATTTCTTCTATAAGAAAGCAAAACATATCGGTTTTTGCAGGTACCATATTGATATGAAACGACAGATGATCGCCATCATCATGCATGAATGTATCCACTGTACACCATATAGACACATATAGATCGAAGTACCAAATATATTTGAAACGACAGGTGCACTGTTAAAAGAGAGGCCTTGTGTGTGGGCGGCACGTGTGCAGGAGGCAGAGGGGAGTTAGGTCCGGATGACCTGACACGTGTGGACTTTGGGCTCCAAACATGGAGCAACGAAGAAGGAACTACCTGCCTCCTCTTCCCCTCCCTTCATTTCCCCTCGTGTGTCACATAAATCTATTTGGTGCACCTCATCATAGACCTATTAGGGTGGCCTGGTGGGCCCCGTCTTAGCTATCTCTACAGGCAGTGGGACCCACCTTGCAGCCACCTAGCTTGCTGGATGGATGGATACTGTCTGATGACTGTCAATGGCCCAGCTGGCCTAAGCTTGCCGGGCGATGAGCAGCTAATTAGGTAGTTTACTGGGATTAATTAATTAGAAGAACATCCTAGGGGTATGTACATGTGTATGTGAATGGTTGACTTGGGAAATGGATTTGGTGATTTGGTTCATTAGTTTAGCTTCGCATGGATGAGGGTGTCTTGAGTGGACAGTCCAGTGAGCGGTCACATATGTGTCCACAAGGCCAACACATAGAAGAATGCCTTTTCTGTTAAAATTAGCTCAGATGTTGTTGATCCATTTTTTATGATAAAACTCAGTTTCTACATATAATTGATTTGGCTATGAGAAAGTAGGAAGCCAATTGCGTACATGAATTGTTTTTTAATATGAAAGAATAATGGCTCATGTTGCCATTTGGCACGCAATGCTCAAGAAAAGTGAACATTCACCAACATATTCCAGTCCTTACTTGGAGTGTGTGAATTTTGTGATAAACTGGACAGCATGTTTGTGCCTATTTTGTGCTTGTTCGACCTATTTTTGCCCGTTTTTGTTTTAATTTCTGATTATAAAAGAAGTATGTCACAACATAGTTTCAACAACTACAAACTAAGCCTAAATTTGCATGAGTAAGAGCGTCTCCAGTACATCCTCATAAATTAATTCCCCATATTTGACGAACTTTTGTCCATCTAGCCCATCCTTCAAAACTTAATACCCCACCCCCCAGATTTTCTTTTGTTGTTTCTTTTTCAAATGCCTGCATACCAACTTAGTCTGAACATACTTTTCATAACATATTAATACGGAACTTGATCCAAGATACAAATCAAATTCAATGTTGCACAATAATAATTGCTGTTACTGATCTAGGGTACATATTACGAATAACATATTAGTGCAAGGCTAAAGCATCACTTCTAATTGTCCCTCTATCTAATTGCATAAACCAAGAACATTATACCTGTAATGGGTCCCACAAGAACATGCTGCTGATCCAGAGAGTATGCACCAAATCATAACAACAGCCAGAGGTGCAAGGTGCAGCTTCTTGAATTTCTTTATCTGTGCATGCATCTCGTTGATTTGGGCCTGCATCTCATTGTTTGGGAATTGCTTCTTGCGTGCGTCTATGAGCGCATCATCTAACTTGTTTCTCAGTGGTCGATGCAGTAGTCAAGCATCTGGTCAAATAAATATTTATGAGACCGACCCATATCCATTTGACGCATCTCCGGACTCACGAGCACCTGTAGCTCGCCACTTTGCTTAATACGACCTCCATGGATGACAAGGTGGGTGATGTCCTAGAACTGCACCCCGAAGGCCCGGTCTCTCCCATGTTTCGGATCATATCCCCCCTTTGAAGAACTCATGAACTGCACTTTGGGGGAGATTAGTAGAGAAGTTTGAGGCAAGAAAAACTTGTGTCAGATATGCATAACCTTGACATAAAAAATGCATTCAAGAAGATATGCCTTACTATAAGTCCATCTAGTGCCACCCCTAGTTGGATTTTGGAGTATTGACGACAAACGTGGTTGACGGACTAATGTGTTTGTGAGAATTGTAGGATAACACAGGTAGTAGTCCCTCATTGATTCGGTTTACCTACCAGAGATGACCCCTAAAAATGTGTGAAGACATTGAAGACTATGGTGGTTTGTGAAGACATTCACTTGAAGATAATGAGCTGTGAAGACATTCACTTGAAGACTATGGAGTGCGAAGACATAGATTCTTTCGTAGTTCCTTCTTTCTTGAGTCATAGGAACCACCGTACTGTTAAGTGGGGTCCAAGTGAACAAAGTCAGATGACTGAAGTGATGCTCAACCAAAATCCTATGTCTTCGAGCAAAGACAGTGAGAGCAAATTTTGTCCAAAGTTGGATGAGTCAGCTTTGCTTGTAGCCCAAGCAAAACTGCCGTGTGTGTCTGAAATCCGACCATTGGACACGTGTCAGTTCCTTAGTGACAAAGGGTCATTTCGGACATATCATGTCGAGTTGCCTCCAGGCTATAAATAGCCCACACCTACACCATAAATTGGTGGCTGCTCAGAGTTAGTGCATGGCTTTTATCGTTTGAGAGCAACCCACCTCTGAAGCCTTGAGAGAAAAGTCCCTTGCGAGGACAAAGCCCAAAACACCCAGAGCCAAAGAGTGTTAGGCATCACTGAAGTCTTTCTGTCTGTGTAATCTGAAGACTTGTTACACTTGAGGACTGCGCATCCTCTAGATGGTTAGGCGTCGCATTCTGAGCATCCAAGAGTGATTGCGGATTGCTAGTGAACGAAGTCTGTGAAGGTTCGGAAGTCTACCTTGAAGTCTTACCAGAGTGATTGGGCGGGGACTAGGTGTCCTTAGCTCAAGGGTAATAAGGTGAAGACACAGTCTTCTGAGTTCAATCTCAGCCTCCCTAACCAGTCGTACAATTGTCACAGCAACTGGAACTGGTCTACCAAATTCCTGTCGTCACCAAGCTACCGGGTTCTATCTTCCAACTCATTTACATTTCAATTTGTCTTCGTGAAGTCATTGCTTGCTTGTCTGATCTGATTGACTTCACTGTGTGAAATCTATTACCCGTTTGGCTTCATTCTGTCTTCCATTCTGATCCATACTACCTAGGTGCTGATAGTCTTCGTACTTTCACAATACTGCTTACTTGACTATGGCTTGTCTAGTGTAGTCTATCTTCCGCTGCATATCAATAGGTTCATTTCATCTGTTTGTCTTCAAAGACTTCGTGTTTTGAAGACTTTCATAAAAATCACCTATTCACCCCCCTCTAGTCGATAACTAGCACTTTCAATTGGTATCAGAGCAAGCTGCTCTCTTGTTCTATGTGATTTGGTTTAATCACCAGGAGTTTTAGCTTTGTTGACTGCAGGGATAATCAAAGTCTCCGCTGCGTGCCCCGTCTTCAATGGGACTGATTACCCCTACTGGAAGAATCAGATGCGTATGCATCTTGAAGCTATTGACAACGATCCTTGGTATGTCGTCAACACTGCCGTTCCCAAGGCTGGTGAAGGCGTCACCCCTGCTGATGTCAAGAAGTTCGCACAATTGGACTCAACAACCAAGAACATCATCTGTGGTCATCTGACTAAAGGACAATACAGACATGTGAGTGCTCTGGAATCCACCAAGCTAGTATGGGACTGGCTGTCCAAAGTCAATGAAGGCGTCTCAACTCAGAGAGACTCAAGAATCGACGTTCTTCGCAATCTCTTCAATCGCTTCAAGAGAAAAGACAATGAAAATGTCCAGCTTACGTTTGATCGCCTCACTGACATCACCAATGAGCTTCACGCTCTTGGCGCCACTGAGATCACTAAGCATGAAGTTGTGAAGAAGCTATTGAGATCACTTGACAGCTCATTCGATACATTGGCCCTGATGATTCAAGAACAACCTGACTTCAAATATCTTGATCCGTCTGACATACTTGAGAGGTTCAACACACATGAGTTCCAGCTACCAGAGAAGAGATATATCTATGGCCCCAACTATGGCCGATCCCATGCTTTGAAGTCAAAAGTTGTGTCCTCATCTGAAGAAGAATCTGACCGCAGTTCTGATGATCCCGAAGACATTAGCAGAGAGCTAGCAATGCTTGTGAGAAAGTTCCATAAGTTCTCCAAGAAGAATCGTTTCGGAAAGTCTTCAAGATCCAGCTCAAGAAATGATGAGGCTTCCTCTCGTGAATACAAGAAGAGAACATGCCACAAGTGCAAGAAGCCTGGCCACTACATATCTGAATGTCCTCAATGGGACAAGGAATCCAAGAAAAAGAAGAAGAGCAAGGAATATGATTCTGATGACAAGAGGAAGAAGAAATCTTCAAAGTCTTCTTCCAAGTCTTCATCAAAGCCTTTGTCTTACAAGAAAAGTTCTTCTGGCAAGGCTCGTGCGTTCATTGGCAAGGAAATGGATTCAGAGGAGGAGTCTGATTCTGAGGAGGCAGAGGTGGAGTCTGAGGAGGAGTCTGATTCAGGCGTGGCAAGCATGGCTCTAGCTTCTGTATTCGTCGCCAAGTCCATCTTCAACACTGAAGACAATGGTCACGCCGTCGACGCTAAAGCCAATGATGAGGACGACTCTGCTCCAACCTACTGCTTCATGGCACATGGTGCCAAGGTAAACTCACGCGATGCCTACTTTCAAACCTCTAGTGAAGATGACTCTGAATGTGAATCCAAACCTAACTATAAGATTCTTGCGAACATTGCAACTGAACAATAAAATGTCATGTAACATATTCAAAAGTTGCTAGACAAAAGAGATGACCTGTTGGACGCAGAAATGAATCGAACTCAGTCCTTAATTGAAGACATAAAAAATCTTCATGTTAAGTACACAGAGCTGGAAAGTCGTCATGAAACCCTCTCAGCCACTCATGGGAAGCTTTCCTATGATTATCTTCAAAGGAAGCAAGATCAATAGAAACTGAGAGCGTCTCATGAAGATCTTCAAAAAGAGAACGATTCACTACTCGCTCAACATATCAGTTCTGCTCAGGAATACGTTGTGCCACCTTGTCTAAAATGTCTTGAGCATGACAATGTTGTTTCTATTGCTGAATGCTCTAATGATTCGGAAGTCAAAATATCCTCAACTGTTGATGTGGTAACGAACACCTCATATGAGGAAATCACGACTATTGCTGAGGAATATGTTAGGTTGAAGACATTGCTTGAAACATGCATGTACAAAAGCCTCAAAGGGCATCAGACACTTTGCGATGTCCTCAAGAAAAAAAATTCCTAACCGAAACCCTAGGAAAGAGGGTGTTGGTTTCGAGAGGAAAATGTATGTTGATGGTTCGTACTGGAAGCCTGAGCAGTACCCCGAAACCGCATGGGTTGCTGCAAAGGGCCCACTAGTAGAACCGTCTACCTTATCTGGCTTCACTTGTGCTAACCCTATTATCATTGACGAGTCATTTGACTCAAACTATAAACTATTCAAGGATCGGAATGGTAAAGTGTTTGCCAGGTGATGGCTTCTCGCCCCTCGTTGGTTACCCCAAGTGGAAGGTTGAGATGTAGCGTAGCGGCAAATTTCCCTTGGCAAAGATACCAAGGATCGAATCCCGTGAGACTTCGAGGGTCGACAAATAGGTGTCAACGGCACCAGAAACTTAGCGGTTGACGGGACCTGCACACAGATACAGATAACTTTGCTCCCAACGAGTACAGAGAGGTTGTCAATCCCTCCGGCCTTGTTGTTTACAAAGGATCAAACACAAGAGATAATAATGATAGCTATGACTGCAACTAGGAAATAAAAACAGGAAGTAAATAGAAGGTGTGATCAGCGGTGGTAATATGGACCGGGGTCCCATGATGTTCACTAATGATGTCTCTCTCCCAAAAGACGATAAAACGACAAAGCGAGGTAAACAAATTACAGCTGGGCAATTGACATGATTATGTGCGTAAACCAATGCTAACTATGCTGCAAAGAGAGGTAGAGGCTCAAAAGCATGGGCGGTACGCCAAGCCAAGTAGACCGAAATCCATCTGCATCTACTACTAATCATCCACCTTGAGATATCTATCCAGAACATCTCGCTGGTATTAAGTTGCGAATCCCACCCAAAGTGTAAACTCAAAGCAACAGACAACTGCATTAAAAGAACTTTGCGTAAAGTAAACAATCCTTGCACCCGCAAGTACAAGCACCGTTGTTTTCTCCCTTGTGGCAACAACACATCCCCTAGACTCATGTTTCTGTCACTCAAGCTAGTCATCAGGGGGCATGAACCCACAATCAAGCATAATGCTCCCTCTTGGAGTTACTACCTACTACTTGGCCAAAGCAATAAACAGCAACGGAGAACATGCAAGAATTACTCAAGAACGAAGATATAAAAGAGGTGAATCAAATATATTACTCAAACACAATATGAACATAGTCTCATAATCCATCAGATCCCAGCAAACTCAGCAAAGCAACAGCAGAAAGATTACATATGTGCCCCGATCATGTAGGGCAGCTCACGAGGTCTAAACCATGAAGAGCAAAGAGGGAAGGAGAACATCACATAGCTACTGATCATGGACCCATGGTCCAAGGTGGACTACTCACGACTCATCCGGGAAGCGTCCATGGTGGTGGAGAAGCTCCCGGTGGTGGTTCTCCCCTCCGGCAGGGTGCCGGGAAGAGTTCTCCTGATGCTCCCGATCTTGGAAGCGCTGCGGCGGCAGAACAGAGGTGAGATCGCGAAAAAGGGTTCTGTCCTCGAGGGTTTCGGGATGAGAGGGATATATGGCAAAGGGGGGCAGCCAGAGGCGGAGCAGGGGCCCCAGGCGCCCCCCTGGCGCGGCCAGGGGTGGGGCCGCGCCAGGTGGCCGCCTGGGCCTCCCCTGGCTCCCCTCTGGCCCATCTTTGGTTCTTCGCGAAGCTTCCTGTACGCTGATTTTTCCTATATTTTTCCTGGAATTTTTGGAGCACTTTTAATATGGGGGAAACCTGAAATAGAAAAACAGCAGAAAACAGGAACTGGCACTGTGGAGCACTGAGTTAATAAGTTAGTCCAAATATGATCAAAAGTGTATGGAAGTGCATCAATATCATAGCAATATCACACAAAAGAAGCATGGAGCAAGCAGAAATTATAGATACGTTTTGGACGTATCAACATCCCCAAGCTTAATTCCTGCTCGTCCTCGAGTAGGTAAATGATAACGAACTTTTGATACTTAAAGGCTGCAGCACATGCTAAGTGTTGACTGAGATTCTTTTTTTCCGACAGGTGGTTTTGTGCTTGAGGTTGAGGATGATCGGCAGAAAAGAGTAATAAACTTTTTGACAAATCACGCTCATGAAAATGCAATACACCTGAACGGTAGATTCTACCACGGAAGTCCATGTGGACTGTTGAGGTCCCTGCGGAGAAGGTATTGGGCCGGCTAGGGTAGAAGGCAGGTGGTACATACAACGCTGGCATTGGGGAAGAGGATCGGTTGTAGTCTTACCACTCCGACTAGTAAAGGCTCCACGTGGGTGAACTTCAGGTTGAGGTGGAAGTCTCCCTTGTAGATGGTTGTGAGGCTACCATACGAGTGGTCAATGTTTGCATAGAAGAATCCTTACACCCAATATTGTCACTCCTTTTAGAATACCTGTCTACACCTACATCATGCGAGGTCTTATTCTTCAACATAATCCAGCGGTCCAGGTGCGTGCGAAAGCGGAAACTCTTCCGGATCTTGTTTATTTGTATTTGCTCATTTCCGATTATGCTTTATTTGTAGATAGCCTTGATGATAGGCTTCGACCTTGACTTCTCCATTTCTAAGATCGAGCATAATTTCTGTGGTGACATGCTATCAACCATATAAGAACTTTTAAGTAATGCAATCAAGGCATGTAATTCAATTCAAGTCATAACAAGCAAGAGTCTATATTAGCATTGTAACAAGCAACATAAGAACATAAAGGTGCAAGAGCTCTCGCTGTCCGTGACTCGAATGTCTCCAAATGGTGTTTGCGTGCAAGAAAGGGGATAGGGATATACGAGAGAGTAAAACATAGTTTTTTTATTGTTGAGAACTTAATCTACTAAAGTTTCACACTTGGTCTTCTTTGGAATCTTATCTTGACTCATCCCCAGACCACTAGCCAGGTACAAGTCAAAATGATCCACTCCCTTTCGATATTTTGAGCACTCATGCAATGGATGAGCGTAAGCAAGAAAGTTGACACTTAGGATGGCAAAGAGAGAAAAATGATGAAGGGGGAAGACAAAAAAGGTGTGAAAGGCTCACATCAACGAGGACAATCATAGGCGAGAGAAAGCCAAATGATAGATATGATGTGAGGAGTAGGGATTGCCATGCAACGGATGCACATATGAGCTAAGGTAAGCTCTCCAATGGAACTAGTGGGGGGTGCATCCAACTTGCTCGCTCAAGAAGACCTAGAGCTCTTTTGAGGAGGCTCATCATTGGAATATACAAGCCAAGTTCTATAGTGTGAAGGTCCCCACATAGCTATATGCATGGATGATAATCTCTATGGAGTACAAGGTATAAGATGGAGTACGAGTGTGGATCTCTCAAAAGGAATAGTAGTGTGCCCCCTTCTCTCTTTTTATTTCTTTTTCTCTTTTTTCTCTTTTTTTTTTATTTTTTTGTGGCCTCAATGGCTCTTTCTATTTAACTCTCATTTGTCCTCTTTGGGATCTTTTGATTTTGTCCTCTTTGGGATCTTTTCCTCACTTTAGGGGCAACACTCTATATATTACAAGAAGTATAGAAGATCTTTCACACTTTACAAAAGTACTCAACATAAAGAAAATGAAACTATCATGATGTATGCAAATGTATGCCTCTGCCGGTGTAGCAGGATATGCAATGATACTAGCGCGTCATGTAGCAATGATTAGGGCAAGGCCCAACTAGCATGCGGCTCATCGATCAAGCAAAAGCATGTATGACATGAAGATCAAGTCATGAGAAGATGGATGTTGCATGGCAATGTATCTCGGAAAGGCTATGGAAATGCCTTGATAGGTAGGTATGGTGGCTGTTTTGAGGAAGGATATAATGAGGCTTATGATGACAGAGCGTATCGTGCCAAGGATTTGGATGCACCGGCGAAGTATGCGTCAACTCTCGAGGTGAGAAAGGGCAATGCACGGTACCGAAGAGGCTAGAAAAATATGGCTAGGTAGAAGTGTCAACTTTCGAATACTCACATTAGTCCGAAGAACTCATGCACTTATTATCGGTAACTCTCAATATAATTAGGAGGTTGACAAAGAGACAAGTACCCCGAGGAGGAGTGTATGGGGGTTTGGTTATCCTTGCGCATCCTCGACTCACGGTACGTGAGTGTACTCTAATATTCGATCCCTCCAAAGATTAGTGATCCATCTAGTAGCTAAAGTTCTCAACTATTTTGTAGGTTTTCGAAAATAAACACGGATTGCCCAAAATACGACATCTATCACTAATAGGCTAAAGCTCTTGACACCAAATGTTCAGACATTACTCATGGCAATACCTCAAAACTATTGCAAGTTACTACTAAAATTAAATAGCAACCTCAATTACGTACTTTAAGTTAAGACTCACAACTCAGTGCAACAGGCAAACTCTCTTAACAAGATAAACATGAAAACTCAAGAGAGTTCAGCAACCAACTAAACAAAAGCTCTTTAAAAAGAAAAGCATGAAAACTAAGAGCTAAACATGACAACAGCTATGGAAAGGCAAAGAACACACACAACAAAGATAAGCATGAAAATCCTATGTTGTGTTCTAGGTTGAAGTGGAGCGTGTTTCTCTCCCACACAAAGAAAGCTGGGTTCTAACTTGTTATGAACAGCAAGCAAAGCTAAAGAAAAATAAAAAAAGAAACTAAGAGCAAGACGCTCCAAGCATAGCACATAACGCATGAAGTGATAAGAATATAGTGGAACGAAAGACGAACTGATAATTGTTGATGGAGAAGGGGATGCATGGGGGCATCCCCAAGCTTAGACGCTTGAGTCTTCTTGAATATTTCTTGGGGGTGCACGGGGGCATCCCCAAGCTTGAGCGTTTGACCCTCCTGAATCTTCTTTTATCATCTTCCCTCGCACACTTGAAAACTCCCTTCATACATAACTCATCATAATCTGATTAGCGAGGTTAGTACCCACAATAAAATAATTTTTCCCTACTGGAAATAAAGATAATCTTGAAGAGCTACTGTTTCTCAAGATTGCCAAAAGGTTTTTGCAAAGAAAAAGCAAGCTCAAGGTTTGCAAAACGAAGAAAAGGCAAAACAGGACAGAATCTGTGAAAAACAGACCAGCAGGTAGTAAACAATTTTTTCGGGGCACTTCTGCAATCAAATAAAAAAACTCAGAACAGACGCTCGAAAGCCAATTGTATAGAGCACGCTGTCAAAAAAATTCAGATCAAAAAGGTGATCTGGTGATTTTATTCGAATTTTTCTGTCCAAGGACAGAATCTGTTTTCTGGACAGCACGTAACAACTTTTGAACTTTCTTGCAATCGGAGGCTAAACTTGGCACAAAGCTGAAAAGAAAAGATACAATGATGATGCTACTGTAGTAACAAACATCAAGACACAACAAAAGCAAAATAAAACCTAATTCGTTGTGGGCTGCCTCCCAAAAGTGCTTTCTTTTATGCCTTTAAGCTAGGCATGATGCAAAAAGAGAAGATCAAGTTTTATCAAGAGTAAGAGAATAGCTAGCCCGTGTAACGGACTCAAAAGGCAACTTAATCTTCTTTCTAGGGAAGTGTTCCATCCCTTTCTTGAGAGGGAATTGGAATTTTATATTCCCCTCTTTCATATCAATGATAGCACCAACGGTGCGAAGAAAAGGACATCCCAAAATAATTGGACATGAAGGTTCACATTCAATATCCATAATAGTAAAATCAACGGGAACATAATTGTCATTGACAATGATAAGAACATCGTCGATCTTCCCCAAAGGTTTCTTTACGGAAGAATCAACAAGACGAACACCAAAAGAACAAGGATCAAAAGGTTTCAATTCAAACATATCATACATTCTTTTGGGCATAACGGAGGTACTAGCTCCAACATCACATAAAGCATAGCAAGAGAAGTTGATATTCTAGCTGCTGACTCCACCGCAGTTGAACACATTGGTCGTGAAGACAATGTTGAAGATGATATAGTCCTTCCTCTGCTCAAGCCCCAACAGATATCATCGCCTGCTCAAATGAGCAGTGAACTCATAAGCATTGGCGGTCCCACGACGACAGTTGCTCAAGACGAATTTTGGGAAGAGCAACACCCAAACACCCCCCCTGCATGACGTGATTCCTCGCACACCACCCTCTCATGTTACCACTCCGGTGCTTGAGACCCCCCAAGATACATAGAAAATGACATGGAACAGACCACTCCTTCACCAATGCCTTCGCCCAAGTTTCGTAGGCTTCGCAAAGGCCCCAGGCCCCAGGTCTCCTTGTCGAGCATTCCTGAAGAAGATGTGCAACACACAAGCTCAGTAGCACGTAAAGTGTTCCCTGAGGCCATCTCTTCAGCGTTTGCTCAAGAATCTGAAGCCAAAGTGGCTGAAGACATTCCGGCTGCATCAGCCGATGAAGAAAAAGTAGAAGATCATGAAGCTATTCCCCCTGCCGATGAAACTGTTGTGCACGAAGAAGAGATGATTTTTCCAGACGCCCCCAATCCAAGAAGATACTGATGGTAACGCAGATGCCGCTGCCACCAACACTACCACTAAAGCTAGTAACATTGTCATGGCTGGAGAAAATGTGCAACTCAAAGTCAATGCTGCCACGGCTATGATTGTTCCCCCCCGTGCCTCACACCATGGAACACGCCTTCAATCGTGAAGGTGAGCTCGTTACTATTCGGAAGTCTCCGTTGCTTCGTATTAGGTGTGTTAACTCCTATTACATTGCTCGACTTTGAGTTGGTGGCATTTTAACTACTCTTTTTGACATCTTTTTTTATTTGACACATGAGGATTTCCTTACCAATTTGTATCAGCTCAACGGTTTGGGCTCTATTTATAAGGTGGTGGGGGGGAGCTGTTGGAGAATGTTGCATGGAAAATAAAATTTTCACTACGCACACGCAAGATTTATCCATGGAGATGCATAGCTACGAGAGGGGAAGAGCATCTACATACCCTTGTAGATCGCTAAGAGGAAGCATTTATCAATGTGATTGATGTAGTTGTACACCTTCACGACGCATCCCGATTTAGCACCGAACATAAGTCACCTCCGTGTTCAGCACACATTTAGCTCGATGACGTCATCGCCTTCTTGATCCAGCAAGAGGGGCGAAGTAGCAGATGAGTTCTGGCAGCACGACAGCGTGGTGACGGTGGTGGTGAAAACTATTTCCGCAGAGCTTCGCCATGCACAATGGATTTATACGGAGGAGGAACTAGAGGGAGAGGGGGCGCCGCACACGGCTTGGGGATTTGTGGTGCGTGGTACCCCTCCCCTCCTCTCATATATATAGGTGGAGGGGGGAGGGGAGGCAGCCTTAGGCGCCCCCAAGAGGGGGTCGGCCCTCTCCCTTCCTTCCCTCGGGGCGGCGGCAATGAGGTGGGGCCCGCCAGCCCCTATTTGGGCTGGCGTGCTCCCCTCATTGGCCCGCTTGGCCCAATAACTCCCCGTTTCCTTCCGAAACCCCTTCCGGTGATCCGATAATTATTTGGTGCATTCTGAAAATCTTCTGGAGACCAAATACTACCATCCTATATATCAATCTTTACCTTCGGACCGTTCCGGAGCTCCTTGTCATGTCCGCGATCACATCCGGGACACCGAACAACATTCGGTCACCAACATACATAACTCATATAGTACTATATCGTCAACGAACGTTAAGCGTGCGGACCCTACGGTTTCGAGAATTATGTAGACATGACCGAGAAGCTCTCCAGTCAATAACCAATAGCGGGAACTGGATGCCCATATTGGTTCCTACATATTCTACGAAGATCTTTATCGGTCGAACCTTTATGACAACATACGTAGTTCACTTTGTCCGTCGGTATGTTACTTGCCTAAGATTCGATCGTCGGTATCTCATACCTAGTTCAATCTTCTTACCGAGAAGTCTCTTTACTCATTCCGTAATACATCATCTTGCAACAAACTCCTTAGTCACTTTGCTTGCAAGCTTCTTGTGATGCTATATTACCGAGAGGGCCCAGAGATACCTCTCCATCATACAAAGTGACAAACCACAATCTCGATTCACGCCAACTCAACTGACTCCTTCGGACATACCTGTAGAGCACCTTTACGATCACCCAATTACGAAGTGATGTTTGATGCACACAATGTATTCTTCCGAAGTCCGGGAGTTGCATGATATCCTGGTCGAAGAAACATGTATTTGACATTAAGGAAGCAGTAGCAATAAACTAAATGATCATATGCTATGCTAACGGATGGGTCTTGTCAATCACATCATTCTCCTAATGATGTGATCCCGTTATCAAATGACAACTCATGTCTATGGTTAAGAAACCTTAACCATCTTTTGCTCAATGAGCTAGACTAGTACTAGGGACTTGATTATATCATGAATTATAAACCTTTATCATGATTAAGGAAATATAATAATAACCACTTTATTATTGCCTCTAGGCCATATTTCCAACAGTCCCACTTGCACCAGAGTCAATACTCTAGATTACATAGTAATGAATTTAAAACCCGTAGAGTCTTGGTGTTGATCATGTTTCCCCGTGGAAGAGGTTTAGTCATTGGATCTGCCACATTCAGATCCGTATGTACTTTGCCAATTTCTATGTCTCCATCCACTACTAGTAAAAAGCCTACTAGTAGTGCGGGTTAAATAGCTAGTAGTAGCGTGGGTGCTCGCGCTACTACTAGCTTGCTACAACTAACTATTAATAGTAGCGTGGGTGCACCCGCGCTACAACTATGTGTGTTAGTAGTAGTGCGGATGCCACCCGCGCTACTACTATTAGTTTCAAAAACAAAAAATTCTCGATCCCATGCGTGTTGTCAGTGGCGGCAATGATTTGATCCTGCGATGGTAGGGGTATCCAATGGCGGGGACGGGCAGCGGCAGACCAGATGCAGCGGTAGTTGTTGGAGAGAGACCGAATCCATGGCAGAGCAAGGCGGCGGTGTGGGGCTCCTCTTCATGGCCAAGCAGATAGCTCTTGGTCATCCATGGTGAAGACTTGCATGGGGATGGACATGGGAGGGCGAGTGAAACTAGAGGGGAGAGGGAACAAGAGAAACATGGGAGAGAGGAAGGAGATGGAGGGGCACTGGGACTAGTAGTCGGTGGTGAGGTGCTCCAGTGTGGTGGCGCGGAGGCGAGGGGGAAGACCGGCGAGCTCCTGTACGCACATGCGCAAGGCGGCTGCCTCGTTGGGCGTCAGGGAGGAGGAGACGCGCATGGGCAGGAGTGCCATGGGAGAGCCTATGGAGAGAAATAGAAGGAGAGGGACGGGGAAGGGGATTGATTTGGAGGAGATGGGGATTTCAGGGTTGTTAAAAACCCCAGTACTTAGTAGTAGCGCGGGTTTATCACTACTGCAGGATGGTCCAAACGCGACAGTACGATCAGAGACCCTTCGATGAAATTGTGTGCGATGCCATAATCGCAAACGGTGGTGTAAAAGAACCATCAATAAAGGTGCAAAACGTTTGTGATGACGGATGCATCAAACACGGTTCATATTTTAGTTGCGTGTGCGATGAAGGACATATGATTCAGTTCAATTAACTGTTTGCGATGAGGAGGAGCAAAAGAAACGGGCAGCCAGATGAAAGTGTGCGATATATGGCAGGCGGTTCACTAGGATGAACTGTGTGTGATTAGGCAACACAATGGAAACGGTTCAACTGAACAAGATGTGTGTGATATGCGACAAAGAGGTCCGTAATCAGAAATGTGTGCGAAGACCAATAATAACACAGACGATCGCTGCTAATAAGCCGTGTGATTTGCTCTGTCTACAGAATATATATATATAGTGTTAGTATTCATCATCCAGGGTGCAGAATAAGTTATTCTTCACCCGAGGTAATTTTACGATCGTATCATAAATAGATTACGTTTGAAATACAAAAAGTTACATTCATATTGATTCATTACATAAAATTTGACATAAGAAAACAAAAATATAGGTCATAAGATCAGAAAAAATGCATTCTATGCATATTTTACACTATGTTTTACGTTTGTAATTTTATGTAACATAAAATATTTTTTACGACGACTATATATTTTCTTACGATCTATTTTTACGTATAAAATAAGACAAAATTTATGAACCCAGGGTGACGAATAGTCAATCCCTGGGTTCATAAATATATATATATATATATATATATATATATATATATATATATATATATATATATATATATATATATATATATATATATATATATATAACTGAAATAAACATCCAATTACATAAGTGACTATACAGATCAGTCGAGCATGTGCTTTAGAACAATTGCATGCATTCTAAAGTAGGAGAAATGATGTCTAGTCATCTACTTCTTGTGACGCTCCCGCCACTGCTCTGTGGCTCGATCCCTTGTCCGGGGTAGGAAGAAGACACTTCCTCATTTCAACATCCGCATGTACATCTCGTAGCTTGTGTACGCGTCCTTGGCCGCGTACTTGACATGTTCTTCATCCAGTCTCTCATGTCACACACTGTGCCAGGCGTTCTTGTCTTTGTTTCTCTCATTCTTCATCTTCATGTAGTAGGGGTCAATGATGGCCGAGGCGAGGTCAACCAGGGATTTCAGTTTGTTTTTGTCGCTGCCCCAGACCTTGTAGTGGTGCTGGATGTTGACAAGATTCGGGCATTTCATTTCGAAACCTTCAGCGCTTTTAGATCGTTGGTGGTGTCCATCGTAGCAAAACTGTAGTCGGAGTTGTTAATAAACCTAGAGAAATGCTCGCAAGGCCTTGTGGCAAGGTGGTAGTAGTAGACGAGGATGTCATGTCGCACGCACAGCTGGGCGATGACAACCTTCTGATTGTGCCCGGCACGACCGATGGTGTACTCGAGGTCGAAGCCCACCACTTGGTACTTGTCCTCGGCAAGGAACTGCTCCATAGTTTGGATGAAGCTCTCCATCGAGACCGGATCATTCGTGTACACCATCGAGAGGGCTTCCCCCCTCACGTGGGTGTCCACTAGGTGATGCTTGGTGAACTGCCCGCCGTTGTCGTCATCGGCCGCTGGGAGCGCCATTGGAGCCACGGGGATCGACATTGGAACCGCTGGATGTCCTCTCTGTATGTGTCGTCGTGGGTGTGCTTATTGTGTCGTGTGACGCGCGAGATGAAGGTAAATGGCCGCATGAATAAATGGGGACCGGGCGGCCTGGATTCTTTGCGCGTCCGCCTGGCAATTTTTGCAGCGGGTAACTGCATGGTCGCGCCGCACCCGGCGCAACCGCATGCACACGAACGTGCGTGATCGTGCGCCTGTCCCAAACACTGGCAGGACGTGTGGAGGGACGGGGGCAGAGCACCCAGAGAGACGTGAGAGCAAAGCGTGCGCAGCGGGACGCGACCAGAGCACGCATCGGCCGCCTGAACCGCAAACAACCACACACATAGAGCAGTTGCACACGCAGGAAATGGTCGCCTACAAGCCGGACGACAGTTGCATCTCTGCGTAGAGAGCGGCCGTGTGCTACTACCTCTGTCTAGTCTATAGCCCCCTTTATATTCTGTGCCATACTTTGCCCTCAAATTTAACCAACAAAATGTTAATGCATATTATACAAATTATATAATTGGAAACTATGTTCAAATACGAATCCAACTATATAATCTTTGGCAACATGCATTCGTATTTTATTAGTTAAATTATACTTATAAACCAGGACGGGGTATAGTAGGTAATTAAATCGCAAACGTGTTTTTATTAATCGTATGTGTACGTGGCCTTTTGTCCTCCTCTCGCATGCCTTGTCACCCCACTGCCGCAGACGGCTTACAACGCAAGCATGCGCAACGCGCGGGGGCGTTCTTTTGGCCAAACGGTGGCGCCAATGAATCATCGGTGAGCCCGTTCCCGCGCAACCTCGCAGGTTCCCACACAAGCTTCCCGCCCGACTCGGTGAAATCCCCCAAAATCCTAGTTCTTACCGGCTTGCTATATAAACATTCACGGCCGGCGAGTCCTGCGTCGTATTTTCCCCTCCCTCCCTATAGCTTATCTCGTCTGCTTCTCCCAAAATCGCCAATGGCACCAGTCCGTCGTCGTCGCTCAGCCACTCCTCCGTCATCAGAGGACAACTCCAGCTGGGAGGCTACACCGTGGCGGTGGCACAGTCCCCGACGTAGTGTAGTGCGCGTGGCGTCCTGTTGGGTGTGCGCGGAACACCCACCACCGCTGCCCGTCGGCAGCAGTTGCCGGCCGCCGTTGCCGCCACACCACCGTCGAAAGCCAGGGCCATCTCCCGCTCCGCCGCCGCGGCCCGAAGGCGGGAGGTGGCCGTTGTGGCCGCCACCCCACTGCCGGCCACCGTGTCCATCACCCGCTCCACCATCGCGGCCCGAAGGCGGGAGGTGGTGGTCGTGGCCGCCAGACCACCGTCGACCGCCGAGGTCATCACCCGCTCTGCCACCGCCGCCCGAAGGCGGGAGGCGGAGGTGGATGCCCGCACGTGCGTCAGCGACCTTGCACGCTACACCGAGTTGCAGCGGGAGGAGGAGGAGTGCCTTGTCGAGCACGCAAAGAGCCTTACGCCATAGTGGCCGCGGCACACACCGCCTAAGAGGCGAGGAATCAAGAGATCTACGAGGAGAACCACCGCTTCGAGAGGGGTCGTCTGGAGCGGCAGAGGGCGTTCGAGGTGAGCGTCGCTGAAGTTATAGCAGCAGCATGCACCGTATTGCAGTTGTACAGCTCATCGGTAGGCTCCTCCTCCTCTGCCTCTTACTGAGCGCGCTCGGCAGAGGAAAGGCAGTCGGAAGTAGTACAAAGCCCCTCCATAGTAGTAGTAGTATTTAGGGCCAATTTTGTTCAGTTAATTTGACTATAGATGTGGTGGAATTGTACAACGTACTTCAAATTAGCTAGTATATATAGTTGAACTAGATATTTCAGTACGTGGTTGACAACAATTTGGGGAAAAGTTTGGTCGGTTCAGCTGTCGAGTTGAACTATTTGTATAAATTAAGAACGACTGCTTAATCTATGAATGAAATCTATGCTTAATTACTTAATTTTAGTTGCAAAAATTAGATACTGCTAGTGATTTTTAGGTCAAATCGCTGTGTTACAAGGTTGACAAATGGCAATGTTACTAGATCAACAAATGTCAATCTTTCCAGTTTGACAAATGGCAACATATCCAATATGACAGATGCAAATCTTACCAAATTGTTTGTAAGTGGTTGCACACGGGTCATCCAAAAGAACCGTTTGCGTTGAAGAGATGCACAAATCCCGCTCTCACTTTGCATACAGTGTTCTATCTAAAATATTTGGGATCAAGAGCCGCAAAAATCCTGCTCGGCACATTTCAGACGAGTTTTGGATTTATACTAGAATTTGAAAATAATATACCTCAACATTTTGCCGGCAATCAATGGTGCCCTCGTGTTTGAAATTCATTCCCATTTCTTGCATGGGACCTAAGCATGCACCCAAGGAGACAGATTTGATTTTCAACCAATTTATATGCACTAGAGCATGTGCATGTAGTTCGAATTTGAATTATGCACATAATTGCATTGAAAACTCAGTTAATGCATAAAAATGTCCAAACGAACCCCGAAAAATCACAAAAATTGACACAACACTCCTGTTGTTCTATATATGTTGACGCGAAAAAAAATTGACAGCAAAAGGAGGCAATTGATATCGTTTCGTCCCCAAAGATGGGGCGTTCCCTACCGAAACCATCATGCTTGTTGTGAGAAGCTCCGGTTTGTGAGAAGCATATACCCAAACCTGCCCCAAATGGGACAATTTTTTTACCACGACATGTTAATGCCGCTCCATGATAGCATGCATAGTTTCATGAATTTCAGATGAGTTTTGGATTTACTAGAATTTTAAGATAAAGTACCTCAACGTTTTGCTGGCCATCAACGCCCTGGTGTTTAAAATTCATTCTCATTTCTTGCATGGGACCTAAGCATGCACCCAAGGACACAGATTTGATTTTCAACCAATTTATATGCACTTGAGCATGTGCATGTAGTTCAAATTTGAATTATGCACATAAATGCATTAAAAACTCAGTTAATGCATAAAAATGTCCGAACGAACCCTGAAAAATCACAAAAAATGGGCACAACAGTCCTGTTGTTCTATGTTGGCACGGGAAATTTTTTGCAAGCAATAAGAGGCAATGGATATCGTTTCGTCCCCAAAGGTGGGACGTTCCCTACCGAAACCATCATGCTTGTTGTGAGAAGCTCTGGTTTGTGACAAGCATATATCCAAACCTGCCCGAAATGGGACAAATTTTTTACCACGGCATGTTGATGCCGCTCCATGATAGCATGCCAAGTTTCATGAATTTCAGACGATTTCTGGATTTACTAGAATTTAAAAATAAAGCATCTCAACATTTTGCTGGCAATGAACGGTGCCCTGGTGTTTGAAATTCATTCTCATTTCTTGCATGGGACCTAAGCATGCAACCAAGAACACATATTTGAATTTTCAACCAATTTATATGCATTAAAGCTTGTGCATGTAGTTCAAATTTGAATTATGCACATAAATGCATTGAAAACTCAATTAATGCATAAAATGTCCAAAAGAACACTGAAAAATCACAAAAAATGACACAACACTCCTGTGGTTCTATGTTGACATGAGAAAGTTTTTGAAAGAAAGAAGGGGCAATGGATATCGTTTCGTCCCCAAAGGTGGGACGTTCCCTACTGAAACCATCATGCTTGTTGTGAGAAGCTCCGGTTTGTGAGAAGCATATACCCAAACCTGCCCCAAATGGGACAAAATTTTTACCACGGCATGTTGATGCCGCTCCATGATAGCATGCCAAGTTTCATGAATTTCAGACGAGTTTTGGATTTACTATAATTTAAAAATAAAGTATCTCATCGTTTTTCCGGCAATGAACGGTGCCCTGGTGTTTGAAATTCATTCCCATTTCTTGCATGGGACCTAAGCATACAACCAAGAACACATATTTGAATTTTCAACCAATTTATATGCATTAGAGCATGTGCATGTAGTTCAAATTTGAATTATGCACATAAATGCATTGAAAACTCAATTAATGCATAAAATTGTCCAAATGAACCCCTAAAAATCCCAAAAATTGACACAACACTCCTGTTGTTCTATGTTGACACTAGGAAAATTTTTGAAATCGAGAAGAGGCAAGAAGAGGCAACGGATATCGTTTCGTCTAGAAAGGTGAAACATTCCCTACCGAAACCATCACACTTGTTGTGAGAAGCTCTGGTTTATGAGAAGCATATCCCCAAACCTGCCCAAATGGGACAATTTTTTTACCACAACATGTTGATGCCGCTCCATGATAGCATGCCAGGTTTCATGAATTTCAGACGAGCTTTGAATTTACTAGAATTTAAAAACCAGGTATCTCAATGTTTGCGACCGAGTGACGGTGGCAGGGTGCTTGACATTCATTCTCATTTCTTGCATGGGACCTAAGCATCCAACCAAGGACACAGATTTGAATTTTCAACCAATTTATATGCATTAGAGCATGTGCATGTAGTTCAAATTTGAATTATGCACATAAATGCATTGAAAACTCAATTAATGCATAAAAATGTCCAAACGAACCCCAAAAAATCCCAAAAATTGACACAACACTCCTGTTGTTCTATGTTGACACTAGGAAAAAAATTGAAATTGAGAAGAGGCAACCGATATAGTTTTGTCCAGAAAGGTGAAACGTTTCCTACTGAAACCATCACACTTGTTGTGAGAAGCTCTGGTTTATGAGAATCTTATACCCAAACCTGCCCCAAATGGGACAATACTTTTCCCATGACATGTTGATGCCGCTCCATGATAGCATGCCAAGTTTCATGAATTTCGGACAAATTTTGGATTTACAAGAATTACAAAAGCAAGTACGTCGACGTTTGCCGGAGAGTCATGGTGTCATGGTGTTCGAATTTCATCCCCATTTCTTGCATGGGACATAAGCATAAACCCATGGACACATATATGATTTTACAACCCAGGTTGGTGCATCGGAGCATGTGCATGTAGTTTAATTTTGAATTGTGCACCTGAAATGGCTAGAAAACCAGTTTAATGTATAAAATGTCTAAACGAACCCTGAATAATTCCAATTCTTTTACGACACACATATAGTTGCATGTTCACTACAGATAAAAGGTCTAGCAATTCAAACAACGTCCATTTCCGCTGTGACCCCATTATGTAATTCAAATCTAGATGAAAAATCAAGTAGATCGCACACAGTTTATTATGACCAACCGTGTGAGATGCAACACAAAATATCCTGGAGCACCGTCGGTGTACAGTACGCCTATGGCTTACGCGAGAAGGTGCTTCGGTTATAGTCCACAGCCGGTGTCTCAAGAACAGTAGCTCGCTCCCCAAATATCATTTCACTGTTCAATCGCCACCGGTGAAAGATGGGCACGTGGACCCGCGTCGCGAGGGTAACTTCGGTGGCCCACTCCAGCGAGAGTGCGGCCACAGCCGCCTTCACGTTCTAACAAGGTGCATGAACGCGACCGCAATCTATGACCAGGCGGCCAAGGCATCCCAAACGGCCGCTGTTGCTTCTCAGGCGGCGGTAGCAACATCTGCCTCGGGGTTAGCAACTGGCGAGAGCGGCACATCAACTGTCCGTTCCGCAGCGGCGGCCTTAGCCCCGATGGAGGCCGCCCACGACCATGTCGAGGCCGCCCACACCCAGCTCGTGGGGTCACTGCACATATCGAACGAATCTTCTCCGACAATGGTCGGCGACCCACGGCCGAAGAGTTGGCAATCGCCGAGAGCGTTCGAGTAGCCGTCCGTTCCTCCGCCGCATACCTTGCGACGAGGGAGCCCGTCCAAGCCCAGATCACGGCCGTCCACGCCCAGCTCGTGACGGCCTTTTCCAAAGAGATGGCGGACGGGGGTGGCGAGATGCTTGCCGAGTGTGGTGCGATGGATGCCATGGAGCCCTTTCCCTAGGAGACCGCCGGGCGTGAGCTGCACATGGCGGCGGCGGCGGAGATCAACGAGCACCATCCGTAGTAGTACTCTTTGTTTTGTTTAATTAAGAGCACCAGTCTTTAATTTGTTAGTGTAATGTTTAGGTCAGCCAGCTCTATTTAATTGTTGAACTTGCTCGATTAAGAAGTGTGGGTGTACTGTAGCCTGATACGTCCATTTTGCATCATGCTTTTATGTTGATATTTATTGCACTATGGGCTGTTATTACACGTTATGTCACAATACTTATGCCTTTTCTCTCTTATTTTACAAGGTTTACATGAAGAGGGAGAATGCCGGTAGCTGGAATTCTGGGCTGGAAAAGGAGCAAACATTGGAGACCTATTTTGCACAACTCAAAAAGCTCCGAAACTCCACGAAACACCGTTTCAGAAAATATAAAAAATATCTGGCGAAAGAGACCTGCCAGGGGGGGCACCACTTGTCCACGAGGGTGGGGGCGCGCCCCCTGCCTCGTGGGCCAGCCGGTGATCTCCTGATGCCCATCTTCTCCTATATGAGGTGTTTTCACCTGAAAAAAATCATAAGGAGGCTTTGGGGACCAGACGTCGCCGTCTCGAGGTGGAACCTTGGCGGAACCAATCTAGGGCTCCGGCGGAGCTGTTCTGCCGGGGATACTTCCCTTCGGGAGGGGGAAATTGTCACCGCCGTCATCACTAACAACTCTCCAATCTTGGGGAGGGTTATCTTCATCAACATCTTCACCAGGACCATCTCCTCTCAAAGCCTAGTTCATCTCTTGTATCCAATCTTTGTATCAAAACCTCAGATTGGTACCTGTGGGTTGCTAGTAGTGTTGATTACGCCTTGTAGTTGATGCTAGTTGGTTTACTTGGTGGAAGATCATATGTTCAGATCTATTATGCATATTAATACCCCTCTGGTCATGAACAATAATATGTCTTGTGAGTAGTTACTTTTGTTCCTGAGGACATGGGAGAAGTCTTGCTATAAGTAGTCATGTGAATTTGGTATTCATTCGATATTTTGATGAGATGTATGTTGTCTCTCCTCTAGTGGTGTCATGTGAACGTCGACTACATGACACTTCACCATTGTTTGGGCCTAGAGGAAGGCATTGTGAAGTAATAAGTAGATGATGGGTTGCTAGCGTGACAGAAGCTTAAACCCTAGTTTATGCGTTGCTTCGTAAGGGGCTGATTTGGATCCATATGTTTCATGCTATGGTTAGGTTTACCTTAATACTTCTTTTGTAGTTGCAGATGCTTTCAATAGAGGTTAATCATAAGTGGGATGCTTGTCCAAGTAAGGGCAGCACCCAAGCACCGGTCCACCCACATACCAAATTATCAAAGTACCGAACGCGAATCATATGAACGTGATGAAAACTAGCTTGACGATAATTCCCATGTGTCCTCGGGAGTGTTTTCCTTCATATAAGAGTTTGTTCAGGCTTGTCCTTTGCTACAAAAAGGATTGGGCCATCTTGCTGCACCTTATTTACTTTTACTATTTGTCACTTGCTACCAATTACCTTATCACAAAACTATCTGTTACTGATAATTTCAGTGCTTGCAGAAAATACCTTACTGAAAACTGCTTATCATTTCATTCTGCTCCTCGTTGGGTTTGACACTCTTACTTATCGAAAGGACTATGATAGATCCCCTACACTTGTGGGTCATCAAGACTATTTTATGGCGCCGTTGACGGGGAGTGAAGCGCCTTTGGTAAGGATAAATTTATATAGTGTGCTGAAATTTACTTATACTTGTTACTATGGCTCATAATCCTTTGAGGGGCTTGTTCGGGGTATGTTCACCCCGACCAGAAGAGCAAAGAGTTGCTCCTCAACCTAATGAACCTACTAAAATGTTTGCTTTGAAATTCCTTTGGGTATGATAGAGAAACTGCTAGATAATCCCTTTACAGGAGATGGAACACTGCATCCCGATTTGCACCTAATCTATGTGGATGAAGTTTGTGGATTATTTAAGCATGCATGTATGCCCGAGGATGTTATCAAGAAGAAGGTCTTCCCTTTATCTTTGAAGGGAGATGCATTGACATGGTTTAGGCTATGCGATGATATTGGATCATGGAACTACAATCGATTGAAGTTGGAATTTCATCAGAAGTTCTATCCTATGCATCAGGTTCATCGTGATCGTAATTATATATATAATTTTTGGCCACGTGAAGGAGAAACTATCTCTCAAGCTTGGGGGAGGCTTAAGTCAATGTTATATTCATACCCCAATCATGAGCTCTCGAGAAAAATGATCATTCAATTTTTTATGCTCGGCTTTCTCTCCATAATCGCTCCATGCTTGATAATTCTTGTACTGGTTCTTTTATGATGAAGACTACTGAATTCAAATGTGATTTATTGGAAATAATTAAACGCAACTATGAAGATTGGGATCTCGACGAAGGTAAGGAGTTAGGTATGACCCCTATGTTTGATTGTGTTTAATCTTTTATGGATACCGATGTTTTCCTTGAATTGAGCACTAAATATGGACTTGACTATGAGATAGTAGCTTCTTTCTTTGAATCATTTGCTACTCATGTTGACCTCCCTAAGGAGAAGTGGTTTAAATACCATCCTACCATTGAAGTGAAAGTAGTTGAACCTGTTAAAGTTGAAGAAAAGACTATCACTTATAATGTTGACCCTATTGTTCCTACTGCTTATATTGAGAAACCACCTTTCCCTGTTAGAATAAAGGATCATGCTAAAGCTTCAACTGTGGTTCGTAAGAGTAATACTAGTACACCTACACCTTCTAGGCAAATTAAAGTTGAACCTAGTGTTGCTATGGTTAAAGATCTCTTGGTTGAATACTTAGATGGACATGTTATTTACCTCCAAAAGGAAGCTGCTAGAATAGCCAAACCCGATACTAGGAATAAACATAGACCTGTTGTAGGCATGCCTGTTATTTCTGTTTAAATAGGAGATCATTGCTATCATGGTTTATGTGATGTAGGTGCTAGTGCGAGTGTAATACCTCATTCCTTATATAAAGAAATTATGCATGATATTGCACCCACTGAGTTGGAAGGGATTGATGTTACTATTAAGCTTGCTAATAGAGACACTATTAGCCCAGTTGGGATTGTTAGAGATGTTGAAGTCTTGTGTGGGAAAGTTAAATACCCTGCTGATTTTCATGTTCACAGTTCCCCACAAGATGATTTTTGTCCCATTATATTTGGTAGACCCTTCTTGAATACTGTTAATGCTAAGATAGACTGCGTAAAAGATATTGTTACTGTTGGTTTAGGGGATATGTCTCATGATTTTAACTTTGCTAAATTTTGTAGACAACCCCGTGATAAAGAATTGCCTAGTAAGGATGAAATTATTGGTCTTGCTTCTATTGCTGTGCCTCCTAACGATCCTTTAGAACAATATCTTCTAGACCATGTAAATGATATGTATATGAATGCGAGAAGGGAAATAGATGAAATATTCTTTAATCAGGGACCCTTATTGAAAAACAACTTGCCTGTTGAAATTCTAGGGGATCCTCCTCCACCCAAGGGTGATCCCGTGTTTGAACTTAAACCATTACCTGATAATCTTAAGTATGTTTATCTCGATGAAAAGAAGATATATCCTATTATTATTAGTGCTAACCTTTTAGAGCAGGAAGAAGAAAAATTATCACCGTGCAGCTATTGGATATACTTTGGATGATCTTAAGGGAATTAGTAACACTTTATGCCAAAACAAGATAAAGTTGGAAGAGGACGCGAAACCGGTTATCGACCATCAACGACGGTTAAATCCTAAGATGAAAGAAGTGGTAAGGAAGGAAATACTAAAGCTTCTAGAGGCAGGTATAATCTATCCAGTTGCTGATAGCGAGTGGGTAAGTCCTGTCCATTGTGTCCCTAAGAAGGGAGGTATGACTGTTGTTCTTAATGATAAAGATGAATTGATCCCACAAAGAATTGTTATAGGTTATACGATGGTAATTGATTTCCGCAAATTAAATAAAGCTACTAAGAAAGATCATTACCCTTTGCCTTTTATTGATCAAATGCTAGAAAGGTTATCCAAACATACTCATTTTATGCTTTCTAGATGGTTATTCTGGTTTCTCCCAAATACCTGTGTCAAAAGGGGCTCAAGAAAAGACCACTTTTACTTGTCCTTTCGGTACCTTTGTTTATGGACGTATGCCTTTTGGTTTATGTAATGCACCTGCTAACTTTCAAAGATGCATGATGGCTATATTCTCTGATTTTTGTGAAAAGATTATTGAGGTTTTCATGGATGATTTTTCCGTTTACGGAACTTCTTTTGATGATTGCTAGAGCAACCTTGATCGAGTTTTGCAGAGATGTGAAGACACTAATCTTGTCTTGAATTGGGAGAAGTGCCACTTTATGGTTAATGAAGGCATTGTCTTGGGACATAAAACTTCTGAAAGAGGTATTGAAGTTGACAAGGCTAAGGTTGATGCTATTGAAAAGATGCCGTGTCCCAAGGACATCAAAGGTATACGAAGTTTCCTCGGCCATGCCGGGTTTTATAGGAGGTTCATTAAGGACTTCTCCAAAATCTCCAGGCCTCTGACTAATCTCTTACAAAAAGATGTTCCTTTTGTCTTTGATGATGATCGTGTAGAAGCATTTGAAATACTTAAGAAAGCATTGATCTCTGCACCTATTGTCCAACCTCCTGATTGGAATTTACCCTTTGAGATTATGTGCGATGCTAGTGATTATGCTGTAGGTGCTGTTCTAGGACAAAGAGTTGATAAAAATTGAATGCTATCCAATATGCTAGTAAAACTCTAGACAGTGCCCAGAGAAATTATGCTACTACCGAGAAGGAGTTTTTAGCAGTTGTATTTGCATGTGATAAGTTTAGGCCTTATATTGTTGATTCTAAAGTAACTATTCACACTGATCATGCTGCTATCAAATACCTTATGGAAAAGAAAGATGCTAAACCTAGACTTATTAGGTGGGTTCTCCTGCTACAAGAATTTGATTTGCATATTATTGATAGAAAGGGTGCTGACAACCCCGTTGCAGACAACTTGTCTAGGATAGAGAATATTCTTGAGACCCACTACCTATTGATGATAGCTTTCCCGTTGAACAATTAGCTATCATAAATACTTCTCATGCTGCTCCATGGTATGCTGATTATGCTAATTACATTGTTGCTAAGTTTATACCGCCTAGCTGCACATACCAGCAAAAGAAAATGTTCTTCTATGCACTACTAGGGAAAAACCTAGTAGTAGCGCGGGTTTAGTGCCCACTAGTAGCACGGGACACCACGCTACTAGTAAGACGCTACAGCTATTCCTTAGCAGTAGCGCGTGCGATACGCGCTACTGCTAAGACATATAGCCGCAGCGTTTGTTCACTCCCGTGCTACTGCTAATATAGCTAGTAGAAGCGTGTTTACTCTCCATCGCTACAAGTATTCTTTTTCTCATTTTTAAATTTTTAGTGTATTTATACGTCATTATACAAATTTTGGTACAATACCAATTATGAGGTTGTTATATCAATATGTCCATAACAGTGTGTCAAATGAAGGTGGATTAGGTTCAAGTGGAGGCAAGATGTGGTGCATGTCAAAAGTATACTACTAATCCAAACTTGATCTAGTTTGGACTAGTAGTACTTTCAATGTGCACCACACATTGCCTCCACTGGAATCTAATCTGCCAACACAAGCTATTTAATCATCATCATAGTCATTACCACCAACAATAGCTATTTAATCATCATAGTCATAGTGTAGCACACATCATCATCTTCAAACTCATTCTAGCTAGCTAATCACCACCAACACTAGTTGCGGTAGCTATCTAATCACCACCAACACTAGCTAATAATAGGAAGATTCTAGCTAGCTAATAGGAAGCAAATGAAGCGGATGTCATGCTTAATTACAAAAAAAGACTTGTCGTTGTGACTTACTGTATCCACTTCGAAGTTCTCATCCAGCTTGATGCAGAAGTGCCTATCATCATCTAGGAAGATTCTGTCACACAGGCCGCGCTCGTCTTCGCAGTATTCGCAAATACCAAAATCCTTTTCGTCATCAGACATTTCCTATGTTCATAGTTGAAACATTAATTGAAAATTGATCGAAGGCAACTACCAGGATACTCAACACACAAACCCGGGGCACTCGATATTTCCTACATATTCTGGCACAAGTCATGCCAAAATTCACGGAAAAATCCGACATAACCTTTGCTAAAATAGGACATATCGAGCGCCTGAAATTTGCCGGAACGGAAATGAATCAACACTCTGGCAAAACATAGGCCACTCGGAGGTGTAACCTGCAAACCTGACCGGCCACTTGGGCAAGCACATATCCTATTTGAGCAACACAAGATATACATTTCAAAATATCTTATAGGACTCATATTGACATGAGCATTCAATAAGCAAAACCAAATCGTAAAATAAATAAGTATTCAAATTAGCGTGCATTCAATAAGAAAAAGTAAATCATCTCATGCGCCCGTACATCGTCGAATATTATCACTAATACATCCCAAATAGTATCATACATATATCATCACTAATACAACTAAAACCCTAGCGCACGACGGGTATCAGCGCGGGCGGTGGACACCCAAAGAGAAGGAACCATCACAGGATCATAGCTCCAGTGAGATCCCTGGAGAACCTGGCAGGTATTGGAGAACCTGTGCTCCAACGCAAACAAGTAGCGACGGATGTGCGCGTCCTCCTCGCTAACACGGTGACGTACCACCTCTGCGGGGTCCTCAGGCCTCTGCACCGTCAGTGGCCCACGCGACCGCCACCAAAGAATGTTCTCAATGATAGGCTGGCTCCTCACCAAGCTGCGCCCCCGGTAGGTAGCGCCTCCCAGTACCTGCCCGGCGGAGCCCAGTCCCGGACATGGCCCATCTGGTAAAGCAGGTGTCCTCCGACTAGTCGATGACGAGGATGCAGGATAGTCATCGTCGACGTCGATGCGGGAAAAATTGCTTTAACTAAAAAAATAACAACAAATGTGACATGTTCAACTAGTTCTATTAATTCAACTAGTTCTTACTAAAAATGAACTTACTATAAATAAAAATAAACTAGTACCTAATTAGTACCTAGTTCTTACTAACTAATTAGTACCTAGGAACTACTGCCCTAATTACCATCTAATTTGATGAACCTAGGGGTGGAAAGTGGTCGCGGATATTCCAATTATCCAACTTAAAAGTGAAATAAGTGGTCCAATTTTACTCCTTTTATTATGCATTACAATAGTGTTTATTCATCATCTAAGAAAACATCATCTAAGAAAACATCCGAGCCGCATCCGTATCCGATAACATCCGCATCCAATTCGTTTCCACTCATAGATGAACCCTAACTAATTTGATGCAACTAAAATTTGAAGCACCCTAGGCAGAGGTAGAGGAGGGGGAGGAGCAGGCGTGCTCACCTCGGGTGCCTGCGGCGAGGGAGGGGCAGGCGGCATCGAGGTCGGGGTCGGGGCTCGGGCGCGCGGCGGAGGGCGGCGTCGAAGTCGGGGTCAGGGGCGGTGTCGAGGTCGAGGGCGGCGTCGAGGTTAGGGTTGGAGGCGGCGTCGAGGGTGTGCGGAGAGCGACGGGAGAGCGCGCGGCGGCCGACGGGCGACGGCGACAGCGGAGGAGTTGGATTTGGGGGAAGTGGCCATGGGGAAGAACGAACCACGCGGTTAAGTCAGAAGTAGCACTAGAGCATCCTAGGAAATGCGCTACTGCTAAGCTAGCTACAACGCATTCCTCGATATGTGCTACTGCTATTCCTTTCTCTTTTTTCCCTTTTTCATTTATTTTTCTTTACATTTTATTTTTTTCCTTTCACCTTTTTCTATTTATTTCATTTTCATTTACTTTTCTATTTTCTTTCCATTTAATTTTATTTCCTTTAGCTGTAGCGCCTTTCAGCGTAAACGCGCTGCTACAAAGCAAGTAGCGGCATCACGGTTCGACGTAGATCGCTACTACTATGTGTAGCCTATCGGCTAAGCCGTGTGAATTTTAGTAGTAGCGCTTTTATCTTCAGGCGCGGTACTGCTACCACTGTATCTATAGCGTCGTTTACATCAACGCGCTACTGCTAATTAGCACCAGCGTGCTTTTTTAACACGCGCTACTGCTAAAGTTCTGTGTATAAGGTTTTCCCTAGTAGTGATGATTTGAGGCATTACTTCTGGGATGACCCGCACCTTTATAAAGAAGTAGTAGATGGTATTATTAGACGTTGTGTACCTGAGCATGAATATGAACAGATCTTACGCAAGTGCCACTCCGAAGCTTATGGAGGACACCATGCTGGAGATAGCACTGCACATAAGGTATTGCAATCTGGTTTTTATTGGCCTACTCTCTTCAAGGATGCTCGTAAGTTTGTCTTATCTTGTGATGAATGTCAAAGAATTGGTAATATTAGTAGACGTCAAGAAATGCCTATGAATTATTCACTTGTTATTGAACCATTTGACGTCCGGGGCTTTGATTATGTGGGACCGTTTCCTCCTCTAATGGGTACACATATATTTTAGTTGCTGTTGATTACGTTACTAAGTGGGTAGAAGCTATTCCAACTAGTAGTGCTGATCACAAAACCTCTATTAAGATGCTTAAAGAAGTTATTTTTCCGAGGTTTGGAGTCCCTAGATACTTAATGACTGATGGTGGTTCACACTTTATTCATGCCGCTTTTCGTAAAATGCTTGCTAAGTATGATGTTTAACATAGATAAGCATCCCCTTATCACCCACAGTTTAGTGGTCAAGTAGAACTAAGTAACGGAGACCTGAAATTAATTTTGCAAAAGACAGTTAATAGGTCTAGAAAGAATTGGTCCAAGAAACTTGATGATGCATTATGGGCCTATAGAACTGCATACGAAAATCCTATGGGTATGTCTCCATATAAAATGGTTTATGGAAAAGCTTGTCACTTACCTCTTGAGCTAGAACATAAGGCATATTGGGCTATTAAATAAATCAATTATTATTTCAAACTTGCCAGTGAGAAGAGGTTATTTGACATTAGCTCACTTGATGAATGGAGAACCCAAGCTTATGAGAATGCCAAGCTATTCAAAGAAAAGGTTAAAAGATGGCATGACAAAAGGATACAAAAGCGTGAGTTTAACGTAGGTGATTATGTCTTGCTATACAACTCTCGTTTATGATTTTTTGCAGGAAAACTTATCTCTAAATGGAAAGGTCCTTACGTTATCGAGGAGGTCTATCATTCCGGTGCCATAAAAATCAACAACTTCAAAGGCATGAATTCGAAGGTGGTGAATGGTCAAAGAATCAAACATTATATCTCAGGTAACCCTATAAATGTTGAAACCAATGTTATTGAAACCGTAACCCTGGAGGAATACATAAGGGACACTTTCCAGAACGATTCAGACCCCGAAAAGGAAGAGGTATGTGGTACGGTAAGTAAACGGACTCCAAAACAGTTCTAATGGCAATTTTTCAACGTTTTGGAATATTTAGAAAAATAGAAAAATAAGAGGCAGTCCGGAAAGGACACGAGGCGTCCACAAGGGTGGAGGGCGCGCCCTACCCCTCTGGGCACGCCCCCTGCCTCGTGGGCACCTAGTGTGCCTCCTGGACTCTGATTTCTTGCACGTTACTTCTTTTGGTCGGTAAAAAATCACTATTTATTCTCCCGAAGGTTTTGACCACCGTATCACGCAAAAATCCTCTGTTTTCGTTTCGAGCTATTATTTCTGACAGATCTAGGTCATCATGATGTCTTCCAGCACCCCCAAGGACAAGTTCTTCGAGAAGGTCATCAACCTCTACCTCGCGGAGGTGCTGCATCACCCGAGGGGGTGCTGCACATCCGCGATGTTGAGGGACCAAGGAGGTCCGGAAGCGTGGAGACGAGACTCGAAGCAACGGAGCAGCAAGTTTTCAAGTGCCAAGGTATGGTGGAACGAGGACTCAACGCCAACCACATGATGATCACAGATCTCTCCCACAACCACAAGCTGGACGCCAAGATCTTTGGGGAAGCCATCTCCAAGAACCAAGAGAAAATCGAGCACCTCCAGGCCCAAATCTATGACCTGCAAAACCAAAACTGTGTGTATGAATATAGATTCAAGAAGATGAGTTTGGCTGCAGATTTGAGGATCCCGGAGACTCGATCATCCTTCTACGATGGTGAGTCCACGCCTTGGAAGATGGACGACAAGCCTACATCATCAACAACCCCATTGTCACCACCTTCGAAGGAGATATAATCATATGGGTATGGGCACTCCCCTTGGCAACTACCAAGCTTGGGGGAGGTGCCCCGGTATCGTATCACCATCACACTCCTATCTTTACCGTTTTTCTTAGTTCGATCCTTTTGGTAATATCTTGATCTAGTAGAATAAAGTTAGCATGATCTAGTTGTGAGCTTTTGCTTTGTGATCTTTACCTTTGTAATTGAGTCCGTGATCTATATAATAAAGATTAGTGTTGAGTCAAGGGCTTGATTTCCTCGCTATGGTCGTAAGAGAATAAAGGAAAATATAAAAAGTATCAAAGAGATCATATTGATCTTATGGAAGTTAATGACTTCACATATAAAGAGTATGATGAAACATGTTGTTGAGAGTTGACAAACATAGTTTTGGTCATTGTTGCAATTAATAGGAAGTAATAAAGAAATAGAGGTTTCACATACGAACATACTATCTTGGACATCTTTTATGATTGTGAGCACTCATTAAAATATAACATGCTAAAGGGTTGATGTTGGACAAGGAAAACAACATAATGAGTTATGTTTTCTTATATCCAAAATAAAGTATATTTTCATGGATCATCCAACATGTTGAGCTTGCATTTCCCCCTCATGCTAGCCAAAACTCCTTGCACCAAGTAGTGATACTACTTATGCTTCCATACATCCTTAAACCTAGTTTTGCCATGAGAGTCCACCATACCTACCTATGGATTGAGTAAGATCCTTCAAGTAAGTTGTCATGGTTGCAAACCCTCTAAAATATGTATGATTTATTAGCATGGAGGAAATAAGCTTTATACGATCTTGTGATATGGAAGTAATAAAAGCGACGGACTGCATAATAAAGGTCCCTATCACAAGTGGCAATATAAAGTGACGTTCTTTTGCGCTAAGATTTTGTACATCCAACCATAAAAGCACATGAAAACCTCTGCTTCCCTCTGCGAAGGGCCTATATATTATTCTTGCCTTATAAGAGTCAAGGTCATTTCCACCTTTCCTTTTTACATTTTATCCTTTGGCAAGCACATTGTGTTGGAAAGATCCTGACATATATACCCAATTGGATGTAAGTTATCATGGGCTATTACTGTTGACATTACCCTTGAGGTAAAAGGTTGGGAGGCAATACCATAAGCTCCTATCTTTCTCTGTGTCCGATTAAAACTCCATACCCATAAGTATTGTGTGAGTGTGAGCAATTGTGAAAGACTAGATGATAGTTGGGTATGTGGACTTGCTGAAAAGCTCTTATATTGACTCTTTCCGATGTTATGATAAGTTGCAATTGCTTCCATGACTGAGACCATAGTTTGTTGGTTTTCAATGAAGTTTCTGATTCATACTTGACATTGTGAATGAATTATTACTTTAGCATAAGAGTCATATGACAATATATATATATATATATATATATATATATATATATATATATATATATATATATATATATATATATATATATGTGTGTGTGTGTGTGTGTGTGTGTGTGTGTGTGTGTGTGCTGCTATTATAAGAATGATCATGGTGCCTTTGTATCCGTATTTTATTTCTATCGACAAATCTATCTCTAAACACGTGGACATATTTTTCGATATCGGCTTTCGCTTGAGGACAAGCGAGGTCTAAGCTTGGGGGAGTTGATACGTCCATTTTGCATCATGCTTTTATGTTGATATTTATTGCACTATGGGCTGTTATTACACGTTATGTCACAATACTTATGTCTATTCTCTCTTATTTTACAAGGTTTACATGAAGAGGGAGAATGCCGGCAACTGGAATTCTGGGCTGGAAAAGGAGCAAACATTGGAGACCTATTCTACATAACTCAAAAAGCTCCGAAACTCCACGAGACACCATTTCAGAAAATATAAAAAATATATGGCGAAAGAGACCTGCCAGGGGGGCCACCACCTGTCCACGAGGGTGGGGGCGCGTGATGGCTTCTCGCCCCTCGTTGGTTACCCCAAGTGGAAGGTTGAGATGTAGCGTAGCGGCAAATTTCCCTTGGCAAAGATACCAAGGATCGAATCTCGTGAGACTCCGAGGGTCGACAAGTAGGTGTCAACGGCGCCAGAAACTTAGCGGTTGACGGGACCTGCACACAGATACAGATAACTTTGCTCCCAACGAGTACAGAGAGGTTGTCAATCCCTCAGGCCTTGTTGTTTACAAAGGATCAAACACAAGAGATAATAATGATAGCTATGACTGCAACTAGGAAATAAAAACAGGAAGTAAATAGAAGGTGTGATCAGCGGTGGTAATATGGACCGGGGTCCCATGATGTTCACTAGTGATGTCTCTCTCCCAAAAGACGATAAAACAGCAAAGCGAGGTAAACAAATTACAACTGGGCAATTGACAGGATTATGTGCGCAAACCAATGCTAACTATGCTGCAAAGAAAGGTAGAGGCTCAAAAGCATGGGCGGTACGCCAAGGCAAGTTGACCGAAATCCATCTGCATCTACTACTAATCATCCACCTTGAGATATCTATCCAGAACATCTCGCTGGTATTAAGTTGCGAATCCCACCCAAAGTGTAAACTCAAAGCAACAGACAACTGCATTAAAAGAACTTTGCGTAAAGTAAACAATCCTTGCACCCGCAAGTACAAGCACCGTTGTTTTCTCCCTTGTGGCAACATCACATCCCCTAGACTCATGTTTCCGTCACTCAAGCTAATCATCAGGGGGCATGAACCCACAATCAAGCATAACGCACCCTCTTGGAGTTACTACCTACTACTTGGCCAAAGCAATAAACAGCAACGGAGAACATGCAAGAATTACTCAAGAACAAAGATATAAAAGAGGTGAATCAAATATATTACGCAAACACAATCTGAACATAGTCTCATAATCCATCAGATCCCAGCAAACTCAGCAAAGCAACAGCAGAAAGATTACATATGTGCCTCGATCATGTAGGGCAACTCACGAGGTCTAAACCATGAAGAGCAAAGAGGGGAGGAGAACATCACATAGCTACTGATCATGGACCCATGGTCCAAGGTGGACTACTCACGACTCATCCGGGAAGCGTCCATGGTGGTGGAGAAGCTCCCGGTGGTGGTTCTCCCCTCCGGCAGGGTGCCGGGAAGAGTTCTCCTGACGCTCCCGATCTTGGAAGCGCTGCGGCGGCGGAACAGAGGCGAGATCGCGAAAAAGGGTTCTGTCCTCGAGGGTTTCGGGACGAGAGGGATATATATGCGAAGGGGGGCAGCCAGAGGCGGAGCAGGGGCCCCAGGCGCCCCCTGGCGCGGCCAGGGGTGGGGCCGCGCCAGGTGGCCGCCTGGGCCTCCCCTGGCTCCCCGCTGGCCCATCTTTGGTTCTTCGCGAAGCTTCCTGTACGCTGATTTTTCCTATATTTTTCCTGGAATTTTTGGTGCACTTTTAATATGGGGGAAACCTGAAATAGAAAAACAGCAGAAAACAGGAACTAGCACTGTGGTGCACTGAGTTAATAGGTTAGTCCAAATATGATCAAAAGTGTATGGAAGTGCATCAATATCATAGCAATATCACACAAAAGAAGCATGGAGCAAGCAGAAATTATAGATACGTTTTGGACGTATCAACATCCCCAAGCTTAATTCCTGCTCGTCCTCGAGTAGGTAAATGATAACAAGCATAATTTCCGTGGTGACATGCTACCAACCATATAAGAACTTTTAAGTAAAGCAATCAAGGCATGTAATTCAATTCAAGTCATAACAAGCAAGAGTCTATATTAGCATTGTAACAAGCAACATAAGAACATAAAGGTGCAAGAGCTCTCGCTGTCCGTGACTCGAATGTCTCCAAATGGTGTTTGCGTGCAAGAAAGGGGATAGAGATATACGAGAGAGTAAAACATAGTTTTTGTATTGTTGAGAACTTAATCTACTAAAGTTTCACACTTGGTCTTCTTTGGAATCTTATCTTGACTCATCCCCAGACCACTAGCCAGGTACAAGTCAAAATGATCCACTCCCTTTCGATATTTTGAGCACTCATGCAATGGATGAGCGTAAGCAAGAAAGTTGACACTTAGGATGGCAAAGAGAGAAAAATGATGAAGGGGGAAGACAAAAAAGGTGTGAGAGGCTCACATCAATGAGGACAATCATAGGCGAGAGAAAGCCAAATGATAGATATGATGTGAGGAGTAGGGATTGCCATCCAACGGATGCACATATGAGCTAAGGTAAGCTCTCCAATGGAACTAGTGGGGGTGCATCCAACTTGCTCGCTCAAGAAGACCTAGAGCTCTTTTGAGGAGGCTCATCATTGGAATATACAAGCCAAGTTCTATAGTGTGAAGGTCCCCACATAGCTATATGCATGAATGATAATCTCTATGGAGTACAAGGTATAAGATGGAGTACGAGTGTGGATCTCTCAAAAGGAATAGTAGTGTGCCCCCTTCTCTCTTTTTATTTCTTTTTCTCTTTTTTCTCTTTTTTTATTTTTTTGTGGCCTCAATGGCTCTTTCTATTTAACTCTCATTTGTCCTCTTTGGGATCTTTTGATTTTGTCCTCTTTGGGAACTTTTCCTCACTTTAGGGGCAACACTCTATATATTACAAGAAGTATAGAAGATCTTTCACACTTCACAAAAGTACTCAACATAAAGAAGATGAAACTATCATGATGTATGCAAATGTATGCCTCTGCCCGTGTAGCAGGATATGCAATGATACTAGCGCGTCATGTAGCAATGATTAGGGCAAGGCCCAACTAGCATGCGGCTCATCGATCAAGCAAAAGCATATATGACATGAAGATCAAGTCATGAGAAGATGGATGTTGCATGGCAATGTATCTCGGAAAGGCTATGGAAATGCCTTGATAGGTAGGTATGGTGGCTGTTTTGAGGAAGGATATAATGAGGCTTATGATGACAGAGCGTATCGTGCCAAGGATTTGGATGCACCGGCGAAGTATGCGCCAACTCTCGAGGTGAGAAAGGGCAATGCACGGTACCGAAGAGGCTAGAAAAATATGGCTAGGTGGAAGTGTCAACTTTCGAATACTCACATTAGTCCGAAGAACTCATGCACTTATTATCGGTAACTCTCAATCTAATTAGGAGGTTCACAAAGAGACAAGTACCCCGAGGAGGAGTGTATGGGGGTTTGGTTATCCTTGCGCATCCTCGACTCATGGTACGTGAGTGTACTCTAATATTCGAACCCTCCAAAGATTAGTGATCCATCTAGTAGCTAAAGTTCTCAACTATTTTGTAGGTTTTCGAAAATAAACACGGATTGCCCAAAATACGACATCTATCACTAATAGGCTAAAGCTCTTGACACCAAAAGTTCAGACATTACTCATGGCAATACCTCAAAACTATTGCAAGTTACTACTAAAGTTAAATAGCAACCTCAATTACCTACTTTAAGTTAAGACACACAACTCAGTGCAACAGGCAAACTCTCTTAACAAGATAAACATGAAAACTCAAGAGAGTTCAGCAACCAACTAAACAAAAGCTCTTTAAAAAGAAAAGCATGAAAACTAAGAGCTAAACATGACAGCAGCTATGGAAAGACAAAGAACACACATAGCAAAGATAAGCATGAAAATCCTATGTTGTGTTCTATGTTGAAGTGGAGCATGTTTCTCTTCCACACAAAGAAAGCTCGGTTCTAACTTGTTATGAACAACAAGCAAAGCTAAAGAAAACTAAAATAAGGAAACTAAGAGCAAGACGCTCCAAGCATAGCACATAACGCATGAAGTGATAAGAATATAGTGGAACGAAAGACGAACTAATAATTGTTGATGGAGAAGGGGATGCATGGGGGCATCCCCAAGCTTAGACGCTTGAGTCTTCTTGAATATTTCTTGGGGGTGCACGGGGGCATCCCCAAGCTTGAGCGTTTGACCCTCCTGAATCTTCTTTTATCATCTTCCCTCGCACACTTGAAAACTCCCTTCATACATAACTCATCATAATCTGATTAGCGATGTTAGTACCCATAATAAAATAATTTTTACCTACTGGAAATAAAGATAATCTTGAAGAGCTACTGTTTCTCAAGATTGCCAAAAGGTTTTTGCAAAGAAAAAGCAAGCTCAAGGTTTGCAAAATGAAGAAAAGGCAAAACAGGACATAATCTGTGAAAAACAGACCAGCAGGTAGTAAATAATTTTTTCGGGGCACTTCTGCAACTCAAATCAAAAAACTCAGAACAGACGCTCGAAAGACAATTGTATAGAGCACGCTGTCAAACAAATTCACATCAAAAAGATGATCTGGTGATTTTATTCGAATTTTTCTGTCCAAGGACAGAATCTGTTTTCTGGACAACACGTCACAACTTTTGAACTTTCTTGCAATTGGAGACTAAACTTGGCACAAAGCTGAAAAGAAAAGATACAATGATGATGCTACTGTAGTAACAAACATCAAGACACAACAAAAGCAAAATAAAACCTAATTCGTTGTGGGCTGCCTCCCAAAAGCGCTTTCTTTTATGCCTTTAAGCTAGGCATGATGCAAAAAGAGAAGATCAAGTTTTATCAAGAGTAAGAGAATAGCTAGCCCGTGTAACGGACTCAAAAGGCAACTTAATCTTCTTTCTAGGGAAATGTTTCATCTCTTTCTTGAGAGGGAATTGGAATTTTATATTCCCCTCTTTCATGTCAATGATAGCACCAACGGTGCGAAGAAAAGGACGTCCCAAAATAATTGGACATGAAGGTTCACATTCAATATCCATAATAGTAAAATCAACGGGAACATAATTGTCATTGACAATGATAAGAACATCGTCGATCTTCCCCAAAGGTTTTTTTACGGAAGAATCAACAAGACGAACACCAAAAGAACAAGGATCAAAAGGGTTCAATTCAAACATATCATACATTCTGTTGGGCATAACGGAGGTACTAGCTCCAACATCACATAAAGCATAGCAAGAGAAGTTATTCAACTTAATTTTAATCATAGGATCCCAACTATCTTCTAGCTTTCTAGGTATGGAGGCTTCTACCCTAAGCTTCTCCTCCCTAGCTTTGATAAGAGCATTAGTGATATGCTCCGTGAAGGCAAGATTAAGTGTGCTAGTGTGGGGATCTCTAGACATCTTGTGAACAAAACCAATAACTTCCAAAAGGGTGCAATTATCAAAATCAAGGTCACTACTATCAAGTAAAGTGGTAGTGGTGTCCTTTAGGCTCACTTGTTTGGTAGCTTCTATGGTCATAGGAGTTTCTTCTTCTACGGTTGAGGTCATAGCGTCACCATTAATAGGTCCAATGGGACTAGGAGTGCATTGGGTGCTAAGAGTTTGGATATCCTCAACAACTTGGATAATAGCAACAGTGTGGTGGGTAGGAAGGCTCTTAATCCTATCTTCTTCCTCCTTTTCTCTAGCCCATCTCTCTTTAAGTTTAGCCATCATCCTAATGTTTTCATTAATTTGCACTTGAATAGCATTCATAGGAGTGGTCTTCCTCTCCTCAAGAGGAGAAGTTCTAATTTTAAGCAACTCTACCTCATGGGCTAAATTGTCTACCTTCGAAGAGAGATTATCTAGTTTGTCTAGTTTTTCTTCTACACTCTTATTGAAGGCCTTTTGGGTAGTGATGAAGTCTTTAAGCATAATCTCTAGTTCAGAAGTGGAGTTCTTGGTGCTAGGATAAGTATTGTTTTTCCCATAGGAATTAGAGGGGAACGGTCTAGGGTTGCTACCAAAATTACTCCTATAAGCATTGTTATTGAAATTGTTTCTAGAGATAAAGTTCACATCTACTTGATCTTGAGCAATCAAAGAATTTAAAGGAACATCATGAGGATCAATAGATGATTGCTTGGAAAGTAGAGACATGATCAAGTCAACCTTTTCATTTAGGGAGGAAATCTCCTCGACAGAGTTTACCTTCCTACCTGTTGGAGCGCGTTCGGTGTGCCATTGGGAATACTTGGTCATCATCTCGTCGAGAAGCTTCATGGCAGCACCAAGTGTAGCTGACATAAAGGTTCCTCCCGCGGCCGAATCTAACAAGTTCCGCGAGGTAAAGTTCAAGCCTGCATAAAAAGTTTGGATAACCATCCAAGTAGTCAAACCATGAGTAGGGCAGTTCTTGACAAGAGATTTCATGCGTTCCCAAGCTTGGGCAACGTGTTCATTATCAAATTGTTTAAAATTCATTATGTTACTCCTTAATTGGATAATTTTAGCAGGGGGATAGTACTTCCCAATAAAGGCATCCTTGCAGTTGTCCCAAAAATCTATGCTATTCCTAGGCAAGGATTGAAACCAGATTTTAGCTCCTCCTCTCAAGGAGAAAGGAAAAAGCTTAAGCTTAACAATATCACCATCTACTTCTTTGTACTTTTGCATATCACAGAGCTCAACAAAATTATTTAAGTGCAAAGCAGCATCATCTCCAGCACCGGAGAATTGATCTTTCATAACTAGGTTCAACAAAGCAGGTTTAATCTCATAAGAAGGTGCTGAAGTGGCAGGTGTAGCAATAGGCGTGCAGATAAAGTCATTGTTGTTATGACTAGTGAAGTCACACAACTTGGTGTTCTCGGTGGAACCCATAGTAGCAGCAAGCAAGATAACTATTTTTGTGATTTTTGGTAAGGGACACTAAAGCAAAAACTGCAAGGTAAACTAACAAGACTAAAAAGCAAAGATAAAAGATAGCGTGCAACTCCCCTATCTTGAAGAGTGGAGTCCCTGGCAACGGCGCCAGAAACTTGCTTGATGGCTTCTCGCCCCTCGTTGGTTACCCCAAGTGGAAGGTTGAGATGTAGCATAGCGGCAAATTTCCCTTGGCAAAGATACCAAGGATCGAATCCCATGAGACTCCGAGGGTCGACAAGTAGGTGTCAACGGCGCCAGAAACTTAGCGGTTGACGGGACCTACACAAAGATACATATAACTTTGCTCCCAACGAGTACAGAGAGGTTGTCAATCCCTCCGGCCTTGTTGTTTACAAAGGATCAAACACAAGAGATAATAATGATAGCTATGACTGCAACTAGGAAATAAAAACAGGAAGTAAATAGAAGGTGTGATCAGCGGTGGTAATATGGACCTGGGTCCCATGATGTTCACTAGTGATGTCTCTCTCCCAAAAGACGATAAAACAGCAAAGCGAGGTAAACAAATTACAGCTGGGCAATTGACAGGATTATGTGCGCAAACCAATGCTTACTATGCTGCAAAGAAAGGTAGAGGCTCAAAAGCATGGGCGGTACGCCAAGGCAAGTAGACCGAAATCCATCTGCATCTACTACTAATCATCCACCTTGAGATATCTATCCAGAACATCTCGCTGGTATTAAGTTGCGAATCCCACCTAAAGTGTAAACTCAAAGCAAGAGACAACTTCATTAAAAGAACTTTGCGTAAAGTAAAGAATCCTTGCACCCGCAAGTACAAGCACCGTTGTTTTCTCCCTTGTGGCAACAGCACATCGCCTAGACTCATGTTTCTGTCACTCAAGCTAGTCATCAGGGGGCATGAACCCACAATCAAGCATAACGCTCCCTCTTGGAGTTACTATCTACTACTTGGCCAAAGCAATAAACAACAACGAAGAACATGCAAGAATTACTCAAGAACAAAGATATAAAAGAGGTGAATCAAATATATTACTCAAACACAATCTGAACATAGTCTCATAATCCATCAGATCCCAGCAAACTCAGCAAAGCAACAGCAGAAAGATTACATATGTGCCTCGATCATGTAGGGCAGCTCACGAGGTCTAAACCATGAAGAGCAAAGAGGGGAGGAGAACATCACATAGCTACTGATCATGGACCCATGGTCCAAGGTGGACTACTCACGACTCATCCGGGAAGCGTCCATGGTGGTGGAGAAGCTCCCGGTGGTGGTTCTCCCCTCCGGCAGGGTGCCGGGAAGAGTTCTCCTGACACTCCCGATCTTGGAAGCGCTGCGGCGGCAGAACAAAGGCGAGATCGCGAAAAAGGGTTTTGTCCTCGAGGGTTTCGGGACGAGAGGGATATATATGCGAAGGGGGGCAGCCAGAGGCGGAGCAGGGGCCCCAGGCGCCCCCTGGCGCGGCCAGGGGTGGGGCCGCGCCAGGTGGCCGCCTGGGCCTCCCCTGGCTCCCCTCTCGCCCATCTTTGGTTCTTCGTGAAGCTTCCTGTACGCTGATTTTTCCTATATTTTTCCTGGAATTTTTGGAGCACTTTTAATATGGGGGAAACCTGAAATAGAAAAACAGCAGAAAACAGGAACTGGCACTGTGGTGCACTGAGTTGATAAGTTAGTCCAAATATGATCAAAAGTGTATGGAAGTGCATCAATATCATAGCAATATCACACAAAAGAAGCATGGAGCAAGCAGAAATTATAGATACGTTTTGGACGTATCAGCGCGCCCCCATGGACGTGCCCCCTTGCCTCGTGGGCCAGCCGGTGATCTCCTAATGCCCATCTTCTCCTATATGAGGTGTTTTGACCTGAAAAAAAAATCATAAGGAGGCTTTCAGGACCAGACACCGCCGTCTCAAAGTGGAACATTGGAGGAACCAATCTAGGGCTCCGGCGGAGCTGTTCTGCTAGGGATACTTCCCTCCGGGAGGGGGAAATCGTCATCGCCATCATCACCAACAACTCTCCCATCTTGGGGAGGGTTATTTTCATCAACATCTTCACCAGCACCATCTCCTCTCAAACCCTAGTTCATCTCTTGTATCCAATCTTCGTATCAAAACCTCCGATTGGTACATGTGTGTTGCTAGTAGTGTTGATTACTCCTTGTAGTTGATGCTAGTTGGTTTACTTGGTGGAAGATCATATGTTCAGATCTATTATGCATATTAATACTCCTCTGATCATGAACAATAATATGTCTTGTGAGTAGTTACTTTTGTTCCTGAGGACATGGGAGAAGTCTTGCTATAAGTAGTCATGTGAATTTAGTATTCGTTTGATATTTTGATGAGATGTATGTTGTCTCTCCTCTAGTGGTGTCATGTGAACGTCGACTACATGACACTTCACCATTGTTTGGGCCTAGAGGAATTCATTGAGAAGTAATAAGTAGATGATGGGTTGCTACAGTGACAGAAGCTTAAATCCTAGTTTATGTGTTGCTTCGTAAGGGGCTGGTTTGGATCCATATGTTTCATGCTACGGTTAGGTTTACCTTAATACTTCTTTTGTAATTGCGGATGCTTGCAATAGAGGTTAATCATAAGTGAGATGCTTGTCCAAGTAAGGGCAGCACCCAAGCACCGGTCCACCCACATACCAAATTATCAAAGTACTGAACGCGAATCATATTAATGTGATGAAAACTAGCTTGACAATAATTCCCATGTGTCCTCGGGAGCGTTTTCCTTCATATAAGAGTTTGTCCAGGCTTGTACTTTGCTACAAAAAGGATTGGGCCATCTTACCGCACCTTATTTACTTTTACTATTTGTCACTTGCTGCCAATTACCTTATCACAAAACTATCCGTTACCGATAATTTCAGTGCTTGCAGAAAATACCTTACTGAAAACTGCCTATCATTTCTTTCTGCTCCTCGTTGGTTCGACACTCTTACTTATCTAAAGGACTACGATAGATCCCCTACACTTGTGGGTCATCATAGCCTCCTTTGTGTACCCAAATTATGCAATGACGTGGATGACCACTGTAACCATGGAAATTCGAACCAAATTTTTTGACGCTCAAACTCATCACACACGGGTTAAGCTATCTAAATCGTTTGTGATGTTCACATATCGTACACAGTTCTGAATAAGGGACCGTGTGTGATGACACTTTGCGCGCCAGTTTTTTCGCTGAAGCGATTCCAAATTTTCGGCTTCCGCGGAAATATCTACCTCCCCGCCGCCTCCCCCTTATGAAAAGCCACATTTCCCCTGTTTCCGCCTTCCTTTCCAAGTTGAAACCTTCACAGCTTGCTTGAAGCGCCACCTCCTCGCCGGCGACCCTCCTTCACGCTGCTCGGCCTCGTCTATCCAGGCAGGTAATCCACACCGACCCCATCCTCCACCTCCTTCCACATCACACATGCCCCGACCGTCGGCGCGAGCGCGACACCTTCCACTCAAATCACCGACCCGTCCACCGAATAAGCACCGCCCTATGCCATGGTTCACGCAGTATAGCCAAGATCTCAAGGAGCATTTGGCAGCGGAGAAGCAAATCGCGGCCGCATGCGCGGATGTGGTCGCGATGGCTGCCATTCGTGTCGACCCCCAGATCTTGGAGGAGCACCTTGCCATTTGCTAGCTATGTCGGTTAAGCATGCTCGGTTTAACAGTTGCGTGTGCTGCTCCTAGCTTTCCTTAACAAATTCCAGTGAATTGTGTTATCTAATTTTACCATGCAATCTTTTGCTCTAGTGTATATGTTCTAAATGTCGTGCAGTGTGGTGCTCACTTACTAACTACTTGGTTAAGTAGTTGTTGTCTTTAGTTAACTGTTTGGTTCTATTCCGCAAATGTGATGTTCAATTCTTTAGGCTGCAATTTTGTATTGTCTTCCATGTGAGAATAAATCGAATTTATCATTACAAAATACACGAGAAACGAATACAATTGCTATATTTCCAAGTTGTCAAGCATGCTTGGTTTGGGTATACATTGTGCAATGTGGAGGTCAGTTAACGTTTGGTTCAATTATGTTATGGTGTTTAGTTAGCTGTTTGGTTCAATTCTGCAATGCGATGTTCAATAGTTGTGGGTGCATTCTGTTATTGTATACCATGTGAGTAGTAAATCGAATTTGGTTGTACTAAATACATGACAAACAAATACAATTGCTATATTTCCAAGTTGTTAAGCATGCTTGGTTTGGTTAACTGTCTGATCTTCTATTAGGAGTATGTTATATTGTGCGTTGTGGTGCTCAATTAACGTTTGATTCATTTGTTGTGGTGTTTAGTTAACTGTTTGGTTCAATTCTGCAATGTGATGTTCAATAGTTGTGGGTACATTCTGTTATTGTATACCTTGTGAGGAATAAATTGAATTTAGCTGTAGTAAATACGTGAGAAACAAATACAATTGCTATATTTCCAAGTTGTTAAGTGTTCTTGGTTTGTTTAACCGTCTGATCTTCTATTAGGAGTATGTTATATTGTGCGTTGTGGTGCTCAGTTAACGTTTGATTCATTTGTTGTGGTGTTTAGTTAACTGTTTGGTTCAATTCTGCAATGTGATGTCAATTGTCGTCGGTAGAATTTTGTATTGTTTTGCATGTAAGGAATAAATCGAATTTGGCTGCACTTAATACATGCGAAACATATACAAGTGCTATATTTCCTCATGACTAACTACCTTATATGTGTTGCAGGGAAAGAATGGGAAGCACTGAGGTTTACAATCAAGGTTAGCACGTGCATGCTCTGTTGTCTAATAGCACATTATTGTGCAATTACATGAATCATTCTAATATTTATGTTTTTAACAATTTGGTCTTGCACAAGTAGGTCCTGCTGTCAGAGGTTTTGACCCACTGTTTGACCCTTTTTGCATATGGGGAAATGAGTTGTCCATGAATATCAGTCAAATCAAGAAACTCAGAAAGATCATTAGGATAAAGAAATTAGCGACAAAAACAACAAGATCTTTGTCTGCACAATGAAGAATACATCATTTAACTACAAGATGGTACTAACTATTATACCTTGCCTTTTTTATTCCTTTGCCCCATTTCCAATATAGAGAATATATTTATGCACATCCTTGTTTTCAGGCCATTCCGAAGCAGTTCACTGATGATTACCTCCAGACCACCTCTACGGTCAGGAGGTGAGGAAGGTTTTAATACAACACCCACGGTTCAATATTGAAGTGTTACTGAAGAGGACGAAGGACGGACGGTCAATCATCAACATGCACCGGCCTAAAGTTGCAAGGACCTTCAATATGAATGAAGGCTCAATATTCGCCTTCCGCTTCAGCAATTTTCCAGATGAGATGCATCTGTCTGTATATCGTCTATGATGCTAATTTCGAAAGGTTCTACATGTTGCATGTGAAACTTGGTGCTGGTGCAGTTGTGCAATGGGGTAGCTGAGTGCTGAAGCTATATCATGTTGTACTCTAATGTATTTCAGTTATGAAATTATGCTTCCTTAATATTAAAATGAAATACATTATGTGCTTATATATGAATGACAAATAGATTAATAAATAGATTATCAATAATAGGGAAATTAGCCTGCTAATGGCGAATTAGCCTGCTAAGTGCAGTTTGCTATTGCAACGATTATTCAAAAATACCGTGGGCGATGACATCAGGCAACACACACAGTTTCTAGGAATAAACCGTGTTGGATCAATGAACAATCACACACGACTTTCTTTTGAAAACTGTTTGTGTTAGGCCACCTTGCACAAACGTTTACCACATAAAAACTGTGTGTGATGGACAGCCTTTGCCACACAGTTTCTTCTACGCACCGTGTGTAATGGCAATGCTATCACAAATGATTTAACGGGAAAAATTGTGTGTGATGTACCCGTGAACGGAAACGTTTTCCTTGGAGCGACTATGTGGGATGTACATACGAACGTAAACGTTTAGCGGGGGTGACTGTGTGGGATGTACTGACAACCGGAAACAATTTCGCCTGTATAATTGTATTTTTTAGCTCTACTGTACGTATTTCCGTATTTGAGCGCTCGCCGGTCGCACACGACGTCATTTTGCCGAGCGTGTGTGCCAGGAGGGCATATCCCGGACGGTTTAAGGTCGTGTGGGAAGGAACCCCCTATCGCCCACACTCACTAGGCGACGGTTGCAAATGCTGTCGCGGAAAGGGGTTTAAAACCGGTTGTATAGCACCGATGCATACTAGTGTATAGCCCGCGCTACTACTATCAACTTAGTAGTAGCATAGGTTTATAACTCTCGCTACTGCAATGGTATGTCCTGGGGGAACGGTGGAGACCACTTAGTAGTAGCGCGGGTTTATAGCTCGCGCTACTACTATCAACTTAGTAGTAGTGGGGGTTTATAACCCTCGCTACTACTATGGCATGTCCTGGGTGACACGGTGGATACCACTTAGTAGTAGCATGGGGTTTATACCCCGCGCTACTACTATCAACTTAGTAGTAGCGTAGGCTTTATACCCCTCGCTACTGCTAAACATCTATCTCTAAGGTATTTCCTAGTAGTGATCCTTGACAGATTCACGAATAGAGTTGAAGCGTCTCTTGATATGTTTGGTTCTCTTGTGAAATTGGTTCTCCTTTGCTATGGCAATTGCTCCAGTGTTGTCACAAAAGATTCTCATTGGACCCGATGCACTGGGTATTACACCCAGATCGGATATGAACACCCTTCATCCAGACTCCTTCACGCGCTGCTTCCGAAGCAGCTATGTACTCCGCTTCACATGTAGATCCCTCCACAACGCTATGCTTAGAACTACACCAACTGACAACTCCACAATTCAATAAAAATACGTATCCGGTTTGTGACTTAAATTCATCCGGACCTATGTCGAAGCTAGCATCGACATAACCCTTTACGACGAGCTCTTTGTCACCTCCATAAACGAGAAACATATCCTTGTTCCTTTTCAGGTACATCAGGATATTCTTGACCGCTGTCCAGTGATCCACTCCTGGATTACTTTGGTACCTCACTGCCAAACTTATGGCAAGGCACACATCAGGTCTGGTACACAACATGGCATACATAATATAACCTATGGCCGAGGTATAGGGAATGCCTTTCATTCTATCTCTATCTTCTGTTGTGGTTGGACTTTGAGTCTTACTCTATTTTATACCATGTCACATAGGCAAGAACCCTTTCTTTGGCCGGCCCATTTTGAACTTCTTCAGAACTTTTTCAAGGTATGTGCTTTGTGAAATTCCTATTAAACGTCTCGATCTATCCCTATAGATCTTGATGCCCAATATTTATGAAGCTTCACCGAGGCCTTTCATTGAAAAATTCTTATAAAAATATCCTTTTATGCTATCCAGAAATTCTATATCATTTCCAATCAGCAATATGTCATCCACATATAATACCAGAAATGCTACAGAGATCCCACTCACTTTCTGGTGAATAAAGGCTTCACCATAAGTCTGTATAAAACCAAATGCTTTGATCACCTCATCAAAGCTTATATTCCAACTTCGAGATGCTTGCACCAGTCCATAGATGGATCGCTGGAGCTTGCACACTTTGTTAACACCCTTAGGATCGACAAAACCTTCTGGTTGCATCATATACTACTCTTCTTTAAGAAACTCGTCAAGGATTGCAATTTTGACGTCCATTTGCCAGATTTCATAATCATAAAATGCTGCACTTGCTAACATGATTCTGACAGACTTAAGGATCGCTACGGGTGAGAAAGTTTCATCGCAGTCAACCCCTTGAACTTGTTGAAAACCTTTTGCGACAAGTCAAGCTTTGTAGATAGTGATATTACCATCAGCGCCCGTCTTCCTCTTGAAGATCATTTATTCTCAATGGCTTGCCGATCGTCGGGCAAGTCCACGAAAGTCCAAACTTCGTTCTCATACATGGATCCTATCTCAGATTTCATGGCCTCAAGCCATTTGTCGAAATCTTGGCTCATCATAGCTTCTTCATAGTTCTAGGTTCACCGTTGTCTAACAACATGACTTCCAAGACATGATTACCATACCACTCTGATGCGGAACATGTTCTGGTTGACATACGAGGTTCAGTAGTAACTGATCTGAAGTTTCATAATCATTATCATTTGCTTCCTCTCTAGTTGGTGTAGACATCATGGGAACAGTTTTCTCTAATGTGCTACTTTCCAATTAGAGAGAAGGCACAACTACCTCATCAAGTTCTACTTTCCTCGCACTCACTTCTTTCGAGAGAAACTCGTTTCTAGAAAGGAACCATTCTTAGCAATAAAGATTTTGTCGTTGGATCTGTGGTAGAAGGTATACCCAATGGTTTCTTTAGGGTACCCTATGAAGACGAACTTCTCCGCTTCTGGTTCGAGCTTGTCAGGCTGAAGTCTTTTGACATAAGCGTCTCATCCCCAAACTTTAAGAAATGACTTAGGTTTCTTGCCAAAGCATAATTCGTGCGGTGTCGTCTCAATGGATTTAGACGGTGCCCTATTTAATGTGAATGGAGCTGTCTCTAATGCATAACCCCAAAACGATAGTGGCAAATCGGTAACAGACATCATAGATCACACCATATCTAATACGGTTACGACGTTCGGACACACCATTACACTGTGGTGTTCCAGGTGGCGTGAGTTGTGAAACAATTCCACATTGTTTCAAATGAAGGCCTCAAATATTCACCTCCACGATCATATCATAGAAACTTTTTTTTGTTATGATGATTCTCCACTTCTCTCTGAAATTCTTTGAACTTTTGAAAATTTTCAGACTTGTGTTTCAACAAGTAGATATACCCATACCTACTCAAATCATCTATGAAGGTTAGAATACATCGACACCCGCCGTGTACTTCAGCACTCATCGGACCGCATACATCGGTATGTATTATTTCCAATAAGTCATTAGCTCACTCCATTGTTCCGGAGAACGGAGTTTTAGTCATCTTACCCATGAGGCATGGTTCGCAAGTATCAAAGATTCACAATCAAGTGATTCCAAAAGTCCATCTGCATGGAGTTTCTTCATGCGCTTTACACCAATATGACCTAAACGGTTGTGCCACAAGTATGTTGCACTATAAGTATGTTGCACTATCATTATCAACTTTGTATCTTTTGGCATCAATATTATGAGCATATGTATCACTACGATCGAGATTCAACAAGAATAGACTATTCACTAAGGGTGCATCACCATAAAAGAGGCTACTCATATAAATAGAACAACCATTATTCTCCGACTTAAATGAATAACCGTCTCGCAATAAACAAGATCCAGATACAATGTTATGCTCAAGGCTGGCACCAAATAATAGTTCTTGAGGTCTAAAACTAATCCCAAAGGTAGATGTAGAGGCAGCTTGCCGACAGCGATCACATCAACCTTGGAACCTTTCCCGACGCGCATCGTCACCTCGTCCTTAGCCAATATTTGTTTATTCCACAGCTCCTGTTTCAAGTTACAAATATGTGAAACCGAACCAGTATCAAATACCCAGGCGCTACTACGAGCATTAGTAAGGAACACATCAATAACATGTATATCAAATATACCTTTGTTCACTTTGCCATCCTTCTTACCTGCCAAGTATGGGGGGTCAGTTCCGCTTCCAGTGACCATTTCCCTTGCAGTATAAGCACTCAATTTCAGGCTCAGATCCAGCTTTGGGCTTCTTCACGGGAGCGGCAACTTTCTTGCCGTTCTTCTTGAAGTTCCCTTTCTTTCCCTTGCCCTTTTTGTTGAAACATGCAGTCTTTTTAACCATCAACACTTGATGCTCTTTCTTGATTTCTACTTCCGCTGATTTCAGCATTGCAAAGAGCTTGGGAATCGTTTTCATCACCCCTTGCATATTAGAGTTCATCACGAAGCCTTTATAGCTTAGTGGCAGTGACTGAAGAACTCTATCAATAATACACTCATCTAGAAGATCAATTCCCAGTGAGTCAAGTGGTTGTGGTACCCAGACATTCTGAGTATGTGTTCACCATCAGAACTATTCTAGCCCATCTTACATATAAAGAACTTGTTGGAGACTTCATATCTCTCAACCTGAGCATTAGCTTGAAATATCAATTTCAGCTCTTGGAACATCTCATATGCTCCGTGGTGTTCAAATCGCTTTTGAAGTCCCGGTTCCAAGACGTAAAGCATGGCACAATGAACTATCGAGTAGTCATCAGATCGAGCCTGCCACACGTTCATAACATCTGCATCAGCTCCTCCGCAACAGGTCCGTCACCTAGCGGTGCATCAAGGACATAATTATTCTGTGCAGCAATGAGGATAATCCTCAACTTATGGACCCAGTCCGTGTAGTTGCTACCATCATCTTTCAACTTAGCTTTCTCTAGGAACGCGTTAAAATTCAAGGAAACGGTAGCACGGGCCATTGATCTACAACATAGATTTGAAAGTACTATTAGGACTAAGTTCATGATAAATTTTAGTTCAAATAATCAAATTACTAAAGAACTCCCACTTTCATCTCATGCATCAACATATATCATATCACGTCTTGACCATATCACATCACAACATACCCTGCAAAAACAAGTTAGACGTCCTCTACTTTGTTGTTGCAAGTTTTACGTGGCTGCTACGAGCAACTAGCAAGAACCGTTCTTACCTACACAAAACCACAACAGTAATTATCAAGTTGCTTTTTAACCTTCTATAAGGACCTCCGTAGCCAAATAAGATTCAACTAAAGTAGGAGAAACAAACTCCCGCCAGCCACCTTTATGCAAAACAAGTTGCATGTGAGTCGGTGGAACCGGTCTCATGTACGTGGACATGTAAGGTTGGTCTGAACCGCTTCATCCCAAAATACCGCCGAATCAAAATAAGACATTGGAGTTAAGCAATATGAACATCACCGCCCACAACTTCTTTGTGTCTATTCGTGCATATCATCTACGCATAGACCTGGCTCATGGTGCCACTATTGGGGAACGTTGCATGAAAAAAAAATCTACGCACACACAAGATCTATCCATGGAGATGCATGCATAGCTACGAGAGGGGGAGAGTAGCTACATTACTCTTGTAGATCGCTAGGAGGCAACGTTTATCAATGCGGTTGATGTAGTCGTACACGTTCATGATTCATCCTGATCTAGCACCGAATGTACGGCACCTCCGCGTTTAGCACACGTTCAGCTCGATGACGTCCTCGCCTTCTTGATCCAGCAAGAGGGTCAAATTAGTAGATGAGTTCCAGTAGCAAGACGGCGTGGTGACGGTAGTGGTGAAAACTATTTCCATAGGGCTTCGCCATGCACAACGGATTTAGATGGAGGAGGAACTAGAGGGAGAGGGGGCACCGCACACGGCTTGGGCATTCGTGGTGTGTGGCGCCCCTCCCCTCCTCTCGTATATATAAGTGGAGGGGGGAGGGAGGCAGCCCTAGGTGCGTCCCAAGGGGGGCGGCGATTGCCCTAGGTGCGCCCCTTCCTTTCTTGGTGTGTGGGGAGAAGGAAGGAGGGGAGGCACCTCCCCCTTTGCTTTCCTAGCATGTGGAAGAGAAGGCAAGAGGGGTTCATCCCTCTTGCTTCCATCCGTAGTGGTGGCGGGCATGAGGTGGGGCGCGCCAGCCCCTATTTGGGCTGGTGTGCTCCCCTCGTTGGCCCGCCTGGCCGAATAACTCCCGGTGGCCTCCCGGAACCCCTTCCAGCGATCCGATAATATTCGGTGCATTCCGAAACTCTTCCGAACACCAAATACTACCATCCTACATATCAATATTTACCTCCGGACCATTCCGGAGCTCCCCATCATGTCTGTGATCACATCCGGGACTCCGAACAACATCCCGTCACCAACATACATAAATCATATAGTACTATATCGTCAATGAACATTAAGCGTGCAGAACCTACGGGTTCGAGAATGATGTAGACATGACCGAGACGCTCTCCCGTCAATAACCAATAGCGGGACCTGGTTGCCCATTGATGGCTTCTCGTCCCTCGTTGGTTACCCCAAGTGGAAGGTTTGAGATGCAGTGTAGCGGTAGTTTTCCCTTAGCAAAGATACCAAGGATCGATTTCCCCTGAGACTCCCAGTTTCAACAAGAAGGTGTCAACTGCTAACGGCGCCAGATATTAGCAATCAACGTGGACCTGCACACAGATACAAATAACTTTGCTCCCAACGAGTACAGAGAGGTTGTCAATCCCTCCGGCCTTGTCGTTTACAAAGGGTCAAACGCAAGTGATAATAGTGATAGGTATTGCTGCAAATAGTAAGTAAAAGCAGAAAGTAAATAGCGGATGTGATCAGTGATGGTAATATGGACCGGGGTCCCATGATGTTCACTAGTGATGTCTCTCTCCCAAAAGACGATAAAACAGCTATGTGAGGTAAACGAATTACAGCTGGGCAATTGACAGAATTATGTGCGCAAACCAATGCTAACTATGTTGCAAGAAAGGTAGAGGTTCAAAGCATGGGCGGTACGCCAAGGCAAGTAGACCGAAATACATCTGCATCTACTACTAATCATCCACCTTGAGATATCTATCCAGAACATCTCTCTGGTATTATGTTGCGAGTCCCACCCATAGTGTAATCTCAAAGCAACAGACAACTGCATTAAAAGAACTTTGCGTAAAGTAAACAGTCCTTGCACCCGCGGGCACAAGCACCGTTGTTTTCCCCCTTGTGGCAATAGCACATCCCCAAGACTCATGTTTCTGTCACTCAAGCTAGTCATCGAGGGGCATGAACCCACAATCAAGCATAACGTTCCCTCTTGGAGTCACTACCTACTACTTAGCCAAAGCAATAAATAGCAACGGAGAACATGCAAGAATTACTTACGAACATAAATATAAAAGAGGTAAATCAAATATATTACTCAAACACAATCTGAACATAATCTCACAATCCATCGGATCCCAGCAAACTCATCATAGCAACAGCATAAGGATTACATATGTGCCTCGATCATGTAGGGCAGCTCACGAGGTCTAATTAGTGAAGCACAAGATGGGGAGGAGAACATCACATAGCTACTGGTCATGGACCCATGGTCCAAGGGAGACTACTCACAACTCATCCGGGAGGCGTCCATGGTGGTGGAGAGGCTCCCGGTGGTGATCCTCCCCTCCGACAGGGTGCCGGGAAGAGTTCTCCTGGTGCTCCCGATCTTGGAAGCGCGGTGGCGGCGGAACAGAGATGAGATCGCGAAAAAGGGTTCCCGTCTCGAGGGTTTCGGGACGCGTGTTAAATATATGCCAAAGGGGGGCATCAGCGGAGGCCTGGGGGGGCCCAGGCGCCCCCCCGGCGCGGCCAGGAGGGGGGCCGCGCCACCAGGGCGCCTGGAGCCCTGGTGGCCCCCCTCCGGCTCTACTTTGGCTGCCGGGAAGCTTCTGGAACGCTGATTTTTTATATAATTTTTCCGGGATTTTTCTGGCAGTTTACGTGATGGGAAAACCTGAAATACAAAAACAGCAGAAAACAGAAACTTGCACTGGGGTGCACTGAGTTAATAGGTTAGTCCAAATATGATCAAAAGTGTATGGAAGTGTATAAATATCATAGCAATATCACCCAAAAGAGGCATGGAGCAAGCAGAAATTATAGATACGTTTTAGACGTATCAACATCCCCAAGCTTAATTCCTGCTCGTCCTCGAGTAGGTAAATGATAACAAGAATAATTTCTGTGGTGACATGCTATTAACCATATAGGACTTTTTTATAGTCATATGACAAAAGCTTACTGAGACAATGAATCTATAGTAATTAAGTTGCCTCATGAGAAAATCACAAAGAACTGAAAGTTTTACAATATGATACTGAAACATCAAATAGATTTGTAATGAGCATGGTGTGCAAATATGATAAAGTGATATCTCGCTCGCCCCCTTTAGTGAAGCAAAACATAAATGCAGGGGCACCTCCAAGGTTTAAGTGATGACTAGATACAATGATTTCAGAATAAGCGATATCATAATCATGCAAAAGACAATGCTACTTTGGGACAATGCACATTACACTCAGAATGACAATCATGCTCTCAGTAATTGGTGCTTTAAAAGAAGGTGGAGACTCTCGAACCGTGGCTTTTGTTGGCAAGGTTGAAAACCCGTGGTCGGAAACAAAGACAAAGCATGTACCAGAGCTCTTGGTTTTAAAAACAGAAGTAATAATTATTTTTTTAGATTATGCATGTTTCGTCAACGAATGCTATCAGACAACTCAATCACTTCTTGAGATGGACAAGTTTCGAGGAACGGCTCCCGAATGAGGACGATAACATCCTCTTAATCTCCTTTGTTTATCACTGCCAAAGTTTACTGATTTCTCATGAACAAAGCGTGAAGGAGGGTTTGTTTGTTATATTAATTTTGAGCCGGGCGCACTCTTTGCCAGTTCCTTCTCGTATTATGGGTTTGCACATTAGACATGCAATCCCGGGGTGAAGCTTGTCCAACTTAAAAATATCATGAATTAACTACTACTTCCTCATGAACTAAAACAGAGGCACAAAATAGGAATGCTTTTTTTTGAATAATTTCGAGATGGCACATGAAAGTCTTCGTTAGGAATGGCAGGTAAATACCATGTATAGGAAGGTATGGTGGACTCATATGGCCTAACTGGTTTAAATTTTTTTGGATGCACAAGCAGTCAGTTCGCTTAGTACAGGTGGAGGTTAGCAAAAGACTGGGAGCGACCAACTAAGAGAGCAATGACGGTCATAATCATGCAGAGCGACAAAGCAACATTGAATCAGGCATAGTAGTTATATCGCTACTCAGAAACAAAAGATCATCAAGGCTTGACAGACTTTCTTTACAGTCTTAAATATGCGTGAGCATATGATGGGCCTCGAACCCCTCGTTGGTTACCCCAAGTGGAAGGTGTACGATGCAGTAAGTAGAAGTGTTTTCCCCTAGCAAAGATGCCAAGGATCGATTCCCCAGAGACTCCTAGGTTCAACAAGTAGGTGTCAATTGCTACGGCGCCAGATTAGTAGCAATCAACGTGGACCTGCACACAGATACAAATAACTTTGCTCCCAACGAGTACAAAGAGGTTGTCAATCTCTCCGGCCTTGTAGTTCACAAAGGGTTAAAAGCAGTGATAGTAGTGATAGATAGTTTTTGCGATAGTAAGTAAATAACGGAAAGTAAATAGTGGATGTGATCAATGATGGTAATATGGACCGGAGTCTCATGATGTTCACTAGTGATGTCTCTCTCCCAAAAGACGATAAAACAGCTATGTGAGGTAAACAAATTACAGCTGGGCAATTGACAGGACCACGAACGCAAACCAATGCTGACTACATTGCAAGAAAGGTTGAGGTTCAAAGCATGGGCGGTACGCCAAAGTAAGTAGACCGAAATCCATCAATATCTACTACTAATCATCCACCTTGAGATATCTATCCAGAACATCTCGCTGGTATTAAGTTGCGAGTCCCACCCATAGTGTAAACTCAATGCAACAGACAACTGCATTAAAAGAACTTTGCGTAAAGTAAACAATCCTTGCACCCGCGGGCACAAGCACCGTTGTTTTCCCCCTTGTGGCAACAACACATCCCCTAGACTTATGTTTCTGTCACTCAAGCTAGTCATCGAGGGGCATGAACCCACAATCGAGCATAACGTACCCTCTTGGAGTCACTACCTACTACTCGGCCAAAGCAATATGTAACAACGGAGAACATGCAAGAATTACTTATGAACTAAAATATAAAAGAGGTGAATCAAATATATTACTCAAGATCAATCTGAACATAATCTCATAATCCATCGGATCCCAGCAAACTCAACATAGCAACAGCATAAGGATTACATAGGTGCCTCGATCATGTAGGGCAGCTCACGAGGACTAATTAGTGAAGCACAAGAACGGGAGGAGAACATCACATAGCTACTGGTCATGGACTCATGGTCCAAGGGAGACTACTCACGAGTCATCCGGGAGGCGTCCATGGTGGTGGAGAAGCTCCCGATGGTGATCCTCCCCTCCGGCAGGGTGCCGGGAAGAGTTCTCCTGGTGCTCCCGATCTTGGAAGCGGCGGCGGTGGCGGAACAGAGATGGGATCGCGAAAATAAGTCATGTTCTGAGGGTTTCGGAGGGTCCTTTAAATATATGCCAAAGTAGGGCACCGGGGGAGTCTCGGGGGGCCGAGGCGCCCCCCCGACGCGGCCCAGGGGGGGGCGCCCACAGGGCGTCTGGAGCCCCTGTGGCCCCCCCAGGTTGCCCTTCGGACGCAGTGTTGTTTCCGGTTCGCTGATTTTTTATATAATTTTTCTGGATCTTTCTGGGCAGTTCTCGAAACGTGACAACCTGAAATACAAAAACAGCCGAAAACAGAAACTGGCACTCGGGTGCACTGGATTAGTAAGTTAGTCCAAATATGATCAAAAGTGTATGGAAGTGTATGAATATCGTAGCAATATCACCCAAAAGTGGCATGGAGCAAGCAGAAATTATAGATACGTTTTGGACGTATCAACATCCCCAAGCTTAATTCCTGCTCGTCCTCGAGTAGGTAAATGATAACAAGAATAATTTCTGTGGTGACATGCTATTAACCATATAGGACTTTCTCATAGTCATATGACAAAAGCTTACTGAGACAATGATTCTAAAGTAATTAAGTTGCCTCAAGAGAAAATCACAAATGACTGAAAGTTTTACAATATGAAACTGAAACATCAAAAGGATTTGCAATGAACATGATGTGCAAATATGATAAAGTGATATCTAGCTTGCCCCCTTTAGTGATGCAAAACATAAGTGCAGGGGCACCTTCAAGGTTTAAGGGATGACTAGATACAATCATTTCAGAATAAACGATATCACAATCATACAAAAGACAATGCTACTTTGGGACAATGCACATTACACTCAGAATGACAATCATGCTCTCAGTAGTTTGTGCTTCAACATAAAGGTAAAAGAAAGGTTAAGTGCTAGAGCTTTTCGTTTTGAAAACATGGAAGCAATTGTGTCAACGGTAGTACTACTTCATATGTGTCATGCATAAAACATCCTATAAGTTGCAAGCCTCATGCATCGAATACCAATAGTGCTCGCTCCTTGTCCTAATTAGCTCGGATCCCCATGGGTTATCATTGCATTGCATATGTTTTAACCAAGTGTCACAAAGGGGTACCTCTATGCCACCTGTACAAAGGTCCAAGGAGATAAATCACATTTGATTTCTCGTTTTTGATAGATCTCAACTTGAGGGCATCCATACCGGGACAACATAGAAAATAGATGATGGACTCCTCTTTAATGCATAAGCATATTCTCATGAGAGATTGAGGATTAAGGTCCAAGCTAAAACTTCCACCATGATGCATGGCTTTGGTTGGCGGCCCAATGTTCTTCTCTAACAATATGCATAGTTATTCAACCCACGGTAAATCACCCTTACTTCAGACAAGACGAACATGCATAGCAACTCACATGATATTCAACAAAAGTGTGACAGTTGATGGCGTCCCCAGAAACATGGTTACCGCTCAGCAAGCAACTCATAAGAAATAAGATACATAAGCAACATATTCTTTACCACAATAGTTTTTAGGCTACTTTCCCATGAGCTATGTATTGCATGGTTAGTTTGCTTAGTACAGGTGGAGGTTAGCAAAAGACTGGGAGCGACCAACTAAGAGAGCAATGACGGTCATAATCATGCAGAGCGACAAAGCAATATTGAATCAGGCATGGTAGTTATATCGCTACTTAGAAATAAAAGATCATCAAGGCTTGACAGACGTTCTTTACAGTCTTAAATATGCGTGAGCATACGCCAAGTCAATCAAAATAAATTCTCAAAGGAAGATATTACTAAACCATACCACATCATAGGCAAACAAACCAAGTTGGTACTCCAATAACACATTGGGAACCCCCCCAGCTATTTGAGATTAACCAAAAGAAAACCTGAACTACTAAGCACCATCATGAAAGTAGCATCTTTATCATAGACTCATTAACCCATGCAACGGAAGCAAACTCTCTTAATAAGGTGAGCATGGTAATTAAAGAGAGTTCAAGCAACCAACTAAATAAAAGCTCTTGAAAAGATAAGCATGAATACTAAGAGCAGAGTATGATAGTAGCTATTAAAAGACAAAGAACACACACAGCATAGATAGACATGAAAATTCTATGTAATGTTCTAGGTAGAGGTGGAGCGTGTTTCTCTCCCACATAAAGGAATGCTGGGTTCCGACTCGTTATGAAAAACTAAAAGGAAAACTAAAAGCAAGACGCTCCAAGCATAGCACATAGCACATGAAGTGATAAAAATATAGCGAAACGAAAGACGAACTGATAATGTTGATGGAGAAGGGGATGCACGGGGGCATCCCCAAGCTTAGACGCTTGAGTCTCCTTGAATATTTCTTGGGGGTGCACGGGGCATCCCCAAGCTTGAGCGCTTGACACTCCTGAATCTTTTTATCATCTTCCCTCGCACACTTGAAAACTCCCTTCATACACAACTCATCATAATCTGATTAGCGAGTTAATAAAATAATTATACCTTGCTGGAAATAAGGATATTCTTGAAGTTCTACTGTTTCTCAAGATTGCCAAAAGGTTTTTGCAAAGAAAAAGCAAGTTCTTAATTTGCAAAGTGAAGGTAAGGCAAAACAGGACTGAATCTGTGAAAAACAGAACAACAGGCAGTAATTGACCTGTTCGGGATACTTCTGCACCTCAAATCAAAAAACTCAGAACTGACGCACGAAAGACAATTATATAGAGAACGCTGTCGAAAAAAATTCAGACCAAAAAGATGATCTGGTGATTTTATACGAATTTTTCTATCCAAGGACAGAATCTGTTTCCTGGACAGCACCTCACAACTTTTGAACTTTCTAGCAATCAGAGGCTATACTTGGCACAAATATGAAAAGCAAAGATACAATGATGATGCTACAGCAGTAAACAACATCAAGACACAACAAAAGCAAAAACTTTATTCATGTGGGCTGCCTCCCAAAAGCGCTTTCTTTTATGCCTTTAAGCTAGGCATAATGCAAAGATCAAGTTTTATCAAGAGTAAAAGAATAGCTAGCCCGTACAACGGACTCAAAAGGTAACTTGACCTTCTTACGAGGGAAGTGTTCCATCCCTTTCTTGAGAGGAAACTGAAATTTTATATTTCCCTCTTCCATGTCAATGACAGCACCAACGGTGCGCAAAAAGGGACGTCCCAAAATAATTGGACATGAAGGATCACATTAAATATCCATATTAGTGAAATCAACGGGCACATAATTATCATTGACAACAATAAGAACATCGTCGATCCTCCCCAAAGGTTTCTTTATGGAAGAATCAACGAGACGAACATCAAAAGAACAAGAATCATAAGGTTTCAATTTAAGCATATCATATATCCTTTTGGGCATAACAGAGGTACTAGCACCAACATCACATAATGCATAACAAGAGAAGTCATTCAAATTAATTTTTATCATAGGATCCCAACCATCTTCTAGCTTTCTAGGTATGGAGGCTTCTACTCTAAGTTTCTCCTCCCTAGCTTTGATGAGAGCATTAGTGATATGCTCTGTGAAGGCAAGGTTAAGCGTGCTAGTGCGGGGATCTCTAGACATTTTGTGAAGGAAATCAATAACTTCGGTAAGAGTGCAATTATCAAAATCAAGGTCACGAACATCAAGTAAAGTGGTAGTGGTGTCCTTAAGGTTCACTCGGTTGGTAGTTTCTATAGCATCACCATTAATAGGTCCATTGGGACCAGGAGTACATTGGGTGCTAAGAGTGTGAACATCCTCAATAACTTGGATAGTAGCAACAGTGTGGTGGGTAGGAAGGCTCTTAATTCTTTCCTCTTCCTCCCTTTCTCTAGCCCATCTTTCTTTAAGCTTAGCCATCATCCTAATATTTTCATTAATTTGCACTTGAGTAGCATTAATAGGGATGACTTCCCTCTCCTTCAGTGGAGAAGTTTGAATTTTTAGCAATTTTACCTCATTGGCTAAGTGGTCTACCTTAAAAGAAAGATCATCTAGTTTATATAGTTTCTCTTCTACATTCTTATTAAAGGCTTTTTGAGTAGTGATGAAATCTCTAAGCATGGTCTCTAGTTCAGTATTGGAGTTCTTGGTACTAGGATAAGCATTGTTGTTCCCATAAGAGTTAGAGGGGAACGGTCTAGAATTGTTACCAAAGTTGCTCCTATAAGCATTGTTGTTGAAATTATTTCTAGAGATAAAGTTAACATCTACTTGTTCTTGAGCAATCAAAGAATTTAAAGGAACATCACGAGGATCAACAGTAGATTGCTTCGAAAGTAGAGACATGATCAAATCAACTTTTTCATTGAGGGAGGAAATCTCCTCGACAGAGTTTACCTTCCTACCTGTTGGAGCGCGTTCGGTGTGCCATTGGGAATAGTTGGTCATCATCTCATCGAGAAGCTTTGTGGCAGCACCAAGTGTAGTTGACATAAAAGTTCCTCCCGCGGCCGAATCTAACAAGTTCCGCGAGGTAAAGTTCAAGCCTGCATAAAAAGTTTGGATAACCATCCAAGTAGTCAAACCGTGAGTAGGGAAATTCTTGATAAGAGACTTCATACGTTCCCAAGCTTGGGAAACGTGTTCATTATACAATTGTTTAAAATTCATGATGTTACTTCTAAGTTGGATAATTTTAGCAGGTGGATAGTATTTTCCAATAAAAGCATCTTTGCACTTGTCCCATGAATCTATGCTATTTCTAGGCAAAGACTAAAACCAAATTTTAGCTCCTCCTCTCAAAGAGAAAGGAAAAAGCTTAAGCTTAACAATATTACCATCTATTTCTTGGTACTTTTGCATATCACAAAGTTCTACAAAGTTGTTCAAGTGTAAAGCAGCATCATCTCCAGCACCGGAGAATTGTTCTCGCATGACTAAGTTCAGTAAAGCAGGTTTAATTTCATATGAAGGTGCTGAAGTGGCAGGTGTGGTGATAGGTGTGCTGATAAAGTCATCGTTGTTGTGACTAGTGAAGTCACACAACTTGGTGTTCTCGGTGGAACCCATAGTAGCAAGCAAGCAAGATAACTATTTTTGTGATTTTCGATAAAAAGGTACTAAAGCAAAAATGAAACGTAAACTAACAAGACTAAAAAGCAAAGGTAAAAGATAGCATGCAACTCCCCTATCCTGAAGAGTGGAGTCCCTGGCAACGGCGCCAGAAAATACTCCTTGATGGGCCTCGAACCCCTCGTTGGTTACACCAAGTGGAAGGTGTAAGATGCAGTAAGTAGAAGTGTTTTCCCCTAGCAAAGATGCCAAGGATCGATTTCCCAGAGACTCCTAGGTTCAACAAGTAGGTGTCAATTGCTACGGCGCCAGATTAGTAGCAATCAACGTGGACCTGCACACAGATACAAATAACTTTGCTCCCAACGAGTACAGAGAGGTTGTCAATCTCTCCGGCCTTGTAGTTCACAAAGGGTTAAAAGCAGTGATAGTAGTGATAGATAGTTTTTGCGATAGTAAGTAAATAACAGAAAGTAAATAGTGGATGTGATCAATGATGGTAATATGGACCAGAGTCTCATGATGTTCACTAGTGATGTCTCTCTCCCAAAAGACGATAAAACAGCTATGTGAGGTAAACAAATTACAGCTGGGCAATTGACAGGACCACGAACGCAAACCAATGCTGACTACATTGCAAGAAAGGTTGAGGTTCAAAGCATGGGCGGTACGCCAAAGTAAGTAGACCGAAATCCATCAATATCTACTAATCATCCACCTTGAGATATCTATCCAGAACATCTCGCTGGTATTAAGTTGCGAGTCCCACCCATAGTGTAAACTCAATGCAACAGACAACTGCATTAAAAGAACTTTGCGTAAAGTAAACAGTCCTTGCACCCGCGGGCACAAGCACCGTTGTTTTCCCCTTGTGGCAACAGCACATCCCCTAGACTCATGTTTCTGTCACTCAAGCTAGTCATCGAGGGGCATGAACCCACAATCGAGCATAACGTTCCCTCTTGGAGTCACTACCTACTACTCGGGCAAAGCAATAAGTAACAACGGAGAACATGCAAGCATTACTTATGAATTAAATATAAAAGAGGTGAATCAAATATATTACTCAAGATCAATCTGAACATAATCTCATAATCCATCGGATCCCAGCAAACTCAACATAGCAACAGCATAAGGATTACATAGGTGCCTCGATCATGTAGGGCAGCTCACGAGGACTAATTAGTGAAGCACAAGAACGGGAGGAGAACATCACATAACTACTGGTCATGGACTCATGGTCCAAGGGAGACTACTCACGAGTCATCCGGGAGGCGTCCATGGTGGTGGAGAAGCTCCCGGTGGTGATCCTCCCCTCCGGCAGGGTGCCGGGAAGAGTTCTCCTGGTGCTCCCGATCTTGGAAGCGGCGGCGGCGGCGGAATAGAGATGGGATCGCGAAAAGAAGTCATGTTCTGAGGGTTTCGGAGGGTCCTTTAAATATATGCCAAAGTAGGGCACCGGGGGAGTCTCGGGGGGCCGAGGCGCCCCCCCAGCGCGGCTCAGGGGGGTGCGCGCCCACAGGGCGCCTGGAGCCCCTGTGCCCCCCCCCCCAGGTTGCCCTTAGGACGCAGTGTTGTTTCCGGTTCGCTGATTTTTTATATAATTTTTCTGGATTTTTCTGGGCAGTTCTCGAAACGTGAAAACCTGGAATACAAAAACAGCCGAAAACAGATACTGGCACTGGGGTGCACTGGATTAGTAAGTTAGTCCAAATATGATCAAAAGTGTATGGAAGTGTATGAATATCATAGCAATATCACCCAAAAGTGGCATGGAGCAAGCAAAAATTATAGATACGTTTTGGACGTATCAGCTGTTGGGGAACGTAGCATAATTCAAAAAATTTCTACGTCTTCACCAAGATCCAACTATGGAGACATCTAGCAACGAGTAACTGAGAGTGCATCTACATACCGTTATGAAGATTGCGTGCGGAAGCTTTCAACGAAGCAAGGATGAAGTAGTCGTACTCTTCACGTTCTTCGTCACCGATGATCTAGCGCCGAACGGACGGCACCTCCGCGTTCAACACACGTACGGTGCAGCAACGTCACCTCCTTCTTGATCCAGCAAGGGGGGAGGAGAAGTCGTCAGAGATCCGGCAGCACGACGGCGTGATGACGGATGCAGTGGAAATCGCAGCAGGGCTACGCCGGACGCCCTGCGAAGGAGTTGGGAGGTGTGACGGGAGGGGGAGAGGCGCCAGGGCTTGGGGTGCGGCTGCCCTCTCCCCCCCCCACATATATATAGGGGGCCAGGGGGGCGCCAGCCCCCTGCAGATCCAATCTGCAAGGGGGGGGGGGGCGGCGGCCAGGGAGGAGTCCCCCTCCCCCAAGGCAAGTGGTGGCCCCCCTCCCCTTAGGGTTTATCCCTAGGCGCAGGGGAGGTGGGCCTCCCTTGGTGGTGCGCCAGCCCTGAGGGCTGGACACATCCCCTCGCGGCCTAGGGGCCCCACCGGGATGGGTGGCCCCACCCAGTGGACCCCCGGGGCCCCTCCGGTGGTCCCGGGACGCTCCCGTTGACCCCTGGAGATCACCCGTTGGCCGAAACTGGACTTCCCATATATCAATCTTTACCTCCGGACCATTCCGGAACTCCTCGTGACGTCCGGGATCTCATCCGGGACTCCGAACAACTTTTGGGTTTCCACGTGCATTAATCTCTACGACCCTAGCGTTACCGAACCTTAAGTGTGTAGACCCTACGGGTTCGGGAGACACGCACACATGACCGAGACCACTCTCCGGTCAATAACCAACAGCGGGATCTGGATACCCATGTTGGTTCCCACGTGTTCCTCGATGATCTTCATCGGATGAACCACTGTGTCAAGGATTCACTCAATCCCGTATGTTATTCCCTTTGTCCATCGGTACGGTACTTGCCCGAGATTCGATCGTCGGTATTTCCAATACCTTGTTCAATCTCGTTATGGCAAGTCTCTTTACTCGATCCGTAATCCATCATCCCGTGACTAACTACTTAGCCACATTGAGCTCATTATGATGATGTCTTACCGAGTGGGCCCAGAGGTACCTCTCCGTCATACGGAGTGACAACATCCCAGTCTCGGTTCGTACCAACTCAACAGACACTTTCGGAGATACCCGATGTGTACCTTTATAGCCACCCAGTTACGTTGTGATGGTTGGCACACCCAAAGCTCTCCTACGGTATCCGGGAGTTGTACAACCTCATGGTCTAAGGAATAAATACTTGACACCGAAAAGCTTATGCATTACGAACTATACGATCTCGTGTTATGCTCAAGTTTGGGTCTTGTCCATCACATCATTCTCCTAATGATGTGATCCCGTTATCACTGACATCCTATGTCCATGGTCAGGAAACCGTGACCATCTGTTGATCAACGAGCTGGTAACTAGAGGCCTACCAGGGACTCATTGTGGTCTGTGTATTCACACATGTATCGCTGTTTCCGTACAATACAATTCAAGCATGAATAACAGACAATTATCATGAACAAGGAGATATAATAATAATACTTTTATTATTGCCTCTAGGGCATATCTCCAACAGTCTCCCACTTGCACTAGAGTCAATAATCTAGTTACATTGTGATGAATCGAACACCCATAGAGTTCTGGTGTTGATCATGTTTTGCTCGTGAAAGAGGTTTAGTCAACGGGTCTGCTACATTTAGATCCGTATGCACTTTACAAATATCTATGTCTCCATCCTGAACATAATTCCGGATGGAGTTGAAACGGCGTTTGATGTGCTTGGTCTTCTTGTGAAACCTGGGCTCCTTGGTTATAGCAATAGCACCAGTGTTGTCACAGAAGAGAGTCATCGGGCTTGACACGCTTGGAATGACTCCTAGGTCGGTGATGAACTCCTTCATCCAGACTCCTTCCTGCGCTGCTTCAGAAGCAGCTATGTACTCCGCTTCACATGTAGATGCTGCCACCACGCTTTGCTTGCAACTGCACCAGCTGACTGCCCCTCCATTCAAAATATACACGTATCCGGTTTGCGACTTAGAGTCATCCAGATCTGTGTCGAAGCTAGCATCGACGTAACCCTTTACGACGAGCTCTTCGTCACCTCCATAAACGGGAAACATATCCTTAGTCCTTTTCAGGTACTTCAGGATGTTCTTGACCGCTGTCCAATGTTCCGTACCGGGATCACTTTGGTACCTCCCTACCAAACTTATGGCAAGGTTCACATCAGGTCTGGTACACAGCATGGCATACATGATAGAACCTATTGCCGAGGCATAGGGAATGACACTCATCTTTTCTCTATCTTCTGCCGTGGTCGGCGACTGAGCCTTGCTCAATCTCATACCTTGCAAAACAGGCAAGAACCCTTTCTTTGACTGATCCATATTGAACTTCTTCAATATTTTGTCAAGGTATGTACTTTGTGAAAGACCAATGAGGCGTCTCGATCTATCTCTATAGATTTTGATGCCTAATATGTAAGCAGCTTCTCCAAGGTCCTTCATTGAAAAACTTTTATTCAAGTAGGCCTTTACATTTTCCAAGAATTCTATATCATTTCCCATCAGCAATATGTCATCCACATATAATATGAGAAATGCCACAGAGCTCCCACTCACTTTCTTGTAAATACAGGCTTCTCCATAAGTCTGTATAAAGCCAAACGCTTTGATCACCTCATCAAAACGAATATTCCAACTCCGAGATGCTTGCACCAGCCCGTAAATCGAGCGCTGGAGCTTGCATACCTTGTTAGCGTTCTCTGGATCGACAAAACCTTCCGGTTGCATCATATACAACTCTTCCTTGAGGAAGCCATTAAGGAATGCTGTTTTGACGTCCATTTGCCATATCTCATAATCATAGAATGCGGCAATAGCTAACATGATTCTGACTGACTTCAGCATCGCTACGGGAGAGAAAGTCTCGTCGTAGTCAATCCCTTGAACTTGTCGATAACCTTTAGCAACAAGCCGAGCCTTATTGATGGTCACATTACCATCCGCGTCTGTCTTCTTCTTAAATATCCATTTGTTTTCTATGGCGTGCCTATCATCAGGCAAGTCCACCAAAGTCCATACTTTGTTTTCATACATGGATTCTATCTCGGATTTCATGGCTCCAAGCCATTTATTGGAATCTGGGCCCGCCATCGCTTCTTCATAGTTCGAAGGTTCACCGTTGTCTAGCAACATGATTTCTAGGACAGGGTTGCCGTACCACTCTGGTGCGGAACGTGCCCTTGTGGACCTTCGAAGTTCAGTAGTAACTTGATCTGTATGATCATTATCATCAACTTCCTCCCTTGTCGGTGCAGGCACCTCAGGAACAGTTTCCTGCGCTGCGCTACTTTCCGGTCCAGGAGGGGTGACTGTCACCTCATCTAGTTCTACTTTCCTCCCACTCACTTCTTTTGAGAGAAACTCTTTCTCCAGAAAGTATCCATTCTTGGCAACAAAGACTTTGCCTTCGGATCTGTGGTAGAAGGTGTACCCAATAGTTTCCTTTGGGTATCCTATGAAGACGCATTTTTCCGATTTGGGTTCGAGCTTTTCAGGTTGAAGTTTCTTGACATAAGCATCGCAACCCCAAACTTTAAGAAACGACAGCTTCGGTTTCTTGCCAAACCAAAGTTCATACGGAGTCGTCTCAACGGATTTTGACGGAGCCCTATTTAAAGTGAATGCGGCAGTCTCTAAAGCATAACCCCAAAAAGATAGCGGTAAATCGGTGAGGGACATCATAGATCGCACCATGTCCAACAGAGTACGATTTCGACGTTCGGACACACCGTTACGTTGAGGTGTTCCGGGCGGTGTCAATTGTGAAACAATTCCACAGCTCCTAAGGTGTGTGCCAAATTCATGACTTAAATATTCACCCCCACGATCCGATCGCAAGAACTTTATTTTTCTATCACGTTGATTCTCAACCTCATTCTGAAATTCCTTGAACTTTTCAAAGGTCTCAGACTTGTGTTTCATCAAATAGATATACCCATATCTACTCAAGTCATCTGTGAGGGTGAGAACATAACGATAGCCTCCGCGAGCCTCAACACTCATTGGACCGCACACATCGGTATGTATGATTTCCAACAAGTTGGTTGCTCGCTCCATTGTTCCGGAGAACGGAGTCTTGGTCATCTTGCCCAAGAGGCATGGTTCGCACGTGTCAAATGATTCATAATCAAGAGACTCTAGAAGTCCATCCGAATGGAGTTTCTTCATACGTTTGACACCAATATGACCAAGGCGGCAATGCCACAAGTATGTGGGACTATCATTATCAACTTTACATCTTTTGGCATCTACACTATGAATATGTGTATCACTACGTTCGAGATCCATCAAAAATAAACCATTGACCAGCGGGGCATGACCATAAAACATATCTCTCAAATAAATAGAACAACCATTATTCTCTGATTTGAAAGAATATCCATCTCGCATAAGACGAGATCCAGAAACAATGTTCATGCTCAAAGCTGGTACTAAATAACAATTATTCAGGTTTAAAACTAATCCCGAGGGTAGATGTAGAGGTAGCGTGCCGACGGCGATCACATCGACCTTGGAACCATTCCCGACGCGCATCGTCACCTCATCCTTTGCCAGTCTCCGTTTATTCTGCAGCTCCTGTTTTGAGTTACAAATGTGAGCAACTGCACCGGTATCGAATACCCAGGAGCTACTACGGTCGCTGGTAAGGTACACATCAATAACAAGTATATCAAATATACCTTTGACGTTGCCGGCCTTCTTGTCTGCTAAATATTTGGGGCAATTCCGCTTCCAGTGACCCATTCCCTTGCAATAAAAGCACTCAGTCTCTGGCTTGGGTCCATACTTTGGCTTCTTCCCGGCAACAGGCTTGCCAGGCGCGGCAACTTGCTTGCCGTCCTTCTTGAAGTTCTTCTTACCCTTGCCTTTCTTGAACTTAGTGGTTTTATTGACCATCAACACTTGATGTTCTTTCTTGATGTCTACCTCCGCTGATTTCAGCATCGAATACACCTCGGGAATGGACTTCACCATCCCCTGCATATTGAAGTTCAGCACGAAGCTCTTGAAGCTTGGTGGGAGCGACTGGAGGATTCTGTCAACGACCGCTTCATCTGGGAGATTCATTCCCAGCTGAGACAAGCGGTTGTGCAATCCTGAAATCTTGAGGATGTGCTCACTGACAGAACTGTTCTCCTCCATCTTACAACTGTAGAATGCGTCGGAGACATCATATCTCTCGACTCGGGCATGAGCTTGGAAAACCATTTTCAGCTCTTCGAACATCTCATATGCTCCGTGGTGGTCAAAACGCTTTTGGAGCCCCGATTCTAAACTGTAAAGCATGCCGCACTGAACTAGGGAGTAATCATCACTACGCGACTGCCAAACGTTCAAAACGTCTTGGTCCGCATCGGGAGCAGGTGCATCACCTAGCGGTGCTTCTAGGACATATGATCTCTTGGAAGCTATGAGGATAATCCTCAGGTTACGGACCCAATCCGTATAGTTGCTACCATCGTCTTTCAGCTTGGTTTTCTCTAGGAACGCGTTGAAGTTGAGGGAAACTGGAGCGTGGGCCATTTGATCTACAAGAGATATTGTAAAGATTTTAGACTAAGTTCATGATAATTAAGTTCATCTTAATCAAATTATAATGAACTCCCACTCAGAATGACATATCTCTAGTCATCTTAAGTGATACACGATCCGAATCGAGTAGTCCGTGTCCGATCATCACGTGAGACGGACTAGTCAAAAACGGTGAACATCTTTATATTGATCGTATCTTCTATACGACTCGTGTTCGACCTTTCGGTCTTCCGTGTTCCGAGGCCATGTCTGTACATGCTAGGCTCATCAAGTGAACCCTAAGTGTATTGCGTGTGTAAATCTGTCTTACACCCGTTGTATGTGAACGTTAGAACCTATCACACCCGATCATCACGTGGTGCTTCGGAGCAACGAACTTTAGCAACGGTGCACAGTTAGGGGAAACACATTACTTGAAATTTTAGTGAGAGATCATCTTATTTACTACCGTCGTTCTAAGTAAACAAGATGCAAAAACATGATAAACATCACATGCAATCAATTAAAGTGACATGATATGGCCAATATCATCTTGCTCCTTGGATCTCCATCTTCGGGGCACCATGATCATCTTGTCACCGGCTCGACACCATGATCTTCATCATCATGAACTCCATCATCGTGTCTTGAAGAAGTCGTCACGCCAACTATTACTTCTACTACTATAGCTAACGTTTAGCAATGAAGTAAAGTAATTACATGGCGTTATTCAGTGACACGCAGGTCATACAATAATTAAGACAACTCCTATGGCTCCTGCCGGTTGTCAAGTTCATCGACATGCAAGTCGTGATTCCCTATTACAAAAACATGATCAATCTCATACATCACATATATCATTCATCATATCTTCGTTCTTGGCCATACCACATCACAAAACACATGCTGCAAAAACAAGTTAGACGTCCTCTAATTGTTGTTGCAAGTTTTACGTGGCTTCTATAGGATTTCTAGCAAGAACGTTTCTTACCTACGCCAAAACCACAACGTGATTTGTCAACTTCTATTTACCCTTCATAAGGACCCTTTTCATCGAATCCGATCCGACTAAAGTAGGAGAGACAGACACCCGCCAGCCACCTTATGCATCTAGTGCATGTCTGTCGGTGGAACCAGTCTCACGTAAGCGTACGTGTAAGGTTGGTCCGGGCCGCTTCATCCCACAATACCGCCGAATCAAGATTTACTAGTAACGGTAAGAAAGTTGAACAAGATCATACGCCCACAACTGCTTTGTGTTCTACTCGTGCAAGATGCTACGCATAAAACCTAGGCTCAGATGCCACTGTTGGGGAACGTAGCATAATTCAAAAAATTTCTACGTCTTCACCAAGATCCAACTATGGAGACATCTAGCAACGAGTAACTGAGAGTGCATCTACATACCGTTATGAAGATTGCGTGCGGAAGCTTTCAACGAAGCAAGGATGAAGTAGTCGTACTCTTCACGTTCTTCGTCACCGATGATCTAGCGCCGAACGGACGGTACCTCCGCGTTCAACACACGTACGGTGCAGCAACGTCACCTCCTTCTTGATCCAGCAAGGGGGGAGGAGAAGTCGTCAGAGATCCGGCAGCACGACGGCGTGATGACGGATGAAGTGGAAATCGCAGCAGGGCTACGCCGGACGCCCTGCGAAGGAGTTGGGAGGTGTGACGGGAGGGGGAGAGGCGCCAGGGCTTGGGGTGCGGCTGCCCTCTCCCCCCCACATATATATAGGGGGCCAGGGGGGCGCCAGCCCCCTGTAGATCCAATCTGCAGGGGGGGCGGCGGCCAGGGAGGAGTCCCCCTCCCCCAAGGCAAGTGGTGGCCCCCCTCCCCTTAGGGTTTATCCCTAGGCGCAGGGGAGGTGGGCCTCCCTTGGTGGTGCGCCAGCCCTGAGGGCTGGACACATCCCCTCGCGGCCTAGGGGCCCCACCGGGATGGGTGGCCCCACCCGGTGGACCCCCGGGGCCCCTCCGGTGGTCCCAGGACGCTCCCGGTGACCCCCGGAGATCACCCGTTGGCCGAAACTGGACTTCCCATATATCAATCTTTACCTCCGGACCGTTCCGGAACTCCTCGTGACGTCCGGGATCTCATCCGGGACTCCGAACAACTTTCGGGTTTCCACGTGCATTAATCTCTACGACCCTAGCGTTACCGAACCTTAAGTGTGTAGACCCTACGGGTTCGGGAGACACGCAGACATGACCGAGACCACTCTCCGGTCAATAACCAACAGCGGGATCTGGATACCCATGTTGGTTCCCACGTGTTCCTCGATGATCTTCATCGGATGAACCACTGTGTCAAGGATTCACTCAATCCCGTATGTTATTCCCTTTGTCCATCCGTACGGTACTTGCCCGAGATTCGATCGTCAGTATTCCCAATACCTTGTTCAATATCGTTATGGCAAGTCTCTTTACTCGATCCGTAATCCATCATCCCGTGACTAACTACTTAGCCACATTGAGCTCATTATGATGATGTCTTACCGAGTGGGCCCAGAGGTACCTCTCCATCATACGGAGTGACAACATCCCAGTCTCGGTTCGTACCAACTCAACAGACACTTTCGGAGATACCCGATGTGTACCTTTATAGCCACCCAGTTATGTTTTGACGGTTGGCACACCCAAAGCACTCCTACGGTATCCGGGAGTTGTACAACCTCATGGTCTAAGGAATAAATACTTGACACCGAAAAGCTTATGCATTACGAACTATACGATCTCGTGTTATGCTCAAGTTTGGGTCTTGTCCATCACATCATTCTCCTAATGATGTGATCCCGTTATCACTGACATCCTATGTCCATGGTCAGGAAACCGTGACCATCTGTTTATCAACGAGCTGGTAACTAGAGGCCTACCAGGGACTCATTGTGGTCTGTGTATTCACACATGTATCGCTGTTTCCGTACAATACAATTCAAGCATGAATAACAGACAATTATCATGAACAAGGAGATATAATAATAATACTTTTATTATTGCCTCTAAGGCATATCTCCAACATCAGCATACGCCAAGTCAATCGAAATAAATTCTTGAAGGAAGATATTACTAAACCATACCACATCATAGGCAAACAAATCATGTTGGTACTCCAATAACACATTGGGAACCCCCCAGCTATTTGAGACTAACCATAAGAAAACATGAACTACTAAGCACCATTATGCACGTAGCATTTTTATCATAGACATATCAACCAATGCAACAGAAGCAAACTCTCTTAATAATATAAGCATGATAACTAAAGAGAGTTCAAGCAACCAACTAAACAAAAGCTCTTTAAAAAGATAAGCATGAAAACTAAGAGCTAAGCATGATAGTAGCTATTGAAAGACCAAGAACATACACAGCAAAGATAGACATGAAAATTCTATGTTGTGTTCTAGGTTGAAGTGGAGCGTGTTTCTCTCCCACATAAAGAAAGCTGAGTTCCGACTCGTTATGAAAAGCTAAAGAAAACTAAAAGCAAGACGCTCCAAGCATAGCACATAACACATGAAGTGATAAAAATATAGTGGAACGAAAGACGAACTGATAATGTTGATGGAGAAGGGGATGCACGGGGGCATCCCCAAGCTTAGACGCTTGAGTCTTCTAGAATATTTCTTGGGGGTGCATGGGGGCATCCCCAAGCTTGAGCGTTTGACACTCCTGAATCTTTTTATCATCTTTCCTCGCACACTTGAAAACTCCCTTCATACATAACTCATCATAATCTGATTAGCAAGGTTAGTACCCTTAATAAAATAATTGTTCCTTGCTGGAAATAAGGATATTCTTGAAGGTCTACTGTTTCTCAAGATTGCCAAAAGGTTTTTGCAAAGAAAAAGCAAGCTCAAGGTTTCCAAAATGAGGGAAAGGCAAAACAGGACAGAATCTGTGAAAAACAGAGGAGCAGGTAGTAAATGATTTTTTCGGGGCACTTCTGCAACTCTAATAAAAAAACTCAGAACAGACGCCTGAAAGACAATTGTATAGAGCACGCTGTCGAAAAAATTCAGACCAAAAAGATGATCTGGTGATTTTATACGAATTTTTCTATCCAAGGACAGAATCTGTTTCCTGGACAACACGTCACAACTTTTGAACTTTCTTGCAATCAGAGGCTACACTTGGCACAAAGTTGAAAAGTAAAGATACAATGATGTTTGCTACAGTAGTAACAAACATCAAGACCACTAAAACTGAAAGCAAAGATAACAAGGGTTGTCTCCCTAAAGCTCTTTCTTTATAGCCATAAAGATAGGCTTAAGACTTTAATGATGCTCTCGTAGGAATAAGAGTTGAAGAACAAAAAAGAGCATCAAGAAGCAAATACCAAACACATTTAAGTCTAACATGCTTCCTATGCATAGGAATATTGCAATACAATAATTCATTGAAGCACAAAGCAATAAGCATAGGAAGACAAAACAAGTGCAGCTTTAAAACCTTCAACATAAAGAGAGGGAACTTGATATTATTGAAATATCTATAAGCATATGTTCCCTTCTCATAATAATTTTCAGTGGGATCACGAATAAACTCAACAATATAAGCATCACATAAAGCATTGTTACCATGATCCACATGCAAAAAGGTATCATTACTCTTCATATAAGCAAAATCTTTCTTATTAGGAATAGTGAGAGTAAAGCAATCATAACCATCATGGTAATCATTGTATTTAGGAGGCATATCATAATCATAATAAATTTTATCCTCAATAGTAGGTGGACTGAAAACATCATATTCATCATTGTAATCATATGTAGGAAGCAAAGTATCATCAAAGTAAGTTTTCTCTTCAAAAGTTGGGGGACTAAAAATATCATGTTCATCAAACGTGTCATCCCCAAGCTTAGAGCTTTCCATGTCATTAGCAATATTGATATTCAAAGAAAGCATACTAATAACATCACCACCATCATGATTGTTATGCAAATAATAAAGTTCCATAGGTTTTTTAATTTTCTCTTCAAACACATCATGTCCCAAAGCAAGGTAGAGCTTATAAAGCTCTCTCATATTTTTGTTGTTTTCCATTAAGCAAAACTAGTGAAAAGACATAAAGAAAACTGAAAGGTAAACTAACAAGACTAAAAAGCAAAGATAAAAGATAGCGTGTGATGGGCCTCGAACCCCTCGTTGGTTACCCCAAGTGGAAGGTGTAAGATGCAGTAAGTAGAAGTGTTTTCCCTTAGCAAAGATGCCAAGGATCGAATCCCCATAGACTCCTAGGTTCAACAAGTAGGTGTCAATTGCTACGGCGCCAGATTAGTAGCAATCAACGTGGACCTGCACACAGATACAAATAACTTTGCTCCCAACGAGTACAGAGAGGTTGTCAATCTCTCCGGCCTTGTAGTTCACAAAGGGTTAAAAGCAATGATAGTAGTGATAGATAGTTTTTGCAATAGTAAGTAAATAGCGAAAAGTAAATAGTGGATGTGATCAATGATGGTAATATGGACCGGAGTCTCATGATGTTCACTAGTGATGTCTCTCTCCCAAAAGACGATAAAACAGCTATGTGAGGTAAACAAATTACAGCTGGGCAATTGACAGGACCACGAACGCAAACCAATGCTGACTACATTGCAAGAAAGGTTGAGGTTCAAAGCATGGGCGGTACGCCAAAGTAAGTAGAGCGAAATCCATCAATATCTACTACTAATCATCCACCTTGAGATATCTATCCAGAACATCTCGCTGGTATTAAGTTGCGAGTCCCACCCATAGTGTAAACTCAATGCAACAGACAACTGCATTAAAAGAACTTTGCGTAAAGTAAACAATCCTTGCACCCGCGGGCACAAGCACCGTTGTTTTCCCCCTTGTGGCAACAACACATCCCCTAGACTCATGTTTCTGTCACTCAATCTAGTCATCGAGGGGCATGAACCCACAATCGAGCATAACGTTCCCTCTTGGAGTCACTACCTATTACTCGGCCAAAGCAATAAATAACAACGGAGAACATGCAAGAATTACTTATGAACTAAAATATAAAAGAGGTGAATCAAATATATTACTCAAGATCAATCTGAACATAATCTCATAATCCATCGGATCCCAGCAAACTCAACATAGCAACAGCATAAGGATTACATAGGTGCCTCGATCATGTAGGGCAGCTCACGAGGACTAATTAGTGAAGCACAAGAACGGGAGGAGAACATCACATAGCTACTGGTCATGGACTCATGGTCCAAGGGAGACTACTCACGAGTCATCCGGGAGGCGTCCATGGTGGTGGAGAAGCTCCCGGTGGTGATCCTCCCCTCCGGTAGGGTGCCGGGAAGAGTTCTCCTGGTGCTCCCAATCTTGGAGGCGGCGGCGGCGGCGGAACAGAGATGGGATCGCGAAAAGAGTTTCTGTTCTGAGGGTTTCGGAGGTCCCTCTAAATATATGCCAAAGGGGGGCACCGGACGGGCTTCGGGGGGCCAGGCGCCCCCCCCGGCGCGGCCCAGGGGGGGGCGCCGCCAGGGCGCCTGGAGCCCTGGTGGCCCCCCCCCTGGCTGCCCTTTGGACGCAGTGTTGTTTCCGGATCGCTGATTTTTTATGTAATTTTTCTGGATTTTTCTGGGCAGTTCTCGAAACGTGAAAACCTGAAATACAAAAACAGCCGAAAACAGAAACTGGCACTGGGGTGCACTGGATTAGTAAGTTAGTCCAAATATGATCAAAAGTGTATGGAAGTTTATGAATATCATAGCAATATCACCCAAAAGAGGCATGGAGCAAGCAGAAATTATAGATACGTTTTAGACGTTTCACCCATATTGGTTCCTACATATTCTACGAAGATCTTTATCGATCGAACATTTATGACAACATAGGTAGTTCTCTTTCTCCGTCAATATATTACTTGTCCTAGATTCGATCTTCGATATCTTATACCTAGTTCAATCTCGTTACCAGCAAGTCTCTTTACTCATTCCATAATACATCATCTTGTAACTAACTCCTTAGTCACTTTGCTTGCAAGCTTCTTGTGATGTTATATTACCGAGAGGGCCCAGAGATACCTCTCCGTCATACGAAGTGACAAATCACAATCTCGATTCACGCCAACTCAACAGACAACTTCGGAGATACCTGTAGAGCACCTTTATGATCACCCAGTTACGAAGTGACGTTTGATACACACAAGGCATTCCTCCGAAGTCCGGGAGTTGCATGATCTCATGGTCGAAGGAACATGTATTTGACATTAAGAAAGTAGTAGCAATAAACTGAACGGTCATATGCTATGCTAATGGATGGGTCTTGTCCATCACATCATTCTTCTAATGATGTGATCCCGTTATCAAATGATAACTCATGTTGATGGTTAGGAAGCCTTCACCATGTTTTGATCAACGAGCTAGTCTAGTAGAGGTTTACTAGGGACTTGGTATTTGTTTATCTATTCACACATGTTTACGATCAATACAGTTATAGTACGAATAATAAACCTTTATCATGATTAAGGAAATATAATAATAACCGCTTTATTATTGCCTCTAGGGCATATTTCCAACATGATCCTATTTCAGAAGTTGCCACTTGCACACATTCATGAACGTATTTAAAAGCCTTCCTCTTCACGTTTCAACTTTGTGAGAACATTATAGTTTATTTTCTTTATAAGGCAAGGAAAGGAATCCACATTATAGTAGCAATCTATATTTTTTAGAAAAGGAGGACGACCACAGCAAGATGTATGCAGCCGCTTTATTAATTATTCACAAAGACCTTACAAACTCGTACATAAATATGCTTGAAGTCGCCATCTTAGTAACATCTGTCCTACTCCTATTCATTGACGAAGGAGTGCAGAAAGTGTGAGCCTAATACCCAAACCTTTCACCTAGCCTAACATATAAAGCCGGAGGCCACGACCAAGCCACATAACGGGTCTGGGGCACAAACCGGTCCGACGCACTCCCATAGGTCGTCGCCGACGTCATCCACCAATCCATCTTCAGAACAGATACTGATGCATCGACCTTATTCGGCCTGCCGTCGACGCCCCCACGGCGCCAGACATCGCTTCCCTACGCGCATTCATTATCACACATCCGTCATCGAGACTTTGTTGCGCCTTGCCGCCGAGACTCCACGACGTCGATGCATCATAGGGAACGTCGTTCCACCACAGATGCCATCCACTGGTCGCTCGAGCCTATGCACATCCAAGAATGACTCCCTCGAGAGGCATACGACACCTAAGCGCCGCCGTCATCCTATCGACTAATCTAGGGTTTCCCCCAGAGGTAGTGGATAGGGCTCTAGAGCTTCTTCATGACTATGCCTTCAAGAAGGGGACGACACAGAGAAACGCCACCATCGCCGACCTTGGCAACGTGCCAATAGTAGTGTTTTCACCCAGATCCGCTCGAGGACCCTGCATCCAACATCGTGTGCACGGGACCGCCACCAATCACCGCCGCCGTGCATGAAACATGCCGCACCGACCGGATCAGATATGACCGGAGACCAAGCCCACAATGCCGCTGTCGCAGTTCTAAGGTCTAATCTGATTTGACCTGCGGCAGCCGCGGGCACACAGCCAGCGTACAATAGGCCGCCCCCACCGCAGCGTCCTGAAGAGGACGCCCCCGCCACCTGTCCCAGCACCCGCCCGCCGCCGCCGCCCAAGACCTCCCCCACACTGGCCCTCCTGAGGTGCGAAGAATAGGGCCCCGCCGCCGGCCACCACGAGGGCCTTTGCCCCGGCGGCCCCTGCCGGCGGTGAGGGTGGATTAAGGTGGTGAGAAGGCGAGGGGAACGAGATGGGCGCCACCATCGAGTCACCCAGGGGGGTGGGGGGTTGGACGACACGGGGGCTGAACAAGGGCAGATCATAGTAGCAATCCATGAATGCTGAATGGCTTACAATATTCTACATGGAGATTGAAATTTTGCAAGTTGTAGTGTGTTGTCATGAGAAGAAGTTGCTTAGATGTGTCGATCCTGGAGTTGATACGCCTTGATCCCACCATGCGTGCGTGCGTGCATCTTTTTGGCCCACACGTTCACCCACTCATGCATGCATGCATGACATAACTGAACTTTTCAGACATAATTGCCTAGCTAATCCCACTCACTTATTAAATTACTCAGGATGGATCCCTGTCAATGTTTGATTAGACAGTACCTGGACACAAGACATTTTACAATGGTCAAGTGCATGTCGCTGAATTATCTAAACCATACGTGCATGCCCATGTACAGTGGGGTCCATTCATAACTTGCTGAAACTCTTAGTTAATCTCCTGTGTTGAGCCAAGGTGTACTACTTGTGGGCACTGATCAAAGCCATATGAGGAAAGCAATTGTGCAACTAATTGGAATTAATGATCTTGTGGTCCTAGGATTACAGAAAAGGTATATCTATGTTGTGGGCACTGGCAAAAATACAGAAGCAGAAAAGGAATCTATGTTGGCATGTAGGTCATGTGCACATCACAACACTGTTGATCACTGTGTAATGCAAGACACCTTTATGTACAAGCAATCAAGAGAGTATGAAGGGCAGAGCATTGATTGCATGAAAGTGTGGTTTCTGTAATCCAGTGGCCCCCTCTTGACAGGTATCTATGCTTAATTTTGTGTGTCAATGCATGGTTAGTTAATTAATTAACCAGATCTAACTAAATGGTTAATTCTGTCTACAGGAGAATTACAGAATTAGATTGAGTGTGTTCTGGTATATGAAGGATGCTTAATTTATCTAAGTCGTCTACTGAAGAAGCTAGTAGAGTACATTATATAATAATGGGGGTGCAATGCAATTCAAACAGTTGGTTAAACTTTTACCAAACATGCAACCACCTTCATCTCTCACATACTCCCTCCGTTCCACAATGTAGTGCCTATAGATTTTTGTGAAAGTCAAACTTTATCAACTTTGACCAAGTGTATAGAGAAAACTGTCTACATCTACAATACCAAACATGTACATTCTGAAAATATAACTCACGATGTATCCAATGATGTGCATTTGGTATTCTAGATGTACATATTTTTCTCTATAAACATGGTCAAAGTTTATAATGTTTGACTTTTGTAAAAATCTATAGGCACTACATTATGGAACGGAGGGAGTAACACGGAGCGGAGACGTTCCTGTAAAATTGCGCACTTTGATGTTTGAACTGTGATATAATAGCTATCACACCTTGCTCATTGGAAGCTTCCTTTCAACCCTTGATTGCTACTGTCATCACTGACTAATGCAGGCACACAAATCCAATATGCATATGTGTCTTCCCAGAAAAGATGAGTAGTTAGTTCCATGGGTTGTCCATTCAAACATATAGTTGAACACTCTTGTCGGTTCTGTCAGGTCATTTATTCTCTTTTCTTTCTTATAAAGCAGTAGTGCACAGATATTTAATTTGCAGGTTAAATAAATAGTTAATATTTAATTTGCAGGTTTATTAAATAAGAAAAGTCAAAGATAAAAAGCAAACAAAAAAAAACACTGATAAGGCACGGCATGTGGTTTTATAACCCTGAACTGCAAGAAAGATAGGAGAACAGAATTAACAATATACATCTCTGTCTATTTTTCTCGAGCAGGCACTGTGCACCATTTTACAGCTTAATTTCACTCCTACAAATTAGCAGCATGTCTAGAGTCTAATTGACACTAATACTGACATAGATAGATACATAGATGCCTTCGCCATCACCAGCCACCCAATTATGGTTAACCAAATCGGTTATGGTGGGTGGATCAACACCCACACGCACGCTCTTATGTAGAAGCTTCAGGTTGATCTTATTGCAGCCTGCAGGTTCAGTCAGTATGAATCAGCCATGTATATTTAAATCACAATGTGCTCTACATTCGATGCCCTCACGACACAACCACCGTCAGAGGGCTTGCTAAACTGGTTTCCATTCAGCAAACTAGCTTATTGGTCAATTAATTAGACATTTCCCTTCAGCAAACCCGGTTTCAAGAATTGCTTCCTCTGGTTTAAACGAACTCAGTAATTAATACTTCCTCCGTATGGAATTACTTGTCACGAAAATGGATGTATCTAGACGTAATTTAGTTCTAGATAAATTCATTTTTATCCATTTCTGCGACAAGTAATTTGGGACGGAGGGTGTATGATCCAGTCTATTCCTAAAAAAATAATCTGCTCCGGTGCAATCACTGAACTGAACCTGTGGAACTGGTAAGAATTTCGCACTCTGGTGTCCGATGAAGAGGAAAACTACATGTCCCTATTGGTTATTGGCATTATATGCTCATGTGAGTAACTGAATTTTACACAACATATTCAGTGTGTTCAATGATGTGAGTAGATGTGATGTGACAGGAAGAAAGAACTTTGTTTTCATTCAGCTAACTTCTGCAAGTACTCTATCTAGTGCATGAATTGGCAAGCATCCCACAGTAAAATTCAGATATATTAATACCTGCCTAGGCATCTAGCTACTAGGACAAAAGACAATTAATGGTTGTTTTGTGCATGTTAGTAGTATTGAGACGCCAATACACTGTTATCTGCAGCTTTGTTATAGAGTTTATGAGGGTGACATGATGAATTCAAATGCTATAGGGCAGTTACAATAATCCATTAGATTGTTGGATATAGTATATGTCAGTGTACACTCTAGAAAATATTACTGAACCTTTCTGATTGGCAATGCCACGTCCTCCTACAGAATGGTGCACAGTTAAACAAATTATGTGTATTTGCACTAATCAGATTTCTGACGCGTGTGACAGACACAAACAAAGAGTAACTCATTGTGATAAGAAATCTGATATGGACATCTTATATAACGATGTGCTTATTTTAGGAGGCATTCCTTTTCAGCCCATCATTATTGTGTATCACTGGAAGCAACAGCGCTGCAAATATGACAGAACGGCTTCCAATTATGTATGTCACAAGTCGAGTTAATAATTTCTATTAGTATCTGAAGAATGTAATTCCCATCTTCTGGCCGAGTTAATCATAACCAAATGTACACATGCATAATAGAGAAAGGTCCAAGATATACAAGTTATTGCTGCATGTTGCTATCATCCTGAAGACGATATGTAACATATATTGTACTTACTAAGGAGTAGTGGATCACATATGAAGGATGAATATGGCAGGCAAAGAATTTTATTCTCACCTTCAATATAATTTCTTCAGTTGCAGTAATATAAGCAACTCAAACTTCACATGTTATTCAGTTGATGAATAAGGTAACGATACGGACGGATAAGTCAAGCTTAAATGTTTACACAGTCAGACAGTCTCGTGGGGTATTTAGGTTAATTAGGGACTCAACTTAGTCTAATGCAACCTTAACATGATACTGCATTGCTTAAGATTTTTCTGAATCAACAAGGATTAACAACATGATCTGCCGTGCCATGCCCTGGACTGCATCTGCCAAAGAATATAGTTAGTAAACAGAATCGGATAAAGAAATAGAACCAAATCTTTGCCTGATCCATTTGCTCATCGCATGTCACTGTTAAGTCTGTAGTTGTTACAGTTTGGTGAGGATTGTGTCCAAGTTTGTACTACTTCACTTGTATCTCCGCACTTTTTTTTTTTGAAAGCATTCTCCGCACTTATACTTGCAAGACTGATCGCAGTTTGGGCATCGATCTAGTTTACTTGCAAGACAAGGTTTTATTAATCAATGCTAAGCTAGACTCATTGGCGTAGGCATTCTGAAGTCAATAGGTTCACAGTCCTAATCGCAGACGTGCATAAGGGCTCCATTAGTATGATATGGTGATAATTTGAGTGAGTTGACAAAGACTATATCAAGGTTGAAATTTGATGCTCCGGCCTCAACCGATTTGCTCTTCTCGTTGACGTCATCAGTTACATAAACAGACAGTTTTGGTACTCGGATGTGAGGAAAAACCGTATCTATAATTGTATTTGCTCAGAAAATATATACTCCCTCCATTCCCTTATACAAGGCCACTATGAAAAATACAATTTTCATCTATACAAGGCCACTAACTATAATCGAGGCAAAAATTAATGATGTTTTCTCGTACTACCAACTGTTTTAATACTTGCATGCATGTAATCATAATGACACTGTAGTACTTTCTTTTAATTCCTTTCTTGCATGCATGCGGGCGTATTAATGATCCCAGTTTACGAAAACAAAAGTGGACTTGCAAAGCAGTCATTAAATTTTACCTTGGTACCTGTAATTTGAGTTTGTGGCCTTGTATAAGGGAATGGAGGGAGTATCTACAATTGCCATGGGTTTCAGATAATATATGTCAGTTTAATAAAAAAAATCCATTTGCGTAAATAAGGACATATTTCAATGCATACGTGGTGTCCGCGGTGTCATGCCGTGGCAATAAACCCGACAAGAGCCGCGTCTCGTAAACTTTTGCAACCTTAGTTTGTTGCATTAATCTAATCCAGTTAGTTAGGAGAAAGCGGACCATGTTGCATTATAGCATCTGTTTGACTTTGCTGCTGAGATTGATCCCTTCTTGCTAACCAATTTGTCTCAGAGCATGTCTGTGCTATTGGCAGCAGGAGTTGTTTATAAATACTCCTAGCATGGAAGGAATTCAACCCTGAACCTGTGCGTCTGTGTCTGCACCTGAAAAACAGGCACAAGCTATCACCTGCTGTCTAAAGCAACAGTGTACGAAACTGAATCTGTCCTTAGATCTTCAGTTATTTCATCTGTCCTGTAATTATCTGTCGTTAAAAAATACTATTAACTACTTGCTTAATCTTGAGTACAAGGGATTACGGAGTTGAAACTTCGACTGCTACTAGCTTATGCACGGTTAATTGTTTGCTAGACTCCAGGGGCGGAGCCAGGATTTAGGCATAGGGGGGGGCCAAACGATGGTCAAGCGAGAAAATAAGTTTCTTTCTCGCAAACTATCCAATAGTTATATATATCCAAGTATATTTTGCATTTAATTTGTCCAGACAGACATTTTTTCAGCTGGATCGTGTCTAGCTATAGTTTTTTTTTTTTGCGGATTGTCGAGCTAGTTAATATGGTCAATTATTTCACATATGCGCAAAGTAGACCAAGTGATAATCAAACTACTCCGAAACATGACATGAAATGTCTTGCTACAAAACATTGTCATATGGAAAGAACAATCGTTGTATAACCAAATGGCTGTCTTTTAGCTTGTATTGATACATATTTGAATTGCAAATCCCCGCAAAAATAATATTTGAATGGCAAATCATCACTAATTACATTAGAACTTTTTTGTTGTATTAGGCAAAACTATTCAAAATTGCCAGAACACATAGCTAGAGAAATAAATCTAGCCTCTGCCCATCCCCTTTGTCGCTAGGTAGAAGTAGATCGGCTGGTCGTGGTTGGCATACTCTAGGAAACCGTCACTGCTCATCGATTTTTCAGATCCAAGCTTTACAATGATTGCGGGTGCGTATGCCCTAGTATTGCACCACAAATCACATAGCCAAAATAATAAAAATCTGATGAATAAGTTCGAAACGATACAAGATGTGAATTGAGAGATTAGTAGAAAGTGTGATGTGTTAACCTTGATATTTCATTGGCTACATCCTGAAGAATCGACGAGCAGCAGCTTGTGCGTTGTGCCGCCGTAAGAGTCAGATCGTGAGTGGGAAGAGGAGAAGAGGCGGGCATGCGGCAAGGGCACAGGACGGCGGCCGCGCGGGACTAATCCACGCACGCGCTAATCACGGGAGATAATGCCCACGCGCAGGAGATAGCAGAGAACAGTTCCCCAATCGGATGTTGCCATGGACCTGAAAACGTTTCACTATTGGGCTTTAACATGGGCCGTTTTCCATTTTTCTAGAATTGACGTCAAGATGGGGGGGGGGGGG
>LR738712.1:819090424-819149037 GCA_902687465.1 Secale cereale | reverse complement strand
GCCAAGTATTCTGTACGTTTCACTATCCCTAATTATATTAGCGTATACTCAACGTTCGCTCGATCGTTAGGGGGGGCCAAGCCCCTGCTCGCCCCCCCTTGTCTCCGCCACTGCTAGACTCAGATCGCTGGAATCTAGTGTAGTGCTCCTACTGTCGACAGAATTTTATCAACTGAATGTGCTTAACCAGTACCTCAGCAATACTAGCGTGTGCGCATGACACGGATGTGCCCCGTGGGTCATAAAATGTAGTATACAGAACAAATCATGTTCTTTGCCCTAAGTTATATTTAAAGACAATAGGCATGTAGCCACAATTGTTTGTAAACATGTAGCCAATTTAGCAGGCATCAACTTGGCACAATTGTTTGTAGATTGGGTGTCAAAGGCATGGTTGAGAAGCATGGGAAAGCCAGAAAAGAGTGGCATGACAGTGATGCATATCCATGGCTGACTAGCAACAGTAGTGCCTGCAGGTTCCTGTCTGAAGCTCTGAAAAAAAATGTTCTTGTCTGATCCAATCCAACCCATGGATGATGGTGATTAGTTTATTTAACAGCTAGCTAGGTGCCTAGGCAGGGCTGTGGCTTGCAAGGGAAGCTTAACTATGGATGTAGGCTGAAGTGACGCATGGTAATAGTACTGCTGCTGGGAAACTAGCAACTAAATACATTTCTAACCGATCCCCTATGCGATGTTAGATCAACTCTAACGCGCCGACCCATTTCGTCCGCGCATGCCCGTTTGGGGCCGGAACGCACACAAAAGTCGGCCCAATGCGCAACCTGTTTAGCAGAATGCCGGCCACGGACGACGACCCAACGAACCATTTCATCATGGAGCGCATCATCTTCGAGGGCGGTGCAAGTGCCACGTCCTTTCATCCGAACGAGACCCAAAGCCAAGACGGCCGAGCCCTCTTCATGGCCGGCCAGGAGGGCACGGCCGACCCTTTCCCGCAGGGCCAAGATGGCATGGCCGACCCTTTCCCGCAGGAGCACGAATTCCCGGATGACTACGGCCTTGAAGAAGAAGATGAAGTGGACATTGACGGGGAGCCTTTGTTTTTCAAAGAGGAGCTCGCCACCCAAGCCAATGCGAACAAGAAGCACAAGAGCATTCGCACGATGGCATACACAAAGGATGAGGACAAGCTTCTTTGTGAATGTTGGAGGGACGTTGGCAAGACCCCAAGGTCGGTGCCAAGAAAAAGGCATCGATCTTTTGGCTACATGCTCATCACAAATTTCATATATGCTAGAGGTTAGCACCGTACCAAATGGAGAGCAAGCGCGGTTGGCGTCCCTCCCGAAGCATTGGAGGGTGATACAATAAGAGTGCAACAAGTTTTCTACCACCATGGAGAGCATAGAGGAACGTCCTGTGAGTGGCCTCAGCTTGAAGGACATGGTATACATTCAGCCATCTTCATGTTCCTTGTTTCATGCTAGCTTGCCCACATGCTTGCTTGTTTGTTTGCTCACATGCTTGCTTGCTTGTCAATTTGTCTGTATTGCTTGCTTGTCATTTGTAGGCATTCCAAGCTCTTCAAGCATTCAAGGCCCAACATGCGAACAAGTCGTTCAATCTCACCCATTGTTGGATGGTCATCAACGGAGACGAGAAGTTCCAAGCGCAATATACCGCCCTCAAGGCGCATGTAGGGAAGCAAGCCGTTGATGACAATGGTGATGGCGAGAAGGCGCGGCCGAGGGGAAAACCAACTACAAGAAAGAGGACAAGCGTGATGCGGCGTTGATTGCCTTGCATGCAACTTTGGAAGGCATGATGACAGAGAAGAACACAAGGGAGGAGAAGCGTCGGCAAAACAATGAAGAGCAAATGAAGGCCTTCATGGAGATACAAAGAATGAGGCTCCAGATGGAGGTGGAGAAGCAAATGAAGATGCTCGAGATCAAGGCCACCAATGTCAAGACCAATGCAAACGAAATATCGCTCTCTTGCATGGACAAGGGGGTGGAGATCATGAAGGTGAACTTGAGCACGGTCTCCTCGAGGAAGAGGCCTTGGTTCGAGAAGATGCAGACCAACATGCTCATATTTGATGACGAGTGATCTATGGCGGAGAGCGCCATCATTTTTTTTGTATGCCAGCAAGTGTGCTGGTATGAACATGGCCGAGACGACGTGTTCGAACTCTCGCCCGTTTTTGTGTGCTAGCATGTGTGCCGGCCGCTGTCAAGTACGTCAGCGTGAACAGTGTGACATTTTTTGAAGGCTGACATGGGTGCCGGCGTCAACTGCGATCGGTGGCATGGCCGCTGGGGTGATCTGTGGCATGTCTATGCCCGCGGACATATAATACGTCAGCGCGTTGGGCGCATGCCTGACCCAAATGCAAAAGGGGGCCGACAACGAGTGGGCAGCCGACTCAGATAGACAAAAAGTGGACAAAGCACGCGTCTGTTTGAGTCGGTGTGTTGGAGTTAGCAAACAGACAAAAAGTGGACAAAGCAAAAGGTTGGGTTTATTCATCTAACACGCACCTAACTGATCCCCAATTCGCCGTAAGCTAGGGAGTAAACATTATCCTCTGGCACCAACCTTTTGCCTAAATAAAGTCGGCTGCTGCGCCTCTAAGTAAAAGCCGTGACTCTCCCTCACGTCGCCCCCGCTATTGCATATTTGTCGGCGCGCCTCCTGGTGACCCCCCGCCGGCCCTGCCGCATCTTGTTTGCCTTCCTTGCCCCTCGCCCTTTGCCCGTCTTTCAGCCCATTCGGGCACTATCGCCATCGCTGAAATCAAGGTCAAACGCCATCGCCATCGCCATAGCCGATTCGTTGGATTGCTTCGAAACTTCTTCATTTTCCGTCGGCCGTTGCATATCACCTTGCTTGCACACCACTGTAGGTCATTCGCACTCGTCGCCGCTCGTCGGTTTGGTCTAAATGATATCGGCCGACCGGTGCACCACCAAGGCACCGCAAGTGTTCGACGTATTGCGTATGTGATTTTGTTTGTTTGTTCCCTTTTGAATGCAGCCGTTTGAATTGCAGATGAAGAGGTTGAGGGAGATGGTCCTGAACGACACCTGAAGAGGATCACAGTTTGGTCGCATACACATCAACCGTCATAGAGCAGAGGGCCATGCTAAGGTTATGAGAGACTACTTTGATCCAAAGCCAACTTACCCGAAAAGTTACTTTCGCCAACGCTTTCAGATGCACACAAAACTTTTTTTGACCATTGCAAAAGATGTTGAGAGGTATAATAACTCGTTAAATCTCCGGAGAAATGCATGTGGAGAGATAAGTGCAAGCCCTCTGATGAAGTGCACTGCGGCTGTTCGAGTCTTGGCATATGGATGTTCGGCCTATGTAATTGATGACTGTCTGCATTGGTGAAGACATAATCTTGGAGGTTGCTCGAAGGTTCACTAAAGCAGTGATTGCTAACTTTGGCCCGGAGTACTTGAGAGCACCAATAGAGGAAGACACTAGAGGCTAATGACTATGACTGAAGCAAGAGGATTGCAAGGGATACTTGGATCACTTGACTGTATGCACTATACATGGAAGAATTGTCTTACAAGATGGAAGGGTCAGTACGAAGGCCACTGCAATGATCCAACGATCACTCTTCAGGCACTTGCATCGATGGATCTTTGTTTATGACGTTCATTCTTTGATTTGCCTGGCTCTCACAATGACTTAAATGTGTTGTCGAGATCATCACTGTTTTCAAGGTTTATTACAGGAGATGCCCCTGCTTGCAACTACTCGGTCAACGAGCACCACTACTCGATGGGTTACTACCTTGCAGATGACATCTATCCACCATGGGCCACCTTGGTCAAACCAATTCCACGTTCGACAAAAACATTCCCTTTGCCCAATGTCAATAAGCTGCTAGGAAAGATGTGGAGAGAGCCTTCGGTGTGCTTCAGAAGCACTTAGCAATTGTTTGTGGCCCTGCTGAGTAATGGAGCTCCAAGGTTCTATGGCATATCATGACTTGCTGCATCGTATTGCATAAAATGATCATTGAAGACGAGAGGGAGATGCCCGAGAACTTTTGGTACACTACCAACGGAACTCCGGTTGAGCCAAGTATGATACGAACAAGATCCTAGTATTCCTTGAAGAGAATCACAAGATTGAGAACCGACAAGTTCATGCTCAGCTCTAAGAAGATCTTATTGAGCATCACTGACAATGTCTTAGCGAGTCCTAGTTGTTCTATCACATGATAGTTGCTACATTTGAACCATTTGACGAGTTTAAATTTGAATAATTCAGTTTGTAAACTTTGAATTTGGTTTGTAAACTATTTTGTAATTTGGTTGAACATTCAAATTTATGTTTAGTTTCTATATATGCGCTAATATGTTGATGGAATGTATACTAGAATTGCAAAGTTTAGATTTTTTTTACTCAATTAAATATAGGGGATCAGCTAGATCCAACCAAAATTTAGTGGAGTAAATATACTCCACTAAGGGTATAGGGCACCAGATCCTCCTCTATTTATTGGTAATCAGTTAGAAATGCGCTAAGGGGTCAGCCGGCAGATGATTGACAAGTTAAACTTCTTCCTTCTGTTATGTGTCACTGATTAAGAACGTCTTTAGCAGATGTCCTAAATACCCGACTCGCAAAAATAGTATACGGCTCACCCTAAAATGAATTTGTGGGTACTTCACGACATCGGATGGAACAAATTCCGTAAAATTGTTTCCGTTAGATGTGGACCCCACCAGTCCGTAGTTAGGTTTATAAGAAGGTCCCTACAAAATAGCACAACAAACCCTAAATACAAAACCACGGTTACAATTGGCAGTCCAGCCCGCGACTAGCGAGTCTGTCGGAGGTCCAACACCTGCTTTGTAGAGCAAGCCAGACGAATAATCGACATTTCATCGCCGCCCTGGATTTCCACACCTCTCAAATGATGCACAATGTTTTATATTAATTAATGTTTCATTAGTTTTGTGGAGCCCTGAGCCAAGTTGAAGTGTTTCCCCTATGAGTATATAACTAATTAAGAGTCCGAGAGCCAAGTTGAAGTGTTCCATCTTCTCAATTAATTAGTGGGTAAAGGGTAGGCATATATATTTCCTTGATACACTCCCCCCCCCCACACACACCCGCGTCGTCCACTCGGGCGAATGGGGGGGGGGGACAAACCCTAGAGCCGCCTCCGTTCCCCACCTCCTGACCTCTCTTCCTCCTCGTCGCCATCGGCAGCTGCCGTCGGGCTCAACCCACATGGTGGTAGGTGGCGGCGAGGCTATCGCATCCGCCCATGTGACACCGGATCGGTTCCCCTGGTGGGTGTTGATCAATTTTCCGACCGGATATGCATAGGAGGCGGTTGCAGGCGCCTCCTCTTCATTCCTGGTGCTCGGCGGTGACTGCAGACGTGCTCCTGGTGGTGGTGGAGGGCCTGGCGGTTAGTTGTGGATGATATGTTCGGGGTGGGTGGATGCCGGGGCGGCGGCCCCGGACTTGTTGGACGGCATCGGCTTTGCGCCAAGCGGCGTCACAGGGTCATGTCATGTGTCTTTGGCCACGCGGGTGTCGAGGTTGCAGTATTTGTGCGCTGTGGTGTGTTAGGCTCCCCGCGGCCTGGCACACCGGTGTTTCGTCAAGTATGTGCTGTTTTAACCTTCACAAGGTCCGGGCGTAGCCACACTTGATTCAGCTAAAGTGAGAGAGACAGACACCCGCCAGTCACCTTTAAGCAACGAGTGCTCGTAACGGTGAAACCAGTCTCGCGTAAGCGTACGCGTAATGTCGGTCCGGGCCGCTTCATCTCACAATACCGCCGAAGCAAAGTATGACATGCTGGTAAGCAGTATGACTAGTATCGCCCACAACTCATTGTGTTCTACTCGTGCATATCATCTACGCATAGACCTGGCTCATGATGCCACTGTTGGGGAACATAGTATTTTAAAATTTTCCTACGATCACGCAAGATCTATCTACCAGATGCATAGCAACGAGAGGGAAGAGTGTGTCTACGTACCCTCGTAGACCGGAAGCGGAAGCGTCAAGTGACGCGGTTGATGTAGTCGAACTTCTTCGCGATTCAACCAATCAAGCACCGAACGTACGGCACCTCCGCGTTCAGCACACGTTCAGCTTGATGACGTCCCACGAGCTCTTGATCCAGTTGAGCTTCACGGGAGAGTTTCGTCAGCACAACGGCGTGGTGACGGATATGATGTATTCACCGGCGCATGGGCTTCGCCTAAGCACTACAACGGTATGACCGAGGTGTGTTTCAGTGGAGGGGGGCACCGCACACGGCTGGAACAATTCAACTTGTGTGTCTTTGGGTGCCCCCCTGCCCCCGTATATAAAGGAGCAAGGGAGGAGGGTCGGCCGGCCTCCTATGGTGCGGCTAGGGCAATCCTACTAGGAATAGGATTGCAATCCTATTCCTAGTAGGAGTCCACCAAGAAGGAAGAGAGGGAAAGGAAAAGAGGGAGAGGTGGCGCCCCCCCAATCCTAGTCCAACTAGGATCCCTAGGTGGGGCGCCGGCCAGCCTCTATGGGCTGCCTCTCTCCTTTCCTCAAGGCCCACTATGGACCATCCCCCCTCGTAGGGGGTTCCGGTAACCCCCTCCGGCAATCCAGTTAAATCTGAAACTTTTCCGGAACACTTCCGGTGTCCGAATATAGTCGTCCAATATATCAATCTTTATGTCTCGGACATTCCGAGACTCCTCGTCATGTCCGTGATCTCATCCGGGACTCCGAACTACCTTCGGTACATCAAAACTCATAAACTCATAATACCGATCGTCATCAAACATTAAGCGTGCGGACCCTACGGGTTCGAGAACTATGTAGACATGACCGAGACTCATCTCCGGTCAATAACCAATAGCGGAACCTAGATGTTCATATTGGCTCCTACATATTCTACGAAGATCTTTATCGGTCAAACCGCATAACAACATACGTTGTTCCTTTTGTCATCGGTATGTTACTTGCCCGAGATTCGATCGTCGGTATCTCCATACCTAGTTCAATCTCGTTACCGGCAAGTCTCTTTACTCGTTCCGTAACACATCATCTCGTGACTAACTCATTAGTATTTTGCTTGCAAGGCTTATTGTGATGTGTGTTACCGAGAGGGCCCAGAGATACCTCTCCGACACTCGGAGTGACAAATCCTAATCTTGATCTATGCCAACACCACAAATACTTTCGGAGACACCTGTAGAGCATCTTTATGATCACCCAGTTACGTTGTGACGTTTGATAGCACACAAGGTGTTCCTACGGTATTCGGGAGTTGCATAATCTCATAGTCATAGGAACATGTATAAGTCATGAAGAAAGCAATAGCAGTAAAACTAAACGATCATAGTGCTATGCTAACGGATGGGTCTTGTCCATCACATCATTCTCCTAATGATGTGATCCCGTTGATCAAATGAAAACTCATGTCTATGGTTAGGAAACATAACCATCTTTGATCAATGAGCTAGTCTAGTAGAGGCATACTAGGGACATACTGTTTTGTCTATGTATCCACACATGTACTAAGTTTCCGGTTAATACAATTCTAGCATGAATAATAAACATTTATCATGATATAAGGAAATATAAATAACAACTTTATTATTGCCTCTAGGGCATATTTCCTTCAGTCTCCCACTTGCACTAGAGTCAATAATCTAGCTCACATCGCCATGTGATTTAATACCGATAGTTCACATCGTTATGTGAATAACACCCATAGTTCACATCGCCATGTGACCAACACCCAAAGGGTTTACTAGAGTCAATAATCTAGTTCACATCGCTATGTGATTAATACCCAAGAGTAATAAGGTGTGATCATGTTTTGCTTGTGAGAGAAGTTTAGTCAACGGGTCTGTCATATTCAGATCCGTATGTATTTCGCAAATTTCTATGTCTACAATGCTCTGCATGGAGTTACTCTAGCTAATTGCTCCCACTTTCAATACGCATCCAAATTGATACTTAGAGTCATCTGGATTTAGTGTCAAAGCTTGCATCGGCGTAACCCTTTACGACGAAATCTTTATCACCTCCATAATCGAGAAACATTTCCTTAGTCATCCAGTTACTAAGGATAATTTTGACCGCTGTACAGTGATCTACTCCTGGATCACTATTGTACCCCCTTGACAAACTCATGGCAAGGTACACAACATGTTTGGTACACAGCATGGCATACTTTATAGAACCTATGGCTGAGGCATAGGGAATGACTTTCATTCTCTCTATATTTTTCTGCCGTGGTCTGGCTTTGAGTTTTACTCAACTTCACACCTTACAAGTCAGGCAAGAACTCCTTCTTTGACTGATCCATTTTGAACTATTTCAAAATCTTATCAAGGTATGTACTTATCGAAAGTCTTATCAAGCGTCTTGATCTATCTCTATAGATCTTGATGCCCAATATGTAAGCAACTTCACCAAGGTCTTTCTTTGAAAAACTCCTTTCAAACACTCCTTTATGCTTTCCAGAAAATTCTACATCATCTCCGATCGACAATATGTCATTCACATATACTTATCAGAAAGGTTGTAGTGCTCCCACTCACTTCTTGTAAATACAGGCTTCACCGTAAGTCTGTATAAATCTATATGCTTTGATCAACTTATCAAAGCGTATATTCCAACTCCGAGATGCTTGCACCAGTCCATAGATGGATTGCTGGAGCTTCCATACTTTGTTAGCACCTTTTGGATCGACAAAACCTTCTGGTTGCATCATATACAACTCTTCTTTGAGATATCCATTCAGGAATGCAGTTTTGACATCCATTTGCCAGATTTCATAATCATAAAATGCGGCAATTGCTAACATGATTCGGACAGACTTAAGCATCGCTACAAGTGAGAAAGTCTCATCGTAGTCAACTCCTTGAACTTGTCGAAACCCTTTCGCAACAAGTCGAGCTTTGTAAACAGTAACATTACCGTCTGCGTCGGTCTTCCTCTTGAAGATCCATTTATTTTCGATGGCCTGCCGATCATCGGGCAAGTCAACCAAAGTCCACATTTTGTTCTCATACATGGATCCCATCTCAGATTTCATGGCCTCAAGCCATTTTGCGGAATCTGGGCTCATCATCGCTTCCTCATAGTTCGCAGGTTCATCATGGTCTAGTAACATGATTTCCAGAACTGGGTTGCCGTACCACTCTGGTGCGGAACGTACTCTGGTTGATCTACGACGTTCAGCAGAAACTTGATCTGAAGTTTCATGATCATCATCATTAACTTCCTCACTGATTGGTGTAGGAATCACTGGAACTAGTTTCTGTGATGTTCCACTTTCCAATTCGGGAGAAGGTACAATTAGCTCATCAAGTTCTACTTTCCTTCCACTCACTTCTTTCGAGAGAAACTCCTTCTCTAGAAAGGATCCACTCTTAGCAACAAAGACCTTGCCTTCGGATCTGTGATAGAAGGTGTACCCAACAGTTTCTTTTGGGTATCCTATGAAGATTTACTTCTCCGATTTGGGTTCGAGCTTATCATGTTGAAACTTTTTCACATAAGCATCGCAGTCCCAAACTTAAAAAAATGACAGCTTAGGTTTCTCGTCAAACCACAGTTCATACGGTGTCATCTCCACGGATTTAGATGGTGCCCTATTTAACGTGAATGTAGCTGTCTCTAATGCATAACCCCAAAAGCAATAGTGGTAGATCGGTAAGAGACATCATCGATCGCACCATATCTAATAAAGTACGGTTATGACGTTCGGACACACCATTACACTGTGGTGTTCCAGGTGGCGTGAGTAGTGAAACTATTTCACATTGTTTTTACTGAAGGCCAAACTCGCTAACTCAAATATTTTACCTCTACGATCATATCGTAGAAACTCTTATTTTCTTGTTACGATGATTCTCCACTTCACTCTGAAATTCTTTGAACTTTTCAAATGTTTCAGACTTGTGCTTCATTAAGTAGATATACCCATATCTGCTCAAATCATCAGTGAAGGTCAGAAAATAACGATTCCCTCCGTGAGCTTCAACACTCGTTGGTCTGCATACATCAGTATGTATGATTTCCAACAACTCTGTTGCTCGCTCCACAGTTCCGGAGAACGGAGTTTTAGTCATCTTGCCCATGAGGCATGGTTCGCAAGCACCAAGTGATTCATAATCAAGTGATTCCAAAATGTCCATCACTATGGAGTTTCTTCATGCGCTTTACACCAATATAACCTAAACGGCAGTGCCACAAATAAGTTGCACTATCATTATTAACCTTGCATCTTTTGGCTTCAATATTATGAATATGTGTATCACACGATCGAGATCCAACAAACTATTTTCATTGGGTGTATGACCATAGAAGGTTTTATTCATGTAAACAGAACAACAATTATTCTCTAACTTACATGAATAACCGTATTGCAATAAACATGATCAAATCATATTCATGCTCAACACAAACAACAAATAACACTTATTTAGGTTCAACACTAATCCCGAAAGTATAGGGAGTGTGCGATGATGATCATATCAATCTTGGAACTGCTTCCAATACACATCGTCACTTCATCCTTTAACTAGTTTCTGTTCATTATGCAACTCCCATTTCGAGTTACTACTCTTTAGCAACTGAACCAGTATCAAATACCGAGGGGTTGCTATGAACACTAGTAAAATACACATCAATAATCTGTATATCAAATATACCTTTGTTCACTTTGCCATCCTTCTTATCCGCCAAGTATCTAGGGCAGTTCCACTTCCGGTGACCATTTCCTTTGCAGTAGAAGCACTTAGTTTCAGGCTTGAGTTTAGCTTTGGGTTTCTTCATGGGAGTGACAACTTGCTTGTCATTCTTCTTGAAGTTCCCCTTCTATCCCTTTGCCCTTTACTTGAAACAAGTGGTCTTATTAACCATCAACACTTGATGTTCTTTCTTGATTTCTACCTTCGCTGATTTCAGCATTGCGAAGAGCTCGGGAATTACTTTCGTCGTCCCTTGCATATTATAGTTCATCACGAAGTTCTACTAGCTTGGTGATAGTGACTAGAGAACTTTGTCAATTACTATCTTATCTGGAAGATTAACTCCCACTTGATTCAAGTAATTGTAGTACCCAGACAATCTGAGCACATGCTCACTGGTTGAGCTATTCTCCTCCATCTTATAGGCAAAGTACTGTTAGAAGTCTTATACCTCTCGACACGGGCATGAGTATGAAATACTAATTTCAACTCTTGGAACATCTTATATGCTCCGTGGCGTTCAAAACGTTTTTGAAGTCCCGGTTCTAAGCCGTAAAGCATGGTGCACTTAAACTATCAAGTAGTCATCATACCGAGCTTTTGTCAAAACGTTCATAACGTCTACATCTGCTCCTGCAATAGGTCTGTCACCTAGCGGTGCATCAAGGACATAATTCTCTGTGCAGCAATGAGGATAATCCTCAGATCACGGAACAATTCCGCATCATTGCTACTAACATCTTTCAACTTAGTTTTCTCTAGGAACATATAAAAAATAAACGTGGAGCAACATCGTGAGCTATTGATCTACAACATAGATATGCTAATACTACGAGGACTAAGTTCATGATAAATTAAAGTTCAATTTAATCATATTAATTTAAAGAACTCCCACTTAGATAGACATCCCTCCGGTCATCTAAATGATCACGTGATCCAAATCAACTAAACCATGTCCGATCATCACGTGAGATGGAGTAGTTTCAATGGTGAACATCTTATGTTGATCATATCTACTATATGATTCACGCTCGACCTTTCGGTCTCTAGTGTTCCGAGGCCATATCTGCATATGCTAGGCTCGTCAAGTTTAACCCGAGTATTCTGCATGTGCAAAACTGGCTTACACCCGTTGTATTTGAACGTAGAGCTTATCACACCCGATCATCACGTGGTGTCTCGGCACGACGAACTTTCGCAACGTTGCATACTCAGGGAGAACACTTATACCTTGAAATTTTAGTAAGGGATCATCTTATAATGCTACCGTCGTTCTAAGCAAAATAAGAAGCATAATAAGATAAACATCACATGCAATCAAAATATGAGACATGATATGGCCATCATCATCTTGTGCTTTTGATCTCCATCTCCAAAGCACCTTCATGATCACCTTCGTCACCGGCGCGACACCTTGATCTCCATCGTAGCATCGTTGTCGTCTCGCCAACTATTGCTTCTACGACTATCGCTACCGCTTAGTGATAAAGTAAAGCAATTACATGGCGATTGCATTTCATACAATAAAGCGACAACCATATGGCTCCTGCCAGTTGCCGATAACATTACAAAACATGATCATCTCATACAAAACCATATAACTCATCATGTCTTGACCATATCACATCACAACATGCCCTGCAAAAACAAGTTAGACGTCCTCTACTTTGTTGTTGCAAGTTTTACGTGGCTGCTACGGGCTTAGCAAGAACCGTTCTTACCTACACATACAAAACCACAACGATGTTTCTTCAAGTATGTGCTGTTTTAACCTTCACAAGGTCCGGGCGTAGCCACACTTGATTCAGCTAAAGTGAGAGAGACAGACACCCGCCAATCACCTTTAAGCAACGAGTGCTCGTAACGGTGAAACCAGTCTCGCGTAAGCGTACGCGTAATGTCGGTCCGGGCCGCTTCATCTCACAATACCGCCGAAGCAAAGTATGACATGCTGGTAAGCAGTATGACTAGTATCACCCACAACTCATTGTGTTCTACTCGTGCATATCATCTACGCATAGACCTGGCTCATGATGCCACTGTTGGGGAACGTAGTATTTTAAAATTTTCCTACGATCACGCAAGATCTATCTACCAGATGCATAGCAACGAGAGGGAAGAGTGTGTCTACGTACCCTCGTAGACCGGAAGCGGAAGCGTCAAGTGACGCGGTTGATGTAGTCGAACTTGTTCGCGATTCAACCGATCAAGCACCGAACGTACGACACCTCTGCGTTCAGCACACGTTCAGCTTGATGATGTCCCACGAGCTCTTGATCCAGTCGAGCTTCACAGGAGAGTTTCGTCAGCACAACGGCGTGGTGACGGATATGATGTATTCACCGGCGCAGGGCTTCGCCTAAGCACTACAACGGTATGACCGAGGTGTGTTTCAGTGGAGGGGGGCACTGCACACGGCTGGAACAATTCAACTTGTGTGTCTTTGGGTGCCCCCCTGCCCCCGTATATAAAGGAGCAAGGGAGGAGGGCCGGCCGGCCTCCTATGGTGCGGCTAGGGCAATCCTACTAGGAATAGGATTGCAATCCTATTCCTAGTAGGAGTCCACCAAGAAGGAAGAGAGGGAAAGGAAAAGAGGGAGAGGTGGTGCCCCCCCAATCCTAGTCCAACTAGGATCCCTAGGTGGGGCGCCGGTCAGCCTCTATGGGCTGCCTCTCTCCTTTCCTCAAGGCCCACTATGGACCATCCCCCTCGTAGGGGGTTCCGGTAACCCCCTCCGGCAATCCAGTTAAATCCGAAACTTTTCCGGAACACTTCCGGTGTCCGAATATAGTCGTCCAATATATCAATCTTTATGTCTCGGACATTCCGAGACTCCTCGTCATGTCCGTGATCTCATCCGGGACTCCTAACTACCTTAGGTACATCAAAACTCATAAACTCATAATACCGATCGTCATCAAACGTTAAGCGTGCGGACCCTACGGGTTCGAGAACTATGTAGACATGACCGAGACTCATCTCCGGTCAATAACCAATAGCGGAACCTGGATGTTCATATTGGCTCCTACATATTCTACGAAGATCTTTATCGGTCAAACCGCATAACAACATACGTTGTTCCTTTTGTCATCGGTATGTTACTTGCCCGAGATTCGATCGTTGGTATCTCTATACCTAGTTCAATATCGTTACCGGCAAGTCTCTTTACTCGTTCCGTAACACATCATCTCGTGACTAACTCATTAGTCTTTTGCTTGCAAGGCTTATTATGATGTGTGTTACCGAGAGGGCCCAGAGATACCTCTCCGACACTCGGAGTGACAAATCCTAATCTTGATCTATGCCAACACCACGAATACTTTCGGAGACACCTGTAGAGCATCTTTATGATCACCCAGTTACGTTGTGACGTTTGATAGCACACAAGGTGTTCCTACGGTATTCGGGAGTTGCATAATCTCATAGTCATAGGAACATGTATAAGTCATGAAGAAAGCAATAGCAGTAAAACTAAACGATCATAGTGCTATGCTAACGGATGGGTCTTGTCCATCACATCATTCTCCTAATGATGTGATCCCGTTGATCAAATGACAACTCATGTCTATGGCTAGGAAACATAACCATCTTTGATCAATGAGCTAGTCTAGTAGAGGCATGCTAGGGACACTCTGTTTTGTCTATGTATTCACACATGTACTAAGTTTCCGGTTAATACAATTCTAGCATGAATAATAAACATTTATCATGATATAAGGAAATATAAATAACAACTTTATTATTGGGCATATTTCCTTCAGTCTCCCACTTGCACTAGAGTCAATAATCTAGCTCACATCGCCATGTGATTTAATACCGATAGTTCACATCGTTATGTGAATAACACCCATAGTTCACATCGCCATGTGACCAACACCCAAAGGGTTTACTAGAGTCAATAATCTAGTTCACATCGCTATGTGATTAATACCCAAGAGTAATAAGGTGTGATCATGTTTTGCTTGTGAGAGAAGTTTAGTCAACGGGTCTGTCATATTCAGATCCGTATGTATTTCGCAAATTTCTATGTCTACAATGCTCTGCATGGAGTTACTCTAGCTAATTGCTCCCACTTTCAATACGCATCCAGATTGATACTTAGAGTCATCTGGATTTAGTGTCAAAGCTTGCATCGGCGTAACCCTTTACGACGAACTCTTTATCACCTCCATAATCGAGAAACATTTCCTTAGTCATCCAGTTACTAAGGATAATTTTGACCGCTGTACAGTGATCTACTCCTGGATCACTATTGTATCCCCTTGACAAACTCATGGCAAGGTACACAACATGTTTGGTACACAGCATGGCATACTTTATAGAACCTATGGCTGAGGCATAGGGAATGACTTTCATTCTCTCTATATTTTTCTGCCGTGGTCTGGCTTTGAGTTTTACTCAACTTCACACCTTACAAGTCAGGCAAGAACTCCTTCTTTGACTGATCCATTTTGAACTATTTCAAAATCTTATCAAGGTATGTACTTATCGAAAGTCTTATCAAGCGTCTTGATCTATCTCTATAGATCTTGATGCCCAATATGTAAGCAACTTCACCAAGGTCTTTCTTTGAAAAACTCCTTTCAAACACTCCTTTATGCTTTCCAGAAAATTCTACATCATCTCCGATCGACAATATGTCATTCACATATACTTATCAGAAAGGTTGTAGTGCTCCCACTCACTTCTTGTAAATACAGGCTTCACCGTAAGTCTGTATAAATCTATATGCTTTGATCAACTTATCAAAGCGTATATTCCAACTCCGAGATGCTTGCACCAGTCCATAGATGGATTGCTGGAGCTTCCATACTTTGTTAGCACCTTTTGGATCGACAAAACCTTCTGGTTGCATCATATACAGCTCTTCTTTGAGATATCCATTCAGGAATGCAGTTTTGACATCCATTTGCCAGATTTCATAATCATAAAATGCGGCAATTGCTAACATGATTCGGACAGACTTAAGCATCGCTACAGGTGAGAAAGTCTCATCGTAGTCAACTCCTTGAACTTGTCGAAACCCTTTCGCAACAAGTCGAGCTTTGTAAACAGTAACATTACCGTCTGCGTCGGTCTTCCTCTTGAAGATCCATTTATTTTCGATGGCCTGCCGATCATCGGGCAAGTCAACCAAAGTCCACATTTTGTTCTCATACATGGATCCCATCTCAGATTTCATGGCCTCAAGCCATTTTGCGGAATCTGGGCTCATCATCGCTTCCTCATAGTTCGCAGGTTCATCATGGTCTAGTAACATGATTTCCAGAACTGGGTTGCCGTACCACTCTGGTGCGGAACGTACTCTGGTTGATCTACGACGTTCAGCAGAAACTTGATCTGAAGTTTCATGATCATCATCATTAACTTCCTCACTGATTGGTGTAGGAATCACTGGAACTAGTTTCTGTGATGTTCCACTTTCCAATTCGGGAGAAGGTACAATTAGCTCATCAAGTTCTACTTTCCTTCCACTCACTTCTTTCGAGAGAAACTCCTTCTCTAGAAAGGATCCACTCTTAGCAACAAAGACCTTGCCTTCGGATCTGTGATAGAAGGTGTACCCAACAGTTTCTTTTGGGTATCCTATGAAGATTTACTTCTCCGATTTGGGTTCGAGCTTATCATGTTGAAACTTTTTCACATAAGCATCGCAGTCCCAAACTTAAAAAAATGACAGCTTAGGTTTCTCGTCAAACCACAGTTCATACGGTGTCATCTCCATGGATTTAGATGGTGCCCTATTTAACGTGAATGTAGCTGTCTCTAATGCATAACCCCAAAAGCAATAGTGGTAGATCGGTAAGAGACATCATCGATCGCACCATATCTAATAAAGTACGGTTATGACGTTCGAACACACCATTACACTGTGGTGTTCCAGGTGGCGTGAGTAGTGAAACTATTTCACATTGTTTTTACTGAAGGCCAAACTCGCTAACTCAAATATTTTACCTCTACGATCATATCGTAGAAACTCTTATTTTCTTGTTACGATGATTCTCCACTTCACTCTGAAATTCTTTGAACTTTTCAAATGTTTCAAACTTGTGCTTCATTAAGTAGATATACCCATATCTGCTCAAATCACCAGTGAAGGTCAGAAAATAACGATTCCCTCCGTGAGCTTCAACACTCGTTGGTCTGCATACATCAGTATGTATGATTTCCAACAACTCTGTTGCTCGCTCCACAGTTCCGGAGAACGGAGTTTTAGTCATCTTGCCCATGAGGCATGGTTCGCAAGCACCAAGTGATTCATAATCAAGTGATTCCAAAAAGTCCATCACTATGGAGTTTCTTCATGCGCTTTACACCAATATGACCTAAACGGCAGTGCCACAAATAAGTTGCACTATCATTATTAACCTTGCATCTTTTGGCTTCAATATTATGAATATGTGTATCACACGATCGAGATCCAACAAACTATTTTCATTGGGTGTATGACCATAGAAGGTTTTATTCATGTAAACAGAACACCAATTATTCTCTAACTTACATGAATAACCGTATTGCAATAAACACGATCAAATCATATTCATGCTCAACACAAATACCAAATAACACTTATTTAGGTTCAACACTAATCCCGAAAGTATAGGGAGTGTGCGATGATGATCATATCAATCTTGGAACTGCTTCCAATACACATCGTCACTTCATCCTTTAACTAGTTTCTGTTCATTATGCAACTCCCATTTCGAGTTACTACTCTTTAGCAACTGAACCAGTATCAAATACCGAGGGGTTGCTATGAACACTAGTAAAATACACATCAATAATCTGTATATCAAATATACCTTTGTTCACTTTGCCATCCTTCTTATCCGCCAAGTATCTAGGGCAGTTCCACTTCCGGTGACCATTTCCTTTGCAGTAGAAGCACTTAGTTTCAGGCTTGAGTTTAGCTTTGGGTTTCTTCATGGGAGTGACAACTTGCTTGTCATTCTTCTTGAAGTTCCCCTTCTATCCCTTTGCCCTTTACTTGAAACAAGTGGTCTTATTAACCATCAACACTTGATGTTCTTTCTTGATTTCTACCTTCGCCGATTTCAGCATTGCGAAGAGCTCGGGAATTACTTTCGTCGTCCCTTGCATATTATAGTTCATCACGAAGTTCTACTAGCTTGGTGATAGTGACTAGAGAACTTTGTCAATTACTATCTTATCTGGAAGATTAACTCCCACTTGATTCAAGTAATTGTAGTACCCAGACAATCTGAGCACATGCTCACTGGTTGAGCTATTCTCCTCCATCTTATAGGCAAAGTACTGTTAGAAGTCTTATACCTCTCGACACGGGCATGAGTATGAAATACTAATTTCAACTCTTGGAACATCTTATATGCTCCGTGGCGTTCAAAACGTTTTTGAAGTCCCGGTTCTAAGCCGTAAAGCATGGTGCACTTAAACTATCAAGTAGTCATCATACCGAGCTTTTGTCAAAACGTTCATAACGTCTACATCTGCTCCTGCAATAGGTCTGTCACCTAGCGGTGCATCAAGGACATAATTCTCTGTGCAGCAATGAGGATAATCCTCAGATCACGGAACAATTCCGCATCATTGCTACTAACATCTTTCAACTTAGTTTTCTCTAGGAACATATAAAAAATAAACGTGGAGCAACATCGTGAGCTATTGATCTACAACATAGATATGCTAATACTACGAGGACTAAGTTCATGATAAATTAAAGTTCAATTTAATCATATTAATTTAAAGAACTCCCACTTAGATAGACATCCCTCCGGTCATCTAAATGATCACGTGATCCAAATCAACTAAACCATGTCCGATCATCACGTGAGATGGAGTAGTTTCAATGGTGAACATCTTATGTTGATCATATCTACTATATGATTCACGCTCGACCTTTCGGTCTCTAGTGTTCCGAGGCCATATCTGCATATGCTAGGCTCGTCAAGTTTAACCCGAGTATTCTGCATGTGCAAAACTGGCTTACACCCGTTGTATTTGAACGTAGAGCTTATCACACCCGATCATCACGTGGTGTCTCGGCACGACGAACTTTCGCAACGTTGCATACTCAGGGAGAACACTTATACCTTGAAATTTTAGTAAGGGATCATCTTATAATGCTACCGTCGTTCTAAGCAAAATAAGAAGCATAATAAGATAAACATCACATGCAATCAAAATATGAGACATGATATGGCCATCATCATCTTGTGCTTTTGATCTCCATCTCCAAAGCACCTTCATGATCACCTTCGTCACCGGCGCGACACCTTGATCTCCATCGTAGCATCGTTGTCGTCTCGCCAACTATTGCTTCTACGACTATCGCTACCGCTTAGTGATAAAGTAAAGCAATTACATGGCGATTGCATTTCATACAATAAAGCGACAACCATATGGCTCCTGCCAGTTGCCGATAACATTACAAAACATGATCATCTCATACAAAACCATATAACTCATCATGTCTTGACCATATCACATCACAACATGCCCTGCAAAAACAAGTTAGATGTCCTCTACTTTGTTGTTGCAAGTTTTACGTGGCTGCTACGGGCTTAGCAAGAACCGTTCTTACCTACGCATACAAAACCACAACGATGTTTCGTCAAGTATGTGCTGTTTTAACCTTCACAAGGACCGGGCGTAGCCACACTTGATTCAGCTAAAGTGAGAGAGACAGACACCCGCCAGTCACCTTTAAGCAACGAGTGCTCGTAACGGTGAAACCAGTCTCTCGTAAGCGTACGCGTAATGTCGGTCCGGGCCGCTTCATCTCACAATACCGCCGAAGCAAAGTATGACATGCTGGTAAGCAGTATGACTAGTATCGCCCACAACTCATTGTGTTCTACTCGTGCATATCATCTACGCATAGACCTGGCTCATGATGCCACTGTTGGGGAACGTAGTATTTTAAAATTTTCCTACGATCACGCAAGATCTATCTACCAGATGCATAGCAACGAGAGGGAAGAGTGTGTCTACGTACCCTCGTAGACCGGAAGCGGAAGCGTCAAGTGACGCGGTTGATGTAGTCGAACTTCTTCGCGATTCAACTGATCAAGCACCGAACGTACGGCACCTCCGCGTTCAGCACACGTTCAGCTTGATGACGTCCCACGAGCTCTTGATCCAGTTGAGCTTCACGGGAGAGTTTCGTCAGCACAACGGCGTGGTGACGGATATGATGTATTCACCGGCGCAGGGCTTCGCCTAAGCACTACAACGGTATGACCGAGGTGTGTTTCAGTGGAGGGGGGCACCGCACACGGCTGGAACAATTCAACTTGTGTGTCTTTGGGTGCCCCCTGCCCCCGTATATAAAGGAGCAAGGGAGGAGGGCCGGCCGGCCTCCTATGGTGCGGCTAGGGCAATCCTACTAGGAATAGGATTGCAATCCTATTCCTAGTAGGAGTCCACCAAGAAGGAAGAGAGGGAAAGGAAAAGAGGGAGAGGTGGCGCCCCCCCAATCCTAGTCCAACTAGGATCCCTAGGTGGGGCGCCGGCCAGCCTCTACGGGCTGCCTCTCTCCTTTCCTCAAGGCCCACTATGGACCACCCCCCCTCGTAGGGGGTTCCGGTAACCCCCTCCGGCAATCCAGTTAAATCTGAAACTTTTCCGGAACACTTCCGGTGTCCGAATATAGTCGTCCAATATATCAATCTTTATGTCTCGGACATTCCGAGACTCCTCGTCATGTCCGTGATCTCATCCGGGACTCCGAACTACCTTCGGTACATCAAAACTCATAAACTCATAATACCGATCGTCATCAAACGTTAAGCGTGCGGACCCTACGGGTTCGAGAACTATGTAGACATGACCGAGACTCATCTCCGGTCAATAACCAATAGCGGAACCTGGATGTTCATATTGGCTCCTACATATTCTACGAAGATCTTTATCGGTCAAACCGCATAACAACATACGTTGTTCCTTTTGTCATCGGTATGTTACTTGCCCGAGATTCGATCGTCGATATCTCTATACCTAGTTCAATCTCGTTACCGGCAAGTCTCTTTACTCGTTCCGTAACACATCATCTCGTGACTAACTCATTAGTCTTTTGCTTGCAAGGCTTATTATGATGTGTGTTACCGAGAGGGCCCAGAGATACCTCTCCGACACTCGGAGTGACAAATCCTAATCTTGATCTATGCCAACACCACGAATACTTTTGGAGACACATGTAGAGCATCTTTATGATCACCCAGTTACGTTGTGACGTTTGATAGCACACAAGGTGTTCCTACGGTATTCGGGAGTTGCATAATCTCATAGTCATAGGAACATGTATAAGTCATGAAGAAAGCAATAGCAGTAAAACTAAACGATCATAGTGCTATGCTAACGGATGGGTCTTGTCCATCACATCATTCTCCTAATGATGTGATCCCGTTGATCAAATGACAACTCATGTCTATGGCTAGGAAACATAACCATCTTTGATCAATGAGCTAGTCTAGTAGAGGCATACTAGGGACACTCTGTTTTGTCTATGTATTCACACATGTACTAAGTTTCCGGTTAATACAATTCTAGCATGAATAATAAACATTTATCATGATATAAGGAAATATAAATAACAACTTTATTATTGCCTCTAGGGCATATTTCCTTCAACCGGTGCGTCAATGACCGACGTACCTTCCGGTTTTGTGCCCTCCTAGTCGGATCCAGTCATGTTGATCTCTTTGGCATGGGAGTCAGCTGTGTTGGAGGGCGACCGGCGGAAACTTTTGGCGGCGGCGGAGGCCACGATGTTGGCGACGCCTTTGGCGCTGGTTCCCTGCTTTGAGACCTCATCGAGGTCCCCTCCTACCTCCTACCCTTGCACTCTGCTTTGGGTGAAAACTCTGTTCCCCTTGTGGACCGCGTCGTTGTTGCCCGTCACTACCCTTCTTGAAGGCGTCGTCTGTGGGAGCCAGGTGTGAGGTGGGCACTCTACGGCTGATGGCATTTCATGCTCTTCTTCGTCTTCACCGGCGATATGATCTTCTACGATGGTCTTTGCCGCACGGTATCGCATTTCTGCTTGCGCTTGTGCGCTCTGGTTGTGGCGGTCCAAGAGGTTGTGGAGACTATGCTTATGCATGTGGCGATCCGGTTTCCTCTTACTTTCCAACTCAGTCGTTGTAGTAAGCGCTTTGTCTCCGACGATCCGGCGCCCTTCGAGCCAGGGCGAGAGGGTAGTGGCCCTCTTCAGTGGCAGACGGATGGCATGGCGAATATGCTTTGGTACTTCTAGAGTTGACTTCAAGGCTGCCCTCCGATGTTGGCGACTCCTTCAATATTTTCGCTTTGCTTGCTTTGCCATTTGGTTGTAAGCTGCTCCAACACCTTGTATATTGCGCCATTTTCTCTCATTTTTCCAGTTGTATTGTAACAGCTCTTGTAATCCTGACTGGTTGATGGCTTTGTTAATTCAAAGCCAGACTAGGTTCGGGCCTTCTCGGGCTCGGCCTTAGTCTTTTCTCTTAAAAAAGGACTTGGCGTTCACCCGTAAAAAGAAGGACTTGGTGTTGAACAAATTATCCGCAGTCCATTTGTAATCTGCCACGAATGCATGCACGGTCATGTAGAAATCTCACCTGACATGCGGACTAAGGCATAGCCTAGTGGTGGGAAGGGGCTGATGCCTTCCCATCCACCCAAGTTCAAGACACGGTACTTGCAATTTAGGTTTGTTGCACTAGTTATACTGCATGGGGTTTCCTTACAGTCTTTTTGTCAAAAAAATTAAAATGGCCCTGCGTACACGTATGCATGTGCAGATAACTACACTTGGAAGTTTTTGTGAAGGTCATTCTGAGGATGGTATGAATATGTGCACATGGAAATTAACTGGCACTGACGACCTAAATTGTCTATCAACATATTATAATTTTTCATGGCAACATATAATCATCTTAACGAAAACATTTTATCGTCTATCTACTACAGGGCCCGGCCTGTTGCTTAGCTTGAAAGAGAAAAGAGAACTGTTCAAACTGTTCACGGGAAAAGGAAGGACATTGCCAGAAAACATGTTTAAGTACTCTAACCACTGTGTCAAATCGAAAATGCCCGTGAGCTTTTCAAGGATAAATCGAGCTTAGCTGCTAATCAAAAGGGGCGCTATGTGCTAATTAAACTAGGTTGTGAGCATAGATGAAAGACCAGCCAGAGGAGTGCATACGTACGTGATACGTAGCCGCGGCAGTCAATGTCTTGTGTGGTGCCCGGAAATGAGCCCTTTACCTACTGTCTAACCAATTTTGTGAGTTGCATACATGGTCCACGAAAAACATATAGAGTAAAATGCACTGGCGGTACTTGAACTTGCGAAGAAAACACGCTTTGATCACTGTACTTCAAAGTACGACCAATATGGTCACTTAATACGCCTACACGTGATTATACGGTCACTGTTCACAGTACGTCACTCGTCGCCGCTCCATTTGACCACTTGTGGGACTATGGAAATGAACTTAGGAGAAGTAACCCAGGCAGCTCTTTTTTGTCCAACTTGATGATCAAGCAAGGTTTTGCAAAGCATATATGTGTCTGGATGCTTGCAAAAGAGATTTTCTTCAGGGGTGTAGGCCAATGATATTCCTTGATGAAATTAGATGAGCCGGGCTAATTTACATAAAAACCCCAGGAGAACCCCGCAAACGCCAGCTGTCCCCTCGAATTGGTCAACAAGTGGTCAAATGGAGCGGCGAGGAGTGGCGTACGGTGAACAGTGACCATATAATCACGTGTAGACGTATTGAGTGACCATATTGGTCGTATTTTGAAGTACAGTGATCAAAGTGTGCTTTCTTCGCAAGTTCAAGTATCACCAGTGCATTTCACTCAAACATATATATTGTGAGGCAGGCATCAATCAGGGTCACACACCAAGTGGTGCTCCGGTTTTAACTAAAAGTGCACTCAAGGAGCTAGCTGCATTGATAGATATTTTTGGGGTAAAAAAGGAATCTAACCAGGCTAGCTAATTAGACAGGAACGCACACACATGAACAAGACATGTCGATCCAAACTGCCCCAACGATCGAAATGGATGTTTAATTAGTTATTCATTTGCTTTAACTAATTAGTTATTCAGTTATGCTCAAGTTGAGCTTTAACTAGTAATATTACTTATGAATTAGTTAAGCTCGATCAATTAGAGTACCATAAGTCGTAGTTATGAATCTGTGTGTAAAATTAATATTGTTTAACCAGGTACTAACTAGATATACTGATGAAGATAGTGTTTTTTTTTTTGCCTTGATTTTCGGGTTGGGTTGTCGCTGATAGTGAAAATTTTCTAGAAGATTACTAAAGGTAACTTTCTCCACTTTGACAAGCTAAAGCTTGAGCGCTACCCGTCCTTCTCCAACTCCAACTAACTCATTTTACGCTATTATACCGTTTGCATGCTGCCTACCATGTGTATGGCATGCATGCCCCTGCTGGTTAATTAGTACTCCCTCCGAGTTCCTAAATATAAGTTTTTGTAGAGATTCAATTATGAAATATATACGGAGCAAATTGAGTGAATCTACACTCTGAAATGTATCTATATACATTCGTATGTAGTCTAGTGGAGTCTCTGCTGGTCAATTCTCCTCCAACAAGTAACCTCGTTCTGACTGAGAAGACTCACACACACACACACACACAAGAATTATCAAAGCTAGCTATATATATTCTTCAAGCAGACAATGTCAAATAATTTGAAACTATATTATGCATCTACGGTTTTTTATTTCCTTTTGTATATATATGAACATAGAAATTGCACGGAACATTTTCTTAAATAGAGCATACATATAATTTTCCGTTTGCAGACTATACCTTCTCTAGTTAGATAACTATATAAAACACGATCGTCTGTAAGTCTGTATGATGCAATAATTAGACTACGAACCATGCATACATATGTAGCCATACCATTATTGTTGCAAAGTATGGGGAGATTATCACAGTGAAGACTAATGCAGATTCACAAGACCAACATCGCGGGGAAAATAAAATAATCATAATCCAATCAAATGACGACCAGAGTTTAGCTTCTTCACGCCAGAGAAAGTTCAAACTAACTAATTAAATCATGTATCATAATGAAAGAGTCAAGAAATTACATGATGTTTCTATAGTCACACTCACACTGTCACACACCTAATTTGTTGTCTGAAAAAAAACTGACTTTATGTCACAAACTAGTTATTACATGTATTACCCTAAAAAGGAAACAACAATTAACTAATTAAACAAAAATGAACATTAATTGCAGTGAGTGTGTACATGTGCATATGTCCTTCCGTTCATATTTTTTTTTGTACATGGCTAAAAGTGTGGACTCAACCACCTTTTGGCCCTATCAATAAACAAACTTCACATCTTCGGTTATTGTCGACCAAAATGTGCATCCAATGATTATTGTTGGCATTATCTCCTCTATCTACCCATCACAACTCACTTGAGTTCAGCCATGGCATTTGCCTGCATAAAAAATAGAGAGAATTCATCATGTCAGCTAAGCACTGTGTGTCTATGGGAATTAATTTCCTGACAAAAATGACCTAGCTAGTTGAGCTATAAATTAGGATTAAGGAAAGATCAAAAAGATTATTTAAGAATATACTACGAGCAAAATTATTTGGGTGGATGGAGAAGAGACATGCATGCATGCATGGGTGTTTAACGGGAGCAGGTACTCACTCTAGCAAATCCTTCCAACTACCGTCCGTGTTGAGGTCATCCATCTGGTCCAGGCTCTCCAGCCCGTTGAACGGGCTCGACGCCGGCGTCTGCTCGCACGACACACCGCCGCCGCCGCCATTGTTCTTGCAGTCCTGGTCGTCGGCCACCATTGGACCAACTGTCACGTTGCTCCCGCTCGCCCCGCCGTGGCTCCCAAGCTCCGTTGAGCTCAGCCCGTCTCCGGCGCTGAACCCATCGAACATGCCGCTCGTCGGCGCTGAGCTGGTCAGCGCCGGCAGGTTGTTCATGTCGTTCCACTGGCACTGCTGGAGTAGCAGCATGTTCTGGTCGACTCCGCCGTGCTGCCCGCCGTTGCTGACGGCGAGGAGCGCCATGAGGTTGTCCATGCCGAGCGCGGGCGCGGGCGCGGGAGCCGCCGCGGTGGTGAGCGCGCGCACGAGGCCGTGCAGCAGCTGAAACTTGGCGGCGTCGACCTGGAGCTTGAGCGCGTTCATGTCCCAGGCGCCCGTGGCCGAGCCGGCGCCGCCGAAGTTACCGGCTGCCGCGAGGAGGCCCGGGAGCCCGGCCAGCAGGCTGAGGTCGGTGCGCGGGCGGTGCGTGACGGGGTCGATGCCCATGCCGAGCAGCTTCTTGCGCAGGTGCGTGTTCCAGTAGTTCTTGATCTCGTTGTCCGTCCTCCCCGGCAACTTGGTAGCGATCGACGACCACCTGGTTAACCAACTTGTCAGCCACCGGCGCCTGAGAAGAAGAAGATATGAAGCATGCATGTACGGTTACTTACTTGTTGCCGAGGAGGGAGTGGAGGTGGATGATGAGCTTCTCCTCGTCGTCGGTGAAGCGGCCGCGCTTGATGTCGGGGCGGAGGTAGTTGGTCCAGCGGAGGCGGCAGCTCTTGCCGCAGCGGTTGAGGCCGGCGAGCTTGGGCAGGCGGCGCCAGCTGCCGTGGCCTTTCTCCTGGATGTAGTCGACCAGCAGCTTGTCTTCCTCGGTTGTCCATGGGCCCTTCTTCACGCCGGCCTCCCCGTCGCAGCACGGCGACCGCCCCATCGCTCTACCAAGCTTAGCTTGCTGGAGAGAGGCACTGCCGGAGGGTATGCGTTAGGTTTTTCAGGTTGCGTTGGGGTGGATAGGAGGGGTTTTTATAGAGAATTTAGAGGGAGGGAGGGAAGTGGTGATGATGCATGCATGGTAGCATGGAATGCTAAAAAGGAAGTCTTTGTGTGCGGGAGACGCAGCTAGGGGTGGATTAACGAGCTGCTCGGCTTGTTAAGCTCATGCTCGTTAAGGCTCGGCTTGTTAAGCTCGTTAAGATTAACGAGCAGAAAACCCTGCTCGGCTCGGTTCATTTGAAGCTCGTTAAGCTCGTTAGCGCTCGCGAGCGCTCGTTAACAGATTATAATGTTTTACGATCTGCATGATGAGTGCATAGGTATGGTTTTTAAGATGAATTATGATCGCTACAAACATAAATACACTAGTTTGTTGCCTCCTATATCGATTAGATTGAATAGATGAATTGTGGTGCTACAAAATAACAAAAAGTTCGCCACATAAGATGAAAACATGTGTTTCATTTTACTAACGAGCTTAACGAGTTACTCGTGAAACTCATTAGCTCGCAGCTTAACGAGCTGAAAGCAATGATTGGCTCTGTTCATTAAGAAGCGAGCTACGAGCTTAACGAGCCGAACTATCGAGCGCTTGTTAAGCTCGCGAGCTACGAACTTTTGGTCCAGCCCTAGACGCGGCCTCCTCTCTCTCTCTCTCTCTAGCGACCTCTGTGTTTCTCACTCTCTTTCTCTCTCTAACGGCCTCTCTGTTTCTCTCTCAAAATCTCTCTCCCTGTATGTCCCTCTCTGACTTTGTTGGCTATGGACCCAATCAGCAGTTTGCTTAAGCATGTACGTTGTTTAGTCTTTTTAAGCCCTCTTATCTGACAACCGTTCGCTGCGAGGGGGTGACATTTGCAAACGTGGGGTGGAGGCACTACCAGCAATTCCTTCAAAACAACATGACATTTTCAAGGATGAAGGCTCAAAAACTGTCATCCTCCCTGAAAATGTCATGTTGTTCTGAACAAACTGTCACCTCCATTACAACTAAAACTGCCAGCAAAAACGTTCGAAATATGCCACCCTCTCTCTCAGGGAACGTCAGCCAGATAGCATTACCCGTTTTTTTTTTTTTGTCGCGGTACGTTGTTTCGTTAGATATGATGGCGTATGTCTGTGATTTCTTGTTGCCTTTTGTTGCTTTCTGTACGTACTGCATGAGCAAGTTGATGGATCAACTATATGCATGCGTACGCACGCATTGCATCCTTAATGTACGTACGCATTGCATCTTAGTTTCTTTCGACGGGAATGCAAAATATATCGGGTTTTGCACGTACGAAATCGATACGAAACGATAGATGGCGACCATCGCAGATCCACTGTGCACCATAGTCAACACCTATAATCAGGAAAAATATTTGAAACGACGGATGCACGGTTAAAAAGAGACATGGCCGTGTGTATGAGGGGCACGTTTGCAGGAGGCAGAGGGGAGTTAGGTCCGCTTGACCTGTCACGTCTGGACTTTGGCCTCCAAACAAGGAGCAACCAAGAAGGAACTACCTGCCTTTCCTCTGTCTGTTCCCGGCCCCCATCCCTTGAATTCCCCTCGTGTCACATAAGGATGTGTTTGGTTTGAGGGATAGGCTAGTGTGGTTGTGGGTATCCCCAACCACCTGGCTGGGGATAGCCCTTTTTTTTGTTTGGTTGGGTGAGTGAGGTTAGCCCTTCTTTTGTTTGGTTTGAAGGATGAATTGAGGATAGCTAAAGTTTTGGTTTGAGTGATGTGCTGAGTTGTGAACACACACGAGAAAAAATATCCACGAACATAGCGCAGCAATACATGAGTGAGCACACACAAGCACCCTTCCACATCATGCACGCACGCAAGCACACATCAAGCACGCACACACGCGTGCCTACGGCAGCAAGAAATACATCACCAACGCGGTGCATACAGCAGCAGCACCAAGATCCTAAATCAATTTGAGTTTGGCTATCCCTGTCCCTGGGAGGATAACCCTGCAACCAAACACATCCTAAATCAATTTGAGTTTGGTGCACCTCACCGGCCGCCTATCAGGGTTGCCTAGTCGGGGCCACCTGCTAGCTACCTCTACTGGCTGTGGGACCCACCTTCCAGCCATCTAGCTGGCTGGCTGGCTGGGTATGGATGGATAGATAATGTCTGACTGTCAATGGCCCAGGTGGCCTTTGCCTGCCAGCAGGTGATGAGGGATCAGCTATATTAAGTAGTTTCCTGGGATTAATTAATTAATTAGGAGAACATACTGGTGGTATGTACATGTGTGTGTGAGTGTGTGTGTGCATGGTTTGGTTGATGGGAAATGGATTTGGTGATCTCGTTCATTAGTTTAGCTCTTGCATGGGGTGACGGTGTGTCGATTGGGTGGACATTCTAATGAGCGGTCACATTTCTGTCCACAAGGCCAACAAATAGAAGAACGGCAGTTACAATTAGCTTGGATGTTGTTGATCTTGTTCATTAGTTTTGCTTTTGCATGGGGTGAGGGTGTGTTGATTGGGTGGACATTCTAGTTAACAACTGGAATAACTGTCTATGCCGACGGCATTTTGTCGGGGCCGTCGGCATATTTGGATATATGCCGAGGGGAAAACGTTGGTGGTATTTTAGTTACTCTCTCGGATCTTGTTTTTGATTTGATATGCTCGCACAAGGATTTCCTCACCACACTTTGTATCGATTTCACAGTTTGGGCTTTATTTATACCAAAAAAGGGTTTCCCCCGTTTTTAGATTATAAAGCAACCATCACCGATTTTATCCGAGATACCAATACAAACTTACGCCACCACTGCACACAACCCACATACCCAGGGCAAGATACAAAGGTGTCGGACATCGACACCCCACCCCACCGACAACCAAGCAAACTACAGATGGGCGGGGAAGACCACTTGGAGCCGACGGAGATCTCCAAAAAGGGAGGTGAGCCAGACAACAACGAAGAGGGCGAAAGCATGTTTCGAGATTTGCCACTTGCACACATTCTTGAACATATATCCAGGCCTTCTTGTTTATGCTGCAATTTTGGCAGAACTTTGTAGTTTACTTTCAATATCAAGTAAGAAAAATCCACATTGTCATAGCAGTCCCTGTGGATGTTGCTTACAATATTCGACTCCGAGATTGCAACTTAATAGTGTGTTGTTATGAGAAGAACTTGCTTAGATCTGTCCATCTTACAGTTGATATGCCTTAATCCCACCATGCGTGCGTGCATCTTTTTGGCCCACACGCTTCACCCACCCATTCATCCATGCCACATCTGAACTTTTCAGACATAATTGCTTAGCTAACCCCACTCACTTATAAAGTATCACTTAGTTTGAAGCCCTGTCAAATATTGATTAGACAGTGTCTGGACAAGACACATCTTACAATGGTCAAGTGCATGCCCTGAAAATTATAAGCAATACGTGCATACCTCGTGGCCTCAGTTTTGCCCATGTGTACAATGGGGTCCATTTATAACTTGCTGAAACTTAGTTAATCTCTGTGTTGACCCAAGGTGTAATACTCCCTCTCTCTCAGTTTATAGGGCGTGCATATTCCTAGATCGTCAATTTGACCAACCTAATACACGTCATATATTACAAAAAATATTCCAATATAAACTTCAGATGCTCTATTTTTAAACGGTATAATTTTTATGTTATATAGTTTATATTAGGGTGATAAAATTGACAACCTAGATATGCGCACAGGACTTATAAAGCCATTCGAGGAAGGCAATGTTGGAGCTAATTGGAATTAATGATCGTGTGGTCCTAGCTAGGATTGCATAAAAGGGATATCTATGCAGTTCAGTTGTGGGCACTGGCAAAAATACAGAAGCAAAAAAGGAGTATGTGCAAGCAATGAAGAGAGTATGAAGGGCAGGGCATTGACTGCATGAAAGTGTAGTTCCTGCGATCCAGTGACCCCCCCACTTGACAGGTATATATGCTGCATTATGTGGGTCAATTCATGGTAAATTAATTAATTAACCATTTTTCGCAAAATAATAATAATTAATTAACCAGTTGTATCTCATTGGTCTACAAGATAATTACATTAGTTGTACACACTGGTTTTTTAGTTGGCTCAATGTTTTTTGTAGATGGGCTCAATGATTTATTTTGTCTACAAGAGAATTGCATTAGTTGTACACACTGCTGGTTTAGTTGCAGTGCATGCATGAAGGCTACTTAATTATCTGAGTCATGTACTGAAGGAATTAACAGAAATTATATAATAATGAGGGTGCCATGCAATTCAAACAGTTGGTTAAACTTTTACCAAACATGCAACCACCTTCATCTCTCACATGTCACATCACACGGAGCAGGGACGTTCCTGTAAAATTAGGCACTTTAATGTTTGAATTGTGCATATAATAGCAATCACACCTTGCTTATTGGAAGCTTCCTGTCAACCCTTGATCGCTACTGTCATCACTTACAAATGCTGGCACACAAATCCAATATGCATATGTGTCTTCCCAGAAAAGATGAGTAGTTAGTTCCATGGGTTGTCCATTCAGACATATAGTTGAACACTCTTGTCGGTTCTGTCAGGTTATTTCTTCTTTTTTATTTCTTTTTTTCTTTTTGAAAAAACTTCCGATCTATTCATTAAACAACATGGCAGTACAAAGAACAATAAAAGTTCATCTACGTCCATAGACCACCTAGCGAAGACTACAAGCACTGGAACGAGCCGAAGCCACGCTGTCGTCATCGCCCCTCCCTCACCGGAGCCCGGCAAACCTTGTCGTAGTAGACGGTCGGGAAATGGTCTTTCTAAGGCTCGAAAAGACTAGCGCACCTGACCAGCAACCGCTGCCGATGAAGAGAAGTGTAGATTGGGAAGGATCCAACATGTAGACACATGAATGCAGACGAGTGAGGACCGTGTCCATGTAGATCCAGTGAAGACAAACATTGACCAAATCTCGTGAGATCAGTCTTTAGACACACCTCCACACGCTCTCCGACGACGCAAGACGCACTACCAAGACGGGGCTAGGTGAGGAGAATCTTTTTCCATCTTCAGGGAGCCGCCACCGTTTTGGCTTCCTAAGAAGGACACAAACCCTAAACAAACTACAAAAAACACCTTAAAACAAAACATGAGCCCTTCCAGCCAGCAAGGGTCGAGATTTGCCACGCTTCAATGGCCCTAAGGTCACAAGAGACGTGGCAGGTCGGTGGCAGGAGGCGGGGAAACCCTAAACGCCTTGAAGCCTTTCTTTCTTTCTCGGGAAGAAAGAAACACACAAATACAAAAAAGAAAAGATAAGATAAGATAAAAAACAGTCTGATAAGGCACGACGTGTTTTTAAAATTCTGAACTGCAAGTAAGATAGGAGACAAAATTAATAAGATACAGTTTTTCACTCGGTACATGTCTTTATTTTTCAAAAGCACGCACCTAAATGTGCACCATTTTTTATTACAAAAAAAATGCCGAGAAGATGCAAACTACTAACTTTACGTCTTAATTTTACTTCTACAAATTAGCAGCATGCTTATAGTCTAATTAACACTAATACTGACATCGATAGATTCATAGATTATCCATCTTATATTGGAGTCTCTGACTTCACCATCATCAGCCACCTAATATGGTTAACCAAATCGGTTATGGTGGGTGGATCAACACCCACACTCACGCTCTTATGTAGAAGCTGCAGCTTCATCACATTGCAGCCTCCAGGTTTCAGTCGGTATGAACTATGAACCAGCCATGTACTAAAATCAGAATGTGCCCCAAATTGGATATGCATGCATCAATTGTTTTGTCTGGTCTCTTTGACTTCGTGGCGACACAACCACTATTAGCAGGCTTATTAAACCAATTTCCATTAGCATTGCTGCATGGAGAAGACTAGCTGATTGGTCAATTAATTTGACTTGCGCTTCAGCAAACAAATAAGATCCGGTCTGTTCTCGGGGGGAAACGAGGACCGGTCAGATGCAATCACGGAACTGAAATCTGTGAAATTTGTGAGAACTCCGGACTCTGGTTTCGATTTTCTCGAACCGACCAGATTGCAAAAATCTTACCGATTTCACAAGTTCTTTTCAGTGATTTTTTGACGGGAACAGCAGGAGCTCTGCCTTTGCATTATAGAAGAAAGAAGTCTTACAAGAACGGATCGACCATTGTCGGAAGGTCGCATCCCCACATTACAGCACGGAAACTAGAAAGCAGAAAGAAGTAGATCACAACCCTACAGTATGAACCCCGCTAGTTGCCTCCGAAGCACTTAACGTCATCCTTGATGATCCCAGTTAGCACAAGGACCGTCATTTCCTTATGCTCGAAAACTCTCCGATTCCTCTCCTTCGAGAGATTCCACACAATGTAGGCAGCCAGGGTCGTCTCGGGTGTATTATACACTGGAGTTTGCCCCAAAGTTGAAAACATGTTATCTAACAACACAAAAAAAAAAACTGAAATTTTGGGACCACAAAATCTATCAAATGTTTGAGGATCTTGCAAAATTTCATCCAAAAATAACATCCCTTGAGCTCTCACCAAAAAATACAAAATCGCTACTCAAAGTTTTCTACACTGTTTGAGCAGCGGTTTTGTTTGTTTTGGTGGGAGCTCCTCGGATGCTATTTTGAGATGAAATTTTGCAAGAACCTCAAACATTAGATAGAGTATGATATCGCAAAATTTCAGGTTTTTTCCAATGTTGTACGCCCGAGAATAGAAAATTCACTCTCTTAATTTAACTGCAGTGCAAACATCTCGTCATATACCTCTTTCCAATTCTTCTTTCTCGACGCGCGTGACATCCTCAACTGAAGGGTAACTCATTCTGACAAGAAATCTGATATAGACATCTTATATGACTATGTGTTTATAACTTTATATGAGTTGGCAATCCCTTTCAGCCCATCATAATTGTGTATCACTGGAAGCAACGACGTTGCAAATGTGACGGAATTTCTTCCGAATTATGTATGTCATACACCGAGTTAATTAACATTTTTTATCACTTGTGAAGAATGCTGTTCCTATCTTTTGGCTGTTCTGTGACTGAGAAGTTAATTTAGTCTGTTCCAAGTCATAACGACACTCTACATATGCATAATATGGAAAGATGCGTTTTTGCTGAATTTTAGTATCATCCCGAGGACAATATACAACATACTACTCCCTCTGTCCCGAATTACTGAAATAGATAGAAATGGATGTATCTAGAACTAAAATACATCTAGATACATCAATTTCCGCGACAAGCAATTCCAGACGGAGGGAGTACTAAGGAGTACTAGATCATATATGAAGCCGCAATATGACAGAGAAAGGAAGTTTGTTGCCACCTTTAATATATTTTCTTCAGTAATATAACCACTCAAACATCACATGATGTTCAGTCGACGAATAAAACATTTATCCAAACGGATAAGTCAAATTTAAATGGTTACGGAGCCAGACAGCCTTGTGGGGTCTTTCGGTTAATTAGGGTCTTAACTTAGTCCAATGCAACCTTAACATGTGTTAAGAGACTTGTTCTCGTGTCGTTCATGTGATACTGCATTGCTTAAAATCGTCCAAATCAATAAGAATTAACAACATGATCTGCGGCGACATGTCCGAAGTATAGTATAGTTAGTAAACAGAATCTGATAAAGAAATGGGGCCAGATCTTTTCCTGGTCCAATTGCTCATGGCATGTCACTGTTAGGCTTGTAGTTGTTACAATTTGGTGAGGATTGTGTCCAAATTTGTACTACCTCACTTCTATCTCCGCGCTTATTCTAGGCGCTGTATATACAACTTAGACCTGGATTGATCGCAATTTGGGCATCAATCTATGTAAACAATAGTTAAACTTGGCAGTTTACTTGCAAGATGGGGCTGTATTACCAATGCTAAGCTAGACCTATTGGCCTAGGCATTCTCAAGTCAATAGGTTCACTGTCCTAATAGCATACGTGTAGAAAGGCTCCATTAGTATGATATGGTGATAATTTGAGTGAGTTGACCAAGCTATATGAAGATTTAATTTGATGCTCTGGCCCTCGAGCGATTTGATCTTCTCGTTAACGTCATCAGTTACATAAACATAAAATTATGGAACTCGGATGTGAAGGCATCATATACCAGCAAAAAATCATATCTGTAATTATATTTAATCAAAAATATATATCTGCAATTGCCTTGGGTTTCAGGTTAGATGTCAGATTAATAAATACCTCCGTTTATGTAAATAATTACATATTTCAATGCATACGGTGCCCGCGGTGTAATGCCATAGCAATAAACCCGACAAGAGCCGCGACAGAAAACTTGTGCAATCTATCCTAGTTTCTTGCATTAATCTAATCCAGTTAGTTAGGAGAATGCGGACCATGTTGCATTTTATCAGTTTGACTTTGCTGCTGAGATTGATCCCTTTTTATTAACCAGATTATTTAAGAACATGTCTGTGCTATTGGCAGCAGAAGTTGTATACAAAATACTGTAGCACGGAAGGAATTCAACCCTGAACCTGTGTGTCTGTGTCTGCACATGAAAAACAGGCACAAGCTATCACCTGCTGTCCAAAGATAGCCAACATGCAATAGTATATGGAACTGAATCTGGTCTTAGATCTTCAGTTATTTCATCTGTCTGGTAATCACCGACCACTACCGGATACTATTAACTAACTTTCTTAATCTTGAGCACAGTAGATTAAGTAGTTGAAACTTAAACCACGAGTAATTTACGCACAGTGATCACTGGAATCTAGTGTAGTGCTTCTACTGGTGAAAGAATTTGATCGACCGAATCTGCTACGCCAGCACCTCAGCACTACTAGCGTCTGCGCACGGCACGGATGGGACCCCCGGGCCAAAAAATGTGGATTCTTTGAGAAATGTGGCTTCAGAATCTGGTTAATCCATGAAGCTGCACGTAACCAAATAGAAATGTGGCTTCAGAATCTGGTCCTATACAGACCAAATCCTGTTCTTTGCCCTGATTTATTATATACAAAGATAGTAGGCATGTTTCTGCCTTAGCACAACGACAGTAGGCATGTGGCCAATTTAGTAAAAAGAAACTTGGCACAATTGTTTGTGGATTGGGGGGTCAAAGGCATAGTTGAGAAGTATGGGAAAGCATCACAACAGTGGCATGACAGTGAAGCATGGCTGACTAGCAACAGTGGTGCCTGCAGGTTCCCGTCTGAACCTCTGAAAAAAAGAAAGGTTCTTGTCTAAAAAAAACTTCAGTCCTCAGCTTGAGTGGTAAGCTGGTTTTAAGGGGGTCAATGAGGTACCCTTTATTATTTTCCTCTCTATCCTCTAGCTTGTGTTGTCGAGTGAATAGCATAAAACTACCACAATTCGTGTTAGGGTTCCAAAAAACTGCCACAAATTTGTTTGTGACTGATAACTTCCAGAATCCGCGTCGGTTGTTTCAAAAAACCCAAATCGCCGAGTGCTTTGCAATTAATCACGATTATGACAGGCCGGCCCGCACCAAAATAAACCGTTAGTTTGACCGTTAACCGACATGTGGGGCCCACATATCAGTGTCTCTTACACTCCAATAAAAAATATCTCCAAGTATATGGCCTATTTTTTTTATAGAATAGCCCATGTAAGTTTTTTTTAAAGCAATCGGGTCCCTATAAGTTTTTAAAAAAGCAATCAGGTCCCTATAAGTTCGAAAAAAAGCAATCGGGTCCCCTAGGAGAAGCCGCATCTGCCATCAGGAATGGCGCCGGCAGATCTGCGGCGTCCAGTTCGCGGGCTGCAGCGTGGCCGGCGTTGGAGAAGCTCGAGGCACCGGTAGCTCGGCGGTTGCAGGTCGCGGGAAGCAGCGTGGCCTGCGGTGGAGCAGCTAGAAGCGTCGGCGGCTAGGTCGCGGCCAGCAGTGTGCTTGGTAGTGGAGCATCTTGATGCGCTGGTCGATGGTCGTGCCGGCTCGAGGTGGCGGTGGTGTGGCCGGTCTCGGCGGGCAGACGGGGCTCGTCGGGCCCGTGCACCTCCTTCATGGTGGCGGTGTGGCCGACCTCAGCTCTAGGTAGAGGTGATGGTCCATGGCGGCGCCGGCTCGAGGTGGTGGCGCCGGCCTTGGTGTGGAGGCGGGGCTCTTCCAGGTGGGCGACGGGCTTGGTCCATGTGTAGCTCCTTGTCGGACGCGCCTGTTGCTCCTTGCCGGCTGCGCTACTGCTCCTTGCCGGTCGCGCCTGCTTCTCCCTACTGCTATTCTTTGTCGGCCGCCGTTGTTGCGGCTCCTTGCCGGCCGACACAAAGAGAGAGAGAAATAAGGAGGAGAGGAGGAAAAAAAAGGAGAAGAAGAGGGAAGAGATAACTGACACGTGGCCCCATATGTCAGTTAATGGTCAAATGAACGGTCGAACAGACAATTCGTTTAGGTGGGGCCCGACATGACATAAATCGGTTTAATTTCTTAGCAATGGGTGTTTTGGGATTTTTTAAACAACCGATGCCGACTCTGGTAATTATTAGTCACAAACAAAATTTTGATATTTTTTTGAACCATAACACGAATTGTGGTAATTTATGCTATTCACTCCGTGTTGTCACTTGGACCAGTCACAAGCAGGACATAGATACAGACAGTGAGAGGCTTGTGCTGTGATCCAATCCAACACATGGACGATGGTGATTATAGATAATGGGAAAAGTATATTTTCCGTCCCTCAACTTCTTCAAAAGTTTAGAAATAGTCCCTGAACTTTAATACCAGCAAACCTTAGTCCTTGAACTTTTAAAACCGGATAAGTTTAGTCCCTTGCTCCCCTTCAGGTGGTTTCCTGCCGGCATGGAGTGGATTTTGACTAGAACTAGAGTTCGCAACAACAACAACAAAAAAAAAACAGACTTCACGCTGCTGCGTGCTTCAGCCTTGGTGGTCTAGTGGCGCGGGCTCCTGCCGCGTCGAGCTCGTCGGCACGAAGGTGCTATGAGCCTGCTGCGTGCACTATGGCGAGCTATGGAACCTCCACGAGGCCGCTCCAGTGCGTGTCGCCCGCAACGCCGAGTTCATGCCCTTGCAAGTTGCAACGCCAACGACCAGCTCAGAACCTGGACGAGTAGCAGCTCCTGAAGCACCGTGACTTCATGTGCAGCACAACGAGCATGTTCATCTGCACGCCTGGATTAGGAAACCACTCGCGCTGTGCTGAGTGGACCGCCGTCGAACGCGATGTTCACTCTGGCGCCACCTCCGTCGCCGTCGTGCGTGTTGTGCCACCTCGGTTGCCCCAGCGTCAGCGACACGCAGCCACCACCGCTGCCGTGTGCGTCACCGAGCTCACCTTGGCGGCGTAGCAGGAGAAGTACGTCGCCGGCATACCCTGCGGCCACACGCATGCTTCAGCAGCAGGAGGCGGACTGCGCGGTGGCCAGACCGGGCACGACAAGCGTGCGACTGTTCTGAGTCACCGGAGCTGCAGGTCCAGCATGTGTAGGCCGTGTGGGCGTGACAGTGCAGGACGTCGCCGTAGACATGCCCGCCATGCTGCAGCAGTACACGCGTCAGGAGCATCGGACCATCTGTGTCCTGATTTAGAGGTTGAAGATGCTCCTTCTAGGTGGGGTCCACAGGTAAGTGAGACAGACAAAGAGCTGAAATCAAAGTGAAAAAAATGGATAGATGTGGTGGGCCCCACATTCGTTGGTTCGAGTCAAATACCACGCCACGTCAACAAAAAACCACTTGGAGCAGCACGAGGGGCTAAACTTATCCGGTATTGAAAGTTGAAGGACTAAGTTTTGCTGGTTTTAGAATTGAGGGACCATTCTTATACTTTCGAAAGAGTTGAGGGACTAAAAATATACTTTTCCTATAGATAATTTAAGGGCTAGGCTAGGTTAGGCTTGCAGCCTTGCAGGATGGTTAAGTTAGGTTAGGCGATGATGTCATTTGTGCAGGCTTGCAAGGGAAGTTCAGTTGTGGATGTAGTACTGCTGCTGGAGAAAGTGGCAGCTGAAGTGACTCATGCTAGTACTGCTGCTGGGAAACATGGCAACTGAAGTTACCCGTCTTTCTTCTGTGTCACTAACTCTACAGATTGTGATGATTGATAAATAATAATGCCAATGATTAGTTTGTTGTTTATTTCTCCAGGAATCTGCAAAAAGGACAGGAGAAAACGGAAAGGGGGGATTTACTTGGCTAATATGCATCCAATTTTGCAAAAAGAAAAAGAGAGAGAGAGAGAAGAAGAAAACACAGTACATTTTAAAGCAATTTTTTTAAGAAAAAGCACAGTTGCCGGGGATTTACTTGGCTGTCACCGGCATAACAGGCGGGAATACTTGCCACTATACTACAAGGACTTTGTTTTGCTGTTAAGCGAAGTATGTTTTATATAAATTTACTTTGTTAACCAATAACAGCGTGCTCATGCCGCAGTGAAGGGGATGGACTCCTTTTTTTGACCCCAATCAACGGGTTTCTGTTATTTTATTGTGTTCCGAATCCCATACAAGTGTTGTACTACAGATAGAGTCCTACCAGACTATGGCATGCCAACCGTGCTAGACGTAGCATGACTACAACTCTGTTTCGTGTCCACCAAGAAAGAGAGTTGTTTGCCCCTTTATATAGTAACAGCTAGTCATAGAATAGATGTGAGAGAGAGAGCTCCACCAGATTAGCACGTAGAGGGTTTGTCCTCTCGTGTAATGTAATACTCCTCCTCAATTATAGTGATACGCCGCCGTGCGTTCCGTGGTTTTCTCCCGCAAGGGTTTTCACGTTAAATCCGTGTCTCTCGTGTCTCGTTTATTCTCGTTATTATCTAACAAGTGGTATACAGAGCCAAGTTTACGGATACGAGATTTGAGACGAGAGCTAGGGTTACGGCGTGTTCGCCGCCGCCGCAGATCACCGAGACCGACAGGTTTTTTCTGCCGCTGATCCGCTTCCTACCCGAGCACTCACCGAGATGAAAACATACTTCCGCTGCCTCGCTGTGAGTCAAATCGCCAAGTCGCCAGACCAAGCTTTTTCGCTGCAGTCGTTCTTCAGTTCCGCCGAGTTGTGTCCGCGCTGCCCTGCTCGTGAGCTGCTATTGCTCCACGTCAAATCAGAAGGTTTGCCTGACGTGAAGACAAGTACATGAGCACTATATGGATTTGGTATTACTACCTCACGTAAGGCATATCTGATCGCTAGTACTACAAGTATGGCTCAGATTTATTTCCTTTTCTTCGTCAACTGCTACGTCCACTTGAAGCAACCAGGTGCTACTGTTTCTAATTCCGTTTGATCTGCATATTAAATTCTGTCAAGAATTTTCCTACGTGCTTGTACTACTTTGTGAACACAGATTTAATCTACTCATGGCATCCATGAAGTACGATGTTCTGCTGCTGGATAATGACACAAAGTTTACCTTATGGCAAGTCGAGATGCGAGCATTGTTGGCGCAAGCCGATTATCAGGATGCACTCAGTTTTTCTTCAAGGTGGAGTTTTGGGGATTATGGCCCGTCGGGGGTAATGGATGCAATATTGCTGCAGTTATTTGAACACAATTCAGTTATCAAGAAAAAAAGGGGGTATGGAGGAGGTAATTATTAAGCCTGTTGGTAGCCAGCATATACTCTATTCTCTCCATAGTTTTTTGCTGTTATGCATGTGAAGGTTTTGTTTTGATAGTCATGTTCGTGATGAGAATCAGTTGAGGTGCAAGAAGGAGATTGATTTGTTTCTGCTAGATACTACAACATTTAGCGCTGTTAAGTTTCAAGTGCAATTCAGTTGTCTTTGCTCTTTCAAGAGGGGTCTATTGCAGAGTTGAAACTCCGTTGCATGTTAAGATGGTTCCTTCATCCGACAGTTGTTCTACAAGGACAGTTTATGACCATGTCATGGATTTTTCATTAGCCACTACAAGTCGGCAATTTTTTGGGTGCACGCGATGCCATCCGTACCATATGCTCTTGCATGAGTATTGTTGCCGAGGTTTGTGCTTTCTGTTTTGAAGCACGTTCAGATTCCGTGAGATGAGTTCTTCACAATGCGATGCGCACCAAGATGTTGCACTATGAGCTATGCGCTCGTTCAGGCACCACAGGAGATATGATGACTTATGTCATTTGATGATTGAGCAGTTTCAGTTTTTGAGGTCAGTGGCACAGACTCAGACTTTTATTGGGAGACCAAGTTTTGTTAGTCTGCTTTGTTGATAGTTGTGCTGTTTTCTGGACGACCTACCGATTGATTTGCTCAATATGACTTCATGAGAAGTTTATTAGTCCTATGGACGTTTCCAGGCACAAGGTTTACTTGTGATGATTTTAATTGAGGAGTTGATGCTATCTATGATTATTGTAAGGGATTTCGTCTCAAGGTGGAGTGTTATTTTATTGTGTTCCGAATCCCATACAAGTATTGTACTACAGATGGAGTCCTACCAGACTATGGCATGCCAACCGTGCTAGACGTAGCATGACTACAACTCTGTTTCGTGTCCACCAAGAAAGAGAGTTGTTTGCCCCTTTATATAGTAACAGCTAGTCATAGAATAGATGTGAGAGAGAGCTCCACCAGATTAGCACGTAGAGGGTTTGTCCTCTCGTGTAATGTAATACTCCTCCTCAATTATAGTGATACGCCGCCGTGCGTTCCGTGGTTTTCTCCCGCAAGGGTTTTCACGTTAAATCCGTGTCTCTCGTGTCTCGTTTATTCTCGTTATTATCTAACAGTTTCTTCACTTTTATGTAAGGCTTGTAGCCTCTCAAAAAATTGGCCTTTATTCTCATTTTTTTGTTACCAAAAAGTTCATTTCTACTTGAGTAAATGTAGCTGGGATCTTTGGCTTGCAACTTGAGCTCCCTTTTGTCTAAGCCTAATACATCCATCAAACTTCAGAGCCAGGACGCATGGTATGCTGATCAAGACTGAGCGCATGCACAGAACATCGCATGTTGATGTTCTGTACTACCCCAATCAGGTGTACCGGTTCCATGACAGTACCCGAAGGCAAATGTTGGTCAGGGTTCCATGACAGTACCCGAAGACCGAGTGCAGAAAAGCCAACAAGGAGCATTCCAAAAACGACGTTACCGGGGCGGAGGGGGAGACGACGCTGGTCAGGGTTCACTAGAGGCGTCGAGCACACATGTTGCTAACTGAGCATATTACCAGCGTCGGCTGCCAACGTCAATGCTAATGTGGTTACCGCTGGCGTTGGGATTCGACGCCACGGGTACAAAAAAATTAGTGGTGTCCCGTCTCTTCCAATGCCAGAAGCTTATGATGATTAAGTGGCATTCAGCATCTATCTATCGCGGCTGATGAGTATTGACGGTTTTAAGAAAAATGTTGTCCCAGCCTACACAGATCAGTAGTACAAATATCATATGTGTTTTATGTACAATACCATATAGCAGTTACATACACCTAATTATGCTTAGCAACACTTCACATAACAGTAAGATACAATAGTGCACAGTTAACTAGGTACACTCAAATAATATGTTTGATGAAGAACTATTATGATAAAGCTAGCATGCATGCATGGCCACGAACACAGAATCAACACGTAGAACTATGCTGATTCTGGGCAGTTATACCACACACAGATGTCAGCGTCATCATCTTCGTTAATAACCATCACAAGCGTCTCTCATTCTGCTGCAAGCTCTCTCCAGCGAGTGTCACTAAGAAAGGTTCGGTCCGCCTTGTTGGTCACAAGAAGGTTCAAGGGTGTCTGGGTGTGTCATTTTTGTACATGCCATCTGTACCTTTAATGTTATCTCATTGATGCGCACGTTCATCTTCTGAAGAATGTCATTCCTTGCCTTACAAAGGATTTACTAAGCACAATTAAGTAAATAAACAAGAAACTAAATAAGTTCTTGTGCAACTGTATATACTCATCAACCGAAGAACATGTTGAATCGAGATCAAAGAATGGACCATCTTCGATAGAAACTTCTCCAGAAATGAAGGTTTCTTTAGAGTAGATAACCTATTTGGCATGCGCCATCCGTTTGCTACATGCATTTGTGTTGAGAAAATTAAAAAGAAACATGAATAAATAAAATTGATCAGCTATACTATCAAACATAACAATGAAATTATATAAACTTCCCATGTGTCCTAAGTATTTTGATTGTCTTGCTCTAAATTTGGTATTACAGACTCCATAGAGACCATATAAAATTGTATCTCGTATATGAAATATCGAATTTTAGTAAATCTAGACTTAGAATCTTGACTTTGAGTTAATAACTGACTAGCGTGCAATGCATCGAAAAGTTGTCATGCATATTACATAGGTGAGGGGGCATACCGGGAGCCGGCGGGCGGCGGCGCGAGGTGACAGAGGGAGGCGCAGAGTCATCAAGGCCAGAGGAAGAGGCCGACTCCGGCGGTGGCAGCGTAAGGAAGGGGGTGGTGGAAAAATTTCAGAATTTTTTGAATTTATTTACTATTTTTTCGATTTTACTGTTCATGAAGAAGCATTTGAGCTCGGGAGCATATGCTCCATGTCTCTTTAGTGCACTACTAGCTAGCAGGCGTCGTGTGGAAACACAGGCACCGCAACACGTGTCCTTACAGGCGTGTGAGCCCCAGCCAACGCAACTAGCTTGACCGGTTCGTCATTGGTCCCCCACCTCTTTCTCACTGCTTTGTGGGCCTCCCATATACTCCCTTTGTACTAACTCTACCACAAGTTGTACTAAGGTTGAGACACTTATTTTAGAATGGAGGGACTATTAAATAGTCAAATTCCCTTCCTCTTTCTCACTCACACTCTCACTCTCTCGGCTCTCCGCACCTCTTCCTAAGAAAAAAAACCTATCCCCCTGCACTCATCGTCATCGCTCAAATGGCCAGCTGCAATGACGCTGCCCATCGTTGTCGCCTTGCTCGGATGCTTGTCAACTGGCTCATGCAGATGGCCAACAGCCCCTCCGTTGCGACGCGGATCCGGCGGTTTCGGTGCGTCCGCCGCTGCCAATCGTCGCCGCATACCCTCTACGAATTGGCTCGGTAGAACAAGGAGAAGGCCATCTTCGCGGTTGCAACCATGCACTCCGATGTGGAGTTCACGCCTTTCAGCCCATAGCTGGCGCCGACATCATGTACACCCGGTCGGACGCAGATGAGGTGGTCATGCTCGAGACGGGCATTGCGCAGTCCGAGCTCGAAGCGGCTGCGGACGTCGACCATGGCAGCCTCCATTCACTACCACTCCGGCCCCACGCTATAGGCGTGTGGGCGTGCCCAACGACCGTGCGACCGGCTGGCCGATGAAGAGAGGTGCGGATAATGCACGGCGCGCGCACGTGGAGCAGCTGTGGTATTCTTCACCGCTCTAGAGCGTCCGGCTAGCTTAGAAGTAGTGTAATATAGTCAAGCTATTTGTCGCACATTTTGGAGCTACGATGACGACGATGCGAAATTGATATCTAGCTTTCATCAAAATCGATGCACGATATATATTTTGGTGGCCGATCAATGTATTGAACTATAAGTTATATATGTCTATATAATTGTGTTTAACTTCATTTCGTACATGTGCATGTGCCAAATGTTTAGATACAGTGATACTATATTCAAGCATTATGGGATTTATTTTTGCCAAATATGGTGGGCAAACTAATAAAGGCATTCGTGTAGTACGTCAACGCCACCGATATTTATCTCTTGTAGTGTGGCGCAGCCCGATCATGCAAATATTGCTGCTATTTTCAACGCCATCACTAAATATTGGCGCTTCTAATTTTTCAAGTGCAGCTGGTATTTTGAGAAAATAGGGCCAGCGTCCACTAACTATCTATTCCTAGAAGGGTTTCATACTAGTGAGAAGACTCCTTCTCAAGCTAACATTTCGGGTGATTACAACTTTGTCGACCAGGCTGTGTGGTTCTGTGGGAAATCCTGATACTTCCAAGTCCTATGATCTCTTTAGGTTACGGCTAGATTGCAAAAGCAATTCCAACAACAAAGTTAAGAACATGTGCCCATCGCGTACACATGTGGTGTATGTTGGTATAAACATAGCACATCAAAAGCTATTCCGACCAAGTGGAAAAACTTGTGTACAATGTGTATGTAGTATATGTTAGCACAAACCTAGCAACGAGCCAAGGACTAAGCTTTATGCCTTGCTCGGCCTCACCTGGGTAGGATGACTTTGTTGCGAGTTATGATCATGTTCCATCTCTCTTCTCATGCTTAAATAGGAACATTATCAAGCATATTACTGTACCCTTTGATACCAGCGCATGCAACAACCATGCGATGAATGCTTTCATGGACGCATTTCAATTCTACCATAAAAGGATCACAGGGGCATTTCTCAACTACTACGATTATCCCTGCCCTCAATATATTACTGAAAAAGGCTTCCGCCCCGCTTTATATATAAAACAAACCACCGAGTACAAGGTCCAACAAAGTACCGACAAGAGAACACACACACCACACCACCACACGCAAGGTCTCACAGTACAGCAACACAACACACACAATAAACAAGACTCTGCTGCCCTCAATATATTCGCTCGCTGATACATTTTCTTGTCATATCGGTTCAAGCTCATGGTGTAGTAGATGACCACCACAACTTGACAATGCCTTTGGGAAATCACCTCTCCAAGACAACTCCTTAAGAGACTTCTCCCCGAGGCGGCAGCCAAGCTTTTAAACTCCTCACGGCGATCTCGTCGATGTTGGGTCCCTAATCGATCTCCTGTGGAGATTAGTGATGCTAGCTTCCTCTTGTGATGGCATCCCCTTCGGAAGCACGTTCTACAACAAGTGGTGGCTCTAGGGGAAGCAAAACAAAAGATCTAGATGACTTTTATTGACAGCTTGATCCGGCTAAGGAAGAGTTTGATAATTTAGTTATTGACCAGGAAGAACCGGTGATTCGTGAGAATGAGGGCTGCATGTAATATCGCACAGGACCGCACATGACATATACTCTAGAACCACTTGTAGATATGTAATTGAGAAATGGTAACTTAGTTGCTACTATTAAACATTGTATGTACCCGGTACATGTATAAACCGTGGTCTCCAAGTATTACGGACGTAGCGTGTTGTGTTTGTTCAGGTTGGGCGTTAGGATTGATCTCCTCCTTGTGTTTATTCTGTAGATAAGAGTTGATCAATCCTAACTCCTTTAAACCTTCTCCTGATGTATATCTCTTCGGCCCTTTGTGCCTATATAACACGCACCGCGTCCCTGCTCGATAGCATACGCTTCCAGCCTATCTCACATGGTATCAGAGCCTACCTCTTCCACATCTATGTCATCTTCCTCCTCAAGCTCTACCATGGCTTCTTCCCTTGCTGCGCTAGGTCACACCATTACCGAAAAGCTAGCTAGGGACAATTTTTTGGTGTGGAAGGCTCAAGTCCTCCCACACGTGCGCGCTGCTGGTCTCATGGGCTACCTCGATGGAACCATGGCTGAGCCGCCCGCTGTTTTGATCTCGGAGACGGAAGCTGCAGGCGGGAAGAAGGAGCTCTCTTCTGCTCCGAACCCTGCCTATGCCCTCTGGTACACACAGGACCAGCAGGTCCTCACTTTTCTGCTTGCATCTTTGTCCCGAGAGGTTCTTCTACAGGTGCACTCCATCGTCTCCTCCACCGGCGTCTGGACGGCCATCCTGCAGATGTTCGCGTCCCAGTCCAGGGCGCGTCACATCCAGCTTCGTGGACAACTCGGCAACACGAAGAAAGGAGACTCGTCTGCTGCCATCTACTTCTCCAAGATGAAGAGCTTTGCGGACGAACTGGCGGCGGCCGGGAAACCAGTCGACGACGATGATCTGGTCTCCTACATCTTGCAGGGGCTGGACTCGGATTACAATCCGTACGTCGCAGCTCTCTCCACCCGCACCGGGACTGATCAACAGATCGGTCTCACGGAGCTCTACTCTCTGTTGATCACGGCAGAGGCGCGCCTCGACGGGCAGAGCGGCGGCAACAGCAGCAGCTACTCCATCAACCTTGCCTCCAAGGGCGGCCCCCGCAACAACTCTGGCCGTCCTACTGGTGGCAGCTATGGTGGGGGCGGCACCTCCAGCAATTTCTCCGACAATGGTGTCCTCCAATCTTCAGGAGGAGGGGGTATTGAGAAGTGTCAGATTTGCAAACGTGAAGGGCATGCTGCATGGCGCTGCTACAAACGTTTTGACAAGACCTTCAACCCCCCTCCCAAGCGACAAGGCGGCGACGGCAAGAAATCTGCCAACGCTGCTGCTGCCTCCTATGGCGTCGATACCAATTGGTATCTCGACACCGGAGCCACTGATCATGTGACCGGCGAGCTGGAAAAGCTTGCTGTTCGTGACCGCTACACTGGACCGGAACAAATCCACACTGCGAGTGGTCAAGGTATGGAAATTAAGCATGTTGGTCATTCACTTCTCCCTACTCCACACAGATCTTTAAAGTTGAACAATATCCTTCATGTTCCACACTCCCAAAGTCTTATTTCTGGTTACCAACTCACTAAAGATAATGATGCCTATCTTGTTGTTTACCCGGAGTTCTTTTCTGTTCACGATCAGGCAACGGGGGGCACAATTCTTCACGGTCCGAGTAAGGGTGGGTTGTACCCAATTGCTGGCCAACCGGCTGCTCATGGACGACAAATTCTTGGAGTAACCAAGCCATCTACTTCTAGGTGGCATAGGCGCCTCGGTCATCCATCACTTCCGGTGGTGCAGAAAATTCTTCGTGATAATAATCTTCCAGTGTCAAATAAAGTAGATCATCATCTAGTTTGTGATGCATGTCAAATGGCTAAAAGCCATCAGTTACCGTATTCTCGTTCAACTAGTGTGTCTCAAGCTCCTTTAGAGCTCGTTTTTTCGGATGTGTGGGGCCCCGGGCCTCTTTCTGTTGGCAAACAAAAATACTATGTCAGCTTTATAGATGATTTCAGCAAGTTTTGTTGGCTTTATCTTATCAAAAATAAATCTGATGTGTTTCAGAAGTTTCATCTCTTCCAAGCACTTGTTGAACGTTTGTTTGATCGTAAAATTATTGCCATGCAAACAGACTGGGTGGGTGAATATCAAAAGTTGAATCAGTTTTTTGAGCGACTTGGAATCACCCATCATGTATCATGCCCCCATGCACACCAACAGAATGGTTCGGCCGAACGCAAACATCGACACATTGTCGAAGTTGGCCTTTCTCTTTTAGCTCATGCATCTATGCCGCTAAAATTCTGGGATGAGGCGTTTCTTACGGCTGTCTATCTCATCAATCGTGTACCTAGTCGTGTCATACACAATCAAACTCCCTTAGAACGACTCTTTGGCACTAAACCCAACTACAATTTTCTTCGCATTTTTGGGTGTGCCGTATGGCCTAACTTGCGACCTTTCAATAAACATAAACTTGAGTATCGTTCTAAGCAGTGTGTATTTCTTGGCTATAGTGCCCTTCATAAGGGATATAAATGCCTGGATGTTTCCACTGGACGAGTTTATGCTTCCCGTGATGTTATCTTTGATGAGCACATTTTTCCTTTTGCTGCTTTGCATCCCAACGCCGGTGCCCAACTTCGTGCGGAGCTTGTTCTACTTCCACCTGCACTTCTGAATTCTTCAAGCCTTCATCATCGTGAAGAAGTCCAGAATGATCACATGTCAATTTCCCATACTTTTGATACAAACTCTGCTAATAGTGTGCAGGACTCGGGAGAAAACAGCACCGAAAATTGTGATTTTATGCAGGTAAATAGTGGTGCAGGGCTGACTGCCGCAGAAGATCTGGGCGGCGCGAGTTCCGTGGCTGGTTCCCCCGGGCGTTCTCTCTCGGGATCGAGCCGAACCGCCTCGGGATCGCCCCCTGCCGCACCTGGGTCAGGCGGACCCATCCTGGGATCGCCGCGCCAACTGCGCTCGCATGCAGCCGCAGACCCCGCGGTGTCTCCCATCGGTGATGCAAGCGTGGGCCGGGTTTCGGAATGTGGCGCGCCCTCGCTGGTTGAAGTGGCGGATTCCTCCGTCGGGCCCGCACACTCACCTGCAGCCACCGTTTCCCACGACGGGGCGGACGTTGATTCTTCATCTGATACTGCTCCCTTGGACAAAACAGTGGTGTCTGTTGATTCGCTGCATGCGCCCAATTTGCTAGCTTCGGTGCATGCTCCTGTTTCATCAACCGACGATGCTGCTTCCTCTGATTCGCATGCAGTGCACCGCATTCGTCAGCGCATGCTTCCACCTCCGGTGGCCCCTCCTCCGACACGTGCTCATACACGGTCTCAAAGTGGTATTTTTAAACCCAAAAGTTATAAAGATGGTTGCATTCGTTGGGGTTCTTTCTGTTCCACAGGTGAACCGGAAAACTTAAAGGAGGCGCTTGGTCATCCTAAGTGGAAAGCTGCCATGAATGAAGAGTTTCAAGCTCTCTTGGACAACAAAACTTGGCATCTGGTTCCACCCAGTAAAGGGCAGAATATCATTGACTGTAAGTGGGTATATAAGGTAAAACGGAAATCTGATGGTACTATTGATCGGTATAAGGCACGCTTAGTTGCAAAAGGATTTAAGCAACGCTATGGCATTGATTATGAAGATACATTTAGTCCAGTTGTTAAAGCTGCTACAATCCGGATAATTCTTTCTGTAGCTGTCTCTAGACATTGGTGCATGCGACAGTTAGATGTAAAGAACGCGTTCTTACATGGTGTTCTGGAAGAGGATGTTTTTATGAGACAGCCACCTGGGTATGCAGATTCACGATCACCACATTTTATTTGCAAACTTGATAAATCATTATATGGTCTGAAACAAGCACCTCGAGCATGGTACTCTCGTTTGTCATCCAAACTTCAGTCTCTTGGATTTCGTCCTTCCAAGGCCGATACCTCATTGTTCTTTTACTCGCGGAGAGGGGTCACTATTTTTATGCTTATCTATGTTGATGATATCATTGTTACCAGTTCCTCAGCTCAGGCAGTTGAAGCTTTGTTGAAAGATCTGCGTATGGACTTCGCACTTAAGGATCTAGGAGACTTACACTATTTCCTTGGTATTGAGGTAACTCCTGCCCGTGATGGAATTGTTTTATCACAAGGAAACTATTTGCTTGATTTGATTAAACGTGTTGGCATGAAAGGTTGTAAACCTGTATCCACCCCACTGCAAACATCGGAAAAGTTATCTCTTTATGATGGTGAGCCTCTTGGAGGAGAGGACTCTACCAAATACAGAAGTATTGTTGGGGCTTTACAGTATCTGACCTTAACTAGACCTGATGTTTCTTTCTCAGTCAACAAAGTTTGTCAGTTTTTGCATGCTCCTACAACTGTTCATTGGTCCTTGGTTAAGCGCATTCTTCGCTATTTGCAAGGAACCATGACTCATGGTCTCAGGATTGGAAACTCGTATTCTATGTTGGTTAGTGCCTTTTCAGATGCAGATTGGGCAGGTTGTCCAGATGATAGGCGATCCACAGGTGGTTTTGCAGTTTTTCTTGGCAGTAACTTAGTTTCATGGATTGCTCGCAAACAGGCTACTGTGTCTCGCTCTAGTACAGAGGCTGAATACAAAGCTCTGGCCAATGCCACTGCAGAAGTTATTTGGGTCCAGAATCTTTTGACAGAATTGGGTATTCAACATCCAAAAGCAGCCTCCCTTTGGTGTGACAATCTTGGTGCCACCTACTTGTCTGCGAATCCTATCTTTCATGCCCGAACGAAGCATATTGAAATTGACTATCACTTCGTTCGAGAGAGGGTTGCCAATAAATTATTGCATATCAGGTTTATACCTACAGGTGATCAAGTGGCAGATGGGTTTACTAAACCCCTCACGGCAAAGCAATTGGCGATTTTTCGGCGCAATCTCAACTTAGATAGTTGTGATTGAGGGGGAGTGTTAAACATTGTATGTACCCGGTACATGTATAAACCGTGGTCTCCAAGTATTACGGACGTAGCGTGTTGTGTTTGTTCAGGTTGGGCGTTAGGATTGATCTCCTCCTTGTGTTTATTCTGTAGATAAGAGTTGATCAATCCTAACTCCTTTAAACCTTCTCCTGATGTATATCTCTTCGGCCCTTTGTGCCTATATAACACGCACCGCGTCCCTGCTCGATAGCATACGCTTCCAGCCTATCTCACAGCTACTTCTACACATGCACAAACATATTTTCAGGCCTTCCTTCTTACATCGCAATTTTGCGAAAACTTTGCGGTTTACTTTCTATATGAAGAAATAAAATCGACATTACCTTAGCAATGTATGGATGTGACATTGTCTGCCAATCTACAATATTTAACTCAAAACAAGCTTTCACCAAACTTCACAGATGGAGCACACAACTAAATTATACATGGTGCTAAGGAAGCCTTTAGAAGCTGATAAAAAGAATCTGACAAGACACAATGAAGATGTGAAAAGGCACAAGAGTACACCAAAAAACAGCGCCAATGTGTCACCGAGAAGAAGCGCATAAGATACACTGCCACGGAAGATAACTACCCACACTCGATTATGATAGAAGGTAACGGCCCCAAATGTCGCCGCGAAGCAAACTAACGTTTTATCCCTGTGTTCGAGGGGAGGGCGGATACCAAGCCGGGGTCCCAAGAGGAAGGTGACACCCGCAGGCATCACCACTGTTGGCACCGAGGTGCAAAGATTTCTCTTCCCCCCCCCCCCCACACACACACACACACACACACACACCAAGCCCTGGGAACAGGGCGCAAAGCCACCCCGATGGGGGACTACTTGACGAGCCGCCATCGTCGGGGACATCATTGCAAAGACCAGCTGCCACCGCTCACCCCACCACCCACATGGACGAGGTAGACCGCCAACACCTGCCTCAATGTTTCTCACCAGCGTGGCAACTGTGAAGCCCACCACCCAGTGTTGTGGGCCTGGCAACCATGGCCACGAATACCCCTCCCTCGGGGGGTGGGATCATATCTTTATTCAATCACCCCACCTCTCACCACACAGGCAAGGGCCGAGCTCCCCGATAGTGCAGAGGCAGCAGGTGGGAGGAATGTATGAATCTGCGGCCCACCTGGCGACGAATCCATCACCCACAATGGCGGCTAGAGCTCCGGGAGGGGGGGGGGGTTCCAGCCATCCGGCACGGCCGCCCACATAGACCCAACTAGGGTTTGGAGAGGAGTCACCCTTGACTGATAGAACGACCGGAGGACAAAGGGGGGCGGCCCCATCTCTAGGCCATGCACGAACGCCCATTGTTGCTGCACCCCTCATGCTGTCGCATGCCATCCAATACTACCAACCAGGCCTAGCTGCGTCGGGTGCACCACCAATGCCATCGCATGCCCGTTGCAGGAAGCCCCATTGAAGCATGTTCGGAGGACCAACCCGTACGTGCGGGGGACCGTGGAAATGCAGACACTCTCTGGCGAAGGCGAGGAGAGGGGAGGCGAAGGAAGGACGGACGGGCGCTGACCGAGGATTTAGGTCGCCCATGGCGCACGAGGGGCAGTAGCAAGGGGTGTTTATACTGAATGTGGCCTTTTCATTTTTTTCCATATCTCAAGCTGTACAATATTCAACTTAGAAACTGCAATTTGAGATGTGTCTATCTTGGAGTCGATATGCCTAGCTGGATCCCACCATGCGTCCGTGTATCTTTTTGTCCCACACGTCCACCTACCCATGCATGCATGACACATATGAACTTTTCAGACATAATTGCATAGCTAACCCCACTCACGTTGAAAATCACTTAGTTGCCCTGTTAAAGGTTGATTAGACAGTGCCTGGACACGAAACATTTTACAATGGTCAAGTGCATGTCGTTGAATTATCTAAACCATACGTGCATGCCTCGTTGTCTCAATTTTGCTCACGTACAGTGGGGTCTAGTTGTAACCCTCTGAAATTCCTAATCAATCTCCCGTGTTGAGCCAAGAAGTACTACTTGTGTACACTAACTAAAGCCATTTGAAGAAAGCAATTGTACAGCTAATTGGAAGTATTGATCTTGTGGTCCTAGGATGTTGTCGGTTGTGACCAGTTTAATGGTGGGCACCGGCGAAAATATAGAAGCAAAAAAAGGAATCTATGTTGACATGTAGGTCATGTGCACATCACAACACTGTTGATCACTGTGTAATGCAAGACACCCTTATGTGCAAGCAATGAAGAGAGCATGAAGGGCGGGGCATTGCTGGAGGGGCGTTTTGGCTCCCGGTAGCATATGCTCCTGGATGAACAGTAAATTTTTAAAAATGTTAAAAAGAATAAAAGAATTCAGAATATTTTCGTAGATGTTCGTGTTAGTGCTACAAGCATACTTGGCAAATTTCATTTGAAACAAAGCAACAGTGTTCCGTCGATGAAAAAACAAAATTGGGTGACATTTTTGTCTTCAATTTGTTTTTTTTTTTGCACATGCCAAATACTTAACCTTTTTGCCTCAAATTTTGCAGGTAGCATTTGGATGTGACTAAGATCACATAAATTTTTTGTCATGATTTTTTTGTCAATTAAAAATAATTGGGCCCGAATTCCCCGAGTGCATTGATTGCATGAAAGTGTTTTGTTTCGGCAATCCAGTGGGGTTCCTTTTGATAGGTATATAGGAATCCAATTGTTTGGTGTCAGTGCATGAAAAACACTTCATTTCTGTAAGTAGAATAAATTATATAATGATGTGGCGGGTTGGGGGAGGGGAGTGTTGCAATGCAATTCAAACAGTTGGTTAAACTTTTACCAAACATGCAACCACCTTCATCTCTCGATCACATCAAACGGAGTAGACACGTTCCTGCAAAATTGGGCACTTTGATGTTCTAGTTGAGCATATAATAGCCATCACACCTTGCTCATTGGAATCTTCCTGTCAAACCTTGATTGCTATCATCACTGATAAATGCAGGCGCACAAATCCAATATGTATGTGTCTTCTCCCCAGAAGAGATGAGTAGTTAGTTCGATGAGTTGTCCATTCAGACATATAGTTGAACAGTCTTGTCGGTTTTATCAGGTCATCTCTTCTCTTTTCTTTCTTAATGCGATAAAGCACATATACTTAATTTGCAAGTTTGGTACTCTCTCCGTTTCTGAATCAGAAGTATATAGACATGTTTTAATCATTTAATGTCTTTGTTCACTCATTTCAGTTTGTATGTAGTTTATATTGAACTATCCAAAACATCTTATATTTGTGAACCGAAGGAGTAATAAATAAGATAAAGGGAATACAAGAAAAAAAAATGCTCTGATAAGGCATGCCATGTGTTTTCAAAACTCTGAACTGCAAGGAAGAGCATTCATAGAACACATTTTTTCACTTGCTGCATGTCTTTATTTTTCGCAAGCACGCATCTAAATATGTGTCATAAATAATATATACTCCCTCCGTTCCTAAATTTAAGTCTTTCTAGAGTTTCCAACAAATGACCACATACGGAGCAAAATGAGTGAATCTACACTCTAAAATATGTCTACACACATCCGTATGTTGTAGTCCATTCGAAATGTCTAAAAAACTTATATTTAGGAACGGAGGGAGTAGAATGCAGACAAAACAAAACAAAAAGCCCGACAAGCATAGTTTAAAAAACCGAACCGGAAATCGAACCGGAAAGGTTGTCGGTTCAGGTTTTTATCGGTCGGACCACCGGTTCACCGGTTCGATTGTTGGTTTTTTAAGCAATAAAATAATATATGTTAATTAATATATGTTCTAATATAGTGTGAAATAATGGTCAATAAAATTATATCCATGTAGTGGACAACAAAATAGCACAACCAACTTGGTTATCGGGCCATGGACATGCCACATGTACTGCTTACACGACCTTGGATCAAATCTTAATTTCTAGCAAAACATTTTTTCTGGTTTTTCCCGGTTCAATGACCCGGTTTTTTCACCGGTTTTCCAAAAAACCGGCCAGTTTGACCGGTTTTCTTCGGTTTGATTGCAGAACGGTCTTATTATCTTAAAAACCCGATGACGCTGCCGGTTCCGGTTTTTTCCGGTTCGACCGTCGGTCCGGTCCGGTTTTTTAAACTATGCCGACAAGACACAACCACTAACTATACAGCTTCATTTCACTTCTGCAAATTAATTAGCATCCGTAGTTATAGTGTAACACTAACACAGACATAGATAGATTCAAAGATTATCCCTCTTATTATATGGGAGTATGTGACCTCACCATCACCAGCCACCCAATTATAGTTAACCAAATCGGTTATGGTGGGTGGATCAACACCCACACGCATGCTCTTATGTAGAAGCTTCAGGTTCATCTTATTGCAGCCTGCAGGCTTCAGTCGGTATGAACCAGCCATGCATACTAAAATCACATTGTGCTCTAAATTGGAGATATGCATAGATCAATGGTCTTGTCAGGTCTCTTTGTCGTCTTCGCCATCACGACACAACCACTGTCACCGTCAGAGGGCTTATTGAACTACTTTCCATTAGCATTGCTGTATGGAGAAGACTAGCTGATTGGTCAATTAATTACACTTCTCCGTTCAGCAAACCTGGTTTATTAAATTGCTTCCTCTGGTTCTAAAAAAATAAGAAGATTCAGTCCGATGCAATCACTGAACTGAACTTGTTAAACTCTGGTTTCCAACAACCAGAAAACTAGTATGTCAATAACTGAACATACGTAACATATTTCAGTGTGTTCGAAAATGTATGAGTAGATGTTACAGGAAGAAAAATTTAGTTCTCACTCTGATAGGTTGTGCAAGTGCTCTAGCTAATGCATGTTGGCAAGCATCCCACAGTAGAATTCAGATATATAAGTACCTGACTAGGCATCTAGCTACTAGGACAAAAGACAATGGTTGTTTTGGGCCTGTTAGTAGCGTTGAGACACCAATATATCGTTTTGTGCAACTTTGGTCTGAAATATAGGAGAGTGACAAAATGAAATTGAATGCTATTGCATAGTGACTCCAATATATATACGATTGTAGCATGCGTATGTCTGAAAATTTCCATATATGGCCTAGTATCCTAACTAGTGAAAAAATCTGATAGCCAATGGCACGTTCTCCTACACAATGGTGAGCGGTTTATATAAATTAGATATGTTTAAGCTAACCAGAGGGAGAACTTAATTGAACTGCACTGCAAACAGCTCGTCATATACCTCTTAGCAATTCTTCTTTCCCGACGCGCGTGACAGCCTCGATTGAAGAGTAACTCATTCTAAGAAGAAATCTGATATGGACATCTTATATGACTATGTGTTTATTTAAGGAGGCAATCCTTTTCAGCCCATCATTATTGTGTATCACTGGAAGCAACGATGCTGCAAAATGACATAAGGACATCCTAGTTATGTACGTCATTCACATAGTTAATTAATAATGCCTATCATTTTCTGAGGAATGTAGTTCCTATCTTTTGACTCTTCTCTCTTCTTCTATGATTGGTAAGTTAATTTCGTCTATTCCAAGCCCCGAGGACAATACACAACATATACTTACAAAGGAGTACTGGATCACAAATGAAGCTTGAAGATGGCAGAGAAAGGAAGTTTTTTGTCACCTTTAATGTATTTTCTTCATTATAATATAACCATTCAAACATCAAATGTTGTCCAGTTGACTAATAAAACAACGATTCGAACAGATAAGTCAAGCTTAAATGTTTACACTTCCAGATAGCCTTTGTGGGGTCTTCCGGTTAACTAGGGTCTTAACTTAGTCTAATGAAACCTTAACATGCGTGAAGAGACCTGTTCTCATGTCCTTTATATGATATTGCATTGCTTAAAAATTGTCGGAAAATTCCTCAAATTTTTGTTTGACTGAATCAATAAGAATTAACAACATGTTCTGGCGCCACATGCCCTGGTCTGCATCTGTTGATTATAACAATATATTATAGTATAGTTAGTAAACAGAATCTGATAAAGAAATGGGACCAAATCTTTGCCTGATCCCATTGCTCATCGCATGTCACTGTTAGGCATGTAGTTGTTACAGTTTGGTGAGGGTTGTGTCCAAGTTTGTACTACATCACCTGTATGTCCGTGCTTATTCTAGACGCTGTATTAACAACCTAGGCCTGGATTGTTCGCAATTTGGGGGTCGATCTACATAAAGAATAGTTAAACTTAATGGGCAGTCTACTTGCAAGACGGGGTTGTATTAATCAATGCTAAGCTAGGCCAATAGGCCTAGGCTTTCTCAAGTCAATAGGTTCACTGTCCTAATGGCAGACGTGTAGAAAAGCTCCATTAGTATGATATGGTGAATTGGTGATAATTCGAGAGAGTTGGCACGGACTACATCAAGGATGAATTTGATGCGCTGCGCTGGCCCTTGACCGATTTGCTCTTCTCACTAACGTCACAAGTTACGTAAACATAAAATTTTGGTACTTGAATGTGAAGGCAACATAATAGTAAAACCATATCCGTAATTATATTTGCTTAAAAAAATATACATCTATAATTACCTTGGGTTTCAGATAAGATGTCAGATAAATTAATAAAAATAAATAATTAAATCCGTTTATGTAAATGCGGACATATTTCAATGCATCTGGTGTCCGTTGTGTCATGCCGTAGCAATAACCCCATGACAGGAAAAGTTGTGCGACCTATCTTAGTTTGTTGCATTAATCTAATCCAGTTAGTTAGGAGAAAGCGGACGATGTTGCATTTGTTTGTATCAGTTTGACTTTGCTGCCGAGGCTAACCTCTTTTTGTTAACCAGTTTGTTTAAGAACATGTCTGTGCTATTGGCAGCAGCAATTGTGTTTATAAATACGTAGCATGGAAGGAATTCAACCCTGAACCTCTGTGTCTGCGTCTGCACCTGAAAAACAGGCACAAGCTATCACCTGCCGTCCAAAGATTGGCAACAAGCAGCAGTGTATGAAACTGAATCTAGTCTTAGACCTTCGGTTATTTCATATGTCTTGTAATTATTGATCCTTGCTGGATAATGACAGCTTGCTTACTCTTGAGTACAGTGTATTACGGGGTTGAAACTTCAATTGCATGTAGTTTACGCACGGTTAATTGTTTGCTAGACTCAGATTACCTTAATCTAGTACAGTGCATCCACTGGCGATAGAATTTGATAAACTGAATCTGCTGCACCAGTACGGCAGTACCTCAGCAATACTAGCGTGTGCGCATGACACGGATGCGACCCGCGGGTCAAGAAATGTAGCATAGTCCATCAAGCTGCATATAGCCAATAAACAACACCACAGCCTGTTCTTTGCCCTGATTTGTATACAAAGAGAACAAAGACAGTAGGCATGTGTAGCCAATTTAACAAAGGCATATATAGTTGAGAAGCATGGGAAAGCATCACAAAAGAGGCATGACAGCGATGCATACCCATGGCTGACTAGCAACAGTGCCCGCAGGTTCCTGTCTGAAAGAAAAGCCAGTCCATAGCTTGAGTGGTAATCTGGTTTTAAGGGAGAGTCAATGAGGCACTCTTGATTCTTGTCCTGTCTTTCCCTCTAGCTTGTGTTGTTACTCTGGCCAGTCACAACCAGGACACAGAGACAGAGAGAGTGAGAGAGGCTTGTGCTATGATCCAATCCAAGACATGGACAATGGTGATTAACTTAGACAGTTAAGGGCTAGCTAGGTAACCAAGGCTGTGGCTTGCAGGATGGTTAGGTTATGTTACGTGGTGATGTCATTTGTGTAGGCTTGCAAGGGAAGCTTAGTTGTGGATGTAGACTGAAGTGACTCATGGTAGTACTGTACTACTGTTGCTGGGAAAATTAGTAGCTGGGGTGACAAGTAACTCATCTTTCCTCTCTGTCATTGACTCTACAGATTATGATGATTGCTGAATCATAGTGCAATGATTAGTTTGTTCTTTCTCCATGAAACTGCAAAAACGACAGGAGGAAGTGGAAAGGGGATATTCAGTTTACTAAGGATGGAAAGCATATTCTTAAATGCAAATAATTTTGTCAAAAAAAGAGTACACATTTTAAGGCAAAATTCACGCCAATGATGGGGATCAAACCCGGTTCACCACGGTGACAGGCGGGAATACTTACCACTATATATATACACAACAACATTGCTGATTTTTTTTCAAGCTAAGTACCCTTCCTTATCAAACTAGTGTGTTAACCAATAACAACATCTTGTCCAAGCGAAGGGTGGACTCGGCCCCGGAATTGCGCCCGAGAGCATCTACAGCCGGGCGCC
>LR738712.1:819064681-819082364 GCA_902687465.1 Secale cereale | reverse complement strand
TATATTCAAGTGGGAAAAATCATGGATATTGCAAAGTCACCATGAAAATGTTGTTGTGGCTTGCCTTAGTGCATAGGAGCGTCAAACTCCTCCGGGGTGTCTTCAGGACAAGCTTCACCTTCTGAAAATAAATCAAAAGGCAAAAAGAAAATATCAAGGACACTTCTGAAAATTACCATAAATTCTAGACAGCAGAGAAAAATCTCATCTTGGGTGTGCTGCTAGGATTTTCTAGTAAGAACACAATGCAAAAAGAATCAACTCATTTGGACTTGTAGAATAAAAGTTACAGCTAGTCAAAATTTTGGTCAAATTTGAATCAAATTTTGAATAAAAGTAAAACCAGAGGGGGTGACGACGAAGGCGTAAACCAGCGGGGCGCCACCACTCATACCGCTTCGGGCGCGGTCTAAGTGGCTGATAGCGGGCCCCAGCGGCCAGGTCGGAGGAGGAGGCGGAGAGGAGCAGAGTCGGGCGGCGCGGCGGCTGCGCTTTCGCCGGCGAGGAGTGCCCGTCGACGAGATCTGAGAGGATAGGAATGGAGAGGAGATCGAGGCACACCTACCAGTACCCATAGCGTGGCTTGGGGTGGCCGGACGGGGTCGGAACGAAGCTCTCCAGTGGCGGCAGCGAGCGGAGCTCGTCGGAGATGGTGATTCCGGCGAGGCAGGGCCAGTCCAGCAGATCCAACAGTACTAGCACACACCAGAGGACCACCACTGTCACGCCGAAGAAGTCAGTAGAGCTCGAGCGGCTCTGGAGAGGGAGGGGGCAGTGGACGGGGATCGCCGGCGAGCTCTGGGCGGGGTCGGCGACCAGAGGCCTGCCCGGTCGTGCTGCGGCTTCCTACGGCATTGTGGAGGTGTGTGGAGAGAAACGAGTTCGGAGGAGGGGGGCTCTATTTATAGGCGAGGCCGAGGCGGGGATCGAGAGCTCGCCGGAGCTCTCTAGAGTGGCGCCCGACGACGAATGGTGTCACTGAGAGGGGAGGAAGGCACCGGGGATCACGCGGGGACTGTGGGAGGGCGGAGACCACACATGAGTGGGGTACGCGACGAGCATAGTGGCGCGGCGCACTGTTGGGTTGGCTAGGTCGTGCCCGTGCTCGCTGCGACGAGCTCCGGCGTCGGCGAGCGCCAGTGCGGAGTTAAGTGGGTCGAGACGGTGATGGTGGCGCGGTTTGGCAAGGCATGGCAGGGTGGGAAGCGAGCACACGTTGAACAGAGCACTCGGCGGCATCCAGAGCGCGTCCACTAGCACATTGGCATCGTGCACACGCGTGGTCACCGCGCGAACTCTGGCATAGAGCCACGGCTTGCCATAAATTCGTGTATGGCGTGTAGTCCTTGATGAGCTGAGTCACTCCATGGGTTTGAGTTGATCACATGTGCGCTGTGGGAGTTGGTTTCTTCATGGTAAGTTTCTGGACATAAACTTGTGGAGTTAACTGTGATCAAATCAGAGAGAGTTTAGGGCTGATTTTTCGATGGTTAGCAGTTTCTTAGGAAGGTAATGATGCTCAAGAAAAATCAGCCTTAAAAGAGCAAGGAAAAATATTTTTGATGTGTAAAGTGCCAAATCTGCACAGAACAGAACTGATTTTCTGTAGCAAAAATATTACAAAAAGTGATGCAATATTTTTGCTCAGGGAGGTGCCCTAGGGTCTAAAGAATATTTGTGAATTTATTCAGGATTTTAGGAGCAAGAAAACTAGGGGCTGCTTTGGAGCATACTCCTCTGAAGTGATTTTCAGGGAAGGAAATGAATATTTTTCTTTTTATGAAAAATATTCCTTGGGTTTTTGTTGGAGTTTTTCAGAGAAGGAAAGATGAGCTAGGGGTGGATAGGTCACTTGGGTGAAAATCAAGGGTAGGCCCAAGTGGTCAAGTCCATTTGAATTGATTCAAAACTCCAAAGACAAAGCAAAAGCAAAAGAAAGTCCGGAAAAGGAGAGAAGGCAAATCCAGGCTGTCACAGCAGCCTTCCAAACATCATCGGCATGCGAATTACTCACGAATGAGAAAGCAACTAGATCTGTGCAAGCGAATATCTGTCAAAGCTAGGTCGATGACTTCTTGGTAGGTCATCCTCTTGCTGATGAAAACCCGACGGTTCCTCTCTTTTCAGATGTTACAGAGCGTGTAGATCATAGCACCACTACGCTCCCGCATGTTCTGAGCCGGAACACTGGCAAGGAAGCCCTCCCACCACATGTTGATAGAGTTTCCGTCATCCGGTGGGCTTGGGTTAGGCATTCCCTCCGCGGTATTGAAGGTCCTCCACACCGCCTGCGAGAAGGGGCAATCTCTGCAGAGATGAGCGATCGTCTCATAAGATGCCATGCAAAGGCGGCATATCGAATTGTGTGGCCATCCATGGATTTTAAAGTAATCTCTGCATCACTAAGAACACCTCCAACAGATGCGCGGTAGCGCATAACACATTTTTTTGCAGCCCAAAATAGCTAGCGTTTTTGCGCGCGGGGAGGTTTCTGAGATGCACAAAAACATAGCACCCAATGCAGCGGCCCCACCTGCGAATCCGGCGCCCCAAATTTGCGACGGCCCATGCACACAATCCGGCGTCCCAAATTTGTAGCCCGGCAGCCTGCCTGCACACGCGTGCGCTAATTTTTTTTGGGCGCGTTCTATTTTACAGTCTCTGTTGAAGCGCTGTTTTTTGTTTGTGGCGCACGTGCGATTTTTTTGAGGCGCCCGTTGAAGATGCTCTAGGCCTCGTCGGGGCAAAATCGTCCAGGAGCGATGGAGGCGAATTGATTCGGTTGTCTTTTCCGCTGTTTTACCGGGTCATACGCTGGTGTGTCATTTTGGTAAGCTGTTAGGGGGCCTGGGCTGCCAGTGAGGGGAGGGAGGTCGGTCGCCTTGGGCAGCTTGGCGGCTGTTGGTTGGGCGCTGAATACATGTCGTGAGTCCGCGTTCACTCGCCAGTCCATACAGGGGAGACCGCCGGCTGGGGAGGGTTCTGGGCCGCCGTCGTTGGGGGCTGGGGTAAGAGCATCTCCAATAGCTTGTCTATAGAGATGTCTATACTCGTTTTTCACGATGTGAGCCCAAAACAGACGTCCAACAGGTTGTCTATATGGTCGTCCAAATATACACATCCTCTAAATCGTCCTCGACAATGTTCACGCCTGGACAATGTGAAGGCGTTGTCTAAACTCAGTTGTAGTCATGATTTCTTTCTCTCCCCGACGACGGCCCACCTGTCATGGTCCCTGTATATAGACGTTCTGATGCAAAACTGGATGTGTATATGAGAGAATCTTTTTAGACCATTGTCTATATAAATACATAAACATCCAAATATACACATGCTATTGGAAGCTCCGTCCGCCCGTTCAACGCTGCTGTTGGGTGTGCTCGACGTTTTGGCCGGCGGCGACACTAGAGGGGCTTGGTGTTGCCTTTGTTCGTCGTTTGCATCATGGTGCTGGTACGGCGGGCAGGGCCGGTCCTTGCATGTTGGGGACCCTGGGGCGAAACTAAAACTAAGGGCCTTCATACATAGATGAATACTCCACTTATTTTTGTTAGTAAGAAAACCAATCCGTACCATGTAACAATTTATATCTTGATGATCTTTGCTTCATCGAAATAATTATTTGGTTGTTCAAATGAAACAAAACCAATATCAGAAATTCCCAAGAATAACCACCGGTTCTGAAACTTTAGTTGCTCCCATTGGGAATTCATTTAAAAATGATATTGTATCAACAAATCTAATCCCATTATTTTCTTTCCTCTAGTCACAATTCACTACCGGCAAAATACTTACTGGAAGACATTCCACAACTAAATACAAAAAATGCAACAACAAAAATCAAGATATATATGGTCAAGGATCGAAAGCACCTTAATATGGATGGTTGGATCGGACGGAAGAAAAGTACGAATCCATGGAAACCTCAGCCTGTAATATCTGAAAAATGTCCTCAAAATACATGAGACATATCACCTCCAAAAGATAAGCATGTCTAAAGTTTAAAAAGTAGAAAATAGTGCTAGGAAAAGGAAATTATAATTCCTATGTTACCATGGATCGACATTATTTAACATTGAATCATCAAACTGAAGAACGAGATTACTAGAAAGAACAAAGAAGAACACGTACTCAACCATATGGGGATGGAGAAGAGCTAATTGGGGACGGAAATTATTGCGCCATTTTCTCCGTCAATGATTGGTCTCGGCCTCAAAATCAGAAAGGCATGAGAAGGGCGGCGCTGTTCTTGCCTTCTTGGAGACTGAGATCTGGAATTGGGGAAGAAGAGGAGACGCCCAACTGCAGCGAGAGATCCCCGTCGGCATTGATTATTTCCTTCGTGTGACTACCGCACATGTCCAACAGCGTGGTGGGCTTTGCCTGACTGGTTGCACATTGGGCCCTCTTTTTTTTTCCTCTATATTTTTCTGGGTAAGAAAACTACAGCTGGGCCGGGGCCCCTGCTTCCAGGGGGCCCAGGGCGGGTGCCCCGTTTGCCCGCCCTATGGGCCTGGCCTGATGGCGGGGCGTCCGCGCTGTCATGTAACCAGCTAAGAGCAACTCTAGCAGACCCCGCAAGAACTTTACCCGCAAAACGCGTTTGCAGTTTCACGAAGATCGGGTTTGCGGGTCGAAAACTAGTGCGGCCGAATAGAACCAGTATCTAAAACTGTATAATTTGAAAAAACATTTTCGCGGAAGAAATTAACGCGAGTTGTTCATCACATACTACATAGATTTTACATGATCAAACACTACAACCATACTTCGTACTACATACTACGTTAATACTAGTACTAGAGGGGGTTGGATCTGCGGCAGCGAGGTCGCGGCAAATGGACGACGCTGTGGAGGAGAAGGACGCTCAATCCTCCTCGCCGAAGCTGCAGAGGTCGACGTACTTCGTCCTCTGCTCCTCGCGGATGCGGCACCACTCCTCGTCCTTTTCCGCGGCGGCGAGGTTGACGGCGACCGTCTGCCACCACTGCAGGTCTTCGAGCTCCTCGGCGTGGCGCTGGCGCTCCGCCTCCTCGCGCACGCTCCGCTCGGCGATGGCGGCCGCAACGGCATCGACGTCGGCGACGTAGTCTTCCGGCCCGACGACTCCGCGGCGGCCGAGCAGAGCGGGCTCCTCAGGCTCCTCCTTGACGGGGACGAAGTTGAACTCGTCCGGCTCCACCTCGTCGTCCGACCACTCCCTCTTCACGGGGAGAAGGCCCGCGCCGGAAGAGGAGGAGCTCCCGGCATACGCAGATCTCGCGGAGGAGAAGGTCGCGCGCCAGCGGAGGTACTCCTTCGTCTCGTGGACGAGGAAGCTCTCCAGCGGCGACATGCCGCGGTTGGTCCACTTCCGGGCCCCGCGCTTCCTCGCGCCGCTCGACCGGACGCGCCGCTCGCGCTCCGGGTCTCTTAGGCCGTCGGATCTGCTGCCGGAGCCGAGTCCGGAGCTCCAAATGCGGCCCACATGGCAGCTGGAGGCGGGGGAGGTGGTCACCGGCGGCGAGAAATTGGAGAAAGGGGGTGGGGAATCGCGTGGCTCGGCGGCGGCGGCGTATAGGGTTTCGGCCTGCAAACAAGCCGCGGAACCGTAGATATAGCGTTCGGGACGTGCGTTTTGCGGGCCGCAGCAAAAAAAAATTGCGGGTCGGGCGAGTATGCGGGCTCTGTTCTGGCCAGAAAATTGGGCCGAGCTCCTATTTTATAAAATTATAAACTAAGTTCATATAGTACAGCCAAAGTAGACACTGTATTTGTTAAGATGAAGTAGTCTTTTACCCAGAGATACTTCTAAGAAACTACTATTGTGTATACCACATTTCTTCCAATTGCGTGGAATAAAATCAAATAGTGACACGGCTGGCTAGTGAGGAGTAAAATCAACTAGTACATTAGGCAACAATCAAATTAGATTGGTGTGATGTGCAAAAGAAAAACGATGGGCTGTAGTTTCTATCGGAGAATACTGCTAGAGACTTGGAATTGATCGACTTTGTGACAAATTGATACAGCAATATACTGCAGTTTCTACAGAATTAGATGAGCAGGATGTGTCAAAAAAATTATGTACTTGTAGAAACTCCGATACAGAATTGATAATGTGAGATTGAGATTACCATTGACCAGGCTGCGACTTATATATCGGAACAGCTACCGACAGCAGCGAACGATTGTAGTACTGGACTTGTAGAAACTCCGACCCCAGCGGTGGCCATGTGACCTTCTCCCGGCGGTGGTATGTGCTGGCTTCAAGGTTGGGTGGAGCCTAGCTTTCGGCTAACTGACAGTACGGCGGCTCCTCGATTGGCGATCAGCATAGCCTATAGCTCGCCAACGGAGAAGAAGTTGTCTCGATTGGTGAACAGACACGGCGGCGCAGTGGCGCTGGATCGAGGATACAGGTAGTAGGGCATCGAGTTAACAGCAGCACGGGCTTGATGAAGCCGCGAAGGCCCATTTCCAAGAATCAAGGCGTGCAAGACAATAGGCCTGCAACCTATCTATAGCTATGGTGAAGTGTTACAAAAATTCGGGGCCCCTCGGAGCTGGAGGCCCTGTGCGGCCGCACAGGCTGCACGCCCCTGGGCCCGGGCCTGCTGCCGGGAAAAGTGGTTGCTCGAGTGACAAGTTACTCATCTATCCTTCCTCTGTGTCACTGACTCAATGCCAATGATTAGTTCGTTCTTTAAAGCATCAGACTACTGATCCCTTGCGTTCTGTCGGACCAGTCCAAGACCCTACGATTAGAATCACATCGATCGTCCGATCAGGTATGGAAGTATGTCGCGTAATAACTGCTTCTTGGTAATTGCTTTTTAATTGCGTGCTTCTTGGTAATTGCTTCCTTTTTTTGCGGTTGCCCAACATAACGTGATTTGTTTCCTCTTTTTCTTTGCAGGAATGACGTGATACCCTTTTTTGTGGAAATGATTTCGGTAACCTAGGACTATTTTCACTATGAAATCAAATAATTAAATATAATCTTTTAAGCCGTGTTTCTATACATATATATGGCAACATAACTTTTATATCACGGAAGCATTCGGATTGATGCATGGAAGCATAATATCACGTGATCATGGATGCTTCCAGCCTATGCTTCCGATAATAACTCCAAATTCAGATCTGACTCCCTATAATCACGAGGATTGTTTCCACTTTCCAAGTTGATTCCTTCTAATCACCTATGCTTCTTTGCTTCCAGCAGTATTTGTTTCCATTGTATAAGAATCATGCTTCAGTAAATGTCGTATATGATTCCTTATTTTATGGTTGCAATTATCGCATTTTCTTGCTTCCTACTACATAATTTAGTGAAGCTTCGTAATTGATCATTGACCACCTTTCCATCACACCCCTTGCCTGAACGTACATCAACGAAATCGCTGATGAGATGAGCAAGCAGGATCGGTGATGAGATGACCAAGCAGGACGAAATACTGCCAACAAGGCAACAACAACGAGGAGATGAAGTCGATGCAGCCGAACGCGTGTCCGTTGGATGGAAGGAAAAATAAACGGAGATGGAATGGTCTGATGAAAACTACCCACCAGACGGCTGAGAGGAAGCGTTTCCCTATTATAAAACGCATGCATAGAATTTTGTCAATAAAAGGATAGAGCACATTTTAAGCAAAAAAATGCGCGCTGTTGCCAGGGATGGAACCTAGGTCACCCGCGTGACAGGCGGGAATACTTAAGACTATACTACAATGACATTGATGAATTTTTTTAATTTTTTTTAGAAAAGGAGGATGACCCCCGGCCTCTGCATCTCGGAGATGCATACGGCCACTTTATTGATTATTCTCGAGGACCTTACAAAGTATTACAAACAATATACCTGAATCCACCATCTTGGCAACATATGCCGCTACTCCTATCCATATGATGTAGGGGTGCTAGCTGGGCCACTACCCAAACCACTCACCTAAGCCTAACATCAAACGCCGAAAGCCCCAGCCGAGCCACATACCTGGTCTGGGGCACAACCCGGTCAGACGCACTCGTGTGTCGTCGCCGCCATCTTCCACAAGTCCGTCTTCAGATCATATTGTGGCTTCTACCTTGTCTGGCCACTCTGCCATCGACGTCACCATGACGCTAGACAGCTACCTCCTCCTGCGCGAGTCCATCTCCGCGCATCGGACGCCGAGCCTCCACAGCGCCATGCCGCCGATCTCCGCCGCCATCAATGTGTGAGATGAAGTACCGCTCCACCATCCCCCCAGCCATCACTTGCTCCAAAACGATGCCCCCAGGAGGGACAGCGATAAAACGCCATCATCGTCCGATCCAGAAGACCCAGATCTGGGGTTTCCCCCGGAGCATCCCGAGCCTGATGACGCAGACTGCAACGACGATGCCTCGACAAGGGAACGACATCTAAGACGTCGTCATCGTCACTACAACAAACACCCCCATATAGCAACACATGTCTAGCAACGATGATGATAATATGTGTTGTTTAGGTTATCCTCCCACCTTCCCCACTTTTAGATCTAACTCCCCCCTCTTAACCCCCCGTACCCACCTCCGTTGTTCCAAATATCACGCACCAAACAGCCATTTTTTATCCACGATCTCTCTCTCCCCCCGAATCCTCTGTCACCCCAGATCCATGACGAAGACGCTGCCGCCGCCACCCACGATTTCGGCTAGCTCCGGCATGCTCTCGCTCCGTCGCTCACTGCCCCTGCCCCCGCACAACCCTCTCCTCCGATCCTCGGCTGCGACATCCTCGCCGCCCCTGCACGCACCCCTGCAGCGAACCTAGTCGCCATGGGTCGCCGGCGATGCTCCCATGCCTCCTCAGGTTTGTAGTCCCACTACCCCTCGTCCCCGCACACGCTGCTCCAAGTCCGGGCTAGACGGTGGTGCTTCACCTTTCCTACCTCGACTCCGACACCGAGGTTTCAGTAAGGCGCTCCCCTCCTCTGATCATACTCTCTATGGTGCTTTGTTTATCATGGCCAAATTGCCATGTTCGATTCTTTGCAGCCGATCACGAATTTGATCTCGTTGACACCACCACGCCTCCCCTATCAATATCGTTGCTGCCGTTGGAGAGAATACCCACCTCCATTGATAGGAGTGTACGATTTATGGTCGTGTCATTGCTGTGAACTCCACCACCGTGCTCTGTTTATCATAACAATGGATACACCGCCTACCATTGTGCTGCCAATCACACGGGAACACCACTATGTTGTCTCAGTTTTGAGTATGGGCAATCATCTTGGCTATCAAGATCTTGTAATATCTCTCGCCCCTTTCAATTTCATCCCTAGTTGTTTGACTCTCAATTTAACAGGGTTGGGGGTCCTTGGTTGCTTCGTTGCTCTGGTGCCTGGCTCATTTGGAATATTCGCATGACATGGGTCACAATTGTTGTGCTACATCAAGACCATACCCCTCAAGCAGGTACTCTACCTGCCCCCTAAATCTTACTGTATGCTTACCTCTGTCTGTTGTAATTTATTTGTGTGTGATCCTGACAGTTTGGTCACCTCGTGATGTAATCATATAACTGAACTTGGGCCAATTGGAAGTATTAGTCGACCGTTAACATGTACTGTACATATCATTTATGGGTTATCCATTTTTCTTTCTGAAATTCTGAATGACAATACTAGCTGCTTATGGTATGGTTTATGGTCCTGTTATTTGGGTTTGTCAAACTTAACTGTCCTTGCACGTGTTAATGAACCAAGTTTATCGTTCGTTGTAGTACCAAAATTTATTACATATCAATTCTGAGCTCTTGACTATACACGCTCAAATGGATGAATAGATTAGATTAAAATATTTTCCTTGCTCTAGTGTGGATGTGTATGTCTTTTTTTTGCAGGAAGTGTGGATGTGTATGTCAATGCTAGTCAGCTTGGGGGAAGATAAGGGGGTCTACTACTTCTGCAGAGAGGGGTACGACTGCATGATTCACATATGCTAGAAAAAGTTATATGTGATATACGTGGCATAATCTGCAATGCTATTTAGAAAAACTTGGGTTAAAATGCTTTTGTATTTACTATTCAGACTTTTATTATTGATATATGAATCAGAGTGTCAAGAAAACACACTTGCTAGCATTCAATGCAGTACCTGATTTTTTAGCTTCACGCAAATTATTTTCTCTCAACTTCAAGTACTTCTATAAATTCTGAAATCTCTGCGTTTATTTGTATTTTTTGTGGAAAACTGCAGATCTACGGATGCAAATAAGGATGTGCTACTTGTCGGTGCGATTTTATTTTGGAAGGTACCTCAATGTATATTACTTCAGTATGTTCTTTTTAAGGTTTAACTCAATTAATATATGGCTAATTTGTTCATAAGAAAACAAAGATCAGAGGTGGTTGTCGTATGTAATCTAGTGCTTTGTTTACTCTAAAGTTGAGTGCTACAGTTGGGGGAGGGGTTGTAAACAGTGTTTCGCAAAAATTATGACATCAAAGCCTTCTGAAGTGATGACATATTTTAGATGATGGAACTGAGTGATAACATATTGTAGATGATGGAACTATTATTGTCTTCCAGTGCTTGCTTCATTTTGGGTGTCCAGAGAAGTGAAGCTTTGACTAATGTGTTCACGGAAGCACCGTATTATATTTATACCTGAAGTGAAACTTTCTATATCAGATGGAGATACAAGTGCAACCGTCAAACAAATGTGTGGCTACATATAACTTATGTTCATTTTATTGTTTGAAATGCAACATGATTGAGCAATGTTTATTATTGCTTGTATTTTTGTGCAATATGAATGTTATTTGTAGTTTTTGCCAACCGTGGAAATTCAAACAGTAATGTTGCTCCGCTACATTCAAAAGTACCGACCAATAGTATAAAATTAAACTTGAGGGTGTTATATGAATCCATGGTAGTGTGAAAGCTGATACGACCACTTAGAAAGGCCATTCTATTTTGCCGGTGCAGCAAGATTAATTATTGGATGGCCTTAAACCTTATATGTTGCTCTTCCTCTAAATTTTACAACCCTATTAACCCGAGTTTCTCCGATGGTACATTAGTGCTCTCATTTATTTGTTGTTGTAGATTGCGAGGGATAAATTGATGACACAAGGCTCAGGTGTAGATTGCAAGGTCCAGAATGGAGCTACTACCACGCCAATTCCAAGATTTAGAATGGAGCTACTACCAAATAGTTTCACAATATATTTTAGATTATCATTTTCTGGGTCAATGTTTCAAACATAAAGTTATAGAATGGTTGTGATGTTGATTGCATGGTCAAGGACCTGACTACTACAAGATAGTATCACATCTTGTAATTTTGTACCGTGTTCTTTGTAATGCAACAGAGTCTATTTAATATACAAGACCTTCTGTTCTTCTGTTTCACGTATGCACTATCAGCATTAAACTAATAATTTTATGGTGATGTAAAAAATACCATTAATTGTTTTAGGCATTTGAACAATCTGCTATGTACATTTGAAAATCCTTTTGGTCCACAGGCCACCAACGCATATGAAGCGTTGTTCGTGTCTGACTATATACGTTGCTATGTTGCAACACTTAATGACATCATTTACCAACGCATTCAGATACATTGTTGTAGACCCTTGCAACGCCACCAACGGCAACACATGCAAATCCGTTGGTGTAGGCGTTAGCAACATTTATATGGACATACGACAACACATTGATGCGTTGCTAAAGGGGGGTTCTTGTTGTAGTGCGTCCGCCATGACCGTAGTCGGCGCGATTTTCATCGGCAATTGCTCCACCAGACGTTCACCACCGACGTCGCTGGTCCCTTCAACCTGAGTAAACTCCAAAACGATGCCCTAAAGACGGACTACGATGCAAAATCGCCGTCATCGCTCGATCCCAATGAGATCTAGGGTTTCCCCCGGAGTTGCCCGCGCTGTCAAGGACCAGACAAGGGTAGAATCCCAGCGGGTCTGCTCAGCTGCCGGCGAGTCACACCCGCCACCGTGCCGACGGCAGACCAGCGATCAAGGCCCACGCTTGGGCATAGATCCGGCCGCGACGCCGCGACCCGATCCGGTCACGCCGCCGCCGTCCCTGGCGACCGCTACGCACCAGATCGCGAGGCCTCCTGCCTCGGGGGAGCGAAGTCGCCGAGGCGCCGCCACCACCCGCCGTGACGTTCGGCCCGCCGCCACGCTCCGGCCCGGGGGCGCCGGCCCGCGCCAGCCCCACGTGAGCTTGAGGGCTCGAGTCCCCGCCGCCGCCGGCGACGACCAGGCTTCGCCTGGCCGCGCCCATGGGCGGCGGCGAGGGATGAGGAGGAGGAGTGGGGGAGGGCCGGCCGACGGGATTTGGGGGCCTCCCAGCCGCCCACGCGGGGGTCGACTCGGGAGGGTCGGGAGGTTCCAGGACATTGATGAATTTTATAGAACTAAGTTATCTACCTTAGTGAAATGGTGGACTAGGCCCCAGAAAATTGCGCCTGACTTTCTAGAGGCCAAAATAGCCAGTCAACAGTTTCCTTACTAAGATCTCATCTCTCAAGCAATTTTTGGATTGACCTCATTTAAAATAATGATTGTAGTCTGCCAAAATAATCACCTTTTCTTCTAACTTTTTGTGTTACCAAAAACGCCATTTTCCATCAGGCACATAGTTTTTTTAACTCCACCATTGAGCTCACTTAAACTCTCATATGGTTAAGTTCTTGTCGTCCGTCTAGCTCGCTGTCGTCCAAGTCTAATACATCGAGAGAACCTACTACCATGGAACATGGTATGCCGATTTGAACTGACCGTATGCGCAGAACACACATGGTGATGTTTTGTAACAGCTGAATTAAGCATCCTGGTGCCATGATGGTACTCTGAAGAAGACTCCTTCTCAAGCCAACAATACGGGAGACTACGACTTCCTAGAGGAGACGGTCTAGTGCAGTCGGAGATCCTGATGCTTCCAAGTCCTATGATGTCTTTAGGTTTCAGAAAGATTGCAAAAGTAGTTTCCAACAACTAAGTTCAACACTTCTGCCCATCACGTACACATGTGGTGTATGTTGATATAATCATAGCATATCAAAAGCTATTCCAACTAAGTGCAAAACATGTGTGCATTGCGTATGTGGTATATACTAGTATGTACCTAGCAAAGACTAATATTTACGCCTTGCTTGGCCTCTGGTGTGCAGAATGGTTTTTATGTGAGTCATAATCATGTTCGTTGTACTATTTGATACCATAAGGCGCAGCAACCATGCAATGAATGCTTTGATTTATGCATTTCAACACTGCCATAAAGGAGCCTATGGACATTTCAGAACTACTACGGTTATCCCCTCGATAGATTACCTCGTTGGTAGATGGTGGTCATATTAGTTCAAGCTCAAACTGTGATAGATGAACACACCTGGTCTTTCCATTAGCTATCTCAAGTCGCATGCATCGTCACTGTGAACGTGGTAAAGATAATAAATCGTCAGAGCAGAAACAAACCTAAGAAATCATAATATAGCAAATATATAATCACATATATAAGAGTGCCGGATCGTACTGCTATTTCAATCAAAGTTCTGGCCACAAACTTTGTGCATGCAGCAACCCCAAACCAACCTTTTTGCGGACGTGATCACGCGTGGAAAAGGCCAACCAACGGAACGGTAAAGATCAATGTCGATGCAGCATTCTGTCCAGAGAAAATGATAGGGACCACAACGCAGTATCTCGAGATGATAGAGGGGAATTCATTGCGGCAGCATCCTGGTTCGTATCGCATGTAACATATGTTTATTCGGCGGAGGTGACGGCTATTCGCAATGGCCTTGTTTTGGCAACGAAATTGGATCTAACTCTCTTATTGTGGAATCGGATAGCTCTAATGTTGTCGAAATCATCAACTAGGAGGGCTATCTTGGCCAAGATTTGGCTACCTATATGGAGTGTAAGCATTTCGGCGCTGGTTTCTCTAAAGTTGACGTGGTTCATTGTTTTCGAGAGGCAAATCTTGTTGCTGGTAGTATAGCAAAGAGTTCCCTTAGCTCTAGATGTTCTGAGGTTTGAGACAGTGATGTTCCGGACTTTATTTCTCACAAAATTGTAAACGATCTTGCTATTATTCGAGGAATAAAGTCGTTTTGATGTCAAAAATAATAATATATGATCACATATGAACGAAAGCAATGAATCATCATTGACTGTAAAAGAAAGTGCACCAGGATCTAATCCGGGTTAAGAACTAATATACAACTTTGTCCTTTGTTCAAGAATCGGCACAAAAACGAGGGGGGAAGTTTGTATTGGGAACAAATTGCTGGGATAGAGAGTATGTGTGCTAAAATGTCAAAAATTATTCGTCGAGGATGGAGAGTACATATACACACAAAAAAGTAGGTTTACAAATGAAAACTAATGCGGCATTTTGAGTGATCAAACCCACGCTACCCATGTGACAACCATGAATACTTACCACTTTGCTACAATGATTGGGTGGTAAATTTAGTTACATAAGATTTAGAATGGTGACTCAATAATCTTGCCAACCAACTCAACAAAAAAATCGTGTAATCCTATAACCACGTCGTTTATCTCTAAGTGAAGAGATGAATTGCTTTTTCGGTCTCCACAAAATGCTAATGTGGATTGATTACATGCCAAAACATAAACAAGCAAAACTCTATGCTTCGGTGCTGGCGATGGTGACGCCTGAGGGTGTCGCTTCCCTCTTGGGGGTGTTGTTGTGGATCCCTTCACGATGTCAGGGCTTCGGGCTGAAAGCCCTAGTCTGTTCTCTCGGGGTAGATGATAGTGGTGCTTGGCGTCATTGCCCTCTTGAGGGTGTCGTTGTGGACCTCCGGTATCCTTTGGTTGTAGCTAGTCAGCGGCATGGGGCATGTCTTGTACCTGGCAGGTGGTATCCTCGACGCTGATGTGGGGCAGTCCGGTGTTCTCCTATCTTTTACACGTGTCCCTGTGGTCTTCGTTCTCGGTCCTTGCGATATCCTAGCAGCAGCGGCACTACACGGCCCGGAGCGATGGGGCAGTCTCAACGATGAGTCGGCCCTTTCCGGCGATGGCTCGGTGTGTTCGATATCGTGGTATCCGGTGGTTTCTCTTGTCGGCTCGGCTCCGGTCCTGTCAATTGTCTAGGGTGTCTTATGTTAGGCTTGGCGTCTCCTGCGTTCTTGCTTTGGTTTTGGTTTAGGAGCATTCGTGTAACTAGCTTGAATGCCATTTTTTTTTACTTGCTTGCACGAGGATTTTAACATCATTCTGTATCAGTTCAGTAGTTTATACCTTTATCTATAAAGGGGCACTACAGGAATCAGCTACTTTGCCGTCCGCCATGGCGAACGACAAAGGCATGGTTGGCGGACGCAAAGGCCTTTGCCGTCCGTCTCAGACGGCAAACGGCACCGGCAAAGATAGGATGGGCAAAGACCTTCTTTGCCGTCTGCTTTCCGCAGCGGACGGCAAAGAGGCCATTGCCGTCCGTGGCTGACGGCAAAGAAAGTGGACGGCAAAAAATTCGCCGTTGCCCCGAAGCAAAATTTGGTTTCGTGAAAAACATAGAGAAGGGAAACAGGGGCACTTCTACAAGCCTGACACAACATGTCTTTGTAAAATGCCCTTCGTGTTACTCCAACTCAACCGACAGAACGTGAGGCGGGAAATGGACATCACATACAAGCGCGCCATAAGGTGGTGATTGGCTGGAGAGCGGCGGTGGAACTGCACGTCATCGCCAACTAACTTACTACTTATTTCATCTTCTATCAGTAAAAGTTAATGTATTTACACACTGATGATGTGATGGAGCAAATTCCGCAAGCTAGGTTTATGGTAGTATTGGATTGTTGGTAGTATGTCTGAGCGTTTAGCGGCTTAATTTCATTCTAGGAATGACGTCAAGCGTCAGCTACGTCTCTTGTACATGTGCATCCGTACTGTTTGGTGCAGCTTATCATTTTTGTACGGTTCGGAAATCTTCTATGCTTGAGTTTCTTTCAAGATTTTAATTTCTAAGTTACTGTGATACGTTTTGTTAATTCCCTACAATAATATAACATAAATTTAACTGAAAAGGAACCACCGATTATGTTCTCACGGTTGTGACACTATGCACCGTAATTTACTGCTCTTGCCAACGCAAAAAGTTGCCATTACTTAATTTTCAATGTATTTTAACGGAACAAAAAACATAGTGCGGGATGTTTATCTTGTTCTAGTTTAAAGAGATCTTGTACCATCTGAATCAGCTGTGCTAGTTCCATAACGATTGCCTAAAGAAGAGTCTTTCTCCATATAAGTAACTTCGTTTAGGAATTTATTAGGTTAGTGCAGTTGCAAATTCTGATAACCCCTAGTCCTAGGATGTTTGTAGGTTTCTACAGCATTGCAAAAGCAGATCCAACTAAGGGTAAAACTTGTGCCCACCGAGTACGCATGCAGTTTATGAAGTACAAAGCTTACATACATCGCACATGTGATGTATGTCAATATGAACCTATCATTGACTAAACTTTATGCCTCGCTCGGCCTCAGGTATGCAGGATGGCTTTGTTCCAAGCTATCATCATGTTGTATACCTCTACTCATGCTTAAGTATAAAGGCTATTAAATAAAACAAACATATGGTGCAACACCCAGAAGATCAGGCCCGTCGATGGAGGTGGCTTAAGCGGGCAACCGCACAGGGCCCGAAAAATTTGGCGCCCCCAAATAACTAGGTATTAGTATACTGTACATACAAGTATGACCACACTTTGGCATGAGCAACTAATTAAGGGTTATGTGTCAGGGCTATGTGTCACCCGTACCGATTACTATTAGGAATCGCCTACAGCGGGGGGTTACCTGGCCGTCCCACAATTTAGCCTGAATTTATTTACTTTTTTTTTTCAGTTTTCCACTATTTGTACAATGGTTTTTCTCAGGTTTTCTTCTATGTTTCTATAGTTTTTTTTCGGCTTTTCATTTTACCTTTTTCAAATTTCTTAAAAAAACTTTTTCCTTTAGTTTTCACTAAACCGGGGCAAACGTCGAACCGGGCTTGTAAAAGCCCGACCTTCATTTCTCAAGCCCGAGCCCGGCCCAAAGCCCGAAATACTCCATGTTTGCAAGCCCAAGCCCGGCCGAAATCAAGCCCGAAGCCCGAAAGCCGGACCTGAATGTTGTTTTTCGGTATATGCACGTGTAAGCCCGGCCCGAAACACAGAAAAATATAATCCCATGCCCGGCCCGAACTATTATCCGGGCTGCAAAACAAAGCCCGAGCCCGACCTGGCCCGGGTTTTTCGGGCCGAGCTGGCCATGCCCGGGTTTAGTTATCACTTCTTTCCTTTGGGTTTCTTTTCTATTCCTTTTTTTTCAACATATATAGAATTTGTTTTCATAGAGATAGCAATATTTTTTATACATGTTTAACATTTTATATACATGATTAACTTAAAAAATATGTTTTCATGCCTACTTTTCCCCATGCATATTGGATTTTTTTTGTATAATCCTATAATAATTCTTATATACCTCAAAAAGATTTTGGCCCATCCAACAGCTGAGCCCGCTCCACCGCGACCCTCGCTAGAGTTTCCTCCCCCGCCGTCGCCACCGGGCGCGCTCCTCCCGGCCCGTCCCGCTGCCCCTCCCTCTCTCCTCCCGTCCCCTCCCGCGACGTGCTCGCGTGCGCCCTGGGGGATCTCCAGCCACCGCGTCCCTCACCCCTCTTCCCC
>LR738712.1:819029748-819064531 GCA_902687465.1 Secale cereale | reverse complement strand
CCCCCCTCCCCCCCCCCCCCCCACTTCCCCCGCCGCCGTCGGCGAGCTCCGTCGGGCAAAGCCCGGTGGGCACGGCGGCGGCGTGGCCCTTCTTCCCCCTTCGGTTGTGGGCGCCGGCGCGGGACGGCCCTTTCGAGTGGCGGCGCTGGACGTCTGCAGGGTCCAGCGGCGCGGCGGCAGTCTCGCGCGGCGTCGGGGTGGCCTGCTAGTGGCGGCGCTCCGACTCCCTTCGTTTCACGCGCGGTGGGGCGGCTGCGATGCTCCCATCTCGGGAGGTGACGCACGACCGGTCTCTTGCCGAATCCGGCCGGATCTGGCGTTGGGGGCCGGCCGGCGGCGCGTGGCTCCGGTGGTGCGTGCCCGGAGGCTCCATCGCATGGAGCTCGATGGGCGACGCGGGTAGGGTAGCGACCGGGCGTGGCCGCTGCTCCGGGTGTGGGCGGTGATACGTCCAAAACGTATCTATAATTTCTGCTTGCTCCATGCCTCTTTTGGGTGATATTGCTATGTTATTTATACACTTCCATACACTTTTGATCATATTTGGACTAACCTATTAACTCAGTGCACCCCAGTGCCAGTTTCTGTTTTCGGCTGTTTTTGTATTTCAGGTTTTCACATTACGAGAACTGCCAGAAAAAATCCAGAAAAATTATATAAAAAATCAGCGTTCCGGAAGCTTCCATGCGGCCAAAGTAGGGCCGGAGGGGACCCACAGGGGCTCCAGGCGGCCCCCCCTGGCCGCGCCGGGGGGGCGCCTGGGCACCCATGACCCCTCTGATGCCCCCCTTTGGCATATATTTACACCGTGTCGCGGAAACCCTGATTCCAGACCCCTTTTCTCCAGACGCGATTCCGATCTCCGCCGCCATCGCCATCAAGCTTCGGGGGACCAGAATTCCTGCACCGGCACCCTGCCGGGACGGGGAAGTGCCCCCGGATTCATCTCCATCGACGTTGCTTCCTCCCTCCATGATGCGGGAGTAGTTCCTCCTCGGGGCAGAGGTTCTTACCAGTAGCTATGTGGTCAATTCTCTCTCCCATGATGTGATCTTCGTTGTGATCATAGGCTATGTTAATCTAGGGTGATCCCATGATATTTCCCCTTCCTCTATGTATTGGATTGATGTACTCACTTGTCTTTATCTAGTATAATCCCCGAGACCAAGGTGACAGCAGTCTATTGGACATGGATTAGAACAATATTTTCATGAGTGATTTCCTCTCTTGTGTGTTGATTGAAGATTGAGAGTCTCTTGGTGCTTGTCTTTGACTATCCTTTAGATATGTTGTGGTGATTGTGGGACTCTCTTTGGATGGCCGCGGTGACATTGGGAAATCCTTAGATTGAGAACTACGAACTTTGAGGTGTGCTTTTGCAGCCCTACATAATTCTCGTCCTCTCTTGACCACGAAGGAATGACCTCCGAGTGCGTCCCCTTTGCATGTTTTATGGGAAATATCATGTGATTCGATTATGTTAATGTTGTTGGGAGTTGCCACTAGTGAAAGTATGAATCCTAGGCCTTGTTTCCACCATTGCAATACAATTTGTGCTCACGTTTACCACTTGTTTGCTTGCTGCACTTTTTATTACAGATTTATATTACTTTGTTTTGCCATCCAGATCACTTGCCATTTAACATCTCTTCGCCGAACTAGTGCACCTATACATCTGACAAGTGTATTAGGTGTGTTGGGGACACAAGAGACTTCTTGTATTTTAGTTGCAGGGTTGCTTGAGAGAGACCATCTTCAACCTCTACTTCCCTGAGTTCGATAAACCTTAGGTCATCCACTTGAGGGAAATTGCTGCTGTCCTACAAACCTCTGTGCTTGGAGGCCCAACATAGTCTACAAGAGTAGAAGCGTGTGTAGACATCAAGTTATTTCTGGCGCCGTTGCCGGGGAGGTGAGCGCTTGAAGGTATATCTTTAGATCTTGCAATTAAATCTTTTTGTTTCTTGTTTTTATTTCACTAGTTATGCTTATGGACAACCTTGCTATTGGATCGTTGCTTGCGGGAAGACGCCCCACACCTGTGGTGGTTGCTCCTCCCCCTACTGAAATTGTGCCCTATAAAATACCAGCTGGTATTATCGATTATGTTTTGGCTGATCGTTATGCAGGAGACAGACATCCCGGTGAACACTTGCTATATCTGTCACAACTATGTTCATTATTTAAGCTTGCAGGTGTATCAAGGGAGTTTGTCATGAGGAAATTATTTGCCTTGTCACTGAAAGGAAAAGCATTGGAATGGTATAGGCTACTAAATGACTCTCACCTGCTGGAGTGGGAAGAGATCCAGTCTCTCTTTTACTCCAAGTTTTATCCTCTTCATGAAGTCCATGAGAATAGGAATTATGTTTATAATTTTTATCCTCATGACGGAGAGAGCATAGCTCAAGCTTGGGGGAGACTGAAAACGTTAATGCTAAAATGTCCTAACCATGGGCTCCCCAAAGATATGATTATTACTAATTTCTATGCGAGGCTTTCTCGACAGGATAAATATTTGCTCGACGCTTCCTCTATGGGTTCTTTCACAAACAAAAAGATTGATGCTAAATGGGAACTCCTTGAAAGAATTCAACGCAACACTGAAGATTGGGAGATCGACAAAGGTAAAGAGTCAGGTATAATTTATGAGTATGATTGCATTAAGTCCTTTGTTGAAACTACAAGTTTTAATAAGTTTAGTGCTAAGTTTGGGCTTATTCTCAACTCCTTGTTGATTTCCTCAAATCTTTTGCTTCACATCTTAATATGCCTAAGGAGGATTGGATCAAGTATCATAAACCTTTTAAAGAGACTTGCAAAGAAAATGAAATTGTTCATGATGATTGCAACATGCATGATACAATTCCTAAAAATGAAGTTTTATATAAGCATGTTAATTTTTGTGGAGTGGATAGACCTTGTGAAAGGCCTATGATTGAAGAAGAGAAGTATTGTAAGCAACATAAGCATGAAAGAACAATCACTTGGGTCAGAGATTTAAATGAAATTGCTAGAGAATTGTGTGACCTTTATCCTTTTACTTGTGAACTTTGCCGTATAGAGGGTCACTTTAATTTTCAATGCATGAACTTTCAAAACATAACTGTTAACCGGTTGTGTGATAACATGATCACCTCTGATCTTTATGATGAGCTTATGTTATTTTTGATGTGTGAAGAGTTATCAGAAAAGACTTCATGGCTAGATGTTAATGCCATAGGAATAAAAAACACTTTGCAAAATTGCCATCTCTATTGTGTTGTTAATTGCCATGAAAATGATTACATAGGTAAGATTATAAAGGAGGGAACTTTACCAAAGTATAAAAATGTCTCTTATATTTCTGCTAATAAAAAGGAGAGTTTCTCCCAAGTTTCCCCTATTGTTTCTAATGATAAACCAGGATATGTGGAGAAGCTTCATCTCCAACCACTCCCTCCTAAGGTTAAGAAGAAGAAAAAGAAGAGGAGGAGGAATAGGAGCAAGAAAGAAGAAGAATGGGTATCAACCTGGCGTGAGCATATTCCTCCCATCAACTTTTATCCTAACGATTGTAAGTTTAAAGAAGAAGGTGAAGTTTATTGCCTTAATTATCATCTTGATGATACGTCCGTAGGTACTATTGAAGATGATTTTGATTATGATATGCATGTTACTTATTGTGATTGGGAAAATGATGATAATGCTACTTATGATCTTGAAAATCTTTTTGGTACCAACTCTGAAAGTGATGATATGGGAAGCTCTAAGCTTGGGGATGATAGGATTGCAAATCCTTTACCCACTAGTGATGTGATAATTGATAATTCTTTTGCTAGTAAGAATAAAGACAACATGATTACAAATATAGTTGCTAGCAATGATAATGCTCTTCTCTACTATGATGATGTCATAACTCCAACCTATAGTGATTATAAAGGTACCAATGACATAAGGAGAAATTATCCTTATGAAACTTGTCATAATCATGGAGGGAATTACTCCCTTGTTGAACACCACCCTCCTAATACACAATTAATATATAGTGTTCAAGTTGTTTATGATAGTCCTACTCCCACTATTACCAATGAGAAAGATTATGCTTATGTGGAGAGTAAGAGTACCTTTTTGCATGTGGATCATGGTAACAATGCTTTATGTGATGCTTATATTGTTGAGTTCATCCATGATGCCACTGAAATTTATAATGAGAGAGGGAGACTTGGTTCTAAATATCTTAATAATAAGAAGTTTCCTCTCTTTATGAATATTTTGAAGTTATGCTTGTTTTGCCTTCCTATGCTAGTTGCTTTGTGCTTCAATGAATTATTCTATTGCAATATTCCTATGCATAGGAAGCATGTTAGGCTTAAATGTGTTTGGTATTTGCTTCTTGATGCTCTCTTTTGTTCCTCAGCTCTTATTCCTACGAGAGCATCATTAAAGTCTTAAGCCTATCTTTATGGCTATAAAGAAAGAGCTCTAGGGAGACAACCCTTGTTATGTTTACTTTCAGTTTTAGTGGTCTTGATGTTTGTTACTACTGTAGCAACATCATTGTATCTTTATTTTTCAGCTTTGTGCCAAGTTTAGCCTCTGATTGCAAGAAAGTTCAAAAGTTGTGACGTGCTGTCCAGGAAACAGATTCTGTCCTTGGATAGAAAAATTCGTATAAAATCACCAGATCATCTTTTTGGTCTGAATTTGTTCGACGGCGTGCTCTATATAATTGTCTTTCGTGTGTCTGTTTTGAGTTTTTTTATTAGAGTTGCAGAAGTACCCCGGAAAAATCATTTACTACCTGCTGTTCTGTTTTTCACAGATTCTGTCATGTTTTGCCTTTCCTTCATTTTGCAAACCTAGAGCTTGCTTTTTCTTTGCAAAAACCTTTTGGCAATCTTGAGAAACAGTAGAATTTCAAGAATATCTTTATTTCCAGCAAGGAACAATTATTTTATTATGGGTACTAACCTCGCTAATCAGATTATGATGAGTTATGTATGAAGGGAGTTTTCAAGTGTGCGAGGGAAGATGATAAAAAGATTCAGGAGTGTCAAACGCTCAAGCTTGGGGATGCCCCCGTGCATCCCCTTCTCCATCAACATTATCAGTTCGTCCTTCGTTCCACTATATTTTAATCACTTCATGTGTTATGTGCTATGCTTGGAGCGTCTTGTTTTAGTTTTCCTTTTAGTTTTCTTTAGCTTTTCATAACGAGTTGGAACTCAGCTTTCTTTATGTGGGAGAGAAACACGCTCCACTTCTACCTAGAACATAACATAGAATTTGCATGTCTATCTTTGTTGTGTGTGTTCTTTGTCTTTTAATAGCTACTATCATGCTTAGCTCTTAACTTTCATGCTTATCTTTTTAAAGAGCTTTTGTTTAGTTGGTTGCTTGAACTCTCTTTAGTTATCATGTTTATCTTATTAAGAGAGTTTGCTTCCGTTGCATTGGTTGATATGTCTATGATAAAGATGCTACGTGCATAATGGCGCTTAGTAGTTCATGTTTTCTTATGGTTAGTCTCAAATAGCTGGGGGTTCCCAAAGTGTTATTGGAGTACCAACATGATTTGTTTGCCTATGATGTGGTATGGTTTAGTAATATCTTCCTTCAAAGAATTTATTTTGATTGACTTGGCGTATGCTCACGCATATTTAAGACTGTAAAGAAAGTCTGTCAAGCCTTGATGATCTTTTGTTTCTGAGTAGCGATATAACTTCCATGCCTGATTCAATGTTGCTTTGTCGCTCTGCATGATTATGACCATCATTGCTCTCTTAGTTGGTCGCTCCCAGTCTTTTGCTAACCTTCGCCTGTACTAAGCGGACTGACTGCTTGTGCATCCACATCCTTTTAATCCAGTTATGCCATATGAGTCCACCATATCTTCCTACATGGTATTTACCTGCCATTCCTAACGGAGACTTGCATGTTCCATCTCGAAATTATTCAAAGAAAAAGCATTCCTATTTTGTGCCTCTGTTTTAAGTTCATGAGGAAGTAGTAGTTAATTCATGATCTTTTTAAGTTGGACAAGCTTCACCCCGGGATTGCATGTATAATGTGCAAACCCATAATACGAGAAGGAACTGGCATTGAGTGCGCCCGGCTCAAAAAGATAATATAACAAACAAACCCTCCTTCACGCTTTGTTCATGAGAAATCAGAAAACTTTGGCAGTGATAAACAAAGGAGATTAAGAGGATGTGATCGTCCTCATTCGGGAGCCGTTCCTCGAAACTTGTCCATCTCAAGAAGTGATTGAGTTGTCTGCTAGCATTCGTTGACGAAACATGCATGATCTAAAAAAAATATTACCTCTGTTTTAAAACCAAGAGCTCTGGTACATGTTTTGTCTTTGTTTCCGACTACGGGTTTTCAACCTTGCCAACAAAAGCCACGGTTCGAGAGTCTCCACCTTCTTTTAAAAGCACCAACTACTGAGAGCATGATTGTCATTCTGAGAGTAATGTGCATTGTCCCAAAGTAGCATTGTCTTTTGCATGTTTGTGATATCGTTTATTTTGAAATCATTGTATCTAGTCATCACTTAAACCTTGGAGGTGCCCCTGCATTTATGTTTTGCTTCACTAAAGGGGGCAAGCTAGATATCACTTTATCATATTTGCACATCATGTTCATTACAAATCTATTTGATGTTTCAATATCATATTGTAAAACTTTCAGTTCTTTGTGATTTTCTCATGAGGCAACTTAATTACTATAGATTCATTATCTCAGTAAGCTTTTGTCATATGACTATGAAAAAGTCATATATGGTTAATAGCATGTCACCACAGAAATTATTCTTGTTATCATTTACCTACTCGAGGACGAGCAGGAATTAAGCTTGGGGATGTTGATACGTCCAAAACGTATCTATAATTTCTGCTTGCTTCATGCCTCTTTTGGGTGATATTGCTATGTTATTTATACACTTCCATACACTTTTGATCATATTTGGACTAACCTATTAACTTAGTGCACCCCAGTGCCAGTTTCTGTTTTCGGCTGTTTTTGTATTTCAGGTTTTCACATTACGAGAACTGCCAGAAAAAATTCAGAAAAATTATATAAAAAATCAGCGTTCCGGAAGCTTCCATGCGGCCAAAGTAGGGCCGGAGGGGACCCACAGGGGCTCCAGGCGGCCTGCCCACGCAGCCCCCCCTGGCCGCGCCGGGGGGGCGCCTGGGCACCCCTGACCCCCTCTGATGCCCCCCTTTGGCATATATTTACACCGTGTCGCGGAAACCCTGATTCCAGACCCCTTTTCTCCAGACGCGATTCCGATCTCCGCCGCCATCGCCATCAAGCTTCGGGGGACCAGAATTCCTGCACCGGCACCCTGCCGGGACGGAGAAGTGCCCCCGGATTCATCTCCATCGACGTTGCTTCCTCCCTCCATGATGCGGGAGTAGTTCCTCCTCGGGGCTGAGGTTCTTACCAGTAGCTATGTGGTCAATTCTCTCTCCCATGAAGTGATCTTCGTTGTGATCATAGGCTATGTTAATCTAGGGTGATCCCATGATATTTCCCCTTCCTCTATGTATTGGATTGATGTACTCACTTGTCTTTATCTAGTATAATCCCCGAGACCAAGGTGACAGCGGTCTATTGGACATGGATTAGAACAATATTTTCATGAGTGATTTCCTCTCTTGTGTGTTGATTGAAGATTGAGAGTCTCTTGGTGCTTGTCTTTGACTATCCTTTAGATATGTTGTGGTGATTGTGGGACTCTCTTTGGATGGCCGCGGTGACATTGGGAAATCCTTAGATTGAGAACTACGAACTTTGAGGTGTGCTTTTGTAGCCCTACATAATTCTCGTCCTCTCTTGACCACGAAGGAATGACCTCCGGGTGCGTCCCCTTTGCATGTTTTATGGGAAATATCATGTGATTCGATTATGTTAATGTTGTTGGGAGTTGCCACTAGTGAAAGTATGAAGCCTAGGCCTTGTTTCCACCATTGCAATACCATTTGTGCTCACGTTTACCACTTGTTTGCTTGCTGCACTTTTTATTACAGATTTATATTACTTTGTTTTGCCATCCATATCACTTGCCATTTAACATCTCTTCGCCGAACTAGTGCACCTATACATCTGACAAGTGTATTAGGTGTGTTGGGGACACAAGAGACTTCTTGTATTTTAGTTGCAGGGTTGCTTGAGAGAGACCATCTTCAACCTCTACTTCCCTGAGTTTGATAAACCTTAGGTCATCCACTTGAGGGAAATTGCTGCTGTCCTACAAACCTCTGCGCTCGGAGGCCCAACATAGTCTACAAGAGTAGAAGCGTGTGTAGACATCAGGCGGCGACGCGGGGAGGTCTCGGTGGTGGCCTCCGGGTCTCGTGGCGGCTTCACGGTGGCTCGACGGGTCTGTCCGTGGCAGCGGCCAGCTTATCCGGCGTCGGCTCGTCTATGGTCGAGTCGTCTCGACCTTCACCCCATCTCCTCATCGCCCGGGCGCTACTCCCATCAATGGGTTGGTCCTCTCCCAGCTGCGGTGCACCGCTTGTCTCGCGCCCCGGTGCTGCAGGACCGAGCTTGTCCTGCGCCCGTTGCAGTAGGACCGAGCTTGTCTCGCGCACGTTGCAGCAGATCTGACCTCCTCCCCCTCTCGATGCTGCAGGACCAAGCTCGTCTCGCTCTTGGGGCAGCAGGACGGGTTGGTGGATGGCAGTTTTGGCCAGCCTATTGGGTCTCGACGCTAGGGCCGGGGTCGCCCAGGGGTGCGAAAGGTGGGACCTTTTCGCTCGTCTCTTTCGTTGGGGTGCGACATGTCTCGGGTGAGGTGGTGTCGAGGTCTTGGATGCTGGGGCGGCGACCCTGGTGGTGGTAGCGTGGTGCTCGTGGGCAGAGCCCGTGCCTTGGTGGTGCCCGATCACCATGGCCGTGTGGGCGCTGTGGTTGCCGGGGTGTGGCGTTCGGTGGCGGTGAGTGTTGGCCGAGGTGAAAGCATGTTCTGTCTTCAGACGGACCGACGGCGGCGAAGATCATTCCCTTTTTGAAGGCATCGTCGCGGCTCTCATTGCCCGTCATGCGGCTCCGGGGGAAACCCTGATCCTTGGATCGGGCGGTGGCGGCGCGCTGATGCCCTTCCATTCCTGAAGGCGCCGCCTTGTAGCGCATTGTTCGTCATATGTAGCTTCATCTCTGCGTGGTGATAGTGCTAGGGGTGGTGTTGTTGGAAATATGCCCTAGAGGCAATAATAAAAGAGTTATTATTATATTTCCTTGTTCATGATAATCGTTTATTATCCATGCTATAACTGTATTGATTGGAAACTCAGATACACGTGTGGATGAATAGACAGATTTTGTGTCCCTAGTGAGCCTCTACAGGACTAGCTCGTTGATCAAAGATGACCGCGGTTTCCAGGTCATAGACATGAGTTGTCATTTGATAACGGGATCACATCATTAGGAGAATGATGTGATGGACGAGACCCAAACGTTAACATAGCTTTTGATCGTGTCAGTTATCGCTATAGTTTTTCTGCATGTCAAGTATAAGTTCCTATGACCATGAGATCATGTAACTCACTGACACCGTAGGAGTGCTTTGTGTGTACCAAACGTCACAACGTAACTGGGTGACTATAAAGGTGCTCTACAGGTATCTCCGAGGGTGTCTGTTGAGTTGACATGGATCAAGACTGGGATTTGTCACTCTGTGTGACGGAGAGGTATCTCCGGGCCCACTCGGTAATACGTCATCTCAATGAGCTCAAAAGTGACTAAGTAGTTGGTCACGGGATTATGTATTACGGTAACGAGTAAAGAGACTTGCCGGTAACGAGATTGAACTAGGTATAGAGATACCGACGATCGAATCTCGGGCAAGTAACATACCGACGAGACAAAGGGAACTGTATACGGGATTGCCTGAATCCTTGACATCGTGGTTCATCCGATGAGATCAGCGAGAAACATGTAGGAACCAATATGGGTATCCAGATCCCGCTATTGGTTATTGACCTGGGAGTATCTCGGTCATGTCTACATGGTTTCCGAACCCGCAGGGTCTACACACTTAACGTTCGGTGACGCTAGGGTTGTTAGTGAGAAAAGTGTATGGTTACCGAAGGTTGTTCGGAGTCCCGGATGAGATCCCGGACATGACGAGGGTCTCCGGAATGGTCCGGAGACGAAGATTGGTATATAGGATGAAAGGTTTCGGAGTACCGGAAGTGTTCCGGGGAGCATCGGGAAATCGGCGGAGTACCGGAAGGGGTTTCGGAGGGTCCGGAAGTGGTTCTGGGCCTAGTGGGCCACAAGGGGGAACACCACAGCCCTCAGGGGGCTGTGCGCCCCCCCTGGGCCCTCTCCTCATGCGGCTAAGGGGGTGGGACCCCCTAGGGCTGGCCGCACCCCTTGGCCTTGGGGGGCAAGGCACCTAGGGGGGGAAACCCTAGGGCCTGGCCGCGCCCCCCTGCCCTGGCCGCCGCCCCCTCCCCTTGCCCTGGCCGCCGGCCCCTAGGGGGAAACCCTAGGGCGCCCTCACCTCTCCACCCCCCCTATATATAGTGGGGCAAAGGGAGGGCAGCCAACACAGTTTGTGCCTCGGTGCTGCCCTCCCTCTCCCGTTACATCTTCTTCTCCCGCGGTGCTTAGGCGAAGCCCTGCTGGAGTTCTTCTCCACCATCACCACCACGCCGTCGTGCTGCCGGTTCTCCATCAACCTCTCCTCCACCCCTTGCTGGATCAAGAAGGAGGAGACGTCCCCGAGCCGTACGTGTGAAGAACGCGGAGGCACCGTTGCTTCGGTGCTAGGTCTTCGGCGATCTGAATCGCAACGAGTACGACTCCATCATCCGCGTTCATAACGCTTCCGCTTAGCGATCTACAAGGGTACGTAGATCACACTCTCCCCTCGTAGTTGCATCTACTAGATTGATCTTGGTGAACGGTAGGAAAATTTTTGTTTCCCATGCAACGTTCTCCAACAGTGGCATCATGAGCTAGGATCTTGCGTAGATGCTTTCTCGAGTAGAACACAAAAGGGTTTGTGGCGTTGATGTTTAAATTGCTGCCCTCCTTAGTCTTTCTTGATTCAGCGGTATTATAGGATGAAGTGGCCCGGACCAACTTTACATGTCCACGTACATGAGACCGGTTCCATCGACAGACATGTGACTTTCGTTGCATAAGATGGCTGGCGGGTGTCTGTCTCTCCTATCTTAGTTGAATCGGAATAGAACAAGGCGGTCCTTGTAGAAGGTTAAATAGCAACTTGAATATCACCGTTGTGGTTTTGCGTAGGTAAGAAGCGTTCTTGCTAGATACCCATAGCAGCCACGTAAAACATGCAACAACAAATTAGAGGACGTCTAACTTGTTTTTGCAGGGTATGTATGTGATATGATATGGCCAATGACATGATGAAATATATTTGATGTATGAGATGATCATGTTGTAATAGTTAATATCGACTTGCATGTCGATGCATACGGCAACCGGCAGGAGCCATAGGGTTGTCTTTAATTTTTGTATGACCTGCGTGTCAATCATTAAGCGCTTTGTAATGCTTTACTTTATCGCTAAACGGTAGCAATAGTAGTAAGAGCATGGTGGGCGCACGACAACCCCGATGGCAACACGATGATGGAGATCATGATGATGGAGATCATGGTGTGGCGCCGGTGACGATGGAGATCATGCCGGTGCTTTGAAGATGGAGATCAAAAGCACGAGTTGATGGCCATATCATGTCACTTATGATTTGCATGTGATGTTAATCCTTTTATGCATCTTATTTTGCTTAGGACGACGGTAGCATTATAAGATGATCCTTCACTAAAATTTCAAGATAAAATTGTGTTCCCCCCGAGTGTGCGCCGTTGCGAAGGTTCGTCGTTTCGAAGCACCACGTGATGATCGGGTGTGATAGACTCTACGTTCGCATACAACGGGTGCAAGCCAGTTTTGCACGTGCAGAACACTCGGGTTAAACTTGACGAGCCTAGCATGTACAGACATGGCCTCGGAACACGGAGGACCGAAAGGTCGAGCATGAGTCATATAGTAGATATGATCAACATGTTGATGTTCACCATTGACACCACCTCATCTCACGTGATGATCGGACTTGGGTTGGTGAATTTGGATCATGTCACGCTCGAATGACCAGAGGGATGTCAATTTGAGTGGGAGTTATAATTAATTTGATTAGGTAATAACTCACTTATCATGAACAATAGTCTAAAAATTGTCTTTGCAAATCTTATGTTGTAGATGGCTCGCGCAGGAGTTCCCCTGAATTTTAATGCGTTCCTAGAGAAAGCTAAACTGAAAGATGACGGGAGCAACTTTGTGGACTGGCTCCGCAATCTGAGGATCATCCTCACAGCTGCCCAAAAGGTTTATGTCCTAAATGCACCGCTAGGTCAACCCCCCGCTCCTGGAGCCTCAGCGGACGATATGAACGTCTGGCAGACGCGTTCGGATGACTATTCGATAGTACAGTGTGCCATGTTGTACGGCTTGGAAGGAGGACTTCAAAGGCGTTTTGAACGTCATGGTGCATATGAGATGTACACAGAGTTGAAGTTCATCTTTGAGAAGAATGCTAAGATCGAGAGGTATGAGACCACCGATAAATTCTTCGCTTGCAAGATGGAGGAGAATTCGTCTGTCAGTGAGCACTTGCTGAAGATGTCTGGGTACTATACCCGCATAGCTGATCTGGGACTTGTGTTCCCGGATGAGGCTATCATTGACAGAATTCTCCAGTCACTCCCTCCAAGCTACAAGAGCTTCGTGCAGCAGTATAACATGCAAGGGATGAACAAGACCATCGCCGAGCTGTTTTCGATGCTGAAAGTCGCTGAGGCAGACATCCAGAAGGAGTATCAAGTGTTGATGGTCAATAAGACCACAAGTTTCAAGAAGAATGGCAAGGGCAAGAAGGGTAACTCTAAGAAGGGTGGCAAAGCAGTTGCTAATCCAGTGAAGAAACCCAAGGCTGGGCCCAAGCCAGAGACTGAGTGTTTCTATTGCAAGGGGAACGGCCACTGGAAGCGGAACTGCCCCAAGTATCTGGCGGACAAGAAGGGGGCCAACAACAACAAAGGTATATGTGATATACATGTTATTGATGTGTACCTTACCAACTCTCGTTGTAGTGCCTGGGTATTTGATACCGGTTCGGTTGCTCACATTTGCAACTCTAAACAGGAACTGCGGAATAAACGGAGGCTGGCGAAGGACGAAGTGACGATGCGCGTGGGAAATGGTTCCAAGGTTGATGTGATCGCCGTCGGCACGCTCGCTCTTTGATTACCATCGGGATTAGTTATGAACCTGAATAATTGTTATTTAGTGCCTGCGTTAAGCATGAACATTATATCTGGATCTTGTTTATTGCGAGACGGTTACTCATTTAAATCAGAGAATAATGGTTGTTCTATTTATATGAGTAATATCTTTTATGGTCATGCACCCGAAGTTAGGGGTTTATTCTTATTGAATCTCGATAGTGATGATACACATGTTCATAACATTGATGCCAAAAGATGTAGAGTTGATAATGATGATACCACTTTCTTGTGGCACTGCCGTTTGGGTCATATCGGCGTGAAACGCATGAGGAAGCTCCATGCTGATGGACTTTTGGAGTCTCTTGATTTTGAATCACTTGACACGTGCGAGCCGTGCCTCATGGGCAAGATGACAAGGACCCCGTTTTCAGGGACAATGGAACGGGCAAGTGACTTATTGGAAATCATACATACTGATGTGTGCGGTCCGATGAGTGTAACGGCGCGCGGTGGATATCGTTATTTTCTCACCTTCACTGACGACTTAAGTAGATATGGGTATATTTACTTGATGAAGCATAAGTCTGAAACTTTTGAAAAGTTCAAGCAATTTCAGAGTGAAGTTGAAAATCATCGTAACAAGAAGATCAAGTTCCTACGATCTGATCGAGGGGGAGAATATCTGAGTTATGAGTTTGGTGATCACTAAAGAAAATGTGGAATTGTTTCACAGTTGACGCCACCTGGAACACCACAGCGTAATGGTGTGTCCGAACGTCGTAATCGAACCCTATTAGATATGGTACGTTCTATGATGTCTCTTGCCGATTTGCCACTATCGTTTTGGGGATATGCGTTAGAGACAGCTGCATTCACTTTAAATAGGGCTCCATCTAAGTCCGTTGAGACAACACCGTATGAACTGTGGTTTGGTAAGAAACCTAAGTTGTCTTTTCTCAAGGTTTGGGGTTGCGATGCTTATGTCAAAAGGCTTCAGCCAGAAAAGCTCGAACCCAAAGCGGACAAATGTGTCTTCATAGGATACCCAAAAGAAACAGTTGGGTACACCTTCTATCTCAGATCCGAGGGCAAAGTGTTTGTCGCTAAGAACGGGTCCTTTCTCGAGAAAGAGTTTCTCTCGAAAGAATTGAGTGGGAGGAAGGTAGAACTTGATGAGGTTATTGAACCTCTGCTTCAACCAGAAAGTAGCGCAGCACAGAAAGATGTTTTTGTGGAGCCTGCAGAGGTTGAAGAGGAAGCCAATGATGATGATCAAGAAGCTACTGATCAAATTACTACCGAACCTCGTAGGTCGACAAGGGTACGCACTGCACCTGAGTGGTATGGTAACCCTGTCTTGGAGGTCATGTTGCTAGACAACGGTGAACCTACGAGCTATGGAGAAGCGATGGTGGGCCCAGATTCCGACAAATGGTTAGAGGCCATGAAATCCGAGATGGGATCCATGTATGAAAACAAAGTATGGACTTTGGAAGTATTACCTGAAGGGCGGAAGGCCATTCAGAATAAATGGATTTTTAAGAGGAAGACGGACGCTGACGGTAATGTCACCGTGTATAAAGCTCGACTTGTGGCAAAGGGTTTTTCACAAGTTCAAGGGATTGACTACGATGAGACTTTCTCACCCGTAGCGATGCTTAAATCCGTCTGAATCATGTTAGCAATAGCTGCATATTTCGATTATGAAATTTGGCAGATGGATGTCAAAACAGCGTTCCTTAACGGTTTTCTTAAGGAAGAGTTGTATATGATGCAACCAGAGGGTTTTGTCGATCCAGAGAATGCTGACAAAGTATGCAAGCTCCAGCGTTCCATTTATGGGCTGGTGCAAGCATCTCGGAGTTGGAATCTTCGCTTTGATGAGGTGATCAAAGCGTTTGGGTTTATACAAGTTTACAATGAAGCTTGTATTTACAAGAAAGTGAGTGGGAGCTCTATAGCGTTTCTAATATTATATGTGGATGACATATTGCTGATTGGAAACAATATAGAATTTTTGGATAGCGTGAAGGGGTATTTGAACAAGAGTTTTTCGATGAAAGATCTCGGTGAAGCTGCTTTCATATTGGGCATCAAGATCTATAGAGATAGATCATGACGCTTGATAGGACTTTCACAAAGCACATACCTTGATAAAGTTTTGAAGAAGTTCAAAATGGATCAATCCAAGAAGGGGTTCTTGCCGGTATTGCAAGGTACGAAGTTGAGTAAGACTCAATGCCCAGTGACTGCGGATGACAGAGAAAAGATGAGTGTCGTCCCCTATGCTTCAGCCATAGGCTCTATCATGTATGCAATGCTGTGCACAAGACCAGATGTCAGCCTTGCCATAAGTATGGCCGGAAGGTTTCAAAGTAATCCTGGCATGGATCACTGGACAGCGGTCAAGAATATCCTAAAGTACCTGAAAAGGACTAAGGATATGTTTCTCGTTTATGGAGGTGATCAAGAGCTCGTCGTAAAGGGTTACGTCGATGCAAGCTTTGACACTGATCCGGATGACTCTAAGTCTCAAACCGGATACGTATATATTCTCAACGGGGGAGCGGTAAGCTGGTGTAGTTCCAAGCAGAGCGTGGTAGCTGATTCTACATGTGAAGCGGAGTATATAGCTGCCTCGGAGGCGGCGAAGGAAGGTGTCTGGATGAAGGAGTTCATGACAGATCTTGGAGTTGTGCCTAGTGCACTGAACCCAATGACTCTGTTCTGTGACAACACTGGTGCCATTGCTCTAGCCAAGGAACCAAGGTTTCACAAGAGGACCAGACACATAAAGCGACGCTTCAATTCCATCCGCGATTCGGTCAAGGAGGAGGACATAAACATTTGCAAAGTACACACGGATTTGAATGTTGCAGATCCGTTGACTAAGCCTCTTCCACGGGCTAAGCACGATCAACACCAAGACTATATGGGTGTTAGATTCATTACCTTGTAATGCTAGATTATTGACTCTAGTGCAAGTGGGAGACTGTTGGAAATATGCCCTAGAGGCAATAATAAAAGAGTTATTATTATATTTCCTTGTTCATGATAATCGTTTATTATCCATGCTATAACTGTATTGATTGGAAACTCAGATACACGTGTGGATGAATAGACAGATTTTGTGTCCCTAGTGAGCCTCTACAGGACTAGCTCGTTGATCAAAGATGACCGCGGTTTCCAGGTCATAGACATGAGTTGTCATTTGATAACGGGATCACATCATTAGGAGAATGATGTGATGGACGAGACCCAAACGTTAACATAGCTTTTGATCGTGTCAGTTATCGCTATAGTTTTTCTGCATGTCAAGTATAAGTTCCTATGACCATGAGATCATGTAACTCACTGACACCGTAGGAGTGCTTTGTGTGTACCAAACGTCACAACGTAACTGGGTGACTATAAAGGTGCTCTACAGGTATCTCCGAGGGTGTCTGTTGAGTTGACATGGATCAAGACTGGGATTTGTCACTCTGTGTGACGGAGAGGTATCTCCGGGCCCACTCGGTAATACGTCATCTCAATGAGCTCAAAAGTGACTAAGTAGTTGGTCACGGGATTATGTATTACGGTAACGAGTAAAGAGACTTGCCGGTAACGAGATTGAACTAGGTATAGAGATACCGACGATCGAATCTCGGGCAAGTAACATACCGACGAGACAAAGGGAACTGTATACGGGATTGCCTGAATCCTTGACATCGTGGTTCATCCGATGAGATCAGCGAGAAACATGTAGGAACCAATATGGGTATCCAGATCCCGCTATTGGTTATTGACCTGGGAGTATCTCGGTCATGTCTACATGGTTTCCGAACCCGCAGGGTCTACACACTTAACGTTCGGTGACGCTAGGGTTGTTAGTGAGAAAAGTGTATGGTTACCGAAGGTTGTTCGGAGTCCCGGATGAGATCCCGGACATGACGAGGGTCTCCGGAATGGTCCGGAGACGAAGATTGGTATATAGGATGAAAGGTTTCGGAGTACCGGAAGTGTTCCGGGGAGCATCGGGAAATCGGCGGAGTACCGGAAGGGGTTTCGGAGGGTCCGGAAGTGGTTCTGGGCCTAGTGGGCCACAAGGGGGAACACCACAGCCCTCAGGGGGCTGTGCGCCCCCCCTGGGCCCTCTCCTCATGCGGCTAAGGGGGTGGGACCCCCTAGGGCTGGCCGCACCCCTTGGCCTTGGGGGGCAAGGCACCTAGGGGGGGAAACCCTAGGGCCTGGCCGCGCCCCCCTGCCCTGGCCGCCGCCCCCTCCCCTTGCCCTGGCCGCCGGCCCCTAGGGGGAAACCCTAGGGCGCCCTCACCTCTCCACCCCCCCTATATATAGTGGGGCAAAGGGAGGGCAGCCAACACAGTTTGTGCCTCGGTGCTGCCCTCCCTCTCCCGTTACATCTTCTTCTCCCGCGGTGCTTAGGCGAAGCCCTGCTGGAGTTCTTCTCCACCATCACCACCACGCCGTCGTGCTGCCGGTTCTCCATCAACCTCTCCTCCACCCCTTGCTGGATCAAGAAGGAGGAGACGTCCCCGAGCCGTACGTGTGAAGAACGCGGAGGCACCGTTGCTTCGGTGCTAGGTCTTCAGCGATCTGAATCGCGACGAGTACGACTCCATCATCCGCGTTCATAACGCTTCCGCTTAGCGATCTACAAGGGTACGTAGATCACACTCTTCCCTCGTAGTTGCATCTACTAGATTGATCTTGGTGAACGGTAGGAAAATTTTTGTTTCCCATGCAACGTTCCCCTACAGGTGTTGCTGCGCTCAGCGCCTATGTATCCCGCCCTGGGTGTGTGCATGTATTGTGGTGGCGTGTTGTGTGTTTGTACTGTGTGCTTGTTGATTGGTTCTTTATATAAAAAGCGGGGCGAAAGCCTTTTTTGGTAAATTTCTAAATACATGATTTTTATACAAATACTATTTGAACATTTTAGGATTAGATAAAAAAGTAAATGTCCCAAATATTTTGTTTAAAAGAAATGAACATTTTTTAAGTGTAAATTATTTTTTCAGAATTGTACAAAACATTTGTTTTGAATTACACGAATATTTTTTGACATTGTATAAATTTTTTCTTAAGTGTCACAAATATTTTTCAAAAAGCGTCACATTTTTGTTATGTCACATATTTTTTTTAAATGGTACAAACATCTACACAGGTTGTCCGATCACTTTTTTACAGGGGCGATAAACGCTTCCAGAAAGAATTAACTAATTTTTTCGTAATATTTATTTTTGTTAGTAAAAAATAACTGAACAAAAACTGTTAAAGAAAAAACACATGTAATGTGAACATGGCCTTAGGCCTTAGCATGCCGACGCCACATGGTTACTGAGCCGCCTCAGTATGCCTCACTGCAGCCAACCCTCGCATAGGAGTCATTGGCTCATTGCACGCAAATCCTAAACAGCGCCCGTCGCGCTGGGCCGGCCCCTGTTTTTCTTCGAAAACTGCAGCAAAAAGGGCGTGTGCAAGCCTGGTTTGGACATAATCTGATAAAGACATGGGACCAAATCTTTGCCTGATCCAATTGCTCATCGCGTGTCACTGTTAGGCCTGTAGTTCATACAGTTTGGTGAGGATTGTGGGCAAGTTTGTAGTACATCACAGGTATCTCGGCGCTTATTATAGGCGCTGTATTAACAACCTAGACCTAGATTGATTGCAATTTGGACGTCGATCTACATAAAGAATAGTTAAACTTAATTAGCAGTCTACTTGCAAGACGCCGTTGTATTAACCAATGCTAAGCTAGCCAATAGGCCTAGGCTTTCTCAAGTCAATAGGTTCACACACTGTCCTAATAGCAGACGTGTAGAAAGGCTCCATTAGTATGATATGCTGATAATTTGAGTGAGTTGACAAAGACTGGGCCACTATGTTGTTTCATCTTGACGCGAGATTGTAGGCTAACTGATCCATCACCCCCCTCTCTTGCTCTCTCAACCTTCGAGCTCCCCTTGTAACTATGCTACTCTTTGTAATTGAGAAAGCCTAAGGCACCATGCGCAGGGAGAAGATACAATTGCTTCCTTCCAGTGTTTGATGGCATGGCAAACACACAGCCAGCACAAAGAACGGCTAGCAAGGCGACCATGCTTCTGACATGTTGGGAGATTTGGAAAGAGAGAAACCGATGCATATTCAGCGGGAAGACACCTTCTGTCCAAGACATGACAAAGGCCATCGACCACTCCATCGAGCTTTGGCGGCAAGCGGGAGCAATTCACCTGGAGAGCCCATTCTGGGATCCACCGTGAGAGTTAGCTCATGCATTTTTAATTTTTGGTTTTTTTGTAACAAAAGACAGGTCCTAGGACCATCACTCCACCTTTGTATTTCCCATTGCTTTCTGGTAATGATATGAAATGCCAGCAGTATGCCGGATCTTTCAAAAAAAAAAAACTCTTTGTAATTGGTTGTTGTTGATTTAATATATGTTCAGGCCGGCGTAAGCCCGCCGTTGATGCGTCAAAAGAAAAAGTTGACAAAGACTATATTGATCAAGGTTGAATTTGATGCTCTAGCCCTAGACCGATTTGCTTTTCTCGCTAACGTCAACAGTTAATTGGATGTGAAGGCATCATATAAAAGTAAAAAACCATATCTGTAATTTTATTTGCTACAAAATATATATCTGCAACTACCTGGGTTTCATTTTTGTAAATAAGGACATATTTCAATGCATATGGTGTCTGTGTGTCGTGCCGTAGCAATAACCCTAACAAGAGCCGCCACAAGAAAACTTGTTCAAGCTATCTTAGTATGATGCATTAATCTAATCCAGTTAGTTAGGAGAAAGTGGACCATGTTGCATTTGCATCAGTTTGACTTTGCTGTTGAGATTGACCCCTTTTTATTTACCATTTTGTTTAAGAACATGTCTGCGCTATTGGTAGCAGGAATTGTTTATATAAATATCATGGAAGGAATTCAACCCTGAACCTGTGTGTCTGTGTCTGCACCTGAAAAACAGGCACAAGCAATCACCTGCTGTCCAAAGATTGCCAACAAGCAACAGAGTATGAAACTGAATCTGGTCTTAGATCTTCAGCTTTTTCATATGTCTTGTAATTATCGATCCTTGACAACTGCTAACTACTACCCGCAAAAAAAAGACAATACTAACCACTTGCTTAATCTTGAGTACAGGGGATTAGGGAGTTGAAACTTGAACAGCCAGTAGTTTATGCACAGTTAATTGTTTGCTAGACACAGATCACTGGAACCTAGTGAAGTGCTTCCACTCCGGGACATAATTTGATCAAATGAATCTGCAAAACCAGTACGCCAGTACCTCAGCATTACTAGCGTGTACGCACGACACGGATGCGACCCGCGGGTCACAAAAGTGTGGTATAATCCATGAGGCTGCGCAGAAGAGCCAATGAGAAATGTTGCTTCAGAATCTGGTCTTATACAGACCAAATCCTGTTGTTTGCCCTGATTTATTTACAAAGGCAGTAGGCATGTAGTAGCAATCTTAGCACAAAGACAGTAGGCATGTAGCCAGTTTAGCAAGCAGCCAATGGACACTTGGCAGTTGGCACAATTGTTTGTGGATTGGGGTCAAAAGCATAGTTGAGAAGCAAGGGAAAGCATCACAAAAGTGATGCATATCCATGGCTGACTAGCAACAGTACTGCCTGTAGGTTCCTCTCTGAACCTCTGGAAAAGGAAAGGTTCTTGTCTGAAAGAAAATACAGTCCTCAGCTTGAGTGGTAAGCTGGTTTTAAGGGGGTCAATGAGGCACTCTTGTGTTGTCACAAGCAGGACACAGACAGAGAGACAATGAGAGAGGCTTGTGCTGAGATCCAATCCACCACATGGATGATGGTGATTAGATTATTTAAGGGCTAGCTAGATAGGCAGGGCTGTGGCTTACACGATGGTTAGGTTATGTGGTGATGCCATTTGTGCATGCTTGCAAGGGAAGCTCAGTTGTGGATGTAGGCTGAAGTGACTCATGCTAATACTGCTGCTGGCAAAATTGGCAGCTCGAGTGACAGATTACTCATCTTTCTTTCCTCTGTGTCACTGACTATAGAGATTGTGATGATTGTTATATAATAATGCCAATGATTAGTTTGTTCTTTCTCCGGGAATCTGCTAAAACGACAGGGGGAAATGCATAGAATTTTTTCAAAAAAAAGGGAGAGTGCTCATTTTTCTTTCCTCTGTGTCACTGACTATAGAGATAATAATGCCAATGATTGGGTCACTCTTTCTCCAGGAACCTGCTGAAACGACTGGTGAAAAACTGAAAATGCATAGAATCTTTTCAAAAAAGGGCATAGAATCTTTTCAAAAAAGGGAGAGAACACATTTTAAGCAAAAATATGGTCGCCGTTGCCGGGGAGGATCGAACCCGGGTCACCCGCGTGACAGGCAGGAATACTTACCACTATACTACAACGACTTCGATATTTTTCTTGATTTTAGCTCTCTAGGATACCAACCCATGGTGTAGATTTTAGCTCTCTACCTTACCGAATTATGGTGTTAACCAATAAGAGCGTCCCTCTTGTCTAAGCAAAGGGTGGGACTCGGCCCCAGAAAATTCCGCCTGACTCATTACAGACCAAAGTAGCTAATCAACAGTTTCCTTACTAAGATCTCATCTCTGAATCCCTAAAAAATAAAAATGATCTCATCTCTCAAGCAAATTTTGGTTTTTTTCCGATAAAGGGTAATTTTATTATCTCAAAATGTAGTATCAAGAGGATACACAACATTATGAGTAAGACCCGGCTCTGCATAACTAGGATGCACACAGCCAAATCCAAATATCTGATAAAAAGCATGAAATATAACAGATAAATCGGCAACAGTAGAGTTCTATAGACCGACACTATGCCTATATCAAAGAAGGTGGTCAGTCAATCTGTAGGTTATGCTGCCACCCATGTTGAAAAAAAAAAATCTCCATAGCCACTTGCTCCAATCGCGTACACACTGCCTTAAACAACGGATGGTACTCCGATCGTTGTAGTATGGACCACATACGTAGCGAGTGCGTACACCGGAAGATAACTTGTAGCGGAGAAGCACTTTTGTCATTAAAAACCAAATCATTTCTACGTAGCCAAAGCGACTGTAGCGGAGAGCAAATTTTGGATTGAACCCATTTTAAAGTAATGATTGTAGGCTCCAAAACAAAATCACTTTTTTCTAGCGTTTTGTGTTGCCAAAAAGGTCATTTTCCAGCAGGTACATGTGACGGATTTTTTGTTTGAACTCCACACTCTAGCTCACTTTAGTTCATATACTCTCATATGCTTAATTTCATGGCGTCCTTCTAGCTCATTGTCTTCCAAGTCTAATACACCGAGCAGACTTGCTACCATGGAACATGGTATGTCGATTTGGACTGACCGTATGCACAGAACACACATGGTGATGTTCTGTACCACCCCAATCAGGTGTCCGGTTCCATGATGGTACCCAGAAGAAGACTCCTTCTCAAGCTAACAATTCAAGTGACTATGGCATCGGGAGATAATACTGTGTGGTGCAGTCAGAGATCCTGATGGTTCCAAGTCCTATGATGTCTTTAGGTTCTGGCTTGATTGTAAACGTAGTTTCCAACAACTAAGCTCAAAACTTGTGCCCATCGCGTACAAATGTGGTGTACGTTGATATAATCTTACCATATCAAAAGCTATTCCAACTAAGCAAAACATGTGTGCATTGTGTATGTGGTATATACTAGTATAAACCTACCAACGACTAAGCTTTACGCCTTGCTGGGCCTCAGGTGTGCAGGATGGCTTTGTAGCGAATTATAAACATGTTCCATCCATCTTCTCAAGCTTAAAAAGGAACACCATACATTGTCGTACTATTTGATACCATGTGGCACAACAACCATGCGATGAACGCTTTTATGTATGCATTTCAATACTGCCATAAAAGGAGCATATTGATATTTCGGAACTACTACCATTTTCCCCTCAATACATTACCTCGTAGGTTGGTGGTGGTCAACTAGTCATATCAGTTCAAGCTCAAAGTGTGGTAGATGACCACAACTTACCTTTCCCCTCAATACATTACCTCACCGAGGTAGGTGGTGGTCAACTGGTCATATCAGTTCAAGCTCAAAGTGTGGTAGATGACCACAACTTACCTTTCCATTCGCTGTACCAAGTCACATGCATCGGCACTATGAACATGGTAAAGATAACAATTCCTCAGAGCAGAATCATAATATCGGACCACATGTCAGAGAAAATCATTGAAAGTGCACCAGGATCGAATACAAGTCAATAATTAATATACAACTTTGTCCTTTGTCCAAAAATCCACACAAAAACGAGGGGAAAGTTCTTGTATTGGGGAGAAATTATTGGGATAGAGAGTATGTGTGCTAAAATGTCAAGAATTATTTGTTGGGGATGGAAAGCACATATACACTAAAATGCCAAGAACTATTGTAAGCGAAAAAGTAGTTTTACTAATGAAAACAAATGCGGCATTTCTAGTGATAAAACCCAGGCTACCCACGTGACAACCATAAATACTTACCACTATGCTACAATGACTGGGTTGACAGTTTAGTTACATATGATTTATAAAACCCTAGTCTGTCCTCTTGGGCTCGATGACGGTGGTGCTTGGCATCATTACCGCTTTGAGGGCGCCGCCGTGGAGCCCCGGTATCCTTTGGTTGTAGCTAGACAGTGGCATCGGGCATGCCTTGTCACTGGCAGGTGGCATTCTCGATGCTGTTGTGGGATGATTCCCGTGTTCTCCTATATTTTACACATGTCCCTCTGTTCTTTGTTCTCGGTCCTCGCGATCTCTTGGCAGCAGCGGCGCTCCACGGCCGGAGCGAGGGGGCAGTCTCAACGGTGAGTCGGCCCTTTCCGGTGATGGTTTGGCGTGTTTGGTATCATGGTGTCCGGTGGTTTCTCTTGGAGGCTCGGCTCTGGTTTTGTTCAGTTGTCTAGGGTCTCTTATGTTAGGTGTGGTGTCTTCTGCTTTCTTGCTTGGTGTTGGGTTAGGAGCATTTGTGCAGCTAGCTTGAATGCCATTTATTTTTGTTTTGACCTGCTTGTACGAGAATTTTCTCATCATTTTGTATTGGTTCCACCGTTTGTGGCCTTATCTATAAAGGGGGCGAAATTCTATTTCGTGGAAAAGATAGAGACGGGAAACAGGGGCACGTCTACAAGCCTGACACACCATGTCTTTGTAAAATGCCCTTGGTATTACTCTAACTCAACTGAGAGACCGTGTGGCGGGAAATGGCCATCACATACAAGCGCACCATAAGGTGGTGATTGGCTGGAGAGCGACAGTGGAACTGCACGTCCCCGCCAACGATATTACTACTTATTTCATCTTCTATCAGTAAAAATTAATGTTTTTACACAGTGATGAAGAGATAGAGCAAATTCCGCAAGCTAGGTTTATGGTGTTGGATTGTTGGTATGTCTGAGCATTTAGCGGCTTAATTTCATTCTAGGAATAACATCAAGGGTCGGCTTCGTCTCTTGTACATGTCCATCTATTTTGGTGCAGCTTGACGTTTTTGTAGTGTTTCCGAAGTCTTCTATGCTTGAGTTTCTTTCAAGATTTTAATTTCTAAGTTACTGTGACACGTTCTGATAATTCACTACAATAATATAACATAAATTTAACTGAAAAAGCACCACCGATTAAGTTCTCACGGTTGTCACACTATGCACCGTAATTTATTGCTCTTGCCAACGTACAAAGTGGCCATTACTTAATTTTCAATGTGTCTTAACGCAACAAAAAATAGAGTGCGGGATGTCTATGTTGTTCCAGTATAAAGACATCTTGGACCACGTGAATAGGTTGTGCTAGTTCCATGACGATTCCCTAAAGAAGAGTCTTTCTCCATATAACCATCATACTGATGTAACTTTGTTTAGGAATTTATTAGGTTAGCGCAGCTGCAAATTCTGATGACTCCTAGTCCTAGGATGTTTGTATGCTAGAGCATTGCAAAAGCAGATCCAACTAAGGGTAAAACTTGTGTCCACTGAGTACGGATGTGGTTTATGTAGTGCAAAGCTTACATACATTGCAAAAGTGATGTATGTCAATGTGAACCTATCATTGACTAAACTTTATGCCCCGCTCGGCCTCATGTATGAAGGATGGCTTTGTTGCAAGCTATCATCATGTTTTATACCTCTCTTCATGCTTAAGTATACAGGCTATTAAATGAAACAAACATATGGTGCAACAACCAGAAGATCAGTCTCGTCGATGGAGGTGGCTAAGGTGGAGCCCAACAAATTTAACGCCCCCAAATAACTAGGTATTAGTATACTCTACATACAAGTCTATCCGCACTTTGGCATGAGCAACAAATCAAGGGTTATGTGTCAGGGCTACGTGTCACCATTACCGATTACTATTAGGAATCGCCTACAATGGGGGTTTACCTGGCCGTCCCCACAATGTAGCAAGAATTTATTAATTTTTCTGCATTTTCCACTATTTGTAGGATGATTTTCCTGAGGTTTTCTTCTGTGTTTATATAGTTTTTCGGGCTTTTCATTTTACCTTTTTTTCGTATTTCTATGTTTTTTGTTTTTTCCTTCAGTTTTCACTGCTTTCCTTCGGGTCTCTTTTCTATTCCTCTTTTTTCTATTTTTTCAACAAATATATAATTTGTTTCCGTACACATGGTACATTTTTTGTATACATCAGTAATATTTTTTATACATGTTTAACATTTTTTAAATGGATGATTAACTTTTTTGTTGAAAATATATGTTTTCATGCCTACTTTTTCCCATGCATATTCTCAATTTTTCGTATACACCTAAAAAATTATTATATATTTTTAATTTTAAATATACATGATTAATTGTTTTTTCAAATACTATTATGAACATTTTTTTTAATACATGTTAAACCATTTCCTATATGATACCAAACTTTCTTTAAAAACTATATGAAAATTTTCAGATTAAATAAAAATTAAATGTCCCAAATATTTGTTTCAAAAAGATGAGCATGGTCTAAATGCAAAAAAAAAAATTCTGAATGGTACAAAATATTTTCTAAATTATACGAACATTTTTAGACATTGTATAACATTTTTCTGAAGTGTCACACATTTTTCAAAAAGTGTGACAGTTTTGTAATGTCACATATTTTTTTCAATGGTACAAACATCTACAGAGGGTGAGCGATCACCTTTTTACACTGGCTTCGAAAACTTCTAGAAAGATTTTTTCTTCATAATATTTAGTTTTTTTAGTAAAACAATTAAATGAGCAAAAACTGTAAAAGAAAAAGCACATTTTTGTAAGTGAAATAAAAAACACATGTGATGTGAACATGGCCTTAGCATGCCGAGGGCACATGGTTACTGAGCCAGCTCAGTACTGCCTGACTACAAGCGACCCCTCGCAGAAGAGTCATTTGCAGGCGGTACATGGCCACGCCCAGAGCCGAGTGTACGCTGATTTCAGGCCGGCCCAAGTAGTTTCCAGATTAGGTCGTTTATAACTTATAAGTTGTTTTACATTCCTTCATTTTTTTCTATTGTTTTTATTTTGGAAACCATTTTTAGGACATATATTCCAAAACATAAATTAATTAGAACACGATGAACTATATAAAATTTTAAGTGTAAAAAGTTTGCAAGCTTAATACACAATAAATGTTGATAGCAATCAAAAAATATTGGTGACTTCAAAAACTGGTAACACATTCCAAACAAATGTATGTTTCATTTTTGTAAAATGTTTCTACAATGTAAAAAATTGTTTCTACCATTCAAATAAAATATGTGTTACACTTTCAAAATATTCGCACATTCTAAAATCTTGTTATGACATTTTTATTAAATGCTTATACAATCTACAAAAATATGATCCTAGTTCAAGCAAATGTATTATACCATTCAAAAAACTGTTTTAATGTGTATTTGACTTTTTAACATGTATTTGTAAACAATTCTAATATTTGTGTTTGCAAAAAATGTTAATCATGTACTTCCTCCGTCCGAAAATACTTCTCATCAAAATGTACAAAAGGGGATGTATCTAGAACTAAAATACATCTACATACATCCTCTTTTATTCATTTTGATGACAAGTATTTCCGGATGGAGGGAGTATTTAGTTATTTTAAACGTGTATTAAAATGATTTAGATGTATACCAAAAGCATACAGTGTGTATGGAACAACATAGACATCAAACACTTGCATTTGAAAAAATGTTAATTATTTATTTTAAAACTCTTATACCTGACTAAAAATGTTCCTGATGTATACGAAAAATGTACAGTGTGTACCAAAAATATAGATGCGACCTTAAAAATGGAATGAATAGTAAAGGGGGAGTAAAAGAAATAAAAATTGTTTATTTCCATTAAGAAAATGTTCAAAGTTTATTTTAAAAATGTTGAACTTGTATTCGGAAAATCTTGAAAATAATTAGTAAAAAATGTAGATCTTGTATTAAAAAATGGTCAATGTGTATCAAAAAATGCTTCATGTGTAAAGAAATGTAAATAGTGTAAATGTCAAGATGCGTAGAAAACAACATAAAAAGAAAAAACTGAGGAAAATTAATGAAGAAAAACTAAAATACGAAAACCGGTGATAAAAAAGGAAAACATGAGAAACTAAAGAAAATCAGGGAAAACATGTGAAGAGACGAAAAAAGGAAAAAAATAGAAGAAAAACGTTCTAGAGTAATGGGCCGGCTGTGACCCAGATTAAGGGACGCAAGGCGGGTATATCTCGTAGCTAGCGAGATATAGCCTTGGCGAATATATTGTGTGCCCCTTGTTGAGCCTGTTTGGGACTTAAGATGCCATCAAGTTAAAGAAAAGTCCATCAAGTTAAAAAAAAGGTCCATCATGCTGACACAGTGGATTAAGGGCATGTACAATGGTTGCTAAGATAGTCTTATCTTAAGTTTTGCATGTAATTAGAGATGACAAAAAAACAAGTATACAATGGGTCATCTCTTTGCCTTATCTTCAATAATTAGTTATTCCTAAAAACATGATGAGACAAATTGTGCTAAGCTATCATCTCTTGTCTTCTCTTAAATAAGATAAAACAAGCCTTCTCTTATGATTTCTCTCTCCTCCACCTCATTATTTATCTTACGTGGCATCCTTAAGCTAGAACCATTGTACATGCCCTAAGAAAGGTTGCATAGCCGCCTCAAGGAATTTTTGTTCCCCTCTCCTTCAGAGTCCATCTTCACGTTAGGAGGGGGAACCTTGAATCTTCAAAAAAAAAAAAAAAGGATTCTTTGTCACATATGTAGCAATCGTCTTCGCGGAAGTACCTTTCTACACCTCCTGGTGTGAACAGTACAATAAAAAAAATTCAAAAAACATTCAAAAAATTCTGAATTTTTTTAGGGACATACTTTCGTAAATGTTTGACGTGCATGCACAATTTCATCACGAAATCACATCGCGACTTGCACCGATGTGATTTCGTGATGAAATTGTGCATGCACGTCAAACATTTGCGTAAGTATGTCATACAAAAAATTCAGAATTTTTTGAATTTTTTTTGATACTACTGTTCACACCAGGAGCATTTGCTCCTGGGTGTAGAAACTCCACGTCGTCTTCGTCCTTTTCTGAGTAAATAACCTGGTTCTTTGTAGCGGTGCCATGGAGACATTGGGTTTTATGTTCTGCATGGCCGGTTATTTGGATCTGACGAGTTTATGTTATCGTGTCATGTTACTTTTGTTGGTTTTCTTTTCTATGGATTTGCAATCCTTTCATGGCACCTTGGTGTGACTGCCTGCACTTCTTGGGGATAACCCCTGCCCAAGCAAGTTTAACGCTCACAGCTTCACATCTTTTTGGATGGACTACTCAAGAAGCTTTTAGAAACCTTTATTAGTAATCAAGTCGGTAAAGGTGAGTGCGTAGCAATATCTCTGCTCCAGTAAAATTGCAGTATCTTTACTAAATTCTTGACGGTATGTCATCTTGCAGAAATTAATACCAAGGAGAAGATGTTGCCAAGAGATTTTATGATAATTCTAAATTGTGAGAGTTACTTTGTAATGAACTTCCGCTTCATGCACAACCAAGAAGGAAGGTATAGATACATAGAGTCACGGGTCAGGTGCTATGTTTGCTGCTCTGCACCCCAAAAGGATTAATTCCATCTGCGCTTAAACCAAACCATATGTTCTTTGCGTCACCTGCAAAGTCCTTCCAGTACTTTCTCTCGATTTTTCTCCACTGCGATCCGTCAGCGGGTGCTCTCAACTTTCCGTCTTTCTTACGGCCCCCTTTGTACCATCGCAATATAAACATTAACCATATGACACCAGAGAGCAAACCAGACACCATGGACCGTGGTATGCTGAGCACAAGCGCAGAATACACATGGTGATGTTTTCTACTTGCACAGTCGGGTATTCTGGTTCCATGACGGTACCCCAAAGAAGACTCCCTCTGAAGCTAACAATCAAGGCGAATGTGGCTTCAATGATGAAACGATCCGGTGCAGTCAGAGATCCTGATGCTTCCAAGTCCTAGGATGTCTCTGGTTTTCAACTACATTGCAAAAGCAGTTTTACATCTAAGTGCGAAACTTGTGTCCATTGCGTAAACATGTTGTGTATGTGGATATAAACTCATCATATAAAAAACTATTAATTAAATGGAAAACCTGTGTGCAGCGCATACGAGGTATATGCTAGTACGAACGTAGCAATGACTAAGCTTGACGCCTTGGTCGGCCTGTGCAGGATGGCTTTTTTCTGAGTTATGATCATGCATGTTTCATCTTCCTTCTCATGCTTAAATAGGAACACTATCTACTGTACCACTTGATACCATATGTGTAACAACCATGCGATGAATGCTTTCATGCATGCATTTCAATGCCACCATAAAAGGAGCATGTGGCCATTCCTGAACTGCTATGATTATACAGTAGCTCGCTGATAGATGTTCTGGACATACCCGTGGGTCACAAAATGTAGTACAATACCACCATAAAATCTCCACATAAGCAATGAACAACGTGGCTTCAGAATCTGGTCCTTTACGGACCCAATACTGTCCATTGCCCATATTTGTATACAAAGACAATAGGCATGTTTCCAGCTTAGCACAAAGACAGTAGGCATGTAGCTACTTTAGCAAGCAGCAACTTGGCACAATTGGTTGAGAAGCATGGGCAAGCATAACAACAGTGGCAATAAGAGGTTGCTAAGTAGGCAGGGCTGTGGCTTGCAGGATGGTTAGGTTAGCTGGCGATGCCATTTGTGCAGGCTTGCAAGGGAAGCTCAGCTGTGGATATACGTTCAAGTGACTCATGGTAGTAATGCTGCCGGTGAAAGTGGCTGCCGGACCGACAATGTACTTATCTTTCTATCATATGTATCACTGAATCTAGAAATTGTGATGATTGTTAAATGGTAATGCCAATAGTTAGTTTGTTCTTTATCCAGCAATCTGCAAAAAAACAACAGAAGAAAACGGAAACAGAGGATTTACATAGCCGAGGACGGAAACCATATGCTAAAATGCATAGAATTTTTTAAAGAAAAGTGAGTACATTTTAATGAAAAAGATAGAAAGAGTGCCGTTGCCGGGGATAGAACCCGGGTGACAGGAGGGGGTACTTAGCACTACACTGCAATTACTTCATTTTTCTATGTTAAGTACCATTAATTATAGTGTTAGTTCATAACTCTCTAAGTGAAGGAATGGACTCCTTTTTGGCCCCAGGAAATAAATAAATTAGAGGCCAACGTACCCAATCCACGGTTCATTCACTAATTAGATCTCTCAAGCAAATTCTGGATTGACCTCACTTTATTTAATCATTGTAACCACCCAAAAAAATACCTTCTTTTCTAGCTTTTGGTGTTACCTACAAGGTCGTTTTTTATAGAGTACATACATGGGGCAGGGTTCTTTTGAACCTTACACTTGAGCTCACTTTAGTCCATAGACTCTCGTACGGTTAAGTTCATGTGATCATGTCGTCACTCTAGCTCACTGTCTTCTAAATCTAATACATCCAGCACATTTGTGACCATGAAGCCTGGTATGCTGGTTATGTTTTTGCACGGAGCGCATGCGCAGAACACATTCGGACCGAGCGCATGCGCAGAACACACATGGTTATGTTTTGTACTGACCCAATCAAGTATCCCGGTTCCATGACGGTACCCCCAAGAAAACTCCTTCCCAAACTAACAATTGAGATTAGTACCACTTCGCCGAGCTGAAGATATGGTGCAGTCGGAGATCCTGACGCTTCCAAGTCCTATGATATCTTTAGGTTTCGGCTAAATTACAAAAGCAATTCCAACAACTAAGTTCAAAACTTGTGTCCATCTCATACACATGTGGTTTATGTTGGTATAAACCTAGCATATCAAAAGCTATTCCGACTAAGTGGAAAAACTTGTGTACATTCTCTATGTGGTATATGCTACTAAGCTTTATGGCTTGCTTGGCCTCGTATGTGTGGGATGGCTTTGTTGCTGGTGATGATCATGTTCCATATCTCTTCTCATGCTTAAATAGGAGCACTATCACATACATTATTGTACCACTTAAAACCAAATGGTTTGGCGACCATGCGATGAATTCTTCCATGCATGTGCTAGAGCTAAATCCGGTGGATCTCGGGTAGGGGGTCCCGATCTGGTAGTCTTAGCTAGATGGTAACAAGGACTCAAGGGCACGAGGTTTACCCAGGTTCAGGCCCTCTTGAAGAGGTGAAATCCAAAGTCCTTCTTTACTTGTATTGATTGTGGATGGGGTACAAAGTACAGGTGATCTACCATGAGATCGGATGTGAATGAATCTGTCCTCTACAGCCCTGGAACCTCGATTTATATAGATACTAGAGGTATACCTAAGGTTTACACATGGTCGGTCGTATCTAAGGGGTACATGCTAAGGACTATCTTTATGTCTTGGAGTATACACCAAGTGTTTTCGTCATGCCATCTAGATGCTTTTAGTCCATACGAATGAGGCCCACCAGTGACAGGCTTAGGGGGCTCCTCGGCCCAACCTATAGGATAGGCAACTCTCATGCTCGGCACACCCTAATCTAGGACTCCGTCAGTAACACCTGAACCGGTATTCAAGCCGAGGACACTCCCCGGTTCTCCTAAGATATTTTGCATCTTCAGTCTTTGGACTCGCAAATTGGTTCAACCTTGCATGTAGCTTCTTCATTAGATCACATTATTCGGCCTAGGAGTCACATACTTGAGCCCTCTGTTGTCACGGAGGGGTTGATCAATTCTCTCCATGGAAATGGGTGCCCGGCGCCTGCCGATGTGGCCCCCACTCGCTCAGTAGTGGTTTTTGGGATGGATGGCATCTCCGCTTCCCCCTGGGTGATGAGAGGTCGTTCCGGTGAGCACGTCGTTTTTCTTTTCCACCTCCTCTGTGGGTTGGGGTTCCCAATTCACCCATTTCTCCATGGGCTTCTCTACTTTCAGGTCTTGAAATTCATCATTTTGGCCCCAACTCCATCCCAAGGTTTTGGATTTCGGCCGAAAAAAACGAAATTCGGCCATTTCATTCAGGCCCGGTAGAATTGTCTGTCGGCCCAAATACTTCAGCCCAATCCATAATTAATTGTGCCCCGAGCCGGCCTCAGGACCAGCCTGCACTGCTCCTCCCGTGACTTAAAAGGCCCAAACAGATCTCCAAACCCTAGAAATAACATATTTCCCCAAACTCTCGTCTGCGCTGCCACCTCCTCCTGAAATCCATCGTCACTGGCTTTCGTCTACGCCTAGCGAGGCAGAGCTCCGTGGCCCTGAGGGTCCCCTCCGCTGGCTATGTCCATGGCGGCCAATTGGTTGGGGCGCATGCTTGCTCTTCCCGGCGGCTAGAACGGGAGCAGATGGGTATGCCTGGGTAGCATGGTTGATTTGCAAATCAGACCAAGATGACTAGTATGTACTGTGTGGTATTCTGCTGATTGTAGTTTGGGATCCAGGATAGTCTGCTAAATCGAATTGCAGTGAATAATTCGTGTGTGTGTGTGTGTGTCAATCAATGTATCGGTGTCGTTTAGTTTCATTCTGCTTTATTCCATTGCTGCAAGATTTATAAAAAAGTACAACTTCGGTAGTTTTTCGTTCATACTTCGCCCATTTTTTGTACAAAATTACAAAATTCTGATTTTCATTTTCGTCCGAGATTTTCCCAAAAAAATCCGAAATTCCGAAATTCCTCCATTTCGTTCAAAAACGGTAAAATTTGGAAAACGAAACTCAAATTCCTGCTCCATCCTTCACATTAAATGTTACGTCTCGTTCAGCGAAGCCCTCCTCTACATTGATCCCCACTTTGAGTTCTGGCGAAAGATCTTTTTTGTCAAAATGAACACAAATGCCTCCAAGCCCATCGAGTGCGAGGCCACCATGATAACCCAGACGATGAACTCGATATCTCCCTATGGAAAATGAGTTCATCGGGACGGTAAAGAACTGGCAGGAGGAGTGGTTCAATCCCTTTACTGCCACCCCCTGCCGGCGAGGTTGAACTCTTGGATCCTCAAGAATAATGCTTCGGAGGATACTGAGGAGGTGGCGAAGCTCCTGAGGTGGGAGCAATATTTCATAGACCAGGACGTCACCCTAATCGAGGTGATGTATGTTGCACTCGCTCGCGGTATTCAGCCCCTTCAGGCCCGAGCAGGAATTGTTTCCTGCCCGAGGACCAGGCTAGATGCCATCCTTCCTGGTCTGCTGCTCGAGGACAAGTCGGCCCCAACCAAGGCTCGATGACCCAAGGCCTCCAAGGGCCAGGCCACACGCTGAAGCTCTCAGCCCCACTCCCTTAGCGCTAAGAATTTTACCAGCGGCTCCAGCTCCAGCAATTGACAGGAGGACGATCATTCCAAGATTCCAACCGAATGGTCATTCCCATTTTCGAAGGGTGGTCGTCATCCCCACCGAGTGCAAGCACCAGGCCGGTCCTTGGCCCCGACCCCCAGGATCCCCATCCATCGAGGATACTGCAGAAGGATCGTAGTCTTTGGCCCGAGTCCAAGACGCATAGCATAGGATCTTAATGAACTATGATGATGAGACTGTAGATCTAGCCCGAGATGAAGAAGAGTTGTAGTTACATACTTACAGTAGCCCCCGATCCTTAAGCTAGTTTTAAAAACTGACTTGAGGATCGCCTATTCATCGAGTACTCGGTATGTAGATACTATTCTGATTTACGTGCAAATATCCAGTAGCCCCCGACCCTTGAGGCAGTTATTTAGAAAAACTGAATTGAAGGTCGTCCAACATTATTTTGTACACGCAAATATCAGTAGCTTTTAGCTCCCGCGGGAGGTTTAAATTGACCCGGTATCCAGCTTCTGAAGATTAACTGCGCGTTTGACATTATGCAGACCACCGACACACGTGTCGTGACGAATTCTTCGGTGCTGAAGGAGACCCGGCGTTAGCTTGACGAGAACGAGGAAGGGCGCGTCGCGTTCGTTGGCCAAGCTCCGCCGGCGGTCTACTCCTCCCCCCCCCCCCCCCCCCC
>LR738712.1:818985194-819020887 GCA_902687465.1 Secale cereale | reverse complement strand
GGGGGGGGGGGGGGGGGGGGGGGGGGCGCCATGAGTCCTCGAAGGCCGATGTTGCTCCTGTCGGCATGGATGCCCGAGTCAGCTGCATCCGTGCGAGCTGAGAGCTCCATGGCCACCCTGGCCATGGCAGCCGGGCCCCTGCTCGAGCTAGCCCCTAACCGCCTCGCCCTGTCGCCCGCACGCTAGCCGCTGCGAGTCACGCACGCATCCGGACGCGCCGGCGAGATTCGGCAGCCGCTCGTCCCGCTCATGTCTGAGGTCGTCGGCCATGGCACGCACGCGCAGATGCAATCATAGCAGGGAGTAGCTCGAGCGGAGCCATGGTGTTCTTTTGCGGTTGTGGAGGCGCGCGGCAAACGCGTTGGCGGCGCACAACCAGAGCAACGGGGAGATGAGGGGTGGTCTGTGCGGCGGCTGGCGGAGCAGCTCGGTGCGACGCCATCTGCAAAGCTTCGGGAGGATAAGGTGCGCGGCGGGCTGCCCTGGCCTACGGTGGCCCAGACGGAGCTCCTCGACCAGTGCGCGAGGGCCTTGGCTCGTTGGCGATGGCGACCTTGGTGGGATAGGATGGGGGGAGAGAGATAAAGATGAGGAGGAAGAAGAAGAAAATAAAGGGAAAAAGATATGAGGCTGACATGTGGGACACTCCTCCAACTCAGCATATTGTCCACACAAGCACGTCACATCGGCCCGACAGGTGGGCCTAACTTGTCAGTTTCACTATTTTCTCGACCAAATCTGAGCATCAGTGCTCCGCGTTACAGATTAGCCCCATTGTTGGTGGTTTTTTGTGCCCTGCCTCAAATGTGGTACTGATCTGTTACCCAAGCCCATAATGTGGTGGTTTTGGGTAAATAACTCACATTAAGCAGCCGGAGCTCCAGGTGAGGGAGGTAGGAGCCGCGCTAGGCGTCCAAGGTCGGCGGATATAAAGTACTGTATAAACCATCAGGGCCGTCTCTAGGAATTTGGGGGCCCGGGACGAAATATATAATAGGGTCCTAAATTTTCTTAAATTCGTATAACTAAAGAAGTATCCAAAGAATATCTACACTGACCAAATAATACCTCGCCTAGCCAATGAACGCCTCAGGCCAAAGCATACATAAATTGGCTCGATTGCACAATATATGTAGAACTGAAACTCAATGCTTAACAGTGGAACCAAATAGATTAAACATGAAAATAAGGTACAAATAATAATAATGGACACAAAAGAATACCAAATCAAAAGTTTGCCTCATCCATTCCTCACATATGTGTAGACACTCCTGTTGTTGCAGGTCGCTAATCCAAATATGTCTTCATCTTATTTTTCTGTAGCATGGAAAAAAATTGATGTAAATATACATCAATTCTCGTTTCATCAAACAAAGACACCAGTTCAGAAATCAACACATACAACATGTCAGTTAAACTTCAAGTGCATCTTTTACTGTCGTTTGCTTCTCCCAGACTCCCAGTGCCAAAACCAGTAAATTACCCACTGATTAGTGGCTGAGGCGATGACCAGCACCAGATCTGTAGCGTAGGCAAGGCCAGCGCCCAGCGGCGAGGCCGAGGACAGGAATCACTGCCAGCCATGGTACACTAGTGCAAGCACGGAGCAGTTAGTAGGCGGAGTTAGACTGGGGGAGAGCGGACGCCAGGGGCGATCTGCAGCAGACTAGTAATGGTGGATTCATTGCAGATCGCAAGAGAGGCGGCGCGTCTGCGCAGGCGAGGGACTGGAGAAGGTCACGACCCTAGGGCTCAAGTTGCAGCGGGCACCACAGAGGCAGATTACCTCTCGTTTTTTCTCCAACTAAAAGAGACCCGGCGTTTTCTCTCCAATCGGGGGCCCCTGTGCGGTCGGCCACTTTGGCCCCCCTCATCGACGGGCCTGTAAACCATGTCTTATGTAGTTTATATTCGATAGTCACACATGCCCCGATTTGATGCATGTTTGGCGTTCACCAACTACTTTTCTCGACCTGTCTCACAGTGCTGCCGAGGCTTACCAATTCTATAGTGGTAGTCTCGGGGAGGTCAACGAGGAGAAGCCGTTGCTCTGGCTTCAATTCCAGGACTCGTCGCGTTCTGTCCTCCTTGGACTTGGAGACAAGCTAAAGCAGTTTGAACAGTTGTAGAAGCCGGCGCGCCCGGTGATGGAGGCCCTGTTTAAGTACCTCTGGCTGTCTGAGTCTGTGCTGACTAGTTACTTTGATGTGGTTCAATGCTTGCAAAGGGCAAAAGCCAAGATGAAGAAGTGGAACGTGCCGGTTTCCTCCCTGGAGGGTGGAGGCGCTCGCTAGGACGTTGGCGATTAGTGGGTTTCTCGAGGTTTTCCCAAATCTTATCATAAATCATGTTCTGATCATCGAAGATTACAAGCTTCTGAATTTGTTCTAACGCATGGTTCAGAAGTGTCCTTTCTCTTTAATCCATGGCCCGATCAAAGGACGGGTCCAAAGGGGTTACAAGGCCCGATCAAAGGACGGATCTAACACATGCAAGAGGTCCAATCTGACATGGCCTCGGTGCCCTCCTCGACTATGCCAGGTGCCTGGTCCATAGTGGCAGTGCTCGTCTCTAAACTTGAAGTCAGATCCGAGGCTGGTACCATATCGTGTTCCAGGTCTAAGATAGATTCTGATGCCTAAATTAGTGTGTCAGTATGATCTTCAACCTAGTCTGATACCCAGCCCAACAAAGAAAGTTCACCGCAGGAATCCACGGTGTATTCTAGGTTTTTGAATCTGACGATCTGGCCCGGTGCGAATGTCCCGAACTGGATGAAGTGGCCAGTCATATCTACATGAAGAGTAATGTTGCCGAATAAAAACATTGTGATCCTGGGAAGAAGGTCACACCACAGCTGATGATGTCATCGATCTAAAGGCGAGCCACTCCGATTTCCCAGAAGGATCTGCATGAGCCACCAATGTCGGAGCTAAATCCGGCAGACCTCGGGTAAGGTGTTCTGATCTGGTAGTCTTGGCTAGATGGTTACAAGGGTTCAAGGGACACAAGGATTTCCTAGGTTCAGGACCTCTCAAATAGGTAAAACCCTTTGCCTTCGTTTGCTTGTATTGATGGTCGATGTGGTACAAAGTACATGTGATCTACCACCGAATTGGATGTGAATGAATCTTCCCTCTACGGCTCTGGCACCTCGTCTTATATAGATACCAGATATACCTAGGGTTTACAGATGGTCAGCCGTATCTAAGGGGTAAACGTGCCGAGGAATATCTTCTTTGTCTTGGAGTATACACCAAGTCTTCGCATAATAATTTCTTGATGCTTCTGGTCCACATAAACGAGGACCACCAATGAAAGGCTTAGAGAGGCTCCTCGGCCCAACCCATAGGATGGGAAACCAACATGTCGCCATGATAAAAGGAGCGTATTTGCATGTCTAACTACTAAGGTTATCCCCTCCCTCTAAACATTGGCTCATTTATATATGTTCTATTCATATCAGATCGAGCTCAAAGTGTAGCACATGACCACAAATTGATAATGCCCTTCCATTCACCATCTCAAGTCGCATGCAGCATTCTTATGAATGTTGTAAAGATAATAAATCATCACTATGACAGCAAAACAAACCTAAGCTATCATAGTGTTGCAGCTAATCCGACAGATCACTCGGTAGGGTATGCTAGCTAGGCGACATGGCACGATGGTATAGGGGGCAAGGTTTTACGCAGATTCGGGCTCTCCGGAGGAGATAATACCCTACTTCGTGCTTGTGTATATTGCGTTGGTGTGTGTACGAAGTACATACGGATTGTATGATCTCTACGATGAGCACGACCCCCGGTTTTATAACATACCGGGGGTCCTATGCTTATAGAACTAGGCAGTCTACGTCGGTGGAGGTAGAGTCCTCAACGGATCCAGTATCTTTGGATTGTAATCCAAGTCTTCCGGAATCTTTCTTTATTTCCACATGGGCCACCCAAAGCGGCCGATGACAACCTAGGGGCCTCAACCGGCCCATCAGACCGGAAATTGACGTGGTGTGAAACCCCTTGGCTGATGAGGTTATCTCCCGTTGTGTAGGCGCACGGTGAACTAAAAGCCAGTAGAAACCTATGGAGTCCTAAGCCCACATTCATCAAGTATCGAATTACCATCCTACATGATGGGGGTTTGTCACTCCAGATAAGCTACCCGAATGGAGACTGGTTATCATCACTCTGGCGTACTTCACTTGGATAGAAGCAGCCTAGCTAATGGCCAGAAGCATTAATAATAATTCAGTTGAAGTGACTCGTGGTGGTACTGCTGCTGGGAAAGTGGCAACTGAGGTTTGAGGGGATAGAGGCAGGAGTGATGGTCACTGACTAATAAAGATTGTGATGATTTTTTAATAATAATGCTAATGATTAGGTTGCATTTTGTCCATGAATCTGCAAAAACGACTTGAAAATGTAGGGACAAAATGGAAAGAGGGGACTTACTTGCTAAAATGCAGATATTTTTTGTCAAAATAGATAATATATTTCATGTATGTTAAAAACACTCACTGTCTGTGGTGCTCAAACCCGGATCACACGCATGACAGACAAGAATACTAACTATACTACAACGACCTAGTTATGAAAAAAGCTACTGACGGGTTTATAAAACTAAGATTATTATCGCTTCATCTAGTAACTGTGTTTTGATCTCTACATGAAGAGATAAATTGCCTCTTTGTGGCCCGAAAATTGTGCTAGGCTCAGAGGCCAAAGTAACTAATGAATGGTTTCTTTAGTAAGATCTCTAAAACAAAGTTTGGATAAATCTCATTTTAAGTAACAGTTGTAGCTTCCAACTCCAAGAAATTGAACTTTTTTTCTAGCCTTATATGCTACCGACAAGGTCATTGTTCACTGAGTAAACGTCACTGGGGTGTTTTGAACTTCACACTTGAGCTCAGTTCAGTCGATAAACATTCATAAGATAAGAGAGTAACTTCAGATTAGTTCACTTTCATCCAAGTAAAATACATCAAGCAGCGGTACCGCCGTCGACCGTGGTGGGAAGTGTGTGCTGATAAGGACTGAGCGCATGTGCAGAACACACATGGTCATGTTTAGTACTAGCCCAATCAAGATTCCTCTTTCAACAACCATAGCCTGATGAAGAGTCCTACTCAAGCTAACAAACATGCCTACTGTGCATTCCTGGACATGTCAAGGGAGTGCTCTCGGAAATCCCAATGCTTCCAAGTCCCAGGACGACTTCGGCTTTCGGCTACAATGCAAAAGCAATTTCCAACTTAGTGCAAAACTTGTGTCCATTGCATACACATATGGTGTATGTTGGTATAAACCTATTATATCAAAAGTTGTTTTAACTAAGTACAAAGCTTGCGTGCATTGCATGTGTATATGCTAGTATGAACCTAGCAACGACTAAGCTCTACGCCTTGCTTGGTCTCATGTCATGCTTAAATAGGAGTGCTATCGCGTACACTGCTGTACCGTTTGATACAATATGATGCAACAACCATGTGATGAATGCTTTCATGCATGCATTTCAATACTGCCATAAAAAGCATATGAGCATTTATGAACTACTATGAGTATGTCCTCCCTCAATACATTAGCTCACCGATATATGTTCTAGTTGATCAGTTCAAACCCAAAGTGTAGTAGATGACCACAACTTGGAATTGCCTTTGTACTTGTTGTCTCTCAAGTCCCATGCATCGTCACAAACTCGCAATTAAAATGCTAAAGATAATAAATCATCACTATGAACTAAGGAACATACCCAAGCAATCATTATATCCGCAATATACAACCATTCAGACATAATATCCGCAATCTTATATTTACTAATTAGAAGCATCATACGAGGCTCCACATTAATTCTAGAGAAACAACAATAATAACTGTAGGATTGTTTAATATACGACTATGATTAAAAGAAATCTAGAAGTTTCACATAAAAGTCCTATGAGGTTACACAATAGATACGGGTCCATCGGCAAGTCAAAAGAAAAAAATAACGTGTCCTAGACACATGGCAATTGGTACCCGCTACCCGCGAACCTGATGAGTAAAAGCCCTATTAGGGTAAGGGTATGGGAAATAAAAATACCCATGGGTTTCTAAATGGGAAAAAAATTATACCCATTGGGTAAAGCGGGTACAGGTGCGGGAATGCAAATACCCATAATCGCAAACCCGCAAACCCGTATACTACTACACCATGTTAAGTAGATCCCATGCGTCATTGACTAGATTGAGAAAATAAACCAAAACTACCAAGTGCTAAGTACAACTTGTCAAGTACTCCATCCGTTCCTAAATATAAGTCCTTCTAGAGATTCTAACAAGTGACTACATATGGAACAAATTATATAAGTGAATCTATACTCTAAAATATGTCTACATACATTCGTATGTTGTAGTCCATTTGAAATGTCTTAAAAGACTTATATTTAGGAACGGAGGGAGTAGATTTTTTGTCGTTGGTCTCCTGCACACGACCCTCCTCGTGCCGCTAGGTTCTCACGGAACTTAAATTGTACTCCCTCCGTTCGGAATTACTTGTCTCGGAAATGGATGTATCTAGAACTAAAATACATCTAGATACATCCATTTCTGCGACAAGTAATTCCGAACGGAGGGAGTACTTCCTAGCCTCCCTTCTCACGCCTCCAACCACCTGCAGAAGGGAAGATGCATGGGCGCTTCGGCGACTACAAGGTGGGCATGTGCTCCGCCAATGAAAATGCTGAAGCATGGCAAGCGTCCAATTTAGTGAATAATTTTGCACTGCGCACTCCACACTTTTTTATTTATTTCTATGATGCATGAACGTGCCGATGATTGGTCGATTGACGAATGTGTATGATGCATGAATGGATTATTTGAATGTCTTGATAATTGTTTAGTAAACTTTGAACATGCTGAAATATAAATGCTGAGATGGGTATTTTTACCCGCGGGTATTTCAAGTACCCGGGGTGCGTGTACGGGTACAGGTTTGGGCGGAAATATTGAGACGAGTGTGGGTTTGGGCATGCATTACCCATACCCATACCCTGCGGGTGCCATGTTGACTTGTGAGGACGTACATGTTCTTCATGATGGTGAACCCCACGCTGCTCAGCATCTACTCGGCTACAACCAGTTTGGGACTTAAGATGCCATCAAGTTAAAGAAAAGTCCATCAAGTTAAAAAAATGGTTCATCATGCTGACACAGTGGATTAAGAAAGGTTGCATAGCCGCCTCAAGGAATTTTTGTTCCCCTCTCCTTCAGAGTCCATCTTCACGTTAGGAGGGGGAACCTTGAATCTTCAAAAAAATTAGGATTCTTTGTCACATATGTAGCAATCGTCTTCGTTCTTTTCTGAGTAAATAACCTGGTTCTTTGTGGCGGTGCCATGGAGACATTGGGTTTTATGTTCTGCATGGCCGATTATTTGGATCTGACGAGTTTATGATATCGTGTCATGTTACTTTTGTTGGTTTTGTTTTCTATGGATTTGCAATCCTTTCATGGCACCGTGGTGTCACTGCCTGCACTTCTTGGGGATAACCCCTGCCCAAGCAAGTTTAACGCTCACAGCTTCACATCTTTTTGGATGGACTACTCAAGGAGCATTTAGAAACCTTTATTAGTAATCAAGTCGGTAAAGGTGAGTGCGTAGCAATATCTCTGCTCCAGTAAAATTGCAGTATCTTTACTAAATTCTTGACGGTATGTCATCTTGCAGAAATTAATACCAAGGAGAAGATGTTGCCAAGAGATTTTATGGTAATTCTAAATTGTGAGAGTTACTTTGTAATGAACTTCCGCTTCATGCACAACCAAGAAGGAAGGTATAGATACATAGAGTCACGGGCCAGGTGCTATATTTGCTGCTCTGCACCCCAAAAGGATTAATTCCATCTGCGCTTAAACCAAACCATATGTTCTTTGCGTCACCTGCAAAGTCCTTCCAGTACTTTCTCTCGATTTTTCTCCACTGCGATCCGTCAGCGGGTGCTCTCAACTTTCCGTCTTTCTTACGGCCCCCTTTGTACCATCGCAATATAAACATTAACCATATGACACCAGAGAGCAAACCAGACACCATGGACCGTGGTATGCTGAGCACAAGCGCAGAATACACATGGTGATGTTTTCTACTTGCATAGTCGGGTATTCTGGTTCCATGACGGTACCCCAAAGAAGACTCCCTCTGAAGCTAACAATCAAGGCGAATGTGGCTTCAATGATGAAACGATCCGGTGCAGTCAGAGATCCTGATGCTTCCAAGTCCTAGGATGTCTCTGGTTTTCAACTACATTGCAAAAGCAGTTTTACATCTAAGTGCGAAACTTGTGTCCATTGCGTAAACATGTTGTGTATGTGGATATAAACCCATCATATAAAAAACTATTAATTAAATGGAAAACCTGTGTGCAGCGCATACGAGGTATATGCTAGTACGAACGTAGCAATGACTAAGCTTGACGCCTTGGTCGGCCTGTGCAGGATGGCTTTTTTCTGAGTTATGATCATGCATGTTTCATCTTCCTTCTCATGCTTAAATAGGAACACTATCTACTGTACCATTTGATACCATATGTGTAACAACCATGCGATGAATGCTTTCATGCATGCATTTCAATGCCACCATAAAAGGAGCATGTGGCCATTCCTGAACTGCTATGATTATACAGTAGCTCGCTGATAGATGTTCTGGACATACCCGTGGGTCACAAAATGTAGTACAATACCACCATAAAATCTCCACATAAGCAATGAACAACGTGGCTTCAAAATCTGGTCCTTTACGGACCCAATACTGTCCATTGCCCATATTTGTATACAAAGACAATAGGCATGTTTCCAGCTTAGCACAAAGACAGTAGGCATGTAGCTACTTTAGCAAGCAGCAACTTGGCACAATTGGTTGAGAAGCATGGGCAAGCATAACAACAGTGGCAATAAGAGGTTGCTAAGTAGGCAGGGCTGTGGCTTGCAGGATGGTTAGGTTAGCTGGCGATGCCATTTGTGCAGGCTTGCAAGGGAAGCTCAGCTGTGGATATACGTTCAAGTGACTCATGGTAGTAATGCTGCCGGTGAAAGTGGCAGCCGGACCGACAATGTACTTATCTTTCTATCATATGTATCACTGAATCTAGAAATTGTGATGATTGTTAAATGGTAATGCCAATAGTTAGTTTGTTCTTTATCCAGCAATCTGCAAAAAAACAACAGAAGAAAACGGAAACAGAGGATTTACATAGCCGAGGACGGAAACCATATGCTAAAATGCATAGAATTTTTTAAAGAAAAGTGAGTACATTTTAATGAAAAAGATAGAAAGAGCGCCGTTGCCGGGGATAGAACCCGGGTGACAGGAGGGGGTACTTAGCACTACACTGCAATTACTTCATTTTTCTATGTTAAGTACCATTAATTATAGTGTTAGTTCATAACTCTCTAAGTGAAGGAATGGACTCCTTTTTGGCCCCAGGAAATAAATAAATTAGAGGCCAACGTACCCAATCCACGGTTCATTCACTAATTAGATCTCTCAAGCAAATTCTGGATTGACCTCACTTTATTTAATCATTGTAACCACCCAAAAAAATACCTTCTTTTCTAGCTTTTGGTGTTACCTACAAGGTCGTTTTTTATAGAGTACATACATGGGGCAGGGTTCTTTTGAACCTTACACTTGAGCTCACTTTAGTCCATAGACTCTCGTACGGTTAAGTTCATGTGATCATGTCGTCACTCTAGCTCACTGTCTTCTAAATCTAATACATCCAGCACATTTGTGACCATGAAGCCTGGTATGCTGGTTATGTTTTTGCACGGAGCGCATGCGCAGAACACATTCGGACCGAGCGCATGCGCAGAACACACATGGTTATGTTTTGTACTGACCCAATCAAGTATCCCGGTTCCATGACGGTACCCCCAAGAAAACTCCTTCCCAAACTAACAATTGAGATTAGTACCACTTCGCCGAGCTGAAGATATGGTGCAGTCGGAGATCCTGACGCTTCCAAGTCCTATGATATCTTTAGGTTTCGGCTAAATTACAAAAGCAATTCCAACAACTAAGTTCAAAACTTGTGTCCATCTCATACACATGTGGTTTATGTTGGTATAAACCTAGCATATCAAAAGCTATTCCGACTAAGTGGAAAAACTTGTGTACATTCTCTATGTGGTATATGCTACTAAGCTTTATGGCTTGCTTGGCCTCGTATGTGTGGGATGGCTTTGTTGCTGGTGATGATCATGTTCCATATCTCTTCTCATGCTTAAATAGGAGCACTATCACATACATTATTGTACCACTTAAAACCAAATGGTTTGGCGACCATGCGATGAATTCTTCCATGCATGTGCTAGAGCTAAATCCGGTGGATCTCGGGTAGGGGGTCCCGATCTGGTAGTCTTAGCTAGATGGTAACAAGGACTCAAGGGCACGAGGTTTACCCAGGTTCAGGCCCTCTTGAAGAGGTGAAATCCAAAGTCCTTCTTTACTTGTATTGATTGTGGATGGGGTACAAAGTACAGGTGATCTACCATGAGATCGGATGTGAATGAATCTGTCCTCTACAGCCCTGGAACCTCGATTTATATAGATACTAGAGGTATACCTAAGGTTTACACATGGTCGGTCGTATCTAAGGGGTACATGCCAAGGACTATCTTTATGTCTTGGAGTATACACCAAGTGTTTTCGTCATGCCATCTAGATGCTTTTAGTCCATACGAATGAGGCCCACCAGTGACAGGCTTAGGGGGCTCCTCGGCCCAACCTATAGGATAGGCAACTCTCATGCTGGGCACACCCTAATCTAGGACTCCGTCAGTAACACCTGAACCGGTATTCAAGCCGAGGACACTCCCCGGTTCTCCTAAGATATTTTGCATCTTCAGTCTTTGGACTCGCAAATTGGTTCAACCTTGCATGTAGCTTCTTCATTAGATCACATTATTCGGCCTAGGAGTCACATACTTGAGCCCTCTGTTGTCACGGAGGGGTTGATCAATTCTCTCCACGGAAATGGGTGCCCGGCGCCTGCCGATGTGGCCCCCACTCGCTCAGTAGTGGTTTTTGGGATGGATGGCATCTCCGCTTCCCCCTGGGTGATGAGAGGTCGTTCCGGTGAGCACGTCGTTTTTCTTTTCCACCTCCTCTGTGGGTTGGGGTTCCCAATTCACCCATTTCTCCATGGGCTTCTCTACTTTCAGGTCTTGAAATTCATCATTTTGGCCCCAACTCCATCCCAAGGTTTTGGATTTCGGCCGAAAAAAACGAAATTCGGCCATTTCATTCAGGCCCGGTAGAATTGTCTGTCGGCCCAAATACTTCAGCCCAATCCATAATTAATTGTGCCCCGAGCCGGCCTCAGGACCAGCCTGCACTGCTCCTCCCGTGACTTAAAAGGCCCAAACAGATCTCCAAACCCTAGAAATAACATATTTCCCCAAACTCTCGTCTGCGCTGCCACCTCCTCCTGAAATCCATCGTCACTGGCTTTCGTCTACGCCTAGCGAGGCAGAGCTCCGTGGCCCTGAGGGTCCCCTCCGCTGGCTATGTCCATGGCGGCCAATTGGTTGGGGCGCATGCTTGCTCTTCCCGGCGGCTAGAACGGGAGCAGATGGGTATGCCTGGGTAGCATGGTTGATTTGCAAATCAGACCAAGATGACTAGTATGTACTGTGTGGTATTCTGCTGATTGTAGTTTGGGATCCAGGATAGTCTGCTAAATCGAATTGCAGTGAATAATTCGTGTGTGTGTGTGTGTGTCAATCAATGTATCGGTGTCGTTTAGTTTCATTCTGCTTTATTCCATTGCTGCAAGATTTATAAAAAAGTACAACTTCGGTAGTTTTTCGTTCATACTTCGCCCATTTTTTGTACAAAATTACAAAATTCTGATTTTCATTTTCGTCCGAGATTTTCCCAAAAAAATCCGAAATTCCGAAATTCCTCCATTTCGTTCAAAAACGGTAAAATTTGGAAAACGAAACTCAAATTCCTGCTCCATCCTTCACATTAAATGTTACGTCTCGTTCAGCGAAGCCCTCCTCTACATTGATCCCCACTTTGAGTTCTGGCGAAAGATCTTTTTTGTCAAAATGAACACAAATGCCTCCAAGCCCATCGAGTGCGAGGCCACCATGATAACCCAGACGATGAACTCGATATCTCCCTATGGAAAATGAGTTCATCGGGACGGTAAAGAACTGGCAGGAGGAGTGGTTCGATCCCTTTACGGCCACCCCCGGCGAGGTTGAACTCTTGGATCCTCAAGAATAATGCTTCGGAGGATACTGAGGAGGTGGCGAAGCTCCTGAGGTGGGAGCAATATTTCATAGACCAGGACCTCACCCTAATCGAGGTGATGTATGTTGCACTCGCTCGCGGTATTCAACCCCTCCAGGCCCGAGCAGGAATTGTTTCCTGCCCGAGGACCAGGCAGATGCCATCCTTCCTGGTCTGCTGCTGCTCGAGGACAAGTCGGCCCCAACCAAGGCTCGATGACCCAAGGCCTCCAAGGGCCAGGCCACACGCGGAAGCTCTCAGGCCCGCTCCCTTAGCGCTAAGAATTTGACTACCGGCTCCAGCTCCAGCAATTGACAGGAGGACGATCATGTCCCGCCTCCAACCGAGGGTGAAGATTCCAACCGGACGGTCATTCCGATTCGAAGGGCGGTCGTCGTCCCCCCACCGAGTGCCAAGTGCCAACGGGAACCCGATGTCCAAGCACCAGGCCGGTTCTTGGCCCCGACCCCCAGGATCCCCATCCATCGAGGGATACTGCAGAAGGATTGTCGTCTTTGGCCCGAGTCCAAGACGCATAGCTTAGGATCTTAATGAACCATGATGATGAGACTGTAGATCTAGCCAGAGATGAAGAAGAGTTGTAGTTACAGTAGCCCCCGATCCTTAAGCTAGTTTAAAAAACTGACTTGAGGATCGCCTGTTCATTAAGTACTCGGTATGTAGATACTATTTTGATTTACGTGCACATATCCAGTAGCCCCTGAGACCCTTGAGAGCATGGTTAATAGTATAGCCGGCTCTTGGCTATAAGATGTTGCCACATCATCTATAGCCAAGCTTATAGCCGGCAAGTATAATAGTTAAATACAAATAAGTAGTAGTTCTTTGATACATGGCCCACCTCTCTATCTCACAAAGTGTCTAAGATTACGTGCTACAGCCGGCTGTTAGTTAGTAGCCCGCTTATCTTCTCTCTCTGCCAACTCAGGAGCAATATATTATTTTAAGTCTTACAGTCCGCCCACGTCACCTTATTATACTTGCTCTGAGGCAGTTATTTAGAAAAACTGAATTGAAGGTCGTCCAACATTATTTTGTACACGCAAATATCAGTAGCTTTTAGCTGCCGCCGGGAGGTTTAAATTGACCCGGTATCCAGCTTCTGACGATTAACTGCGTGTTTGACATTATGCAGACCACCGACACTCACGTCGCGATGAATTCTTCGGTGCTCAAGGAGACCCGGAGTTAGCTTGACGAGAACGAGGAGGAAGCTCGGCAGCTCAAAGCTAATGCTGCGGAAACTGAAGACCCCGTCGCTCCCGCGACGCGCCCCGCTCGCGCGTCCGGGGGCCGAGCTCCGCCGGCGGTCTACTCTCCCCCCCCCCCCTTCGGCTCTCCTCCTCCTTACCGCTGCTAGAGGGCGTTTGCCGGGCGAAGCCTGTGTCGCTGGCGGCGGCGGGGCCTCGCTCTCTGTCCTCTGTTCGGGATCCCGGCGATGCAGGCGGTGCTGCTCGTGGGGGCGCTGGGTCTAGCGAGGTCCCTGATGGCGGGGGCGCGGCGGCTGGGAGGCGGCGGGGGCTTGCCTGTGGTGACGTCAGCCGGCGGGATCGCCCGTCAGAATCCAGGTGGGTCCCCTGGGGGCTGCATCTCCTGGCAGCGCGTCTGCTGTAGCTTTGGCGGCGGGGCTGGCGGGGGGAGGTGTGGCCGGTGGTTGCGTGCTCTGTAGGACCTCTGGTTGGTTTTGGCAAGCAGCACGGGTCTGGGTAGCAGCCCGGCGTGGTGGCTGCTCTGGTCGTGGGCTTTGGTGGCGCGGGGAGGTATGGTGTGGCCTCCCTTCTGCTTGGTGCCTATACCGCAGCTCGGCGGTTCCGGTTGCAGCGACAGTTGGCTTCTTCGTCGGCGTCGGCTCGTTTGCAGGTGGGTTGTTTCGGCCTTTGACCCCGCCCCCCTCCTCGTCCTCGGCGGCACCCAGGCGTTACTCTCGTCGAAGGGCTGGCCCTCTCCCAGCTGCGGTCCATCGCCTATCTCACACCCGGTGCTGCAGGACCGAGCTCGTCCCGTGCCTGACAGCAGGACCGAGCTCGTCTCGTGCCCGGCTGTAAGACCGTGCCCGTCTCGCGCCCAGTGCGACAGGTCTGGTCGATGGTGGCCAGTGTTGGCCGGCCTATTGGGTCTCGATGCTGGGGGGCGTCCAGGGGTGTGAAAGGCGGGATCTTTCCGCTCGTCTCTTTGGTTGGGGTAGCGGCGGGTCTCGAGTGTGGGGGTGTCAAGGTCTTGGATGCCGGGGCGGTGGCCCTGGTGGTGGTAGCGCGGTGCTCGTGGACAGAGCACGTTGTTCGGTGCTGCCCGGTGGCCTTGGCCGTGTGGGCGGCGTGGTAGCCAGGGTGTGGCGTTCGGTGGCGTTGAGTATTGGCCGGGTGAAAACCTGATCTATCTTCGGACGGACCGGCGGCGACGAAGCTCGTTCCGTTTTTGAAGGCTTCGTCGCGTCTCATTGCATGTCATCTTGCTTTAAGGGAAACTCTGATCCTTGGATCGGGCGGTGGCGGCGCTTCGGTGTCGTAACCTTGCTGAAGGCGCTGCCTTAGAGCTCATGGTTCGTCATACGAGGCTTTATCTCATGGAGGTGACATGTTCACGGTTGGAGTCCCCGGTTGCTTTTGTAGTGCTAGGGGTGGTGTTCTTGCGAGCAGCGCCTATGTATCCTGCTTTGGGTATGTGCGTCTGTTGTGGTGGCGTGCGTTTGTATCGTGTTGTTATTGGTCATTGTTTTATATATAAAGCGGGGCGAAAGCTTTTTTCCTAATGCCGCATCTACTTGAGGTAAATATTCTGGAAGTTGTCATGGGCATAATGAAGCGTGAATTGTTTTTCTGATGTCCTTATGACTGTTTCTTTGTCATCGTAGACATAGAGCAGCAAGTGGCCAACCTCCAAGTTAAGGTGGACAAGGCCCGGGCCGAGGTAGATACTCTGAAGGAGCAAGGAAAGGCGGACCTGCATGGAAAGTAGCCGGTGGACCGTGGGGCCGCGAGAACGCGGGTGGTTGCTACCAAGGAGCTTACCAAATGTGTCGCGGAGCGCGACACACTCAAGGATGTTGATGACGCCGAGCTCAAAAAGCTCGGCATGGACATTAAGCAGGCGGAGCTCTAGGCGAGGGAAGTAGGAGCCGCGCTAGGCGTCCGAGGTCGGCGCCTATAAAGTACTGTATAAACCATATCTTATGTAGTGTATATTCGGTAGTCACGCATGCCCTGATTTGACGCAAGTTTGGCGTTCACCAACTACTTTTCTCGAGCTGTCTCACAGTGCTGCCGAGGCTTACCAATTCTATAGTGGTAGTCTCGGGGAGGTCAACGAGGAGAAGCAGTTGTTCTGGCTTCAATTCCAGGACTCGTCGCGTTCTGTCCTCCTTGGACTTGGAGACAAGCTAAAGCAGCTTGAACAGTTGTAGATGCTGGCGCGCCCGGTGATGGAGGCCCTGTTTAAGTACCTCTGGCTCTCAGAGCCTGTGCTGACCAGTTACTTTGATCTGGCTCAATGCTTGCAAAGGGCAAAAGCCAAGATGAAGAAGTGGAACGTGCCGGTTTCCTACCTGGAGGGTGGAGGCGCTCGCTAGGACGTTGGCGATTAGATGGGTGGTGGGTGTGCGAAAAATTCTAGCTTTCTCGAGGTTTTCCCAAATCTTATCATAAATTGTGTTCTGATCATCGGAGATTACAAGCTTCTGAATTTGATCTAACACATGGTTCAGAAGCGTCCTTTCTCTTTAATCATGGCCCGATCAAAGGATGGGTCCATAGGGAGTTTGTCTAAGGTCCAATCTGAATGGCCTCGGTGCCCTCCTCGACTATGCCAGGTGCCTGGTCCATAGTGGTAGTGCTCGTCTCTAAACTTGAAGTCAGATCCGAGGCTGGTACCATATCGTGTTCTAGGTCTAAGATAGATTCTGATGCCTAAATTAGTGTGTCAGTATGATCTTCAACCTGGTCTGATACCCAGCCCAAGAAAGAAAGTTCACCGCAGGAATCCACGGTGTATTCTAGGTTTTTGAATCTGACGATCCGGCCGGTGCGAATGTCCCGAACTGGATGAGGTGGCCAGTCGTATCTACATGAAGTGTAATGTTGCCAAATAAAAAATGCGATCCTGGGAAGAAGGTCACACCAATACATCTAGCCACTTCGATTTCCCAGAAGGATCTGCATGAGCCACCAATGTCGGAGCTAAATCCGGCAGAACTCGGGTAAGGTGTCCCGATCTGGTAGTCTTTTCTAGATGGTTACAAGGGCTCAAGGGACACGAGGATTTCCTAGGTTCGGGACCTCTCAAATAGGTAAAACCTTATGCCTTGGCTTGTATTGATGATCGATGTGGTACAAAGTACATGTGATCTACCACTGGATTGGATGTGAATGAATCTTCCCTCTATGGCTCTGGCACCTCGTCTTATATAGATACCGGATATACCTAGAGTTTACAGATGGTCAGCCATATATAAGGTGTAAACGTGCCGAGGAATATCTTCTTTGTCATGGAGTATACACCAAGTCTTCGCGTAATTCTTTCTTGATGCTTCTGGTCCACACAAACGAGGACCGCCAATGAAAGGCTTAGAGGGGGTCCTTGGCCCAACCCATAGGATGGGAAACCAACATGTCGCCACGATAAAAGGAGCATATTTGCATGTCGAAACTACTAAGGTTATCCCCTCCCGCTAAACATTAGCTCGCTTATATATGTTCTATTCATATCGGATCGAGCTCAAAGTGTAGCATATGACCACAAATTGATAATGCCCTTGCATTCACCATCTCAAGTCGCATGCAACATCATTATGAATGTGGTAAAGATAATAAATTATCACTATGACAGCAAAACAAACCCAAGCTATCATAGTGTTGCAGCTAATCGGGTAGATCACTCGGTAGGGTATGCTAGCTAGGCGACATGGCATGACGGTAATAGGGGGCAAGGGTTTACGCAGATTCGGGCACTCCGGAGGAGATAATACCCTACTTCATGCTTGTGTATATTGCGTTGGTGTGTGTACAAAGTACAGACGGATTGTATGATCTCTACGATGAGCCCAGCCCCCGGTTTTATAACATACCGGGGTCCTATGCTTATAGAACTAGGCAGTCTACGTCGGTGGAGGTAGAGTCCTCCACGGATCCAGTATCTTCGTATTGTAATTCAAGTCTTTCGGAATCTTTGTTTCTTTCGACATGGGCCACCCAAAGTGGCCCATGACAACCTAGGGGCCTCAACCGGCCCATCAGACCGGAAATTGGCGTGGTGTGAAACCCCTTGGCTGATGAGGTTATCTCCCGTTGTGTAGGCCCACAGTGACCTAAAAGCCAGTAAAAACCTATGGAGTCCTAAGCCCACATTCGTCAAGTATCGAATTACCATCCTACATGATGGGTGTTTGTAACTCCAGATAAGCTACCCGAATGGAGACTGGTTATCATCACTCTGACGTACTTTACTCGGATAGAAGCAGGCTAATGGCCAGAAGCATTAATAATAATGCAGTTGAAGTGACTCGTGGTAGTACTGCTGCTGGGAAAGTGGCAACTGAGGTTTGAGGGGATAGAGGCAGGAGTGATGGTCACTGACTAATAAATATTGTGATGATTTTTTAATAATAATGCTAATGATTAGGTTGTACTTTGTCCATGAATCTGCAAAAACGACATGAAAATGTAGGGACAAAATGGAAAGAGGGGACTTACTTGCTAAAATGCACATAATTTTTGTCAAAAGAAATAATACATTTCATGTATGTTAAAAACACTCACTGTCTGTGGTGCTCAAATCCGGATCACACGCATGACAGACAAGAATACTAACTATACTACAACGACCTAGTTATGAAAAAAAGCTACTGGCGGGTTTATAAAACTAAGATTATTATCGCTTCAACTAGTAACTTTGTTTTGATCTCTACATGAAGAGATAAATTGCCTCTTTGTGGCCCGAAAATTGTGCTATGCTTAGAGGCCAAAGTAACTAATGAATGGTTTCTTTAGTAAGATCTCTAAAACAAAGTTTGGATAAATCTCATTTTAAGTAACAGTTGTAGCTTCCAACTCCAGGAAATTGAACTTTTTTTCTAGCCTTATATGCTACCGACAAGGTCATTGTTCACTGAGTAAACGTCACTGGGGTGTTTTGAACTTCACACTTCAGCTCAGTTTAGTCGATAAGCAGTCATAAGATAAGAGAGTAACTTCAGATTAGTTCACTTTCATCCAAGTAAAATACATCAAGCAGCGGTACCGCCGTCGACCGTGGTGGGAAGTGTGTGCTGATAAGGACTGAGCGCATGTGCAGAACACACATGGTCATGTTTAGTACTAGCCCAATCAAGTTTCCTCTTTCAACAACCATAGCCTGATGAAGAGTCCTACTCAAGCTAACAAACATGCCTACTGTGCATTCCTGAACATGTCATGGAAGTGCTCTCGGAAATCCCAATGCTTCCAAGTCCCAGGACGACTTCGGCTTTCGGCTACAATGCAAAAGCAATTTCCAACTTAGTGCAAAACTTGTGTCCATTGCATACAAATATGGTGTATGTTGGTATAAACCTATTATATCAAAGGTTGTTTTAACTAAGTACAAAGCTTGCGTGCATTGCATATGTGTATATGCTAGTATGAACCTAGCAACGACTAAGCTCTACGCCTTGCTTGGTCTCATGTCATGCTTAAATAGGAATGCTATCGCGTACACTGCTGTACCGTTTGATACAAAATGATGCAACAACTATGTGATGAATGCTTTCATGCATGCATTTCAATACTGCCATAAAAAGCATATGAGCATTTATGAACTACTATGAGTATGCCCTCCCTCAATACATTAGCTCACCGATATATGTTCTAGTTGATCAGTTCAAACCCAAAGTGTAGTAGATGACCACAACTTGGCATTGCCTTTGTACTTGTTGTCTCTCAAGTCCCATGCATCGTCACAAACTCGCAATTAAAATGCTAAAGATAATAAATCATCACTATGAACAAAGGAACATACCTAAGCAATCATTATATCCGCAATATACAACCATTCAGACATAATATCCGCAATCTTATATTTACTAATTAGAAGCATCATACGAGGCTCCACATTAATTCTAGAGAAACAACAATAATAACCGTAGGATTGTTTAATATACGACTATGATTAAAAGAAATCTAGAAGTTTCACATAAGAGTCCTATGAGGTTACACAATAGATACGTTTCCATCGGCAAGTCAAAAGAAAAAAATAACGTGTCCTAGACACATGGCAATTGGTACCCGCTACCCGCGAACCTGATGAGTAAAAACCCTATTAGGGTAAGCGTATGGGAAATAAAAATACCCATGGGTTTCTAAATGGGAAAAAAGTTGTACCCATTGGGTAAAGCGGGAAGGCAAATACCCATAATCGCAAACCCGCAAACCCGTATACTACTACACCATGTCAAGTAGGTCCCATGCGTCATTGACTAGATTGAGAAAATAAACCAAAACTACCAAGTGCTATGTACAACTTGTCAAGTACTCCCTCCGTTCCTAAATATAAGTCCTTCTAGAGATTCTAACAAGTGACTACATATGGAACAAAATAAGTGAATCTATACTCTAAAATATGTCTACATGCATCCGTATGTTGTAGTCCATTTGAAATGTCTTAAAAGACTTATATTTAGGAACGGAGGGAGTAGATTTTTTGTCGTTGGTCTTCTGCACACGACCCTCCTCGTGCCGCTAGGTTCTCACGGGAAGATGCATGGGCGCTTCGGCGACTACAAGGTGGGCATGTGCTCCGCCAATGAAAATGGTGAAGCATGGCAAGCGTCCAATTTAGTGAATAATTTTGCACTGCCCACTCCACACTTTTTTATTTATTTCTATGATGCATGAACGTGCCGATGATTGGTCGATTGACGAATGTGTATGATGCATGAATGGATTATTTGAATGTCTTGATAATTGTTTAGTAAACTTTGAACATGCTGAAATATAAATGCTGAGATGGGTATTTTTACCTGCGGGTATTTCAAGTACCCGGGGTGCGTGTACGGGTACAGGTTTGGGCGGAAATATTGAGAAGAGTGTGGGTTTGGGCATGCATTACCCATACCCATACCCTGCGGGTGCCATGTTGACTTTGTTAAACACAATATACACAATATGCGTGACATGATGACGTGTACGGCAAGGAGGATCACCACCGAAGGAGGAGTAGTTATACAGGATATTCAAGTACTCTTTATCTTGTTTTATCTTTTGTATTCTTCTTCCCCAAGTTGTAATCTCTCCAACAACCTGTACGCGTATTAGGGCTCGCAACCCCTCTATTTAACACGCAGCACGTCAGCCTGGATCGGCAAGACGTTTACCGCATTCGCACATGGTATACAGAGCTATCTTCTTCCCAAAACCCTAGCTACCCATCTCCACCAAAGTGCGCATCATGTCTTCCTCCACCTCCTCTTCCCAGCCAACCCTCAGTGGCGGAGTCACAGAGAAACTCTCCCGCACCAACTACATCATGTGGCGGACCCAGATCACGCCGCAGCTGCGGGGCGCCGGCGTCTACCACTAGGTCGACGGCACGTCGACCGAGCCGGCCAAAACCCACGTCACCAAAGATGCCGCTGGGAAAGAAACCACGGGGCCGAATCCTCTCCATCCACTTTGGGTGAAGGAGGATCAGCAGGTCCTTGGATATCTACTCCAACACCTATCCAAGGAGGTGCTCGTCACGGTGACCGCGATCACCACGGCGCGGGAACTCTGGGTGGCGCTGGCGAGCATGTTCTCGTCGCAGTCACTCAGCCGCGTCAACAACATTCGCACGGCGCTGATCAACGCGCAGAAGGGCAACCAATCGGTGTCCTCCTTGTTCGCCAACATGAGGGGACTTGCTGATGAGCTCGCCGCGGCGGGAAAACCAATCCAAGGCAACGAGCTCATATCCTACATCATCCACGGGCTGGACCAAGACTATCAGCCCCTCATCTCCGCTTTGGACGCTCGTGTCACTCCGGTAACCCTTGATGAGTTCTTCGCTATGCTTAGCAATTTTGATCAGCGTATGGCACAGTTCACGGCTCCGGCGGCGGCTTCAAGTCCTCGGCCAACTCTGTCTCCAAAGGCCGCGGCCGCGGCTCTCGCTCTCGTTCCTCCTCTCGTGGCAAGGGGAGGTCTCGTGGTGGCGGCTACTTCAGCAACACTCGCGGCGGCGGACGCTCTGGCGGCTCAAAAGGGCGTCGTGGTGGCGGCTCCAACAGATCGCGTCCGGACCTGCCTCGCTGCCAAATCTGTGGCAAACCTGGTCACACGGCGAAGGACTGTTGGTACCGTTATAAAGATGATGATGGGTGATTCCTCGCAAGACGAAGATAAAATTGCTGCCGCTGCCGATGGTTCCTATGGGGTCGACACAAATTGGTATGTCGATAGCGGAGCCACCAACCACATCACCAACGAGCTGGAGAAGGTCACCATGAAAGAGAAGTATCATGGAAAAGATCAGATCCACACGGCCAGTGGTGAAGGTATGGGCATACGTCACATTGGTCATTCAATATTTAATACCCCCAAACACAAAATACATCTCAAAAGAATCTTGCATGTCCCTAGTGCCCGCAAAAAATCTTTTATCTGTTCATAGAATTGTTATTGACAACCATGTTTTTCTCGAATTTCATCCTTATTTCTTTTTGATCAAGGATCAGGCAACGAGGAAAGTGCTCTATCGAGGTAGATGTGTTCGAGGGCTCTACCCGTTGATTCCGGAGTTTAGAAGATTCAATAAACAAGCTTGTGGTGCTATCAAGCTTTCGTCCACACGATGGCACGATCGTTTAGGACATGCCTCTTTCTCTTTAGTTGAAAAGCTACTTAGGAAAATAAGCTCCCGTTTGTTGGCGAGCGAAATATTGAAACTATTTGTGATTCATGCCAGTGTGCTAAAAGTCATCAGTTACCATATCCTATATCTACTAGTGTCTCCACTAAACCTTTGCAATTGATCTTTTCTGATGTGTGGGGTCCTGCTCCCTCCTCTGTTGGCAGACATACTTACTATGTCAGTTTTATTGATGACTATAGAAAGTTCTCCTGGATCTATCTTCTTAAGAAAAGGTCCGGCGTGTTTCAAGTCTTTCAGAACTTCCAAGAACTCGTTGAAAGGAAGTTTGACAGCAAAATTATAGCTGTCAAATCCGATTGGGGAGGGGAATACGAGAAACTGAATTCCTTCTTCCAAAACATAGGCATATCTCACCATGTATCATGCCCACATGCTCACCAACAAAACGGGTCGGCCGAACGCAAGCATAGGCACATAGTTGAGGTCGGTTTGGCCCTTCTAGCAGGGGCTTCTGTGCCCCTCAAATTCTGGGACGAGGCGTTTCTTACGGCTGTCCACATCATCAATATGCTACCTAGTCGTGTCATCAACAATGAAACACCTATGGAACGCCTTCTCCATGTCAAACCAGACTACACATATCTCCGTGTCTATGGCTGTGCTTGTTGGCCAAATCTCCGTCCATACAATACTCGCAAACTCATGTTTAGATCAAAGCAATGTGCTTTTCTTGGCTATAGTGCTCAGCACAAAGGTGTCAAGTGCCTTGACATCTCCACCGGACGGGTCTACATCTCACGGGATGTCGTGTTTGATGAGACCAAGTTTCCCTTTGCGGATCTACATCCTAATGCCGGTGCTCTCCTACGCAAGGAAATCTTGCTTTTGCCATCCCATCTCTCTGGTTATGATCAAGGGGGCATTACTAATTGTGATGATCATATGTTGACTAACCCCACTAATAGCCTTTATGAGCCTTGTGATGATGCAGAAAACAACAGTAAAAAAATCACAGAAAATGGTGAAGAAAACAGTGCAGCAGCTCCATATTTCATGTGCCCTGGCCTGAGCAACAAATCCACCTCACGATCTGGGCTGGTGCTGCCGCTGCGCAGCGAATCTGCCTCGGGATCGGAGCTCTGCCCCGGATCTGCTGCACCAAACCCGACAGGCGCAGCAGGTGGGCGCACCGAGCCACCCACGCCAGCCACGCGGCGGACCCTGGAAGGCCGTGGGGACTCTCCTCGCACGCGCCAATCACCGCTGGACAGATGGCGGGCCGGCACTGGTCTGGACCGCGCGCGGCCTTAGACCCAACAACTTGTTTACATGCGGCGGGCTGCGACTCGCCTGACGAGCGCGGGGACAGACCCTGTCGAAGCGGGGCCCAGGCAATCACGAGGAGATGATGACGCTGGTCGGCCCAGATCTTCTGTGGCTGATTCACCGAGTGCATCACGGCGGGCGACCACAGAAGATCCAGACCCGGCTGCTACTACCGACAACGTCGGTTCTGGAGCTGCGCTCGGATCCTCCTCGGGATTGGGAGAGGATCAGCCTGATCCAGGTGTGGGATCTCCTGCGCCGGGGTTCTCTGTAGTGCCCCCTGCTACTGCTCCACGTCGCACACGGCTACAACAAGGTTTAATTAAACCCATTGATTATAAACATATTGAAAAGTATGGGATGATCTGTTCAACAGGTGAACCAGGAGAACCCAATACGCTTGAAGAGGCTCTTGGTGATGCGCATTGGAGAAAGGCAATGCATGATGAAATTGTGGCACTAAGGAAAAATAAAACATGGCACTTGGTCCCTCCAAGACAAGGTAACAATCTTATTGACTGTAAGTGGGTCTTTAGGATAAAAAGAAAAGTTGATGGAACTATTGACCGTTACAAAGCCAGACTCGTTGCAAAGGGATTTAAACAAAGGTATGGTATTGACTATGAGGACACGTTTAGTCCAGTTGTTAAAGCAGCTACCATACGCCTTGTCCTGTCCATTGCTGTGTCTAGGGGATGGAGTCTACGACAGCTAGACGTTCAGAACGCGTTTCTCCATGGTGTTCTGGAAGAAGAGGTTTACATGAAACAACCTCCTGGGTTTGTAAATACACATGCACCACTTCATGTGTGCAAACTTGACAAGGCCTTGTATGGACTGAAACAGGGTCCAAGAGCGTGGTATTCTCGCCTCAGTAAAAAGATGCAGGCACTTGGGTTTGTTCCTTCAAAGTCTGACACACTTCGTTATTCATTTATAAAAAGTCAAAAATATCCATATTTGTTCTCATTTATGTTGATGATATAATTGTGACAAGCTCATCTGATGAAGCAATAACAGCACTGTTAAAGGATTTAAGTGCAGAATTTGCTCTCAAAGATCTAGGAGATCTACACTACTTTCTTGGTATTGAGGTTAAGCAGCACAAGGATGGTCTTCATCTCTCTCAAGAAAAGTATGCAACAGACTTAGTGAAAAAGGCTGGTCTGCAAAGTTGTAAGCCTGCACCCACTCCTTTATCTAGCACAGAAAAATTGTCTCTTGCTGAAGGCGAACTTCCCGACTCAGAAAATAGTACAAAGTACAGAAGTTTGGTAGGTGCTCTTCATTACTTGACATTGACACGACCAGATATCTCATTTTCTGTTAACAATGTATGTCAATTCCTTCATGCACCTACCACAGTTCACTTGACTGCTGCAAAACGTATAGTGAGATATGTGAAAAATACATTGAGCATTGGTCTAAACTTTAGCAAGTCATCCTCCACACTTACCAGTGCTTTCTCTGACTCAGACTGGGCAGGGTGCTTAGATGACAGACGCTCAACTGGTGGTTTTGCAGTATTCTTTGGACCTAATTTGATATCTTGGAGTGCAAGGAAGCAAGCCACAGTTTCTAGATCTAGCATAGAAGCAGAATATAAAGCATTGGCCAATGCAACCACAGAGATCATATGGGTGCAGTCAATTTTCAAAGAACTAGGTATGAAAAACACTAAAGCTCCCTGTCTGTGGTGTGATAATCTAGGTGCTACCTATTTATCAGCAAATCCAGTTTTCCATGCTAGAACTAAACATATTGAGATAGATTTTCACTTTGTCCGTGAGAGAGTTGCAAAAAAAACTCTTAGACATTCGGTTTATTCACTCCCAAGACCAAGTTGAGGATGGTTTCACCAAAGCTCTTCCTACAAAAAGTATTGAAGTCTTCAAGTATAATCTCAACTTGATGAAGTTGTGATTAAGGGAGGATGTTAAACACAATATACACAATATGCATGACATGATGACGTATACGGCAAGGAGGATCACCACCGAAGGAGGAGTAGTTATACAGGATATTCATGTACTCTTTATCTTGTTTTATCTCTTGTATTCTTCTCCCCCAAGTTGTAATCTCTCCAACAACCTGTACGCGTATTAGGGCTCGCAACCCCTCTATTTAACACGCAACACGCCAGCCTGGATCGGCAAGAGGTTTACTGCATTCGCACAGACTTGTGAGGACGTACATGTTCTTCATGATGGTGAACCCCACGCTGCTCAGCATCTACTCGGCTACAACCAGCATGAATTGGTCTTGTCCGTAACCTAGAACTTCTGATTCATCTCCTTGACCTTCTCATTCAACACTCTAGTGCCCAAGGTGCACTTTTTGCTAATCCCGATCTTCTTCTTGATGGAGGCCACCTTGGCACCAGCAGTGGACATGAAGCCATGCTTCTACTCAAAAGCATTTGTCTTGCCAACCGCTTCAACATTGTAAGAACTTAAGAGCCGTGGCACATTGCAAGGGCCATGATTAGCTAAGGACCATTGATGGAACCACACATCTTGGCGGACTATCTTACTACTTGTTTCATCTTCCGACGGAAACGCATATTGATGAAGAATTGGTGCACATTTGGCAACCTAGGTTTCTTGGGGTTGATATTTCCGTTATTTGGCAGCTTAATTCCAATGTAAGTGTACATCAAGTATCCATTTTCGTCTCTCATGCTTTTGTATTTCTATTTAGTGTAGTTTGCCATCTTGTATTATTTTTGTAGTCTCCTATACTCGAGTACCTTTTTTGTGCATAAGATATTAGTTCTTAGTTACTATGATAACTTATGAATGTGTTCCATGGTTATTTGTTTGAAATACTATATTAAATATAAATTTCACCGGTTAAAATAATGTCATTGATGATGTTCTCATAGTTGTGGATATTATTGATTGCCAACATATGCCAATGAAGTGACTATCAGCAAATGTTTACTGTGTCTTAAGAGAATAAAATAGAGTGAAAGAAACAGAGGTTGTTCTACCTTATAGATACAAGTAGCGCTTAAATCAAGTGTACTTGTTCTATGACGGTGCACACAAGATTATTTCCTTCTCAGGCTAATCACCTAAGTGAATGTGTCTTTGTCTGGAAAGCTAGGTCATGCTGTCATAAGTTCCGATGCTTCCAAGTCCTAGGATATTTGCGGATTTCGACAACATTATAATAGCAATTCCAAGAGAGTGCTAAAATTGCGCCCATTGCATATGCATGTGGTGTACATATTTATATGCGCCATATCAATACCTATTCCAAGTAAATGTAAAACATGTTCGCATTGCTTATGTGGTGTATGTCTATGACCGACTATTTGCACCTTGCTCGCCCTTTGGTATACATAATGGCTTTGTTGAGATCCATGATCAAGTTTCGTATCTATCTCATGCTTAAATAGACACATTATTGCATTACCATTTGAAAAATGAAACAACCATATGGTGGATGCTTTCATGCAAGCAATTCAATACGGTCATAAGGAGCACATGGGTACTTTTGTACTGATGACCACCCCTCCGTGAGTATAGTGCATTTCTACCGAGGCAGGGTCATTGTCAAAAGCACAACGCAAGCAACAGATCATCGCTACCCGCCAGCACGCAAGCAACCGATCATCGCTACCCGCCAGCACACAAGCAACCGACGAACTGCCACTAGCCACTAATCTCTTTATCTAGGGACAACTCCAAGATGATGCCCCCAATGGGGAACACAACTCCTAGTGCCGACATCATTCAATCTGGGTAGACCCAGACCTAGGGTTTCCCCTTAAGTGATCTGAAAGGGGAATTGAGGACTAGATGTCGGTGCCTTTAGCAATGTAGTGATGCTCATAAGCAGCACCGTCGTTGGCTTCGACCATAGTCGATGTCCGGATTTTGATGGTAGTCTTCGCCCCTACAATAAAATGAGCCTACCTGGACCGCATGTCCCCCATCGTCGCCACAAGACCACCACGGCAGGAGGATTGGATCCTTCCAGGCCAGGAAGTCATGAGGCCCATCCCGATGAGATATGAATCAAATTAGGGACAACACCGCCCGAAGACGACGACATGATGGAGCAAAGGATTGTCGCCGCCTCGAGCATGCCATCATGCCTCTTCCACGTCATGCATCTTGGCCTCCCAGCGCTGCCGACACCACGCCGCCGCCCGCCAATGAGTGTGGCTGCCCCACCATCGTCTCCCTCTAGATCCATCCAAGGCATCCCGTGGGCAGCTGCTGCTGGGATCAGCCACCAAGGTATCCTGTGGGCAGTCGCCGCTAGGATCATCCACCAAGGCATCCCGTGGGCTGCCACTGACATGTATCGGTCCGCGGAGCTATTCTGACATGATTTCTCCCGCAAACCGCAGAAAAACGTTGGTGGCTTTGCGCGATTCCGGACCGCTCCTAAGCCCAATTCTGACCGTCCTGGCCCACCGTCGTCGCTCTTAGGAAATTCAGCATCCACGGCGGCCGGCTCCTCCGCCCAGGAGGAGATTCTCATATCCTCCGGCGAGGAGGACCAGGCCCTGCAGTACCAGCGGGAGCAGCTGCCGCAGCAGCATCCCCTCCTCCTCTTGAAGGCTGTCGCGACGGAAGAAGAATTTGCCCGTGAGATAGGGTCGTCGCCACCGTCGCGGGCGTGTGTGAAGGTGGAGACACCATCCCTGCTGATACGTCCAAAACGTATCTATAATTTCTGCTTGCTCCATGCCCTTTTTGTGTGATATTGCTATGATATTTATGCACTTCCATACACTTTTGATCATATTTGGACTAACCTACTAATGGTTGCAAAAGTGCACAATGTTCTTGTTTTACACTTTATTGTGTAGGAATTACTTGGAAATTGACAAAAGCGCAAAAGGAGTCGTATTGGAGTAGGACTCTGACTTTTCTGAAATCTGCCTGAGAACGTTTTTTAAAGATGGTCACGTTCCGGCCCGAAGACCATGTCAAACGGAAAAAGTCTAGTTGCGAAAATTGTGGGGAATTTCGAGGCGATGCTTCTGGATATACAATTCGTCCAAATCGGAGTCCGGACGGCCGAGTAAAGCCTGTTTTACTGAGGCCCAAAATCTGATGACGGGAATCCGAGAGTCTATATAAAGAGAGGAAACCTAGGTCACCAAGGGCCACGAATTTTCCTCCTCCCGAGCCGCCGTCTTGGAGGGGAGGACCAGCACCATTGCAGCACCATCCACAAGGAAAAAGAGGGGCCAAGGAGCCGCTGCCCCCTAGGGCCGCCGCCGCCGCCTCCGTGGCTGCCGCCGGCCGTCTCCTCCTCGCGGGGCTGCACCTCTACATCAACACCATCATCAACCTCCTCCTCACCATGTCCATGCGTGAGTAGTCTTCTCCGGGGCCGAGGGCTCGTACGTGTAGCTATGTGGTTATCTCTCTCTCCCATGATGTGATCTTCGTTGTGATCATAGGCTATGTTAACCTAGGGTGATCCCATGATATTTCCCCTTCCTATATGTATTGGATTGATGTACTCACTTGTCTTTATCTAGTATAATCCCCGAGACCAAGGTGACAGCGATCTATTGGACATGGATTAGAAAAATATTTTCATGAGTGATTTCCTCTCTTGTGTGTTGATTGAAGATTGAGAGTCTCTTGGTGCTTGTCTTTGACTATCCTTTAGATATGTTGTGGTGACTGTGGGACTCTCTTTGGATGGCCGCGGTGACATTGGGAAATCCTTAGATTGAGAACTACGAACTTTGAGGTGTGCTTTTGTAGCCCTACATAATTCTCGTCCTCTCTTGACCACGAAGGAATGACCTCCGGATGCGTCTCCATTGCATGTTTTATGGGAAATATCATGTGATTCGATTATGTTAATGTTGTTGGGAGTTGCCACTAGTGAAAGTATGATCCCTAGGCCTTGTTTCCACCATTGCAATATCATTTGTGCTCACATTTACCACTTGTTTGCTTGCTGCACTTTTTATTACAGATTTATATTACTTTGCTTTGCCACTCCTATCATCCATATTTTACAATCTCTTCGCCGAACTAGTGCACCTATACAACTCCTAGTTGTATTAGGTGTGTTGGGGACACAAGAGACTTCTTGTATCTTAGTTGCAGGGTTGCTTGAGAGAGACCATCTTCAACCTCTACTTCCCTGAGTTCGATAAACCTTAGGTCATCCACTTGAGGGAAATTGCTGCTGTCCTACAAACCTCTGCGCTTGGAGGCCCAACATAGTCTACAAGAGTAGAAGCGTGTGTAGACATCAAGCTATTTCTGGCGCCGTTGCCGGGGAAGTGAGTGCTTGAAGTTATATCTTTAGATCTTGCAATTAAATCTTTTAGTTTCTTGTTTTTATTTTCACTAGTTTTGCTTAATGGAAAACAACAAAAATATGAGAGAGCTTTATAAGCTCTACCTTGAACTTGGACATGATGTGTTCGAAGAGAAAATTAAAAAACCTTTGGAACTTTATTATTTGCATAACAATCATGATGGTGGTGATGTTATTAGTTTATTTCTTTTTAATATCAATATTGCTAATGACATGGAAAGCTCTAAGCTTGGGGATGACACGTTTGATGAACATGATATTTTTAGTCCCCCAACTTTTGAGGAGAAAATTTACTTTGATGATACTATGCCTCGTATATATGATGATTACAATGATGAATATGATATTTTCAGTCCACCTACTATTGAGGATAAAATTTATTATGATTATGATATGCCTCCTAAATACGATGATTACCATGATGGTTATGATAGTCTTACTCTCACTATTCCTAATAAGAAAGATTTTGCTTATATGAAGAGTAATGATAATTTTATGCTTTTGGATCATGGAAATAATGCCTTATGTGATAGTTATATTGTTGAGTTCATCCATGATGCCACTGAAATTTATAATGAGAGAGGGAGACATGGTTCTAAATATCTTAATAATAAGAAGTTTCCTCTCTTTATGGTGAATATTTTGAAGTTATGCTTGTTTTGCCTTCCTATGCTAGTTGCTTTATGCTTCAATAATTTATTTTCTTACAAGATTCCCATGCATAGGAAGCATGTTAGGCTTAAATGTGTTTGGTATTTGCTTCTTGATGCTCTCTTTTGTTCTTCAACTCTTATTCCTACGAGAGCATCATCAAAGTCTTAAGCCTATCTTTATGGCTATAAAGAAAGAGCTCTAGGGAGACAACCCTTGTTATGTTTGCTTTCAGTTTGTTCTTTCAGTTTTTAGTGGTCTTGATGTTTGTTACTACTGTAGCAACATCATTGTATCTTTATTTTTCAGCTTTGTGCCAAGTGTAGCCTCTGATTGCAAGAAAGTTCAAAAGTTGTGACGTCCTGTCCAGGAAACAGATTCTGTCCTTGGACAGAAATATTCGTATAAAATAACCAGATCATCTTTTTGGTCTGAATTTTTTCGACAGCGTGCTCTATACAATTGTCTTTCAGGCGTCTGTTCTGAGTTTTTTGATTAGAGTTGCATAAGTGCCCCGAAAAAATCATTTACTACCTGCTGGTCTGTTTTTCACAGATTCTGTCCTGTTTTGCCTTTTCTTCATTTTGCAAACCTTGAGCTTGCTTTTTCTTTGCAAAAACCTTTTGGCAATCTTGAGAAACAGTAAAACTTCAAGAATATCTTTATTTCCAGCAAGGAACAATTATTTTATTAAGGGTACTAACCTCGCTAATCAGATTATGATGAGTTATGTATGAAGGGAGTTTTCAAGTGTGCGAGGAAAGATGATAAAAAGATTCAGGAGTGGCAAACGCTCAAGCTTGGGGATGCCCCCATGCACCCCCAAGAAATATTCAAGGAGACTCAAGCGTCTAAGCTTGGGGATGCCCCCGTGCATCCCCTTCTCCATCAACATTATCAGTTCGTCTTTCGTTCCACTATATTTTTATCACTTCATGTGTTATGTGATATGCTTGGAGCGTCTTGCTTTTAGTTTTCCTTTTTAATTTCTTTAGCTTTTCATAACGAGTTGGAACTCAGCTTTCTTTGTGTGGGAGAGAAACACGCTCCACTTCAACCTAGAACACAACATAGAATTTTCATGTCTATCTTTGCTGTGTATGTTCTTGGTCTTTCAATAGCTACTGTCATGCTTAGCTCTTAGTTTTCATGCTTATCTTTTTAAAGAGCTTTTGTTTAGTTGGTCGCTGGAGCTTTCTTTAGTTATCATGCTTATCTTATTAAGAGAGTTTTCTTCTGTTGCATTGGTCGATATGTCTATGATAAAAATGCTACGTGCATAATGATGCTTAGTAGTTCATGTTTTTTTATGGTTAGTCTCAAATAGCTGGGGGGTTTCCAATGTGTTATTGGAGTACCAACATGATTTGTTTGCCTATGATGTGGTATGGTTTAGTGGTATCTTCCCCCAAGAATTTATTTTGATTGACTTGGCGTATGCTCACGCATATTTAAGACTGTAAAGAAAGTCTATCAAGCCTTGATGATCTTTAATTTCTGAGTAGCGATATAACTTCCATGCCTGATTCAATGTTGCTTTGTCGCTCTGCATGATTATGACCGTCATTGCTCTTTTAGTTGGTCGCTCCCAGTCTTTTGTTAACCTTCGCCTGTACTAAGCGGACTGACTGCTTGTGCATCCAAAATTCTTTAAACCAGTTATGCCATATGAGTCCACCATACCTTCCTATACATGGTATTTACCTGCCATTCCTAACGAAGACTTTCATGTACCATCTCGAAATTATTCAAAAAAAAGCATTTCTCTTTTGTGCCTCTGTTTTAGCTCATGAGGAAGTAGTAGTTAATTCATGATCTTTTTAAGTTGGACAAGCTTCACCCCGGGATTGCATGTCTAATGTGCAAACCCATAATACGAGAAGGAACTGGCATAGAGTGCGCCCGGCTCATTAAAAAATTATACAACAAACAAACCCTCCTTCACGCTTTGTTCATGAGAAATCAGAAAACTTTGGCAGTGATAAACAAAGGAGATTAAGAGGATGTGATCGTCCTCATTCGGGAGCCGTTCCTCGAAACTTGTCCAGCTCGAGAAGTAATTGAGTTATCTGCTAGCATTCATTGACGAAATATGCATAATCTAAAAAAATAATTATTACCTCTGTTTTTAAAACCAAGAGCTCTGGTACATGTTTTGTCTTTGTTTCCGACCACAGGTTTCAACCTTGCCAACAAAAGCCACGGTTCGAGAGTCTCAACCTTCTTTAAAGCACCAACTATTTAGAGCATGATTGTCATTCTGAGTGTAATGTGCATTGTCCCAAAGTACCATTGTCTTTTGCATGAGTAGATATCGTTTATTCTGAAATCATTGTATCTAGTCGTCACTTAAACCTTGGAGGTGCCCCTGCATTTATGTTTTGCTTCACTAAAGGGGGCAATCGAGATATCACTTTGTCATATTTGCACACCATGCTCACTACAAATCTATTGAGTGTTTCAGTATCATATTGTAAAATTTCAGTTCTTTGTGATTTTCTCATGAGGCAACTTAATTACTACAGATTCATTGTCTCAGTAAGCACTTGTCATGTGACTGTGAAAAGTTCTTATATGGTTAATAGCATGTCACCACAGAAATTATGCTTGTTATCATTTACCTACTCGAGGACGAGCAGGAATTAAGCTTGGGGATGTTGATACGTCCAAAACGTATCTATAATTTCTGCTTGCTACATGCCCATTTTATGTGATATTGTTATGATATTTATGCACTTCCATACACTTTTGATCATATTTGGACTAACCTACTAATGGTTGCAAAAGTGCACAATGTTCTTGTTTTACACTTTATTGTGTAGGAATTACTTGGAAATTGACAAAAGCGCAAAAGGAGTCGTATTGGAGTAGGACTCTGACTTTTCTGAAATCTGTCTGAGAACGTTTTTTAAAGATGGTCACGTTCCGGCCCGAAGACGACGTCAAACGGAAAAAGTCTAGTTGCGAAAGTTGTGGGGAATTTCGAGGCGATGCTTCTGGATATAAAATTCGTCCAAATCGGAGTCCAGACGGCCGAGTAAAGCCCGTTGTACGGAGGCCCAAAATCTGATGACGGGAATCCGAGAGTCTATATAAAGAGAGGAAACCTAGGTCACCAAAGGCCACGAATTTTCCTCCTCCCGAGCCGCCGTCTTGGAGGGGAGGACCAGCACCATTGCAGCACCATCCACAAGGAAGAAGGGGGGCCAAGGAGCCGCTGCCCCTAGGGCCGCCGCCGCCCCTAGGGCCGCCGCCGTCGCCGCGCCCCTAAGGGCCGCCGCCGCCGCCTCCGTGGCTGCCGCCGGCCGTCTCCTCCTCGCGGGGCTGCACCTCTCCATCAACACCATCATCAACCTCCTCCTCACCATGTCCATGCGTGAGTAGTCTTCTCCGGGGCCGAGGGCTCGTACGTGTAGCTATGTGGTTATCTCTCTCTCCCATGATGTGATCTTCGTTGTGATCATAGGCTATGTTAACCTAGGGTGATCCCATGATATTTCCCCTTCCTATGTGTATTGGATTGATGTACTCACTTGTCTTTATCTAGTATAATCTCCGAGACCAAGGTGACAGCGGTCTATTGGACATGGATTAGAAAAATATTTTCATGAGTGATTTCCTCTCTTGTGTGTTGATTGAAGATTGAGAGTCTCTTGGTGCTTGTCTTTGACTATCCTTTAGATATGTTGTGGTGATTGTGGGACTCTCTTTGGATGGCCGCGGTGACATTGGGAAATCCTTAGATTGAGAACTACGAACTTTGAGGTGTGCTTTTGTAGCCCTACATAATTCTCGTCCTCTCTTGACCACGAAGGAATGACCTCCGGGTGCGTCTCCATTGCATGTTTTATGGGAAATATCATGTGATTCGATTATGTTAATGTTGTTGGGAGTTGCCACTAGTGAAAGTATGATCCCTAGGCCTTGTTTCCACCATTGCAATACCATTTGTGCTCACATTTACCACTTGTTTGCTTGCTGCACTTTTTATTACAGATTTATATTACTTTGCTTTGCCACTCCTATCATCCATATTTTACAATCTCTTCGCTGAACTAGTGCACCTATACAACTCCTAGTTGTATTAGGTGTGTTGGGGACACAAGAGACTTCTTGTATCTTAGTTGCAGGGTTGCTTGAAAGAGACCATCTTCAACCTCTACTTCACTGAGTTCGATAAACCTTAGGTCATCCACTTGAGGGAAATTGCTGCTGTCCTACAAACCTCTGCGCTTGGAGGCCCAACATAGTCTACAAGAGTAGAAGCGTGTGTAGACATCACCTGCCGCACAACCAGCCACTCCGTCCTATGAAGGACGAGCCCGTCTCGCCCCCACGCAACGGCAACATCCTGACAGGCAACATCCTGACTGGAGTGACAAGCTACTCATCTTTCCTATGCGTCACCGACTCTACAGATTGTGACGACTGTTCAACATTATGCCAATGATTAGTTTGTTCTTTCTCCAGGAATCTGCAAATGACAGGTGGAAATGGAAAGGGGTGATTTACATTCATTGAGGATAGAAAGCATATGCTAAAATTGATAGAAATTTGTAAAATAAAGGACATGTGGGGATACGCCGTTGCCAGGGAACAAACCGGGTTTACCGGCGTGGCAGGTGGATATTTAGCACTATTCTACAACGATTATGTTCGTTCTTTCTGCTATATAACACTTATAACCTCAATTAGAAAAACACTTATAACCATAACTAATATTTTGTGTCAACCAATAGTAGTGTTTCCGTCTGTAAGTGAAGAGGTGAATTGCTCTTTTTGGGCCCCAGAAAAATTGTGACAGACTTGGAGGCCAATCAATGGTTTCTTTATTAAGATTTCTCAAACAAATTTTTAGACATGCCTCACTTTAAGTAATAATTTTATCCTGCATTGTTCTTGTTTCTAGCCTTTTTCGGTTGCCAACATGTAATTTTCTCATAAACTCTCATATGGTTAAGGTTATGTATATAGTCTAGCTCACTTTCATCTAAGTCTAATACAGAGAGAAAACCAGACACCATGGACCGTGGTATGCTGACCGGGACTGAGCACATGCGCAAAATACACATGGTGATGTTTTGTACTAGCACAGTCAAGTATTCTCGCTCCATGACGGTACCCCAAAGAAGACTCCTTCTCAAGCTAACAAACAAAATGAATGCGGCTTCAATGATGAAACGATCCGGTGCAGTCAGAGATCCTGATGCTTCCAAGTTCTAGGATCTTCAAATTCTCCTCCTCACCCCTCCTTCTCCCAACCCTAGCCGCCCCTCCTCCTCCCAACCCTA
>LR738712.1:818931707-818985143 GCA_902687465.1 Secale cereale | reverse complement strand
CCCCCCCCCTCATCCCTTCCTCGCCGCCGCCTGAGGCAGCCGCCGGGCAAACCCGGGGCGCCAAGGATGGTGGCGGCGGGGCTTCGTTTTCCCTGCTCCTGCATGGGGTACCCCGGATCTGGAGCGGCGGCTCCATTGGCAAGGCACGGAAGGCTAGCAGCCGTGCGGGCGGTCGATCCTGTGTCCCGGCCGCGTGGGCGGCGGGATCCGGTGGTCGCTGGCGGCCGGCACCGGCTTATGCGGCGGTCGGTGCGCGCGATCTGGCGCCTCCCCTCCTCCCCTGTTCGGCGTGCGGGCTAGCCTGGTCGGGCCGCGTTTCCTCTTGGTCGCCGGTTCTGTACAGGAGGCGCTGCTAGTGGCGGAGATCTAGTTCGGGCGAAATCCCTGGCCGGCCATGACTAGCAGCGCCGACGGCGACGCCTGAGGGCGCCGTTCCCCTCCTTGGAGGCGTCGGTATGGATTGATCTGCTCACTTCACCTTCCCCTAGGTCTCCCAGGCGAAAGCCCTAACTTTGTTGGGCGGTGGCAGCGCTCACGGCGCCGTTCCCTTCTTGAAGGCGTCGCTTTGAGAACCTTGGGGTTGGACGCTTATGAGTGGTGGGCGACGGCGGTGGTGCAGCCCTATCCTAGCATGTATTTACATCCATCATTTGGAGATTGACTCGCGTAGGTGGAGGTCGTTGGCTGGTGTCGTGGTGGCGTCAATAGCGGAGGGCCTTCCAAGGCTCGCGTAGGTGGAGGTCGTCGTTTGGCATCGTGCTGGCGTCGATGGCGGAGGACCTACCAAGGTTTTCACCTCAATCTGCTCTGAAGATGGACAAGTGGAAGATGGCGGCGACGACACATGTGATTGCGTCGGACCAGTTTGAGCCCTGGACCAGGCAGTTGGCTCGGTCGGGACCTCCGGCTTCAGATGTTAGGCTTATGTGAAAGGTCTGGGTATGTGGCTCAGCTTGCACCCCTTCATCATTTGGATAGGAGTAATGGTAGATGTTGTCTAGATGGCGGATTCAGACTTATTGTTGTTCTACTTTGTAAGGTCCTCAAGAATAATCAATAAAATGGCCGCATGCATCTCCCAGATGCATAGGCTGGGGGTCATCCTCCTTTTCTAGAAAAAAAAAGTCCTAGGATGTCTCTGGTATTCAACTACATTCCAAAAGCACTTTACAACTAAGTGCAAAACTTGTGTCCACTGCGTAAACATGTTGTGTATATTGAGATAAACCTAGCATATAAAAATCTACTCCCTTCGTCCCATAATGTAAGACGTTTTTTGACACTAGTGTAGTGTCAAAAAGCGTCTTACATTATGGGACGGAGGGAGTATTAACTAAGTGGAAAAGTTGTGTGATGTGCGTACGAGGTATATGCTAGTACGAACCTAGCAACGACTAAGCTTTACCCCTTGGTCGGCCTGTGCAGGATGGCTTTGTTCTGAGTTATGATCATGTTTCATCTTCCTTCTCATGGTTAAATAGGAACACTGTCTATCACGTACATTATTGTACCATTAGAAGCCATATATGTAACAACCATGTGATGAATGCTTGCATACATGCATTTCAATGCCACCATAAAAGGAGCATGCGGACATGCCTGAACCATTGCTATGCTATTGTCAACCAATATGATGTGAATTGCTTTTTGGGGCCCTAGAAAATTGTGACAGACTTGGAGGCCAATCAATGGTTTCTTCACTAAAATCTCCCAAACAAATTTTGAATGTACGCCACTTTAAGTAACAATTGTAGTTAGCAATGGTCTTGTTTCTAGCCCTTTTGTATTGCCAACATGTCATCTTCTCGTAAACTCTCATATGGCTAAGGTTATGTCTATAGTCTAGCTCACTTTCGTTCAAGTTTAATACACAGCTAACCAGACACACTGGACCGTGATATGCTGGCCCGAACTGAGCGCATGCCCAGAACACACATGGTGATGTTTTGTACTACCCGATTCAAGTATCCTGGTTCCATGAAGGTACCCCGAAGAAGACTCCTTCCCAAGCTAACAAACCAGATGAATGCGACTTCAATAATAAAACAGTGTGGTGCAGTCGGAGATCCCGATGCTTCCAAGTCCTAGGATGTCTCTTGGTTTTCAACTACATTGCAAAAGCAGTCTACAACTAAGTGCAAAACTTGTGTCCATTGCGTAAACATGTTGTGTATGTGGATATAAACCCAACATATAAAAATCTATTAACTAATTGGGAATCTTGTGTGCGTTGCGTACGAGGTATATGCTAGGACGAACCTAGCAACAACTAAGCTTTACACGTTGGTTGGCCTATGCAAGATGGCTTTGTTCTGAGTTATGATCGTGTTCCATCTTCCTTCTCATGCTTAAGTAGCAACACTATCTATCACGTACATTACTGTACCACCAGATGCCATATGTGTGACAACCATGCCATGAATTCTTTCAAACATGCATTTCAATACACCATAAAAGGAGCATGTGGGCATGCCTGCTTATCCCCTCCCTCAGTACAGTAGCTCGCTGATAGATGTTCCGTGCATACCTGTGGGTCATAAGATGTAGTACAATCCATCAAGCTGCACATAGCCAATGAACAACGTGGCTTCTGAATCTGGTCCTATGCAGACGAAATTCTGTTCTTTGCCCTGATTTGTATACGAAGGCAATAGGTATGTAGCCATCTCAGCACAAAGACAATAGGCAAGCAGCCAATTTAGCAACAAGCAATAGGTATGTGGCCAGCGCATCCGCGTCCGCCGTCAACATCGAGGGAAAGTATAACAGGGGAGACTGCCGCCGCTTGGGTCCTATGAAGGCCACCATCGGTGCATCGCCGGCTTGTACAGTCGGTGACATGTTCGGTACTTTATCTCAAATCATAGTCAGCCCCTGTCTGGGTTCCACGAAAGCATAGGAGCCCCCGCTTCCCCTCCGGCTGAAGCACCCTCTTTGCCACTCTTACAAGCGACATAGTTAGACATATGGAAGATACGGAGGAAGAATATACCTTCGGGTCTCCCGGTAGTTCGACGAGCGGGCTGTCGGACACGGGGACAATGGGATCCGCCGCGGCCGGCCGTAGACTAGTGTTTTTCTTAAAGGGAAATATATTAATATCGCGAAGATACCAATTACACCCAGCCTCTGCACTAACAAAAAATCATAAAAACATCTAGGATGTACACAACCCGAAAAGAAAATAAAAAGGAAAGAGAAAAAATGGCCTCACCGAAGTGATCAACTCCTCTCAACATCAGCACACAACCACCACAAAAGACAGCAACTGGAAAACATAAAAGGCCTCCAAAAGCGACGCTATGAAGAAGGAAACAGTGCACAAGCGTCGTCGTCGCTCAATCCAAGATCATAGGTTTTCACCCTCGAGAAAGACCGAGCTCTCAAAACAATACCTTCAACAAGGCAATTATCAGAGCATCTCCAGCCGCGCCCCCAACAGGCCCCCCAGGCCACTTTTTCGACGCCGGCGCCTAAAAAACGGCCCAGTCGCGCCCTCAGGACGCCGAAAATCGCCGGTTCGGACCTTTTTTCCGCCCGGCGGTCACAGGCCGAACCCGGTGCGCTGGGGAGCAGTTGGGGGCTCCGGCGCTAGGGAAAAGCACGCCTGGCCCACACCGATAGGGGAAAAATCAAGGTTTTCTTCCCCCCGACTCACCTCGCACCCCCCGCGCCCTCGGCCACCACTAGCTATATCCCGGCGACGGCCGCCGCCCTACTCTGCTAGATAGCCATTCCCCGCCGGAAAATAGCAGCGCTCTTCCGCGGCAGCCCCTCCCACAGCAGCTGGGCGTTTCCGGCCGCGGAGGCGCGGTTTAGCGGCGGGTACACACCCACCGAGCGCAAGGTGTTCGGCATTTTGCCTGTCTCGGCGATGGACTCGGATGACGAGGAAGAGCTCGCCGCGCTGCTGGAGGAGGAAGCCGCGGCCAACGTCCTGGAAGAAGAGCATCTCATGGTGCTCGCCGCCCTCGCCCAGCTGCTGGCGAGCAATGAAAAGCCGCGGCGAGGTAGCTCGGCGCCGGGGCGGTTGAATGCAAAGAACCGGCTTCGTCTTGAAGGCGGCGAGAAAACATTTCACGGCGAGAAAACATGCTCTACTCCGACTACTTCCCTGATGCTCCACTTCACGGCGAGAAAACATTTCGACGCCGTTATCGGATGAGCCGAAAGCTCTTCCTCAGGATTGTGAATTCCATCCGGGAGTTCGACAACTACTTCAAGTGCAAGATGAATTGCATTGGCGCTCTTGGATTCACCTCCATCCAGAAGTGCACGACAGCGATGAGGATGCTTGCATATGAAGCTCCCGGTGATTCACTCGACGACTATGGGCGCATGGCCGAGTCCACCAGCATAGAGTGGTTCTATAAGTTCTGTCGGGCAGTGGTGGCAGTGTTTGGGCCACAATACTTGAGAACACCCAATGCGGAAGACACTGCTCGGATCCTAGCCCAGAATGCAGCAAGAGTATTTCCTGGGATGCTTGGAAGCATCGACTGCATGCATTGGAAATGGAAGAATTGCCCATTTGGTTGGCAGGGGATGTACAAAGGCGCCAAAGGCGGTTGCAGTGTGGTGCTTGAGGCGGTAGCCACACAGGACCTCTGGATTTGGCACTCCTTTTTTGGTATGCCAGGAACTCACAATGACATCAACGTGCTGCAGTGCTCTCCTATTTTTGCCAAGCTCGTTGAGGGTCATTCTCCTCCGGTGAACTTCGAGATCAATGGGCACCAATACAACAAGGGGTACTACCTAGCAGATGGCATCTATCAAAGATGGTCGACATTTGTGAAGACGATCTCAAACCCTGCGGCAGGAGGCAAGAACGCCTGGTTTGCGAAAGTTCAGGAGGCTTGCAGGAAGGATGTCGAGCGGGCATTTGGTGTGCTCCAATCTCGATTCGCTGTTGTTCGGTACCCCGCTCAGACCTGGTCCAAAGATCAAATGTGGGAGATTATGACTTGATGTGTCATCTTGCACAACATGATCATCGAGAGCGAGCAAGAAGACCCAGTGTTTGACACTGAACCATACTACAGGCAGGGTCCTCTAGCCGAAGTTGATCACCATCTACCGGCAACTTGGACTGCCTATCTCAGTATGCGTCAGGAGATCCGAGACCCACAGGTGCATCATCAACTGCTGAAAGATCTGATTGAGCACCTATGGAGGCTCAAGGGGGACGCCGTGTGATGAAATACGAGTTTTTATTTGTTGAACTATATAATTTTTATTGAATTATTTGTTGTTGTACTATTTTATTGAAGTATTTGATTTTTCTGTGATGAAATATGTGATAAGAAATAATTTTGTTGATAATTGAACGCCGAGACACGGCGAAACCACGCCGAATATGGGCCCATTCTCGCCCATATGGGCCCTTTAATCGCCGAAATTAGGCCGCAAAGTGGGCCAATTTCGACACCTGGGGGCGACGACTGGGCGCAAAACCACCTCAGCGCCGATTGTATCGCCGGCTCGCCCCAGGGGGGATTTTTAAGCGTCCTGGGAGGGCCAACGGCTGGAGATGCTCTCAGGCACAACCAATAATCCAATTGACGATGGATTATTGGGTAGGAGCACAACAAAGTAACAAGGAGGTCGAAGGGATTGAATCCCACACAGGGGTGCAGCTTCCTTGGGGCCGAACCGAGCCATGGCCCGCCCAGGATTTCTGTGGTTTTTTTTATACCTATGCTGCACTACACGTCCAGTCAACCACATCTAGTGTACAGGATGCCAAGGTACGGTGACGATGGATCCAAACCTACAGTCTCGCACGAGTGCACACCGGCATCCTGCGCAGGCGTCGGCGCGTCGCACATTATCCTTGCGAACGCACGCACACACGGAAGACTGTATTATATTGGTTGTACTGAGCATAATTAACGCATTTTATTAGATATTCGTTCATGGAAATAGAAGAAGATATTTTCCCTTGGTGAATCAACGGATGTTCGTACCTAATGCTTTTTTTTTTTTGCGGGGCATACCTACTGCTTTATATTCTTTTGTTGAGTGCAATTGAGTGTATGTTCATTGAAACAAGGTAAAAGATGGTATCGTACGGTGAGTATCTTGCTGGTAACTGTCTGCTCAAATTCTATGAAACACAAAAGGGATTGAGCAGTGACTAATGTCTAAAAAACTTGTGCTCTTCTTTAGACTGGCCTGCCCAACTTTTTCTTTGAAGCTCCGCCACTGATCCCGCACCCACCCTTTTTTCCGTGCGATCCTCACTTTTTTAAGAGCGATAACGGAGCGGCCCGCGCTTTTTCCTTGTGGCTTTTTTGTTTTAAGAATGATAACATGCCCATTATTGTAGGACTCTACGTACCGTCTCGCTCAATGCGAAGATAGCTCCTGCAGTGTATGACGCGATGCTGCCAGACGAAATACGGCGCCATTATGTCCGCTTGCCGCAAGGGCAAAGTGCGAGCTGGGCCGGGTCAATTGCGTGGAAGGCAACAGCCTCGTTGTTTTTCGGGTTTTATGTTTTTGTTTTTTGCGTTTTTTTCTATTTCTGTTTATACTTCTAAATATTGTAAGAAAATATATTACAAAAACTCTTTGCGTATAACATTTGATCAGAGTATGAAACAATCATTTGGAAATTGTTAAATGTGTATAGAGAAAATGTTTGTCAAGTATACAAAAAATATATACAGTGCTTGTGAAAAGTTAACCATGTATTTAAAGAACTCTTGATAACTAATTTTAAATATGTTCACCAAGTATTACAAAAATGTTAAATGTGTATAAAACATGTTGCCATGTATTCTAAAAATATAAGAAATATATATTTAAAGTATTCCCTTCATCCGGGTTTATTAGGCCTAAAAATGTGAAATTAGTAATTAAGTTTTTAAAATGCGAAATTTTTGTTGAAATCTTGTTCTTTTGTCAAATTTGTGTTTTTTTATTGTGAATTTTTTCAAATCCATGAAAAATTTAAATGCATAAAAATAGAAATTTTAAAAATGCAAATTAGTGAACATTCTTTTTTTAAATCCGTGAAATATTTTGAAATTCATTTTAGTTTTTCAAATGCATGAACATTCTTCAGATTCATCAACATATTTTCAAAATCTGTGAACTTTTTACAAATTCGTAACATTTTTTTAATCTATGAAAATTCTCTAAACCGGTCAACATATTTCGAGAAATCAACTGCTGAATGGTCACAGGGTCAACGTTTTTTTAGTTAGAACAATAGGTCGACCGGACATACAGCTAGAAGGATCTCTCCTGGTCATCCCGGTCTTGTTGTGTCAAACGCAAATCCTATATGTCGTTGGATCCTTCTGATCTACGCATTTGTTCATCCATGACGGTTGCTCTCTTGGTACGCTAGTCCTATAGCACCTTAGCACGACGACTTCTCGATTCTCTACTAAAACAAGGTTTGCCCGGCTCCAAAGAGGGAGGGGCAATGACGGCGGTGCGGCTTCGGCTCACTCCAGTGCTTGTAGTCGTCCGTAGGTGATCTATAGACATGATGTATTTTTTAATTCTAGTGTTCTTTGTACTACATTGACACTTGATGAATAGATTGGAAGTTTCCACCCAAAAAAAATCCAAATATGCCGCTTATTGCGGCAAAGTGTTGTGCTTTGGATCCGGAGAGCAAGCAAACACAATAATGGGCCCCATTTTACCTATAATGTTTTCCCAGTTTTTCGAACCTGCTAGAAGTTCATGCCGGTTTCTTCCGGTTTTGGGAACCTTCTGAAGCGATTTTTCTATTGATTTATTCAGTGGTTTTCCAAATTTTCCTTTCTAATTTTTCAACTTAAATTTTGCCTATTGAAAACGAATTTTTTCAAAAAGATTTCAATTTTTTCATAAAATCATCAACTAAAAACTATTCATGATTTTAATGTTTTGCCAATTTCAATAATTCTCTCTTTTTCATTATTTTTTAATTCTCAAATTTTATTAAAAAATTTAGAATGGTTCGGAAAACTTTTGGAAATTCCAAAAACAATCATGATTTTCAAATTGTTTTAAATTTCGATAAATATACTCATGTTCAAAATTTCGTATCAAATTATTTTGTCTTTGCAAAACAATTGATAATATTTTAAAAAAATCCTATTAAAAAATTCGATCAATAATTCAGTAAAATACGTTTCAAAAAAATCAGCATTTTTGACAATGTTTTTGGAAATATGCGTTTTTAAAAATTGTTTCATTTTTTAAGAAAAATGGTGATTCATTTTTTTCCCACTTATTTCAAAATGCGAACGTTTAAAAAGACTGCTACAATGTCGAACTATAATACCGCTACAATGAACCAGCCTGCAATGCACTATTCTATAATACCACTACGAACCATGTTAATGGGCCGACGGCCCAGCTGGGTTACCACTGTGTGCGCCGCGGCGCTGGCAGACGTAGTATGCGTCACATAGGAGGTCCCGAGAGCAACTAGTTAATGAGCGCTTCTTCGGGAGCCTCACAACTATCAGCACCATTTGGTGCGCTTTCAGACACCCGCCATGTGTCACGCGTTTTCAGCTTTTTAAACGGTTTTTTCTGCGGAATTTTTGACGTTTTTATTTTCCACCGGTCTTTCTTAACTTTTGGAACAAAAACAATTTCAGGAAAAAATGCACGGTAAATCGTGTTTTTTTATCCGCCAGAGGCATGGTTTTGCTTCCGCGAGAGGCACATTTTTACTTTCGCGAGAGGCACAACCATAACTCTTGGAAACATGAGAAAAACGTGTTTTCTGTTTTTTTTCATCCGCCAGAGGCATGGTTTTGCTTTCGTGAGAGACACGTTTTTACTTTCGCGAGAGGCACTAGCATGACTCTCGGAAACGAAAAAAAAACGTGTTTTTTGTTGTTTTTTTCATCTGCAGAGACATGGTTTTGCTTCCGCGAGAGACGTGTTTTTAATTTCGCGAGAGAAACGACCATGACTCTCAGAAACGAAAAAAAATGTGTTTTTGTTTCTTTCGTTAGAGGCACGGTCTTGCTTTCGGGAGAGGCACGACCGTGCCTCTCAGAAACAAAAAAACGGATTTTTGATTTTTTTTTCCTTCGTGGGAGGCACAGTTTTGTTCCCGCGAGAAGCATGGTTCTGCTTTTGCGAGAGGCACTGCTGTGCCTTCTCGGGAACGAAAGAAAACGTGTTTTCTATTATTTTTTTGCTTTCGCGAGAGGCATGGTCGTGCCTCTTTCGGAAAGGTAAAAAAAATATGCTTTCGATTCAATTTTTTGGTCCGGTTTTTTTCGTGTAAAAAAGTTCACCAAAACCTATCAATATGAGATCTAGATTTGAAGATCTCGCCGTGAGAAATTCAACAGTGAAAACGGTTCGAGATTTGGACGCACGATTTAAGATATAAAACATTTTGAATGAACAGATATACGAAAAAGGAAAAATTATAAGGTCACGACAAGTGGCACACATACAGGACATCACTTGTCACAACCTGAGAAAGTGGGAGTGATCTTTGCGAGGCGTAATTCTCAATTAGTGATTTCAGGAGGTCCCGGGTCGAATTAACCACGTCACAGGACCCCTGTAGAGGTCGAGCCCATTGACCCACCAAGAGGCGATGAGTCGGTAGGCCCAAAGGACCAGGCTCTACTATCGAGGGCCAGACAGGTACATCGAGGTCATTTGGGCTGGAATAGGAGGAACTCGATCTCGCTCCTTATAATTTTCTGAAGCATGGCCGGATCAGTTCGGTATGAGCTCCCTGGAGGGACTAATCGATGACAGACGGGTCGCCCTTGAGCTTACCTGAGCTCCCTTGAGCGATGACAGACCCGTGTTGAGCGATGACACACATGTCACTCGTGGTGGTACTAGTGCTGGGAAACATAGCAGGGACTTTGAACTTGGCATTTGAGCTTATTCTAGTCCATAGACTCTCGTATGGTCAAGTAGAAATCCTCGGTGTGGCGAACTTTCCTCCAATTCTAATACATCGACCAAACTAGCTACCATGGGCAGTGGTGTGCTGACCAGGACTGAGTGTGTGCGCACAACACACATGGAAATGGTTTGTACTACCACAATCAAGTGTCCTGGTTCTTTCGCCGTACTTCGAAGAAGAGTCCTTCTCAAGCTAGCAATGATGAGGACTGCTTCTACACCGAAGAGATTGTCTGGTGCGGTCGGATATCCCGATGCTTCCAAGTCCCAAGACGTCTCGGGGTTCCAGCTACATTGCAAAAGTAGTTCAAACTAGGTGCAAAACTCGTGGCCATCGCATACGTAGGCATGTGGTGTATGTCGATATAAATGTAGCATATCATAATCTATTACAGCTAATTGAAGAAAAAATGCATTGTGTATGTGTGGTATATGCTAGCATGAACCGACCAACGACTAAGTTTTACGCCTTGCTCAGCCGCAAGTGTCCAGGATGGCTTTGTTCCGAGTTTTGGTCATATTGCGTCCATATTCTCATGCTTAAATAGGAGCACTATAACATACATTGCCATACCATATGATGCAACAACCATGATATCAATGCTTCCATGCATGCACTTCAATACTACCATAAAAGGGGTAGATGGGCAATTCCGAACTAGTGAGATCATACCCTACCTCAATACATTTAATCGCTGATACTTGTTCTAGTCATATCATTTTAAGCTCAATGTGTAGCAGACCACCACAACAAGATAATGCCTTTGTATTTGAAATCTCAAGTTGCATGAATGTGGCAACAATGATAAATCGTCACTATGAGAGCAGACATAGACCTAAGAAATCATAACATCAAAATTTTAAAAACTACCGTTTGCCCTCATTAATCTTGTCAACCCATTAATTAATCAGCACATATGTACTCTCCGCAACAAATAATTCATGAATTTTCAGCACATACAATTAATGGGTTGACAAGATACAACAATTTATAAAGGTGGCTTAGCAATCTTGTCAACCTAGGATAAGGCATTGAGCACCGCACCCTGGCCCGACACATCCGACCCTCACCGCATCCACCATGCGAGGAGACGAAGGAGGCCCGCTGCCACCGACGACGATCGGGCTTCGCCCGCTCGCGCCCCATGGAGGCAGCGAGGGAAGAAGTAGTTGAGGAGGAGGGTTCGACGGTGGCGCTAGGGTTGGCCTCCCAGACGCTCGTGGGAGCGTCACGGGAGGAGGGGGGATTATGTCCTTCTGATAGCTACCTTTCAGACGGAGATGCTCATGGCATTGGAATATGACAAAGTTCTACTGAGGGCCGAGGATTAAAGAATGGTCAACAAATGGAGAGAGGATTGTAACATCTGAACTGAATCCTACAAAGGCCTTCAATTACCCATCGAAAGAAGTGCGGTCTCCGCCCCTTGCATCTTTAAAAGTAACATCTGCAAAAACAGTAGGCATTGTTGTTGCCAAAACCCTAACCCTAGCTCACCCTGACTCTCCCTAGCTCTCACTCTATCTCTCTATGGCACGAACCAAGGAGGAAGAAGGAGGAAGGAAGAAGGAGATGCAGTCGACAGGGAGGTTTTCCAGCGCATGAACGCCCACTATAGAGTAAATTGTTGAAAGCCACCGCATTTGTGGCTAGGATATTGCAAAAGCACCATTTTTGCGAAAAACCACCACTTTTGTGGCAAGTGAGTAACAATTCCCACTAATTCAAAACTGAACCACAACTAAACACAAAATTGACCGATTGGACCCACATGTCAGACTGACGTGGCATATCTACGTAGACAATACGCTAAGGTGGCAAGAGTCCCACATGTCAGCCCCTCACCTTTTTTCTCTTTCTCATTTTCCTCTGGTTCTTCTCTCTCTCAAAGTCCTTCTCCCTGTCACGTGTGCACGACCCCATGCCATGGAGATTCGCCACTGCCGGCGCACCGCCAGACTCCAGATCAGACCGGAATCGGTCTCCCGCCTCGAGATCCGCCCTCCACCGATGTTCCCCGTCCGAAACGAGGTCCAACCACCGTCGCAGGCCCCCGCATCGTCGCTGCCGATTGGACTGATACCCACTGCCGCAGGTCATACGTCTCCAACATATCTATAATTTTTTATTGTTCCATGCTATTATTTATGAAGTCTTGGATGTTTAATGGGCTTCACCTACTGTCACTGGGAAAGGACACCGCAAGATTGAACCCAAAGCCAAGCACTTCTCCCATTGCAAGAACTATAGATCTAGTAGGCCAAACTAAACCAATAATTCGAAGAGACTTGCAAGGATATATAATCACACATAAAGAGTTCAGATAAGAACCAAATATTTCTCATAGATAATCTTGATCATAAACCCACAATTCATCGGATCTCGACAAACACACCGCAAAAAGAGATTACATCGAATAGATCTCCTCGAAGACCGAGGGGAACTTGGTATTGAGATCCAAAGAGAGAGAAGAAGCCATCTAGATACTAGCTATGGACCGGAAGGTCTCTGGTAAACTACTCACAACTCATGGTGAGGCGACGATGATGATGTAGAAGCACTCCGTGGTAGATCCTCCCTCCGGCGGAGATCCGTAACAGGCCCCAAGATGAGATCTCACGGGAACAGAAGGTTGCGGTGGTGGAACTAGAGTTTTCTCTGTTGTTCTGATGGTTTCGGGGTACATAGGTATATATAGGAGGAAGGAGGGCACTAGGGGCCAGACGTGGGGCCCACGAGGCAGGGGGCGCGCCCTGTCGGGGGGCGCCCCCCACCCTCGTGGACGCCACGTGTGCCCTACTCCGTGGTTCTCAAGTCTCCCGTGCGTATTTTGCTCCAAAAATATCTCTCCCAAAGTTTCATTCCGTTTGGACTCCGTTTGATATTCCTTTTCTGTAAACTCTGAAATAGGCAAAAAAAACAGCAATCTGGACTGGGCCTTTGGGTTAATAGGTTAGTCCCAAAAATAATATAAAAGTGCATAACAAAGCTCATTAAACATCCAAAACATCATAAATAACAACATGGAACAATTAAAATTTATAGATACGTTGGAGACATATCAGCTACTAGGTTGGAAAATGTTATGCCTAACAGCATCATAGATCTCTCAATATTGTCTCTGTCATGGAAATGCATCCTCAATTCCATATCCTCAATTCCCAAACCTCATCATCCAGACTGCAAATGAAACAACTCATTTTAGTGCATTAATACAATGCTCATGTCAGTGCAACAGCTCATGAAACTAAGTACTTAACTAATAGTGCACTAATACAATGCTTTGTCACTTATAAACCAGATAACATGAGAACTCAATTAACAGTCAACCTAACCATATGTCCAACTTCATCCAATTCACAATGTACCTAAAATAAACTGAATAACACATCACCTTAACACAACTAAATCAGCTCATTTCTAAAATCAACTAAATCAGCTAATTTCTAAAATACTCTAAGTAATGTCAACCCTAGGGCATAGGACAAACAAATCGGACACTTGTACTCAAACGAGAAGGGGAAGAGCAAAGAAAAGTGGATCTCACTGTTGGGGAACGTAGTATTTTAAAATTTTCCTACGATCACGCAAGATCTATCTACCAGATGCATAGCAACGAGAGGGAAGAGTGTGTCTACGTACCCTCGTAGACCGGGAGCGGAAGCGTCAAGTGACGCGGTTGATGTTGTCGAACTTCTTCGCGATCCAACCGATCAAGCACCGAACGTACGGCACCTCCGCGTTCAGCACACGTTCAGCTTGATGACGTCCCACGAGCTCTTGATCCAGTTGAGCTTCACGGGAGAGTTTCGTCAGCACGACGGCGTGGTGACGGATATGATGTGTTCACCGGCGCAGGGCTTCGCCTAAGCTCCGCGACGGTATGACCGAGGTGTGATTCTGTGGAGGGGGGCACTGCACACGGCTAAAACAATTCAACTTGTGTGTCTTTGGGTGCCCCCCTGCCCCCGTATATAAAGGAGCAAGGGAGGGAGGCCGGCCGGCCCTTCCTGGTGCGGCTAGGGAGTGGACTCCTACTAGGAATAGGATTGCAATCCTATTCCTAGTAGGATTCACCAAAAGAAGGAAGAGGGAAAGGAATAGGAGAGGTGGCGCCCCCCCCCCCTCCCCAATCCTAGTCCAACTAGGAACCCTAGGTGGGGGCGCCGGCCAGCCCTATGGGCTGCCTCTCTCTTTCCCTTTAGGCCCACTATGGACCATCCCCTCTCGTAGGGGGTTCCGGTAACCCCCTCCGGCATTCCCGATAAATCCGAAACTTTTCCGGAACACTTCCGGTGTCCGAATATAGTCGTCCAATATATCAATCTTTATGTCTCGGACATTCTGAGACTCCTCGTCATGTCCGTGATCTCATCCGGGACTCCGAACTACCTTCGGTACATCAATACTCATAAACTCATAATACCGATCGTCATCAAACGTTAAGCGTGCGGACCCTACGGGTTCGAGAACTATGTAGACATGACCGAGACTCATCTCCGGTCAATAACCAATAGCGGAACCTGGATGTTCATATTGGCTCCTACATATTCTACGAAGATCTTTTATCGGTCAGAACCGCATAACAACATACGTTGTTCCTTTTGTCAAAACGGTATGTTACTTGCCCGAGATTCGATCGTCGGTATCTCTATACCTAGTTCAATCTCGTTACCGGCAAGTCTCTTTACTCGTTCCGCAACACATCATCTCGTGACTAACTCATTAGTCTTTTGCTTGCAAGGCTTATTGTGATGTGTGTTACCGAGAGGGCCCAGAGATACCTCTCCGACACTAGGAGTGACAAATCCTATTCTTGATCTATGCCAACACCACGAATACTTTTGGAGACACCTGTAGAGCATCTTTATGATCACCCAGTTACGTTGTGACGTTTGATAGCACACAAGGTGTTCCTACGGTATTCGGGAGTTGCATAATCTCATAGTCATAGGAACATGTATAAGTCATGAAGAAAGCAATAGCAGTTAAACTAAACGATCATAGTGCTATGCTAACGGATGGGTCTTGTCCATCACATCATTCTCCTAATGATGTGATCCCGTTGATCAAATGACAACTCATGTCTATGGCTAGGAAACATAACCATCTTTGATCAATGAGCTAGTCTAGTAGAGGCATACTAGGGACATACTGTTTTGTCTATGTATTCACACATGTACTAAGTTTCCGGTTAATACAATTCTAGCATGAATAAAAGACATTTATCATGATATAAGGAAATACAAATAACATCTTTATTATTGCCTCTAGGGCATATTTCCTTCAGTCTCCCACTTGAACTAGAGTCAATAATCTAGATTACAAAGTGATGATCCTCACACCCATGGAGTCCTGGTGCTGATCATGTTTTGCCCGTGGAAGAGGCTTAGTCAACGGGTCTGCAACATTCAGATCCGTATGTATTTTGCAAATCTCTATATCTCCCTCCTTGACTAGATCGCGGATGGAATTGAAGCGTCTTTTGATGTGTTTTGTTCTTTTGTGAAATCTGGATTCCTTCGCTAAGGCTATGGCTCCAGTGTTGTCACAAAAGATTTTCATTGGACCCGATGCACTAGGTATTACACCTAGATCGGATATGAACTCCTTCATCCAGACTCCTTCATTTGCTGCTTCCGAAGCAGCTATGTATTCCGCTTCACACGTAGATCCCGCCACGACGCTCTGCTTGGAACTGCACCAACTGACAGCTCCACCGTTCAATAAAAATACATATCCGGTTTGTGACTTTGAGTCATCCGGATCAGTGTCAAAGCTAGAATCGACGTAACCGTTTACGACGAGCTCTTTGTCACCTCCATATACGAGAAACATATCCTTTGTTCTTTTCAGATACTTTAGGATCTTTTTGACCGCTGTCCAGTGATCCACTACTGGATTACTTTGGTACCTCCCTGCTAGACTTATAGCAAGGCACATATCAGGTCTGGTACACAGCATTGCATACATGATAGATCCTATGGCTGAGGCATAGGGAATGACTTTCATTTTCTCTCTATCTTCTGCAGTGGTCGGGCATTGAGTCTTAATCAACTTCATACCTTGTAAAACAGGCAAGAACCCTTTCTTTGACTGATCCATTTTGAATTTCTTCAAAATCTTATCAAGGTATGTGCTTTGTGAAAGTCCAATTAAGCGTCTTGATCTATCTCTATAGATCTTGATACCTAATATATAAGCAGCTTCACCGAGGTCTTTCATTGAAAAACTCTTATTCAAGTATCCTTTTATGCTATCCAGAAATTCTATATCATTTCCAATCAACAATATGTCATCTACATATAATATTAGAAATGCTACAGAGCTCCCACTCACTTTCTTGTAAATACAGGCTTCTCCAAAAGTATGTATAAAACCATATGCTTTGATTACCTCATCAAAGCGTATATTCCAACTCCGAGATGCTTGTACCAGTCCATAGATGGATCGCTGGAGTTTGCATACTTTGTTAGCACCTTTTGGATCGACAAAACCTTCTGGTTGCATCATATACAACTCTTGTTTGAGATATCCATTCAGGAATGCAGTTTTGACATCCATTTGCCAGATTTCATAATCATAAAATGCGGCAATGGCTAACATGATTCGGACAGACTTAAGCATCGCTACAGGTGAGAAAGTCTCATCGTAGTCAACTCCTTGAACTTGTCGAAAACCTTTCGCAACAAGTCGAGCTTTGTAAACAGTAATATTACCGTCTGCGTCGGTCTTCCTCTTGAAGATCCATTTGTTTTCGATGGCTTGCCGATCATCGGGCAAGTCAACCAAAGTCCACACTTTGTTCTCATACATGGATCCCATCTCAGATTTCATGGCTTCAAGCCATTTTGCGGAATCTGGGCTCATCATCGCTTCCTCATAGTTCGTAGGTTCATCATGGTCTAGTAACATGATTTCCAGAACTGGGTTGCCGTACCACTCTGGTGCGGAACGTACTCTGGTTGATCTACGACGTTCAGTAGAAACTTGATCCGAAGATTCATGATCATTATCATTAACTTCCTCACTAATTGGTGTAGGAATCACTGGAACAATTTCCTGCGATGTACTACTTTCCAATCTGGGAGAAGGTACAATTACCTCATCAAGTTCTACTTTCCTCCCACTCACTTCTTTCGAGAGAAACTCTTTTTCTAGAAAGGATCCGTTCTTAGCAACGAATATTTTGCCTTCGGATCTGTGATAGAAGGTGTACCCAACAGTCTCTTTTGGGTATCCTATGAAGACACATTTTTCCGACTTGGGTTCGAGCTTATCAGGTTGAAGTGTTTTCACATAAGCATCGCAGCCCCAAACTTTAAGAAACGACAACTTTGGTTTCTTGCTAAACCAAAGTTCATAGGGTGTCGTATCAACGGATTTAGATGGTGCCCTATTTAACGTGAATGCAGCTGTCTCTAAAGCATAACCCCAAAACGATAGTGGTAAATCGGTAAGAGACATCATAGATCGCACCATATCCAATAAAGTACGGTTACGACGTTCGGACACACCATTACGCTGTGGTGTTCCAGGTGGCGTGAGTTGTGAAATTATTCCACATTGTTTCAAATGAAGACCAAACTCGTAACTCAAATATTCTCCTCCACGATCAGATCGTGGAAACTTTATTTTCTTGTTACGATGATTCTCTACTTCACTCTGAAATTCTTTGAACTTTTCAAATGTTTCAGACTTGTGTTTCATTAAGTAGATATACCCATATCTGCTCAAATCATCAGTGAAGGTCAGAAAATAACGATACCCGCCGCGAGCATCAACACTCATTGGTCCACATACATCAGTATGTATGATTTCCAACAAATCTGTTGCTCGCTCCATAGTTCCGGAGAACGGAGTTTTAGTCATCTTGCCCATGAGGCATGGTTCGCAAGCACCAAGTGATTCATAATCAAGTGATTCCAAAAGTCCATCATTATGGAGTTTCTTCATGCGTTTTACACCAATATGACCTAAACGGCAGTGCCACAAATAAGTTGCACTATCATTATTAACCTTGCATCTTTTGGTTTCAATATTATGAATATGTGTATCACTACAATCGAGATCCAATAAGAATAGACCACTCTTTAAGGGTGCATGACCATAAAAGATATTATTCATTAAAATGGAACAACCATTATTCTCATATTTAAATGAATAACCGTCTCGCAATAAACAAGATCCAGATATAATGTTCATGCTTAACGCTGGCACCAAATAACAATTATTTAGGTCTAAAACTAATCCCGAAGGTAGATGTAGAGGTAGCGTGCCGACGGCGATCACATCGACTTTGGAATCGTTTCCCACGCGCATCGTCACCTCGTCCTTAGCTAATCTTCGTTTAATCCGTAGCCCCTGTTTCGAGTTACAAATATTAGCAACCGAACCGGTATCAAATACCCAGGTACTACAACGAGTATTAGTAAGGTACACATCAATAACATGTATATCACATATACCTTTGTTCACCTTGACATCCTTCTTATCCGCCAAAAACTTGGGGCAGTTCCGCTTCCAGTGTCCAGTCCCTTTGCAGTAGAAGCACTCAGTTTCAGGCTTGGCTCCAGATTTGGGTTTCTTCGTGGAAGTAGCAACTGACTTGCTATTCTTTTTGAAGTTCCCTTTCTTTCCCTTGCCCTTTTTCTTGAAACTAGTGGTCTTGTTAACCATCAACACTTGATGCTCCTTTTTTATTTCTACCTCCGCAGCTTTGAGCATAGCGAAGAGCTCGGGAATTGTCTTTTGCATCCCTTGCATGTTATAGTTCATCACGAAGCCTTTATAGCTTGGTGGCAGTGATTGAAGAAATCTATCAATAACACTATCCTCGTCAACTTTGCAACCAAGTTGAGTCATATGATTGTAGTACCCAGACATTCTGAGCAAGTGTTCACTGATAGAACTATTCTCCTCCATCTTGCAGCTGTAGAACTTATTGGAAATCTCATATTTCTCAATTCGGGCATTTGCTTGAAATATTAACTTCAACTCCTGGAACATCTCATATGGTCCATGACGTTCAAAACGTCGTTGAAGTCCCGGTTCTAAGCCGTAAAGCATGGCACACTGAACTATCGTGTAGTCATCAGACCGCGACTGCCAGACGTTCAAAGCGTCTACATTAGCGGGAGGGGGCTTGTCACCTAGCGGTGCTTCAAGGACATAATTCTTTTGTGCAGCAATGAGGATAATCCTCAGGTTACGGACCCAGTCCGTGTAATAGCTACCATCATCTTTCAACTTAGCTTTCTCTAGGAATGCATTAAAATTCAAAGGAACGGTAGCACGGGCCATTGATCTACAACGACATAGATATGCAAAACTATCAGGACTAAGTTCATGATAAATTAAAGTTCAATTTAATCATATTAATTTAAAGAACTCCCACTTAGATAGACATCCCTCTGGTCATCTAAATGATCACGTGATCCAAATCAACTTAAACCATGTCCGATCATCACGTGAGATGGAGTAGTTTCAATGGTGAACATCTTATGTTGATCATATCTACTATATGATTCACGCTCGACCTTTCGGTCTCCAGTGTTCCGAGGCCATATCTGTATATGCTAGGCTCGTCAAGTTTAACCCGAGTATTCTGCGTGTGCAAAACTGGCTTACACCCGTTGTATTTGAACGTAGAGCTTATCACACCCGATCATCACGTGGTGTCTCGGCACGACGAACTTTCGCAACGGTGCATACTCAGGGAGAACACTTATACCTTGAAATTTAGTAAGGGATCATCTTATAATGCTACCGTCGTTCTAAGCAAAATAAGAAGCATAATAAGATAAACATCACATGCAATCAAAATATGTGACATGATATGGCCATCATCATCTTGTGCTTTTGATCTCCATCTTCAAAGCATCGTTATGATCACCTTCGTCAGCAGCTTGACACCTTGATCTTTATCGTAGCATCATTGTCGTCTTGCCAACTATTGCTTCTACGACTATCGCTACCGCTTAGTGATAAAGTAAAGCAATTACATGGCGATTGCATTTCATACAATAAAGCGACAACCATATGGCTCCTGCCAGTTGCCGATAACTTTACAAAACATGATCATCTCATACAAAACCGTATAACTCATCATGTATTGACCATATCACATCACAACATGCCCTGCAAAAACAAGTTAGACGTCCTCTACTTTGTTTGTTGCAAGTTTTACGTGGCTGCTACGGGCTTTAGCAAGAACCGTTCTTACCTACGCATACAAAACCACAACGATGTTTCGTCAAGTATGTGCTGTTTTAACCTTCACAAGGACCGGGCGTAGCCACACTTGATTCAGCTAAAGTGAGAGAGACAGACACCCGCCAGTCACCTTTAAGCAACGAGTGCTCGTAACGGTGAAACCAGTCTCGCGTAAGCGTACGCGTAATGTCGGTCCGGGCCGCTTCATCTCACAATACCGCCGAAGCAAAGTATGACATGCTGGTAAGCAGTATGACTAGTATCGCCCACAACTCATTGTGTTCTACTCGTGCATATCATCTACGCATAGACCTGGCCCATGATGCCACTGTTGGGGAACGTAGTATTTTAAAATTTTCCTACGATCACGCAAGATCTATCTACCAGATGCATAGCAACGAGAGGGAAGAGTGTGTCTACGTACCCTCGTAGACCGGGAGCGGAAGCGTCAAGTGACGCGGTTGATGTTGTCGAACTTCTTCGCGATCCAACCGATCAAGTACCGAACGTACAGCACCTCCGCGTTCAGCACACGTTCAGCTTGATGACGTCCCACGAGCTCTTGATCCAGTTGAGCTTCACGGGAGAGTTTCGTCAGCACGACGGCGTGGTGACAGATATGATGTGTTCACCGGCGCAGGGCTTCGCCTAAGCTCCGTGACGGTATGACCGAGGTGTGATTCTGTGGAGGGGGGCACCGCACACGGCTAAAACAATTCAACTTGTGTGTCTTTGGGTGCCCCCCTGCCCCCGTATATAAAGGAGCAAGGGAGGGAGGCCGGCCGGCCCTTCCTGGTGCAGCTAGGGAAGGAGTCCTACTAGGAATAGGATTGCAATCCTATTCCTAGTAGGATTCACCAAAAGGAAGAAGGGGGAAAGGAATAGGAGAGGTGGTGCCCCCCCCAATCCTAGTCCAACTAGGAACCCTAGGTGGGGGCGCCGGCCAGCCCTATGGGCTGCCTCTCTCTTTCCCTTTAGGCCCACTATGGACCATCCCCTCTCGTAGGGGGTTCCGGTAACCCCCTCCGGCATTCCCGATAAATCCGAAACTTTTCCGGTATACTTCCGGTGTCCGAATATAGCCGTCCAATATATCAATCTTTATGTCTCGGACATTCCGAGACTCCTCGTCATGTCCGTGATCTCATCCGGGACTCCGAACTACCTTCGGTACATCAATACTCATAAACTCATAATACCGATCGTCATCAAACGTTAAGCGTGCGGACCCTACGGGTTCGAGAACTATGTAGACATGACCGAGACTCATCTCCGGTCAATAACCAATAGCGGAACCTGGATGTTCATATTGGCTCCTACATATTCTACGAAGATCTTTTATCGGTCAGAACCGCATAACAACATACGTTGTTCCTTTTGTCAAAACGGTATGTTACTTGCCCGAGATTCGATCGTCGGTATCTCTATACCTAGTTCAATCTCGTTACCGGCAAGTCTCTTTACTCGTTCCGCAACACATCATCTCGTGACTAACTCATTAGTCTTTTGCTTGCAAGGCTTATTGTGATGTGTGTTACCGAGAGGGCCCAGAGATACCTCTCCGACACTCGGAGTGACAAATCATATTCTTGATCTATGCCAACACCACGAATACTTTTGGAGACACCTGTAGAGCATCTTTATGATCACCCAGTTACGTTGTGACGTTTGATAGCACACAAGGTGTTCCTACGGTATTCGGGAGTTGCATAATCTCATAGTCATAGGAACATGTATAAGTCATGAAGAAAGCAATAGCAGTTAAACTAAACGATCATAGTGCTATGCTAACGGATGGGTCTTGTCCATCACATCATTCTCCTAATGATGTGATCCCATTGATCAAATGACAACTCATGTCTATGGCTAGGAAACATAACCATCTTTGATCAATGAGCTAGTCTAGTAGAGGCATACTAGGGACATACTGTTTTGTCTATGTATTCACACATGTACTAAGTTTCCGGTTAATACAATTCTAGCATGAATAAAAGACATTTATCATGATATAAGGAAATACAAATAACATCTTTATTATTGCCTCTAGGGCATATTTCCTTCACTCACTATACGCCGCCGTAGGATGACCCGATGTGTTGGCTTCCCGTCGGATTGGCCATCACCGCCGCGGCGAATTCTCTTGCCGCCCGGTATTCCATCGAATACTGCGGGTCGTCCTCCTCCTCTTCCTTCGTCGGCAAGATAGGGTTTGAGCTCCCGCAAAGCTCGCCTGGATCCACTGCGGGTCCTCATCCACTACCTATGATGTGTGCGGCGCTGCCGGGCGGAGCGCCGCCACCAGCAACGCCACCTTTCGCGGACTACGCATCTCTGTAGTGAGAGGGGCAAGGGGGCGACGGCGGCGGGAGTGAGAGGGAGGGGAAAGAAGAATGGGGGAATAAAAAGAGATGCGGGGATGACTAAAGGCTTGACCGAACGGCGCCATCTCACGCCGTCTAACGGCTGCCGGGACGACTGGAGTGCCACATAGGCGAAAAATGGGCCCCACCTATCATAAACTCACTTAACGGAGCCCGATCTGCCGATCAGTGGTTCGTGCAAAAAAATTACGCAACACGTGGTGCTTTCTGCATAGAATCTGTAGCCTAGTGTCTTTCGCGAGCCTAGCCCTCAAAGTGGTGGTTTTATGCAATTTACTCGGTGCTTCTTGGGTAGCTGGGAAAATTGCACAAAACCACCACTTTGAAGGCTAGGTTTGCAAAAAACACTACAACACATTTTTTCTGCAGAAAACGTCACGTCTTGTGTTTTTTTTTTTCAAAAAACACTGACCGGCGGATTTGACTTGATTGAGTATGTTTATGACACATTGGACCCGCTAGTCAAGCTGACATGGCACCGCCTAAGTAAAAGCGACGTTGGCTAACGTTATCATCATGTGTGGCCCAGTGGGGTCCATCTGTCATTGAAAGAAAAAAAGGAAAAAATCTGGTTCTGGTCAACCTCCCGCCGCTGGACAGAGGAGCGATGTGGCCGCCGACGCTGCCATCGACTAGGGCCCGAGGGAGCTCGCCGACAACGACTCTGGAATAGGCGCTCCGCGCGGCGTCCGGGGGTGGCTGCGGGGTCGCATGGGACGGCCTGCAGCGTCGCCGCCATGGGCCAGGCCGCGACGGCCGAAGAGCTGCGGGGAAGGCGCCCGCAGGGCTTCCCCGGAGGAACTCCGGGGCGGCGTCAGTTCGACGGCATCCAGAGGAGTCGGTTACGCCAAAGGAAAGGGAGGGGAGGGCTTCTGGCAAGGAATTTGGCCGAGGGGACGGGCGGCAGCACCTCGGCCATTGGAGGGAGGTGAGGAGCTCCGAGGCTTGGGGAAGGAGTTGAGGACTGCAAGGGGGCAACGGGATCCCTGCGCCCTTGCAAGCCACGCGAGGTCTCCGTCGACGCAGAACCCGCCATCATCGTTGCCGCACCGAGGTAGAGGCCTCCCCGCCACCAGTGATCCCCCGCGGATGCCATCCTTGAGCACCGCCGCCGCATCCCAGCACCACCGTCCTTGCCGTCCTTGACCTTCATCGCCTGGCTGAGGCTCGCGATGCCGGCCTTTGTCCGCCGGCATGTGCACTACACTCAAACTGTTCGATGGAATGCCAAAGAGAGGCTTGTTAGGCTGACAAGCGGGCCCCACATCCAGCAAACATTTTCATGTAACGGTGTAAGAAATTGGTGCCACGTCAGCCTGACTGGCGGGCCCGAACTGTCATAAACATGCTCAACCGAGCCAAATCCGCCGATCGGTGTTATTTGCATAAAGATTACGGTAGACAGGTGTTTTCTGCAACAAAAATATAACATAGTGTTTTCTGCAAACCTAGCCTTCAAGTGGTGGTTTTGTGCAATTTACTCTGGGTAGCTTGATGGAGGCGCCTCGTTCTTGAACTTGGCGCGGATGTCGTTGATGTTGCAGGCGGGGGGGAGTTGCGGGTCCTTCTCGAAGCGGCTCCACTGGCTGCTCGCAGGCGGCTGCGAGCAGATGCAGCGCACTAGCGCGGGCAGCGGTGGCGTCGGCCACGCACCGGAGCAATCCCACCGGATCCGTAGGAGACAAGGTCCCGATTGCTTTTGTTTTCAGGGCCAAAGACCTGATTGCTTTTTTTTAGGGGTCTTTTTGCAAATCAAAATTGTATTATGGATGTAATTGGCTTATTTCTCTGTTTATGTACTATGCTTGTACTAGCATCTGGTTACACTTTAACCTTGTGTTCAATTAATAAACCGGAAGCACCTGTTCTGTTGGTAGCTTAGTATTCACTTATGTAGTATGTGGATATTATTTAGCAAGCACGTTGATATTGTTTTGATAACTAGCATGATAGGTTCTACCCTGGTGATATGTTCCTGGTAGCAAGTACTCCCTCCGTTCCCAAATATAAGTCTTTCTAGAGATTCCACCAAGTGGCTACATACGAAGCAAAATGAGTGAATCTACACTCTAATATATGTCTACATACATCCGTATGTTGTATTCCATTTGAATGTCTAAAAAGACTTATATTTAGGAACGGAGGGAGTACTAGTTAGCTAGTTGATTGCTAATATGATTGGTCCTTTAACCACGCTCCTAAATGCTAGTGTACCTTCAAAATGTGGTAGGAGTTCTTCAAGCATGGGCTTTTTATCTCTTGCGCATGTGCATCCTTGTTTAATGTATCTTGTCATTTTTGTATTATTTTGATAGTTTCCTATGCTCGACCTGACCTTTTTTGTGCAAAACATTTTAGTTTATGAGTTAGTACGATGGTTATAGCAAAATTTTAGTCCTCCAGAATAATATGTTAAGTACAAATTTCACCAACTAAAAAAACGCCGCAGTAGATGTTCTTATAGATGTTGACACGGTGTTAGCGAAGATACAAACATCGAAGTCACCATTACTTAACGTTCAATGTGTCTGACGGAATAAAATAGTGGAGAGTTGCACTTACGAAAATACTCGGTACCATTTGAATCAAATGTGCTAGTTCCGTAACGGCGTGCAGAAGAAAAGTCGTTCCCTAATCTCCAGCAAACAATCACGGCAAATCTGAATTCATGGAAAGAAAGATCGTGCAGACAGCAATCCCAATGCTTCCAAGTCCCAGGATGTTTGCGGGGTTTAGGCAACATTGCAAAATCAGTTCCAACCAAGTGCTAAACTCGTGTCCATTGCAAATGCATGTGGTGTATATGTTCATATGCAGCATATCAAAAGCTGTTCAAACTAACTGCAAACATTGCGTGCATCGCTTATGTGTTCGTACATGCTAGTATGAACCTATAAACAACGAAACCTTACACCTTGCTCGATGAAACTTTACACCTTGCTCGCCCTCAGATACACAGAAGGGCTTTGTTAAGGCCCTCAGATACACAGAAGGGCTTTGTTGCCAGCCATGATCCGGTTCCATCTCTCCTCTCATGCTTAAATAGAAGCACTATTACATTATGCAACAACCATACTATGGAAGATTTCATGCAAGCAATTCAATACAGCTATATGGAGCACATGAGCATATCTGTACTGCTACGATCAACACAACACTAGCAATATTATTACAGCACCCTTCCACAACTTGACAAAGTAAAAAAGTTCATTCCAATTCTACCTTGAACAGTTCTGTAACATGTAAAACCCCAAAGTAAATTTCCTGTTCTTCTACAAAGAGAGAAGAAAAAAATCCTGGGTTGCAAAAGTTCACATATGGAAGGGGTGATCTGATGTGTTCTACATATCTAATAATGTTGTCTTCTGATCCACCAATAAATAATACAACATGGTGAGGCGAGATGGGCGAGGAACTGGGGACGAAGATCAGCGGATGGGCGTGTACGAGCTGCCCCCGGAGCCCTTCTGCTGGTCCTCGGCCGACATCTTCTCCTTCGTCATCGTGCCGACGTCGGTGGCAGCCTTGGCGACCTTGCCGAACGCGCTGGTCACCCACGACGCGCTGGTGAAGACGTACCTGTTCTTCATGATGGCTGACCCGGCGTTGCTCACCGTCTGCTCGGCCGCAGCCAGCGCCGACTTGGTCTTGTCGGAGACCTGGAACTTCTGGTCCATCTCCTTGACCTTCTCGTTTACGACGGTAGTGCCCAAGGTGAACTTCTCGCTGAGTCCGATCTTCTTGTCGATGGAGGCCACCTTGGCGGTGGCGGTGGATGTGAAGCCATGCCTCTCATCGAAAGATTTCGCTTTGCCAACGGCGTCTTTGCCCAGGGTGAAACCCCTCGCAAGCATAGTGCTGACAACATCTTCAGCCTTGTAGACCACATTGTCACCACCAACTGGTACTCTGGTTCCACTCAGCTGAATACAGAAGACACCATTCAAGATTAAAACAACATACTGCAATTTTGTTGTCGATGTTACAGGTAAAATAAACCTATCTCTGGTGCATTAACACCAGCACTACTTCGAACTACACGACTTGAAAACTGGAGCATCTGAAAGTCACATAGAGAAATACATACAGTTGACCATAATACCAGGCATAAAATATCTTAATTCTAATACAAGCAGGACTGGACTAAGTTAGCATAATCCAAGTTGTGATGCATGCACAGCAGTACTTCACACTACATGCCTTGAAGACGAACAGAACAAGTTAGGATGTCGTGGGGTACTGCTTTAGCACTGATAGAATAAGGATGCAAGATATTAAGGGGTACTGAGTATTATTGCCTTCGACATTAGTAAATGAAGAAGGAGCCCTACATATGGAAGCTTGTGAAAACTGTCATGGGTTTCTGATTGCCGTTTGTTAGCTAGAACTAGGCATGAACCTCCGTTGCAAATTTGGTGATCTCATTTATCATAAAGAAACAGGAATTTGTATGAGTATGATTTCCAACAAAATCAGTACGGTTTCCGTGAATTTAAGAATAACAGAATTGATCTCATGTCTAAATACATACATACAGAATGTATGTGCCATGTTCAACTCAGGACACAACACACTAAAAGAATTAAACAGGCAAACAGGGCAAATCGAGGCGTCACATACCGGTGCAGAGGCAGTAACAGGGGGTTGATACTCTGGAGCAGGTGCAATGATAACAGAAAGATCAACTATTGTCGCGCCCTGTTACAATGAGATAAAATGTCTGCTCAGAAATATTTTTAGTAAGAGAACAAGACAATATTGCATAGATGTAGATCCCATGAAAATGAGAATTGTGCTTAAACCCCCACTATTGCTTTCTATTTCAGCAAAAGCGCTGAGTAGGAATAGCTAGCTGATTGACCATTATCTGGATTAACGAGCAATTGATGAATTATATATTTGCAAGGTTTAGATACGTCTGTTGAGATGAGAAGCATGTAAAATAAGGTATGGCATCTGACATAAACATTTCGCCTCTAAATGTGGCAATGGAATATGACATGGTTCTGCTGAGGGTGAAGGATTAAACAATGGTGAACAATTGGAGAGAAGATCGTAACAGCTGAACCAAATCCTACAAAGGCCTTCAATTACCCACCGAAAGAAGAAGTGCAGTCTCTGCTCCTTGGGCATCTTTAAAAGTAACATATGCAACTTGAGACCACTCGTCACCACTGAGAAAAAAATAGAGCAATCAAAATTTGACAATGCAAGTAAAAATACTATTCTGAAGAGTAATAGAAGTATATGATCCTGCTGTGCGAATATTACAAACTTACAAACCTTTGCATATCCACATGTTCAATGTCTCCTGAAAAAGAAAAGAACTCCTTAATGTCTTGCTCAGTTGCACTCAGGGAAACATTTGTGACCTTCACAGTCCTCACCTGCCATGACCAAACATAATCAGTTACAGAACAACTACAAAAGGAAACAAACCGGGACGCAAAAGTAAAGCCAAACATCACACTCCATAAGGAAATCCATAGTCAAGCAAAGGCTTTCAACAGTTGAGTTATCATGTAAGTGGGGCTTTAGTTGATGTACTGAATCAAAGTATTTAAGCTCATGCTTCCTCATATAAACACAAATCAATCCATTTTGCTTAAGCACTCTTGCAAACTTGAAAAGAACAGTGAGCCACCACAATCAGGTTGATCTTCTAACCAAACTCGACAACAATCATCCGTCTGTTTTTCCCAACTCATATATGCTTGCTACTGTAAGAACTTTACAAATGGTTAACTTAACGCGTATATGCTTGCTACTTCACCCTAAATCACATATAAACATCAGCATTTGTTAATCAACTTGCCGGTCATCTCATATAACCCAAAGAACTAGCAAGTGAGATAAGTAAAAGGTGTTCTGAACTCCCAACACAAGCAAAGATTTCGCTCAACTTGGAAATCACACGTAAGCAGCCTTCAATCACGCAAGCAAGGTTCTGCGTCACCGACAGACTGAACATGATATCCCAGAGTTGGTTATTACAATAAATAATTTGAAGGTTAAAAGCATCAGCTAGCACAAGTCGCAGATAATCAGCTAGTGCAAGCAACAGATAATCAGCTAGCGCAAGCCACAGATAATCAGCTAACAGAAGTCAGAGGTAATCAGCTAGCACAAGTCACAGATAATCAGCTAGCACAAGCCACAGGTAATCAGCTAGTAGAGGCCCATAAGTTTCCACATGTTTCGAGCAATCATCTTATCCTAGTCCACGGAATCGGCGCACACTAACTTAACGAACTGGCTGCAACCGATCTCGAGCTCCAACCCGAATCGATAACCCACGGTCATCATAACAAACAAATTCACAGATTAAAAGCATCAGCTAGTACTACAAATCACAGACATCAAACAGTATTCACATGTTTGAAAGAAAAAAAAAAAGATCCTCCTCGCCAGCCCGACGGAACCCGCGAGCGCTAGCTCAATCCGCCGGCCACGAATCTCGAGCTCCGCCCCGGACCAGGGCGGCGCGCGGCTCCTTCCAGCTCCGACGACCCTGCTAAGCACTGATTCGCCAAACCCTAACCCTAACCAGCGGAGCCCGCGGAAGGGGCACGGGCGCCGGCGAAACCACGGCGGCCGCCCGCCCCGGCGCGGCCAGATCCAGCGCCAGCAGCGACCCAGAAGAAGATTCCAGACAGCGAGAGGGGAGAGGGAGGGAGCGGGCACTCACCGGCGCCGCCACGGGCACCTCGACCGGAGCCGTCGCCGCCGCCATCGCGCGCGTAGCAGAGCAGAGGGGGATCAGGCCGGCGGCGGTGGTGATTAGGGGACGGATGGATGGGTTGGATTAGCGTGGAAGGGGGCGAGGGAGGAAGACGACTTACTAGAAGTAGTAGCAGTAGTAGTGGGAGAGGACTCTTCGAGAGGGGGGGTGGTGCGGGCGACTTCGGAGTTAAGGCAAGCAATTGCAATAAGCAAAAAAAAAAACACCTCCAAAAGGAAAACACATTGGGCTCCCAAGCATATACTCCCTCCCTCCCAAAACGTGACTTGATACATCCGTATCTAGACAAATCTAAGACAAGAATTTGGGACGGAGGGTATCTTTTTTCCTTTTTTTCTCTCGTGTGCAATAAATTAATTCTTTTTTGTGAGAAGCATGTAGAGAAAACGCACAAGACGGAAGGCGTGAAGAGAGTGTGACACCCCGACCCTTCCATGTGTGTCGAGAAATCATGGAGCATGGCACCATGCCTTCGCTTCATGCTAAGCATAGTCTTCGAGTCCTACTGAGCGGTTTCTTCCCGGCGTCTCCTATTCTCACGATGAAGTGATGAACTCCCTTTCTTTTTCTTTTGCTTTGCATGGTTTTTTCTTTTCATCTTTTGCTAACATGTGGTTTATGAGAGGTGTTGAAAAGCATGTGGAAAACACAAGTCGGCTCGTGGTGGCATATAAATTGATGCTCGTCCAATGTATGGTTGTTGAGGACATTTATTAAGAAAAACATAGATTGTGTCGATGTTTCTAAGAAAGTTTGTTTGGTGGTACGAGGAAAAACAAATGATTATTTCAAACAGGTTTGAGTCAACGGTTTTTTTCCTTTAAGAATATAGAACAAAAGAAACGTCAATGACAAAAATCATATGGGATTTATTCCTACAACTTAAACGATCCACCTAGAGAAAATTTATAATATTTAATGTTGTTTTCCACAAAAATCCTACGGATCAAATTATTAGAGGCCTAGTTTGATATATATTTATTCTTGCGTAGTTTTTTGCTTTTCTTTTCAGGAATAAAAGTACCATGCATCCTTTTTATGACAAGATCCATATCTATTCTGAAAGTTCATCGGAAATACAGAGCACCTCAAACATAATAAAAATTACATGGAGATGTTTAGACCACCAAACGACCATTACCATCTCCAGAATGAGCTGCCAACGCTCAAGTAACGCCGCTCCCCTACCGGAGGCAGCTTGACCTTGTTGATGAAAGCCGGTAAGTCTTCGTGCATGTGCTCCTAAGGACCAGCGTCATGGACCCGTTGTAGTTGTCACTGTAGTAGTAGTGGGAGACGACTCTTCGAGGGGGTGTTGTGGGTGACTTCAAAGTTAAGGCAGCAAACTGGAAGAAGCAAAAATCACCTTCATCAAAAGGAAAAACATATCAGGCTCCCAAACATATTTCCTTTTTCCTTTTCTTCTCATGCGCAATAATTAATTTTTTTTGTGAGAAGCATGTAGAGAAAACGCTGTCCGAAGACAAGATGGAAGGCGTGAAGAGAATGTGACACCCCGACCCTTCCATGTGTGTCGAAAAATCATGAAACACAACACCATGCCTTCGCTTCATGCTAAGCAGTGTCTTCAAGTCGTACTGAGCGTTTACTTCCCGGTGTCTCCTATTCTCACGATGAAGTGATGAACTCCCTTTCTTTTTCTTTTGTCTTGCATATGTTTTTTTTTCATCTTTTGCTAAAAGGTGGTTTCTGAGAGGTGTTGAATTGGTTGAATTTTTGGTGGCTCCGAAGCATGCGGAGAACACAAGTCTTTAGATTGGATCCTTCCGATCTACGCTACTCTTCATCTACAGCGGTTGTTGTTCTGCTGCGCTAGTCCTATGGGGCCTTAGCACAACGATTTCCCGATTGTCTACTACAACAAATTTGCCCAGCTCTGGCGAGAGAGGGGCGGTGACAGCAGCGCGCCTTCGTCTCTCCTCAGTGCTTGTAGTCGTCACTACGTGGTCTACGGATCTGATTTTTTTTCTAGTGTTTGTTGTACTGCCATGATTGAAGATGAATAAATGAGAAGTTTGCATGTCAAAAAAAATCGATTCTTGCTACTCTCATCATGGAAAGTAAACAAAAATCGATTCCCGCCAAGATCTTTGCATTCCAATCAAGTAAAGAGGGCACCACAGATTACCCAACGTTCTTCCCACATAATTTGCTTTTGCAAGTCTCTTTGAGAAGAGCTTACCAACAGCTTGTACCGTGTTCACCGTCGAGGCTCAGGCAAACCTTCTTCCGATTTTAATGTTGGGGAACGTTGCATGGAAAACAAAAATTTTTCTCTACGTTCACCAAGATCAATCTAGTAGATGCAACTACGAGGGGAGAGTAGGATCCACATACCCTTGTAGATCGCTAAGCGGAAGCGTTAAGAACGCGGTTGATGGAGTCGTACTCGCCGCGATTCAGATCGCCGAAGATCCTAGCACCGAAGCAACGGTGCCTCCGCGTTCTTCACACGTACGGCTCGGGGACGTCTCCTCCTTCTTGATCCAGCAAGGGGTGGAGGAGAGGTTGATGGAGAGACCGGCAGCACGACGGCGTGGTGGTGATGGTGGAGAAGGATTCCAGCAGGGCTTCGCCTAAGCACCGCGGGAGTAGAAGATGTTATGGGAGAGGGAGGGCAGCACCGAGGCACAAACGTGTGTTGGCTGCCCTCCCTCTACCTCTCTATATATAGGGGGAAGGAGGAGAGGGGGGCGCCCTAGGGTTTCCCCTAGGGGGGCCGGCGGCCAGGGCAGGGGGGGGCGGCGGCCAAGGGCTGCGCCTGGCCCTAGGGTTTCCCCCCCTAGGTGCCTTGCCCCCCACTCCAAGGGGTGCGGCTGCCCTAGGGGGCCCAGACCCCTTAGCCGCATGAGGAGAGGGCCCAGGGGGGGGGCGCACAGCCCTATGAGGGCTGTGGTGTCCCCCCTTGTGGCCCATTAGGCCCAGAAACACTTCCGGGACCCCCGAAACCCTTTCCGGTAATCCGCCGATTTCCCGATGCTCCCCGGAACACTTCCGGACTCCGAAACCTTTCATCCTATATATCAATCTTCGTCTCCGGACCATTCCGAAGACCCTCGTCATGTCCGGGATCTCATCCGGGACTCCGAACAACCTTCGGTAACCATGCACTATTCTCACTAACAACCCTAGCGTCACCGAACCGTAAGTGTGTAGACCCTGCGGGTTCGGAAACCATGTAGGCATGACCGAGACACTCCCAGGTCAATAACCAATAGCGGGATCTGGATACCCATATTGGTTCCCACATGTTTCTCGATGATCTCATCGGATGAACCACAATGTCAAGGATTCAGGCAATCCCGTATACAGTTCCCTTTGTCTCGTCGGTATGTTACTTGCCCGAGATTCGATCGTCGGTATCTCTATACCTAGTTCAATCTTGTTACCGGCAAGTCTCTTTACTCGTTACCGTAATACATAATCCCGTGACCAACTACTTAGTCACTTTGAGCTCATTGAGATGACGTATTACCGAGTGGGCCCGGAGATACCTCTCCGTCACACGGAGTGACAAATCCCAGTCTCGATCCATGTCAACTCAACAGACACCCTCGGAGATACCTGTAGAGTACCTTTATAGTCACCCAGTTACGTTGCGACGTTTGGCACACACAAAGTACTCCTACGGTGTCAGTGAGTTACATGATCTCATGGTCATAGGAACTTATACTTGACATGCAGAAAACTATAGCGATAACTGACACGATCAAAAGCTATGTTTAACGTTTGGGTCTCGTCCATCACATCATTCTCCTAATGATGTGATCCCGTTATCAAATGACAACTCATGTCTATGACCTGGAAACCGCGGTCATCTTTGATCAACGAGCTAGTCCTGTAGAGGCTCACTAGGGACACAAAGTCTGTCTATTCATCCACACGTGTATTCGAGTTTCCGATCAATACAGTTATAGCATGGATAATAAACGATTATCATGAACAAGGAAATATAATAATAACTCTTTTATTATTGCCTCTAGGGCATATTTCCAACAGTCTCCCACTTGCACTAGAGTCAATAATCTAGCATTACAAGGTAATGAATCTAACACCCATAGAGTCTTGGTGTTGATCATGCTTAGCCCGTGGAAGAGGCTTAGTCAACGGATCTGCAACATTCAAATCCGTGTGTACTTTGCAAATGCTTATGTCCTCCTCCTTGACTGAATCGCGGATGGAATTGAAGCGTCGCTTTATGTGTCTAGTCCTCTTGTGAAACCTTGGTTCCTTGGCTAGAGCAATGGCACCAGTGTTGTCACAAAACAGAGTCATTGGGTTTAGTGCACTAGGCACAACTCCAAGATCTGTCATGAACTCCTTCATCCAGACACCTTCCTTTGCCGCCTCCGAGGCAGCTATGTACTCCGCTTCGCATGTAGAATCGGCTACTATGCTTTGCTTGGAACTGCACCAGCTTACCGCCCCCCGTTGAGAATATATACGTATCCGGTTTGATACTTAGAGTCATCCGGATCAGTGTCAAAGCTTGCATCGACGTAACCCTTTACGACGAGCTCTTGATCACCTCCATAAACGAGAAACATCTCCTTAGTCCTTTTTAGGTACTTTAGGATATTCTTGACCGCTGTCCAGTGATCCATACCAGGATTACTTTGAAACCTTCCGGCCATACTTATGGCAAGGCTGACATCTGGTCTTGTGCACAGCATTGCATACATGATAGAGCCTATGGCTAAAGCATAGGGGACGACACTCATCTTTTCTCTATCTTCCGCAGTCACTGGGCATTGAGTCTTACTCAACTTTGTACCTTGCAATACCGGCAAGAACCCCTTCTTGGATTGATCCATTTTGAACTTCTTCAAAACTTTATCAAGGTATGTACTTTGTGAAAGTCCTATCAAGCGTCTTGATCTATCTCTATAGATCTTGATGCCCAATATGAAAGCAGCTTCACCGAGATCCTTCATCGAAAAACTCTTGTTCAAATACCCCTTCACGCTATCCAAAAATTCTATATTGTTTCCAATCAGCAATATGTCATCCACATATAATATTAGAAACGCTATAGAGCTCCCACTCACTTTCTTGTAAATACAAGCTTCATTGTAAACTTGTATAAACCCAAACGCTTTGATCACCTCATCAAAGCGAAGATTCCAACTCCTTGATGCTTGCACCAGCCCATAAATGGAACGCTGGAGCCTGCATACTTTGTCAGCATTCTCTGGATCGACAAAACCTTCCGGTTGCATCATATACAACTCTTCCTTAAGAAAACCGTTAAGGAACGCTGTTTTGACATCCATCTGCCAAATTTCATAATCGAAATATGCAGCTATTGCTAACATGATTCGGACGGATTTAAGCATCGCTACGGGTGAGAAAGTCTCATCGTAGTCAATCCCTTGAACTTGTGAAAAACCATTTGCCACAAGTCGAGCTTTATACACGGTGACATTACCGTCAGCGTCCGTCTTCCTCTTAAAAATCCATTTATTCTGAATGGCCTTCCGCCCTTCAGGTAATACTTCCAAAGTCCATACTTTGTTTTCATACATGGATCCCATCTCGGATTTCATGGCCTCTAACCATTTGTCGGAATCCGGGCCCACCATCGCTTCTCCATAGCTCGTAGGTTCACCGTTGTCTAACAACATGACCTCCAAGACAGGGTTACCATACCACTCAGGTGCAGTGCGTACCCTTGTCGACCTACGAGGTTCGGTAGTAACTTGATCAGAAGCTCCTTGATCATCATCATTGGCTTCCTCTTCAACCTCTGCAGGCTCCACAAAAACATCTTTCTGCGCTGCGCTACTCTCTGGTTGAAGCAGAGGTTCAATAACCTCATCAAGTTCTACCTTCCTCCCACTCAATTCTTTCGAGAGAAACTCTTTCTCCAGAAAGGACCCGTTCTTAGCGACAAACACTTTGCCTTCGAATCTGAGATAGAAGGTGTACCCAACAGTTTCTTTTGGGTATCCTATGAAGACACATTTGTCCGCTTTGGGTTCGAGCTTTTCTGGCTGAAGCCTTTTGACATAAGCATCGCAACCCCAAACCTTGAGAAAAGACAACTTCGGTTTCTTACCAAACCATAGTTCATACGGTGTTGTCTCAACGGACTTAGATGGAGCCCTATTTAAAGTGAATGCAGCTGTCTCTAACGCATATCCCCAAAACGATAGTGGCAAATCGGCAAGAGACATCATAGAACGTACCATATCTAATAGGGTTCGATTACGACGTTCGGACACACCATTACGCTGTGGTGTTCCAGGTGGCGTCAACTGTGAAACAATTCCACATTTTCTTAAGTGATCACCAAACTCATAACTCAGATATTCTCCCCTCGATCAGATCGTAGGAACTTGATCTTCTTGTTACGATGATTTTCAACTTCACTCTGAAATTGCTTGAACTTTTCAAAAGTTTCAGACTTATGCTTCATCAAGTAAATATACCCATATCTACTTAAGTCGTCAGTGAAGGTGAGAAAATAACGATATCCACCGCGCGCCGTTACACTCATCGGACCGCACACATCAGTATGTATGATTTCCAATAAGTCACTTGCCCGTTCCATTGTCCCTGAAAACGGGGTCCTTGTCATCTTGCCCATGAGGCACGGCTCGCACGTGTCAAGTGATTCAAAATCAAGAGACTCCAAAAGTCCATCAGCATGGAGCTTCCTCATGCGTTTCACGCCGATATGACCCAGACGGCAGTGCCACAAGAAAGTGGTATTATCATTATCAACTCTACATCTTTTGGCATCAATGTTATGAACATGTGTATCATCACTATCGAGATTCAATAAGAATAAACCCCTAAATTCGGGTGCATGACCATAAAAGATATTACTCATATAAATAGAACAACCATTATTCTCTGACTTAAATGAGTAACCGTCTCGCAATAAACAAGATCCAGATATAATGTTCATGCTTAACGTAGGCACTAAATAACAATTATTCAGGTTCATAACTAATCCCGATGGTAATCGAAGAGCGAGCGTGCCGACGGCGATCACATCAACCTTGGAACCATTTCCCACGCGCATCGTCACTTCGTCCTTCGCCAGCCTCCGTTTATTCCGCAGTTCCTGTTTAGAGTTGCAAATGTGAGCAACCGAACCGGTATCGAATACCCAGGCACTACAACGAGAGTTGGTAAGGTACACATCAATAACATGTATATCACATATACCTTTGTTGTTGTTGGCCCCCTTCTTGTCCGCCAGATACTTGGGGCAGTTCCGCTTCCAGTGGCCGTTCCCCTTGCAATAGAAACACTCAGTCTCTGGCTTGGGCCCAGCCTTGGGTTTCTTCACTGGATTAGCAACTGCTTTGCCACCCTTCTTAGAGTTACCCTTCTTGCCCTTGCCATTCTTCTTGAAACTGGTGGTTTTATTGACCATCAACACTTGATACTCCTTCTGGATGTCTGCCTCAGCGACTTTCAACATCGAAAACAGCTCGGCGATGGTCTTGTTCATCCCTTGCATGTTATACTGCTGCACGAAGCTCTTGTAGCTTGGAGGGAGTGACTGGAGAATTCTGTCAATGATAGCCTCATCCGGGAACACAAGTCCCAGATCAGCTATGCGGGTATAGTACCCAGACATCTTCAGTAAGTGCTCACTGACAGACGAATTCTCCTCCATCTTGCAAGCAAAGAATTTATCGGTGGTCTCATACCTCTCGATCTTAGCATTCTTTTCAAAGATGAACTTCAACTCCGTGTACATCTCATATGCACCATGACGTTCAAAACGCCTTTGAAGTCCTCCTTCCAAGCCGTACAACATGGCACACTGCACTATCGAATAGTCATCCGAACGTGTCTGCCAGACGTTCAAAACGTCTGCAGGGGCTGTAGGAGCGGGGGGGTCACCTAGCGGTGCATTTAGGACATAAACCTTTTGGGCAGCTGTGAGGATGATCCTCAGATTGCGGAGCCAGTCCACAAAGTTGCTCCCGTCATCTTTCAGTTTAGCTTTCTCTAGGAACGCATTAAAATTCAGGGGAGCTACTGCGCGAGCCATCTACAACAAAAGATTTGCAAAGACATTTTATACTATTGTTCATGATGAGTGAGTTACTACCTAATCAAATTAATTATAACTCCCACTCAAATTGACATCCCTCTGGTCATTCGAGCGTGACATGATCCAAATTCACCAACCCAAGTCCGATCATCACGTGAGATGAGGTGGTGTCAATGGTGAACATCAACATGTTGATCATATCTACTATATGACTCATGCTCGACCTTTCGGTCCTCCGTGTTCCGAGGCCATGTCTGTACATGCTAGGCTCGTCAAGTCTAACCCGAGTGTTCTGCATGTGCAAAACTGGCTTGCACCCGTTGTATGCGAACGTAGAGTCTATCACACCCGATCATCACGTGGTGCTTCGAAACGACGAACCTTCGCAACGGCGCACACTCGGGGGGAACACAATTTTATCTTGAAATTTTAGTGAAGGATCATCTTATAATGCTACCGTCGTCCTAAGCAAAATAAGATGCATAAAAGGATTAACATCACATGCAAATCATAAGTGACATGATATGGCCATCAACTCGTGCTTTTGATCTCCATCTCCAAAGCACCGGCATGATCTCCATCGTCACCGGCGCCACACCATGATCCCCATCATCATGATCTCCATCATCGTGTCGCCATCGGGGTTGTCGGCGCCCACCATGCTCTTACTACTATTGCTACCGTTTAGCGATAAAGTAAAGCATTACAAAGCACTTAATGATTGACACGCAGGTCATACAAAAATTAAAGACAACCCTATGGCTCCTGCCGGTTGCCGTATGCATCGACATGCAAGTCGATATTAACTATTACAACATGATCATCTCATACATCAAATATATCTCATCATGTCATTGGCCATATCATATCACATACATACCCTGCAAAAACAAGTTAGACGTCCTCTAATTTGTTGTTGCATGTTTTACGTGGCTGCTATGGGTATCTAGCAAGAACGCTTCTTACCTACGCAAAGCCACAACGGTGATATTTAAGTTGCTATTTAACCTTCTACAAGGACCGCCTTGTTCTGTTCCGATTCAACTAAGATAGGAGAGACAGACACCCGCCAGCCATCTTATGCAACAAAAGTCACATGTCTATCGATGGAACCGGTCTCATGTACGTGGACATGTAAAGTTGGTCCGGGCCGCTTCATCCCATAATACCGCTGAATCAAGAAAGACTAAGGAGGGAAGCAATCTAAACATCAACGTCCACAAACCCTTTTGTGTTCTACTCGTGAAAGCATCTACGCAAGATCCTAGCTCATGATGCCACTGTTGGGGAACGTTGCATGGGAAACAAAAATTTTTCTCTACGTTCACCAAGATCAATCTAGGAGATGCAACTACGAGGGGAGAGTTGGATCCACATACCCTTGTAGATCGCTAAGCGGAAGCGTTAAGAACGCGGTTGATGGAGTCGTACTCGCCGCGATTCAGATCGCCGAAGATCCTAGCACCGAAGCAACGGTGCCTCCGCGTTCTTCACACGTACGGCTCGGGGACGTCTCCTCCTTCTTGATCCAGCAAGGGGTGGAGGAGAGGTTGATGGAGAGACCGGCAGCACGACGGCGTGGTGGTGATGGTGGAGAAGGATTCCAGCAGGGCTTCGCCTAAGCACCGCGGGAGAAGAAGATGTTATGGGAGAGGGAGGGCAGCACCGAGGCACAAACATGTGTTGGCTGCCCTCCCTCTACCTCTCTATATATAGGGGGAAGGAGGAGAGGGGGGCGCCCTAGGGTTTCCCCTAGGGGGGCCGGCGGCCAGGGCAGAGGGGGGGCGGCGGCCAAGGGCTGCGCCTGGCCCTAGGGTTTCCCCCCCTAGGTGCCTTGCCCCCCACTCCAAGGGGTGCGGCTGCCCTAGGGGGCCCAGCCCCCCTTAGCCGCATGAGGAGAGGGCCCAGGGGGGGCGCACAGCCCTATGAGGGCTGTGGTGTCCCCCCTTGTGGCCCATTAGGCCCAGAAACACTTCCGGGACCCCCGAAACCCTTTCCGGTAATCCGCCGATTTCCCGATGCTCCCCGGAACACTTCCGGACTCCGAAACCTTTCATCCTATATATCAATCTTCGTCTCCGGACCATTCCGGAGACCCTCGTCATGTCCGGGATCTCATCCGGGACTCCAAACAACCTTCGGTAACCATGCACTATTCTCACTAACAACCCTAGCGTCACCGAACCTTAAGTGTGTAGACCCTGCGGGTTCGGAAACCATGTAGACATGACCGAGACACTCCCAGGTCAATAACCAATAGCGGGATCTGGATACCCATATTGGTTCCCACATGTTTCTCGATGATCTCATCGGATGAACCACAATGTCAAGGATTCAGGCAATCCCGTATACAGTTCCCTTTGTCTCGTCGGTATGTTACTTGCCCGAGATTCGATCGTCGGTATCTCTATACCTAGTTCAATCTTGTTACCGGCAAGTCTCTTTACTCGTTACCGTAATACATAATCCCGTGACCAACTACTTAGTCACTTTGAGCTCATTGAGATGACGTATTACCGAGTGGGCCCGGAGATACCTCTCCGTCACACGGAGTGACAAATCCCAGTCTCGATCCATGTCAACTCAACAGACACCCTCGGAGATACCTGTAGAGTACCTTTATAGTCACCCAGTTACATTGCGACGTTTGGCACACACAAAGTACTCCTACGGTGTCAGTGAGTTACATGATCTCATGGTCATAGGAACTTATACTTGACATGCAGAAAACTATAGCGATAACTGACACGATCAAAAGCTATGTTTAACGTTTGGGTCTCGTCCATCACATCATTCTCCTAATGATGTGATCCCGTTATCAAATGACAACTCATGTCTATGACCTGGAAACCGCGGTCATCTTTGATCAACGAGCTAGTCCTGTAGAGGCTCACTAGGGACACAAAGTCTGTCTATTCATCCACACATGTATTTGAGTTTCCAATCAATACAGTTATAGCATGGATAATAAACGATTATCATGAACAAGGAAATATAATAATAACTCTTTTATTATTGCCTCTAGGGCATATTTCCATCATTTAACACTACTCTTCTCTGCTTCTGACAACTTCAAATCCTTCATCCGCCATCCAAGCTGTCCAGCGCAGGAGCCCTCCTATCACCCATGGCAATTCCTCTTCAGAAATCCAATGCGTGGAAGAACACTCTCGCCCCTTGCTTCCAAGCTCACCTCCACACGGCTGCAACTAGGGCTGACTTGGTTTTTTATGATCACACACCTCAGGAGATGCGAAAGGCTTTTGCTAGGGAGGAGTCTCACGGGAAACTCGGACTGATTTCTACTCCTACTGGGTATAGAAGTTACTAGTATACAGTTACTAGCAGGCAGAGGCGCAGCGACACGCCACCCCCGAGTTTGTGCCTCTCGTTGATCAAATGGTAACTTAATTTATTCTTGCTCGAGTCTGCTACCATAGTATCTTTTGTTTTGACAGGTAACTTTTGAGTAACTGGTGAGCAGGTGTATGCTTATGGGAAGATTGTATGCTTGTGTGAGAAGGTACAATAGATAATCTGGATTGTTTAATTAGATTGCATAGCTAGGTGCATACATGTGTGTATGAACATAGAAATACAACAAAAGAAGATCAGATTATGTGCAGGCAAAAAGATATTTGCGGTTTGAGAGATTGTTCGATTTCTACATTTTCATGAGGGGTGGAGAGCAACCACGGGAGGGGTGGGCGCAACAATTGGAGGGGGATAGGAGCAGCCATGAGAAGAGACAAATGAACAACGGGGGAGGGAAATAGAGAAGCTGTTGCTCGAGGAAGTGTACTGGGTGAAGATAAGAGGATGAAGAGAGACCTTGATGGACTGAAAAAACTCACTCGTGTCGCCGCTGCACCCTCGCTGGGGAGCTTGATGGTGTTGCGCGTTCTAATCCGTTGGGAGGGAACCAGGAAGGAGTGCTGCTAGAAAAAAAAACTATCGGGAGAGAAGCCACCAGGGTTTGGGGAACAGTAGGGAGCATCCGCTACGATGTTGCCTCACCCTTGTCCTTTCCGTGTTCTCTTGGTTGCGGAGATGTGAAGACAAAGACATGGTCCAGAAGGTCCGAGGCATGGGCATACTCACTGGAGACCTTGGATAGTGGATTGAGATCCAAACCATGGCGGCAAAATAGTTGGGGCCAAAATGTTCTAGTGGAAAGAGGTGGGAGGAGATCGGGAGAGAAAGTGAAAGCATAATCAACGGCTGTTTTTAAGAGGAAGCCACACGTGTAACACAAGGCGGTGCCACCGAAAGTTGGATGTAGTCTCAATACTTAATGTAGTTGTATATTCCAGTTTCTAAAAAAAATGGACTGACTACGAACATGCAAAACATAAATTGAGGTACTTTGACAGTAACTCTATAACGGAAATTGGAAAATATCAAATTGTAGACTATAATGTCCGTATAATCACTGTATACACCAATTCAGTTATAAGTACACTTTATATTGGAAGCTTTGAATTTATGAAGACTTTACACCGCGACCAAAAAAGAATGAGCTAATTTTTTTCCGACATTGTTGAATGGTGTCACAACGCAAATATTTAGAAGGGTTTCTCATCTTTGATGTAATGATATTTTTTAATTCATTTGGTAATTTTGTCTAAAAATAAATTAAAACATGAAAGTATTGTTCACACAATAGTACTATTCACCCACAATTATTGTTTCGCAGACAAGTGATGTAACATTTGTTTTTAGTTTTGGTAATTTTATCTAAAGGGCATCTCCAAATATGACCTGCAAATGTCTTCGGTATACCAAATATGACCTATAAATGTCTTCGATATATGTCTGTTTTTATGTCTGGACGTGGTCCGCGGACATGATGATGTGGGAGGGAGCCATCCAATGCTAATCACATAATATACGGTTGGTAGGAGAAAAGGTAGGTGGAGACCATGCATGCGACAAAATATTTGTGGTTTAGTGCCCGGTTGGGAAGAGAGAGAGAGGGGGGGATCATGCATGTGCGTTTGGAAGAAGAGGGGGACCATGCATGTGATTGGTCAAGTGCATGTCCGCACTCCGGCTAAGCCCACAAGTTTATCTCTTGGATACCGGAATCAATACGTCCGGACTGCTAAACGTACATAGGTTATGTTTGGATTATGAAAGTGGTCAGGACACCGTGGTCCGGAAATATAGTGGAGGTTTGAGGGTATGTTTTGTGTCCGGATTGCCAAGCGGACAAATACATGTTTTTGTTGGATGGCAAAACTGATTGGGACACTGGTCTAGATATATAGTGAAGATTTGATTTTGCGTCCAGACTGCTAAGTGGACAAATACATATTTTTATTGGATGGCAAAATTGGTACGGATACTGGTCCGGATATATAGTGAAAATTTGAGAGTCGGCTTTGGAGATTATTTAAAAGGAGTTGCGAAGGACTGTTCACAAAATAATACAGTTGGCTCAGTTGATTCACTATTACCGTTCATTGAAATACACTATTTGTTAGAATTGTGTCGAATATTATTGTACAAGGTAGGTTACAGTTGGACTTGGTTTTGGTCTGTGTGTTGATAGGGTAGGAGTTGTGTCCTAATTGGACACTTGTATCCTAGGCCTCTCATATATATCGAGGGTAGACACACGATGTAACCCATGCTAACATAATAGCAGGGGCACGCGGGGGAGCCGGCGGCGTGTGCCGGCGACCGGGCGGCCGGGGTGCGGTATTGTAGCGGTGTCATGGGGAGGAGCGCCCGTAGTCATGCCCCGGGGATGTAGCCATGATGGTGAACCTCGTTAACAAATCTCGGTGTCGTGCTCGTGTGATTGCTTGGTCCTTGGATGATCGACGGTATGCCTCGGATTTATTCTAACAAGTGGTATCATGAGCAAGATTCGAAGAGGTTGCGCTTTTGTTGATGAAGAAGGAGAACACGAAGTTGTCGGCGAAATCTGGCAACATGCAAGGAATGATCGGAATCGGCGGCGTGTGGTCGCGTGGATCGACCGGTTTGCTTGAAGCGGAAGGATTCGCGACGGCGTGCGTCGTGTTTGGGTTGAAAGCAATCAGAGAAGTTTTCGGCGAGTTCGTTCAGCGGCAGATTCGATCCAGGAGGCGGCGGCTAGGGCACGCAGCAGGTGCTACAGCAGCGCTACGGGAGGCAGCGCCCAGGGCCCATAACGCGTGCGTGGGACTGCTGCTTTGATGCGTTGAGGCCCGAGGCGGCCCAGTGGTGGTCCGATCTACTGGCAGCAAGCGCGAAGGCCGAAACGTATTGATGGCCGAGGCAGGGCCGGTTGGCGCGATGCGGGCCGGAAAAGCTGGAGGCAAAGGCGCGTGTTGGTACCGTGTTAGTGGCCAGGGCAGATTGAGATTTGTTTAAAGAAAAAATATGGCACAAGGACCGAACCAGAGGGAGTCAAACCGTGACATGGCTTGCTATCAAGTGTGAGAAAACAAAAATCTGAAGCTACGATGTGGTACGTGCACATAGCCAAGATCCAGGGGACTAATTTTGTGGATTTCTCTCTTGGTACACAATTTGTGTATGGATGGCAAGGGTCTCGGTTATAACTCGAGGAGTCTGGAGTGTGTTGTGATAGGATCATGCAAATACAGGGCGTCAAGCAATGCACGGATGTGCGGGGCGGACATGATGTAGGGTGGAGCATGGTTGCAGCCGGATAATTTCGGCTGGGTCGGACTGTACAGTCTGATGGATCGACAAGGATGTTGGTTAAAGTAGAAGACGGCGGTGATTTCAGCGACGACGACATAGGAGCGTGATGCTGATGGTGGCCAACTTCTAGGGAGTGGAAACACGTGGTGCAGGCCTGAGGGCTTGCACGGCTTCGACAAGACTATGTCGCGGGGTTGATTCAAGACGGTGCACATGAGAGCTTGGAGTCGACGGAGCGCGGGAGGGTGGCACGTACAACCACCATTGAGTCATGTTGAAGGTGGAGCTGGAGTCTGATGGACGACTTCACTCTGAGCTGATGGAGGGGCTATGGCGTAAATGCATGGAGAGTCGAAGCCTATTTCGGCGAGATAGCGAGAGACACGTGGATCGGACTGGGGCCCAGTGGTCTGATGGAGACGTGATACTCGGCATCGGTCGGTGATGATCGATGGTTCTCTGCAGTGGGGGTTGAGTGGTGTGGGTTCGCGACCCGGGAGACTCGACCAGGACAGCAGAGGCTCGACGCGGTGATAGCGGCGAGGCGTGCGGTAAGCATGGGACACAACGACAGGCCAGGGCACTGGTGATCGGACATATGGTCAAACAAAGTGTGCAGGGATGCTGAAGCAGTGTTGACGAGTACCAGATTCAAGTTGGTGACTGGGTCAATCGGTGCTAGTTGATGGACATGAGTTGACCATGCAGAATCTGAGAAAGTGACGGGGAGTCTGAAATTGTCAAAAGCTGAGAGAGTACATGGCCGTATATTCTGTGACGTTCAGTGCACATGGAAAGTGTGGATGACAAATACAGAAGGAGGCGGAGTGCTATAGCGGTGGGACATGTCAGAGACAATCAGGGAAGAAAGATGAGACAACTGTGAATTTACTCAGGGTGACACAGGGCGACGGTGAAATTCCTTCAAGTTTTAGACAGACGTTAAGAAAGAGCGGTGATGTTGAGTTCAGGTAACTCTTATATGTGACGTCAAATATGTGAGTTGTTCATTTCACGCAGGTCAATGATCGGTGTGTGAAGGAATTGAGCGGATACTCCGGAAGTTGGGAGCACAAGATAGAGTAATGAGGAACTTAATTTTGCTCGAGTGTTAACTGTGAAGAAGACGAGAAGGAACTACAGTTGCAGGTGGAGTCATGTGGAGTCTGGGAGTAGCAGTGGTGCTCATGGTGTATCTCAAGTCCAATGTACATGGAGGTTCGACGCACGGATGAATCCAAGGTGATGGAGAATATTCGCCAAGGTGGAGTTTGTTAGAATTGTGTCGAATATTATTGTACAAGGTAGGTTACAGTTGGACTTGGTTTTGGTCTGTGTGTTGATAGGGTAGGAGTTGTGTCCTAATTGGACACTTGTATCCTAGGCCTCTCATATATATCGAGGGTAGACACACGATGTAACCCATGCCAACATAATAGCACGGGCACGCGGGGAAGCCGGCGGCGTGTGCCGGCGCCCGGGCGGCCGGGATGCGGTATTATAGCGGTGTCATGGGGAGGAGCGCCCGTAGTCATGCCCCGGGGATGTAGCCATGATGGTGAACCTCGTTAACAAATCTCGGTGTCATGCTCGTGTGATTGCTTGGTCCTCGGTAGATCGACGAAGCGCCTCGAATTAATTCTAACACTATTCACTATGGTTACTATTCATTCTAGTATACTGTACTATTCACTACACCTGTCTGCAAGGGAAAAGCCCTCCGCCACAACGGCCGTCGCACGAGAGGAGCTCCTCCTTAGCCGCTTTTACCGGAAGGTTCAACAATGGCAACAACTGCGGGACAGGTTGCCAAAGAAGACGTCGCTGTGGGGTGGTCAAAACGAACTCGCCAGAGGCGGCACGAAACCGTCAAGAGCATAGGGACGTAGTGCGAGAGGACTCTTGAAATGTGTGAAGTGGGTGACTTGGGAGTTAAGGCAATATAACTGGAAGAAGCAAACCTCCAAAAATAAATAAATAATCTTTTGTAGGAATAAAAATATGTTTATGTTTTCCTTTTGTTTCCCATCTGCAAAATAAATTATTATTTTTTGTTTTGAAAACACACACGATAGATGGCACAATAGATGGTAAAAGCGCGTCCGAAGAAAGAAGACTGTACATATTGAGGGAATAAGAGTCATCACTGAACCCTGATCTTTTGTTCTTCTTATGGTGTTTCGTCGGAATATCATACTACTCGAAACCATGTCTTCACTTCATGCTAAGCACGAGGTTGACGACTTGCTGAGCATTTTCTTCCTGATGTCTCCTATTCTCAAGTGAAATATGTTTTCTGGATGTCAGTCAAGATCCAAGAACACAACACAATAGAGCTTTCAAATGTGTTCCAGTCAATATAGATTTGTCTTTTTTATTCCCCGATGGAGATATGCTCCCGATTTCAGCAATAAATTTGTGTTAGGAAGTTACACGGCCGGAAGCTGACATGTTTTAGCTAGGCATGATTGTCCAACTCCGTCTGAAGCTCTCAGCTTAACAATCGAACACATAAAAAAAGTTGACCAGGCAAGGAATTCAGAATTTAACAACACGCAAAAAGCTCATGGAGGTCAAAGGATGGAAGGTGAAGCTGCGGAGGACATGGCCTGCCCACACGGCTATGGAGAATACATATATAGCAGGACGAGGCAGTGAAAGTGATAAGCGGGGAGATATGTTGGAGCGCATTATCATGCTCTCGTGTATATGTAGTGGTGGGAGGTGGCATGGTGTCACACCAGGCAAACATATGGTTCAATACCTCATCGTCACTTGATACTAAGGCCCTCTTTGATTTGTAGGAATTTCAAAATGCAGGAATAGGGAAAATATAGGATTTGAGTGACATGTCCATTTGAATACTATATGATTAGCATAGAGTGTTTGATGCCACATGATTAACAGAAGAATTGAAAAAAAATAGGTTGGAGCGGATGCTAGATTTCCAATGAAATCCAGTACACTTGAATTCCATAGGTAAAAATCCTATAGGATTCAATCATGTGAATGAAATGACAAACGTAGGAAAAATCCTAAGGATTCTAACCCTCCAAAAATTCAATGGAATTCCTTCGAATCAAAGGAGCCCTAAGCATTCTCTCCACATCATACTGAGGGTTCCCTTCCCTACATCTCCAAGTAGCCCAGGGTTTGACTCCCGTTGGGAGCGGATTTCTGGCAACTCACCCGGGTGGGCTCCTTCTATAAAATATTGGGCTCCCAAACATATTTCATTTTTCCTTTTCTTCTCATGCGCAATAAATTAGGTTTTTTTGTGAGAAACACGTAGAGAAAATGCCTTCCGAAGAAAAGACGGAAGGCGTGAAGAGAATATGAGACCCCGACCAGTTCAGGTGTGTCGAAAAATTATGGGGCTTGACATCGTGCCTTCCCTTCATGCTAAGCAGGGCTTCCAAGTAATACTGATCATTTTCTTCCCGACGTCTCCTATTCTCAAGATCAAGTGATGAACTCCGTTTCTTTTTCTTGTGTCTTGCATTTTTTTCATCTTTTTCTACCAGGCGGTTTCTGAGAGGTGTCGAAATTTTAGTGACTCCGAAGCATGCAGAGTATAAATTGGTGGTCGTGCAGTGTATGGTTGTTGATGACATTTATTACAAAGCAAACTTAAATTTTGTGGAACTCTCTAAGAAAGTTTCTTAGATTGCGGGAGGGAAAAACAAATGATTACTCGAAAAGGTTTGAGTTAATGGTTTTTTATATTCAGCCTTTCAATATAAATATGGTTTTTTCCCTTTAAGAATATAGAACAAAAGAAACATCAAATGAAAAAAAAATCATATGGGATTTATTCATACGACTTAAATGATCCACGTAGAGAAAAATTATAATAGTTAATGTAGTTTTCTACAAAATCCAATGAATCAAACTATTAGAGGCCTGGTTTGATGATAATTCAATCTGGAGCCCAGGCTCAGATGTGCCCGGTGAACAATACCTCGACTTAAAATAGAAAGAAGCTCAAATAATTTCATTTTTTTGTGGTGCAAGATGCTCCCATGCCTGAACTGCATGCAAAATTTTGTGAAGTTTGGACATTCGAGGAGCTCGCAAGAAAAAAAGACAAAATCAAGCATGAACATTGTGTTTTTCAAAAGTTTCTTAGACATCCAAAATTTGTCTCTTTTTGCAACGAGCTCCTCGAATATCCAAACTTCACAAAATTTTGCATAGAGTTCACATACAGGAGCATCTAGCACCACAAAAAAAATTGGAATTTTTGAACATTTTTTCTATTCCAAATGGCGGTACTGTTCATGCCCGGGCTCATCTAAGCCTAGGCACCAAATCACCGCTCTCCCTGGTTTGATATATATTTATTATTGTGTAGTTCTTTACTTTTCTTTTCAGGAAAAAAAGTATCTATTTTGCTCCTGAAAAGATCCAAATCTACGATGAAAGTTCATCAGAAGTACAAATCACCTTAAACATAATTAAAAAATACATCAAGGTATCTAGACTACAGAACGGTCACTACCATCACCAGAACGAGCTGCTGACAAACGACTATCATGGCTCCCTTATCGGAGCCAGCTTGACGTTGTCGATCACAGTCAGGAACTCCTCGTGCATATGCCCCTAACACTAGTAGATAAAGGGTATTTAGCCCCGGTTCATTTGGCCTTTTAGCCCCGGTTCTGGAACCGGGGCAAGAGGGTCGGTACTAATGCTCTGACCCTTTAGTCCCGGTTCAATCCAGAACCGGGGCAAAAGGGTGTCCACGTGGCCTGTGCACCGAGTCCAGGCAGGAGGGGCTTTAGTCCCGGTTGGTGGTACCAACCGGGACCAAAAGGCTTCCACGCGTCAGCATTTCTGTGGCTGTGGTTTTTGTTTTTTTTTGAAAGGGGAGGGGGGGTTTTAGGTTTTGGGGGGTTAATTTAGGTGTTTCATATATTGTGTTAGCTAGCTAATTAATAGAGAGAAGTGTTCTCTCTTATGTCCGTGCTTGGTCGACGCTACATACTACACATACGTATATAGAGAGGACTAGAGTCACGCTAGCTAGCTAGCTAGCTGCTAGCTACTAAGCAAACGAAGGAAACAGAAGATCGTATAATCAACATATATATATATATGCATACAGAGAGAAGTAATATCGACCACCTCTCCTTCTCCGAGAGATTGGTCGAACAACAAGTTCTCGTATATCTATCCGACACTACCGGGCACATATATACAACAATTATCTCTTACAAAAATAATCTCCTAACACATGGATGCATGGTCCACATAGTATTCTCCGTCTTCAGCGATCACGTGTTCAAGGAAGAATGCCGCCAATTCCTCTTGAATTGCTCGCAGTCGATCTGGTGTTAGGAGTTCATCCCGCATCCGAAACATCTAATTTGAAGTAGGGGGTCAATACATGAAATGATGCTATAAATTTGTGAATATTATTGATTGCTTACGCACTTCAAATTGTTCATCAGTGTAGCCCCGCTCACAGGTCGTGTGGCGGATGGACTCGCAAATGTAGTATCCACAATAATCATTCCCGGGTTCCTGCCACAACCACTTTACAAGAAATAGAGGTCAATCAAACTGATAAGCAAGAATGCCAAATTGGTATTGATGAAACTAGCGCTTGAATCAAGATATAGGAGATGCGCGCGCGGAACATGCTACTATATAGTACTTACTTTCGGGTATCTAAATTGTAGCTTCTTCGGCAGTCCCGGAGCTTTTTTTGTGAATTTTTTCCAAGCCCTGCCAGACAAAGAAAACAATTAGTTGATATCAGAAATGAAGTTGCTGATATATATGCATGGTGGATAATATTGATCGATTTAACTTACCTGACTAGCATTTGAGTCATGTCCGCATACTCCTCGGGATCTTTACGTTTAGAGTCGAAGACAGTTACTATTCCCTTCTCAAGCTTAATCTCTAAGAGAATATAGTGGAAGCTGCGCACGAATGCATGAGATCATCAATTACATCACTATAAACTTGACTGATATATAAGGGAAACCAAATATGCACAAGACATTAACACTCACTTGAAGTTGTAAGGAAAGAGTATTATATCTTTGTTTTCATTTACCACCAACGATCGTAGCAAGTTGGTCTCGATATCGCCGGGACGCAATTTAACCTCGGTTGCATCTATGAGGTATGTGTTAATAAACCCAATATCACCTACTTGTCTTTTCTTCAATTCGACGATCTTCAATCTGCATAATATAGTGAGGATAATTATAAATACATGCAATGAAGATCAGCTATATAGAGAGACTTAATGATAGAAGTAGTACTACTTACAGACAGTAGCAGGTGATCGTTGTTTTATCGAGGGCCAATTGATTGAAAAATTGATAGAACTCCTCAAATGGAACAGGCAACAGGTCAATTCCAACGAGGTCATGCTCCGGTTTAACTCTCAAATACAAGTTATTCCTCCCCCCAGACTCTCTGCAGATTTTCATGTACCAATCATGCAATCTTCGCATATTCGTTGATAGAGATCTTTCATTTTTGACGAGAGGCTTTTTGTACTCGTATCTTTCTATCTGCACGTCCATGAAATCATAGTGTACATCGTCGGACGCGTAATCTGCAAGATTGGTATAACCGGGCACCATCCTCGGATCATTAGCGACCATGTCGCTAGACACCTTGAGCGGGGGGCACGATTGGTTCGCTTGTTCGCCGAGCTGGGCAATTTGTTTCCCAGCTCGCCCTTCTGCTAACCTCTCATCACTTTTTGTACTTCCGGACCGCTTGGCATCTTGAAATGTCTTTTGAATAATGCGGTCATAGTTGCCCTTCGGCTTACTTTTCGCTGGTTGCTTCAGGGCAGCAAGAGTGCGCTTTGCTTTCACCGCATCTATCTTCTCCTCTGGAGGTGGATGTCTCTGTGCTTTCAACCCTTCAAAAAAGTCCTTCACTTCGCCTTTAGCGATCTTCGTGTTTTACTCGTCGGACCTCTCGTACGGTAACTTCTCTAGAAGCGTGAGAGAAGGACCGAATCTGCATTGCCTCCCGCCTCTGGCTGTACTGGTAGACGTCGCCGGACCAGACGAAGCGGCTGTCTTTTTTACTTGCTTAGGCGCCGGAGCAGGAGCAGCCGGAGCGGCGGCAGGTCTCTTCCGCCCTTGCTGATTAGGCGAAGGAGGAGCTGGCTGTCTGCTCGGGCGCGCCGGCGGCGAAGGAGGCGGAGTGCCGCCACGCGCCGGCGGCGAAGGAGGCGGTGTGCCGCCACGCGCCGGAGAAGGAGCCGGAGTGCCCTGATGGTCACTCGCCGGAGAAGGAGCCGGAGTGCCCTGATGGTCACTCGCCGGAGGAGGAGGCGGTGGAGGAGGCGGAGTGCCCTGACTCGTCGGAGGAGGAGGAGGAGGCGGAGGCGTCCAGTTCAGAATGTTGATTAGGTCCTTCCGCCATAGGCATGGAGTCTTCAGTGAAGAACCCAGCCGAGTCTCCCCTTCATCGGTAGGGTGGTCAAGCTGGAGCTCCTCAAATCCCTCCGTTATTTCGTCGACCATCACCCTAGCATATCCTTCTGGAATCGGCCGGCAGTGAAAAGTGTCGTCTGGTCCAGAAGGATAAACAGAGCCAGCAGCCGCCTTGACCTTCAGATTCATCCACTGTGCCATAAGGTGGCAATTTTGTGCCTGCGTGATAGCATCCACAGGATTCCTGGCAATAGCCGTCAAGGCAAGCTCTGGCTGAAGCAGCTCGGTGGAAGCCACGCTGCTTCTCCGCTGAGATGGCGGGGTAGCTTCGGGGGAAGCTTCGGCAATTCTTTTCTCTCGATATGCTTCCCGTTCCTCTATCGCTTGTATTCTGGCCCGCAGCGCCTGGATTTCGGTCATCTCCATTTTCTTCCTCCTGTCGTGGCATTTGTAGCCTCCTGCGTCCGGAAACCCAGCACGCCACGGAAGGGAGCCTGGCGTGCCTCGTGTCCGTCCAGGGTGCTCAGGATTCCCGAGGGCCATTGTCAGCTCGTCGTTCTCTCTGTCGGGGATGAACGTCCCTGCATGCGCTGCTTTGATATACTGCCGCATCTTCCTGAGTGGTGTTTCCAATTGCTTGTCCGTCCAAATGCACCACCCTGTTACAGGGTCCAAGGTTCCGCCAGCCCCGAAGAACCAAGTCCGGCAACGTTCTGGCCAGTGCATTGTCTCTGGTTCGATCCCTTTGTGAAGCAGATCATTCTCAGCCTTGGCCCACTTAGGCCGGGCTACGAGGTAGCCGCCCGACCCCGTGCGATGGTGATGCATCTTCTTTGCAGCATTTATCCGGTTTGTCTCCGACATCTTCTGACTCTTTTCCGACTTCTTATGGGCCACAAATGCGGGCCAGTCATCTTTGATCTTCTCATATATGCCCACGAATTCTGGAGTCGTTTTCTCTCTGACAAACGTATTCAGTTTTTTCTTCCATGCCATGAATTGGTCTGCCATCTTCGAAAGTGCATAAGACTTGATTAAGTCCTCTTTAACTGGCTTCGCCGGATCAACCTCTCGCGGTAGGACGAAGTTTGACTTCAGCTCAGTCCAAAGATCTTCTTTCTGCATATCAGTGACATAAGTCACCTGAGCGTCGTTTGCAGCCGGCTTTAACCATTGATGGATGCTGATCGGGATCTTGTCCCTAACCAGAACCCCGCACTGATTAACAAATGCGTTCTTTGTGCGGATGGGTGCAATCGGCTCGCCGGAGCGCGAGATTTCTGAGATCTCAAACTTTTCATCCGGCCTCAACTTTTTCTTCGCTCCTCGTCTCTTTACCGAAGATTTGCTCGATCCGGAGGGCTAGAAAAGGAACAAAGACGAGAGTTAATGAATGAATCAATTAACTAGTCAGCACATGCTTAACTAACATATATACCTCCTGGCCGGACTCGGTTCGGTCACCGGAGCCAGCATCACGGTCTCCTTCTTGCACCGGCATTGGGTCACCAGAGCCGTCCTCACGGTCTACTTCTTCCATGTGCATTGGGTCACCGAATTCATCAATATCATAGCCTAGATCTTCCAGCCGCAGCTCTTGTTCGACCTGCTCATCGGTGTCGTTGAGATACGACCTGACGGCATTTTGTCTGTCTGCGATTATGTCCATCAACATCGCTTCTTGTGCTAGGTCTCGGGTGTTGTCGTCCATTGTTTCTACAAATATTTACAACATGCCAATTATTATTCAAACATGACAAATGGATATATTAATGGCAAACGTAGAACTAGCTTCAACCCTCGACTGCTCGGCGATCCACAAACCCTAGACCCCCTCATGTCACATTTTGTCTAGCTAGTGTCAAAGGATTCAACAAAACCAATACTTCATCATTAGGCGAAAGTAACAGTAGCATGATGGTACGAAGCTCTCCAAAGTTGTTTTGGAACGAAGTCCCAGATAAGATAATCCGTAACAAAAGACGGATTATCCTATCAGGAACTCCGTTCCAGAACATCTTTGCATAACTTCGTACCAACATGCCCCGGTTACTTCTGGCAAATGATGAAGTCATGGAATTCTTCAA
>LR738712.1:818866396-818924993 GCA_902687465.1 Secale cereale | reverse complement strand
CCCGGTTGGTGGCAGCAACCGGGACTAAAGGGGGGTATTAGTCCCGGTTGCTGCCACCAACCGGGACTAAAGGCCTTGCCGCGGTGCGGTGGGAAGTTTAGTCCCACCTCGCTAGTTGAGAGAGAGCAACACCAGTTTATAAGCCCCGCTGCCTCTCTCCTATCGAACTCCTGTGAACTGCAGGCCTAAGGGCCTAAACTGACACTGCTTTGCCTGTGGGCTTGCTGGGCTCTCTACGGGCCTGAATCCTGGCCCATAGTTGGGTTTCTAGTCGTATTCAGGCCGTGTGGGCCCAGCAGGTGGCATATTTTTTCTTTTTTTTTTCTTTGTTGCTTTATTTTTTAGTTTTGTTTCTACTTTCAACAAAATACTTACTGTTGCTATTTTTATTTATTTGCTTTCTTTGTTGCTTTATTTATTTGATTTTGTTTCTACTTACAAAAAAATACTTATTGTTGCTATTTTTTTTTCAAGTTTTTTTGTTTTGTTTTCTGCATTATTTATTTTCTTTTGTTTTTTGCTTTATTTTTTAATTCTTTCTGGTAAAACCAATTACAAACTTTCTGTTAGTGCAAGTAGTATTCAAATTTGAATAGTTTAAATTTGAAATTATTTGTTTTCTTTGTTGCTTTATTTATTTTATTTTGTTTCTACTTACAATGAAATACTTATTGTTGCTATTTTTTATTTTTTTGCAAGTTTTTTTTGTTTTCTGCATTATTTATTTTCTTTTATTTTTTGTTTTATTTTTTAATTCTTTCTGGTAAAACCAATTACAAACTTTCTGTTAGTGCAAATTTGAATAGTACAAACTGACAATGGTATCATACTCGTTTGTTACAAAGTTGGCATGGTATCATCATAATAGTTGCGGAAAAAACTCTTCACTTTTTCTTCGCTTGTGTCATTTGCTTATTGCGCCGTAACCATGGATAATCTTCATCGTTTATCAGGATGCTTGGGTCAGCCTTGACTTTGAAGGGAGGAATTTCATGAAACTTTTCATAATCTTCAGACATGTCTGTCTTGCCCTCCACTCCCAGGATGTCCCTTTTTCCTGAAAGAACTATGTGGCGCTTTGGCTCATCGTATGATGTATTCGCTTCCTTATCTTTTCTTTTTCTCGGTCTGGTAGACATGTCCTTCACATAGATAACCTGTGCCACATCATTGGCTAGGACGAACGGTTCGTCATTGTATCCAAGATTTTTCAGATCCACTGTTGTCATTCCGTACTGTGGGTCTACCTGTACCCCGCCTCCTGACAGATTGACCCATTTACACTTAAACAAAGGGACATTAAAATCATGTCCGTAGTCAAGTTCCCATATGTCCACTATGTAACCATAATATGTGTCCTTTCCCCTCTCGGTTGTTGCATCAAAGCGGACACCGCTGTTTTGGTTGGTGCTCTTTTGATCTTGGACAATCGTGTAAAATGTATTTCCATTTATCTCGTATCCTTTGTAAATCAATACAGTCGAAGATGGTCCCCTGGACAACAAGTACAACTCATCACAAACAGTGTTGTCACCTCTGAGACATGTTTCCAACCAACTGCTGAAAGTCCTGATGTGTTCACGTGTAATCCAGTCGTCGCACTGCTCCGGGTGTTTGGAGCGCAGACTGTTCTTGTGTTCATCGACATACGGGGTCACCAATGTAGAGTTCTGTAGAACTGTGTAGTGTGCTTGAGACCAAGAATAACCGTCCCTGCATATTATTGAGTCCCTTCCAAGCGTGCCTTTTCCAGTCAGTCTGCCCTCGTACCGCGATTTAGGGAGACCTATCTTATTAAGGCCAGGAATGAAGTCAACACAAAACCCGATGACATCCTCTGTTTGATGGCCCATGGAGATGCTTCCTTCTGGTCTGGCGCGGTTACGGACATATTTCTTTAGGACTCCCATGAACCTCTCAAAGGGGAACATATTGTGTAGAAATACGGGCCCCAGAATGACAATCTCGTCGACTAGATGAACTAGGACGTGTGTCATGATATTGAAGAAGGATGGTGGGAACACAAGCTCGAAACTGACAAGACATTGCGCCACATCACTCCTTAGCCTTGGTACGATTTCTGGATCGATCACCTTCTGAGAGATTGCATTGAGGAATGCACATAGTTTCACAATGTCTAATCGGACGTTTTCCGGTAGAAGCCCCCTCAATGCAACCGGAAGCAGTTGCGTCATAATCACATGGCAGTCATGAGACTTTAGGTTCTGGAACTTTTTCTCTGCCATATTTATTATTCCCTTTATATTCGACGAGAAGCCAGTCGGGACCTTCATACTGAGAAGGCATTCAAAGAAGATTTCTTTCTCTTCTTTCGTAAGAGCATAGCTGGCAGGACCTTCATACTGCTTCGGAGGGATGCCGTCTTTTTCGTGCAAACGTTGCAGGTCCTCCCGTGCCTCAGCTGTATCTTTTGTCTTTCCATACACGCCCAAGAAGCCTAGCAGGTTCACGCAAAGGTTCTTCGTCACGTGCATCACGTCGATTGAAGAGCGGACCTCTAGGTCTTTCCAGTAGGGTAGGTCCCAAAATATAGATTTCTTCTTCCACATGGGTGCGTGTCCCTCATCGTCATTCGGAACAGCTAGTGCGCCGGGGCCCTTTCCGAAGATTACATGTAAATCATTGACCATAGCAAGTACGTGATCACCGGTACGCATGGCGGGCTTCTTCCGGTGATCTGCCTCGCCTTTGAAATGCTTGCCTTTCTTTCGACATTGATGGTTGGTCGGAAGAAATCGACGATGGCCCAGGTACACATTCTTCCTGCACTTGTCCAGGTATATACTTTCAGTGTCATCTAAACAGTGCGTGCATGCCTGGTATCCTTTGTTTGTCTGTCCTGAAAGGTTACTGAGAGCGGGCCAATCGTTGATGGTCACGAACAGCAACGCCTTTAGGTCAAATTCCTCCTGTTTGTGCTCATCCCACGCACGTACACCGTTTCCATTCCACAGCTGTAAAAGTTCTTCAACTAATGGCCTTAGGTACACATCAATGTCGTTGCCGGGTTGCTTAGGGCCTTGGATGAGAACTGGCATCATAATGAACTTCCGCTTCATGCACATCCAAGGAGGAAGGTTATACATACATAGAGTCACGGGCCAGGTGCTGTGATTGCTGCTCTGCTCCCCGAAAGGATTAATGCCATCCGCGCTTAGAGCAAACCATACGTTCCTTGCGTCCTTTGCAAACTCCTCCCAGTACTTTCTCTCGATTTTTCTCCATTGCGACCCGTCAGCGGGTGCTCTCAACTTCCCGTCTTTCTTACGGTCATCACTGTGCCATCGCATCAACTTGGCATGCTCTCTGTTTCTAAACAAACGTTTCAACCGTGGTATTATAGGAGCATACCACATCACCTTCGCAGGAACCCTCTTCCTGGCGGGCTCGCCATCAACATCACCAGGGTCATCTCGTCTGATCTTATACCGCAACGCACCACATACCGGGCATGCGTTCAGATCGTTGTATGCACCGCGGTAGAGGATGCAGTCATTAGGGCATGCATGTATCTTCTGCACCTCCAATCCTAGAGGGCATACGACCTTCTTTGCTGCGTATGTACTGTCGGGCAATTCGTTATCCTTCGGAAGCTTCTTCTTCAATATTTTCAGTAGCTTCTCAAATCCTTTGTCAGCCACAGCATTCTCTGCCTTCCACTGCAGCAATTCCAGTACGGTACCGAGCTTTGTGTTGCCATCTTCGCAATTGGGGTACAACCCTTTTTTGTGATCCTCTAACATGCGATCGAACTTCAGCTTCTCCTTTTGACTTTCGCATTGTGTCCTTGCATCGACAATGACCCGGCGAAGATCATCATTTGGTTCCTCTTGATCTTCAGCAGCTTCACCCGTTGCAGCATCATTGGGCACATCGTCTAGTTCCTCTTGATCTTCACCAGCTCCACCCATTGCAGCATCACCGTATTCAGGGGGCACATAGTTGTCATCGTACTCTTCTTCTTCGCCGTCTTCCATCATTACCCCTATTTCTCCGTGCCTCGTCCAAACATTATAGTGTGGCATGAAACCCTTGTAAAGCAGGTGGGAGTGAAGGATTTTTCGGTTAGAGTAAGACATCGTATTCACACATTTAGTGCATGGACAACACATAAAACCATTCTGCTTGTTTGCCTCTGCCGCATTTAGAAACTCACGCACGCCCTTAATGTACTCGGAGGTGTGTCTGTCACCGTACATCCATTGGCGGTTCATCTGCGTGCATTTATATATAATTAAGTGTGTCAAAAACCATTACAGAACATCATAAATAGATAATTAAGTGACCAAATGGATAAAAGTTCATCATCACATTAAAACCAAAGTACATACATATATAGTTCTCATCTAACAACATATAGCTCTCCATACACATCGAAACTATGTAAAACATTTCAACGCGAAAACAAATGCTATCATAATCGCAACCAAGGTAACAATTGATCCAACGGCATAATGATACCAAGCCTCGGTATTAATGGCATATTTTCTAATCTTTTTAATCTTCAACCACATTGCATCCATCTTGATCTTGTGATCATCGACGACATCCGCAACATGCAACTCCAATATCATCTTCTCGTCCACAATTTTTTTTTTTCCTTCAAGAATTTGTTTTCTTCTTCAACTAAATTTAACCTCTCGACAATAGGGTCCATCTTGATCTTGTGATCATCGATAACTTCCGCAACATGCAACTCCAATTCCATCTTCTCCTCCTCCATTTTTTCCAATTTTTTCTTTAACGAAATGTTTTCCTCTTCAACTAAATTTAACCTCTCCACAAGAGGGTCGGTTGGAATTTCCGGTTCAACTACCTCCTAGACATAATAAAACATCTATGCATGTCAGGTTGGTCGGCATAACTATCATAAGCACTAAAACAAATAGTTATAAATTAAAGATAATATACCACATCCGAATCGTAGACCGGACGAGGGCCCACGTGGGCGGATATCAAAACCATCGCACTATATAAAAACAAGCAATAATAAACGTAAGAAAATTAGACAAATATCTATCTAAAGCAATAATAAAAGTAAGAAAAGCATGGACATAACAAGAGGCTCACCACGGTGGTGCCGGTGACGAGATCGGCGGGGGCGATCGACGGCGGCGAAGACGGGGACGGGACGTGACGGACCGCTAAACCTAGACAAATCTCGGAGAAAATAGAGCTTCGAGAGGAGAAAAGCTTAACTAGTGTGGCTCGGGCATTCCACCGAACACGTTGTGTGCATAGGAGGTGAGCTAGAGCACCACTAACCCCTCTCCCCCTCGGCCAGAAAAAAAAACAGAGCAGTGAGCTCTGCTCTTGAGTGAGGGGGTTTATATAGGCAACTCACTGGTCCCGGTTGGTTCTACAAACCGGGGCTAAAGGGGTGCCTTTGGTCCCGGTTCATAAAACAAACCGGGACCAATAGTGGTGGGCCAGGAGCAAGAGCCATTGGTCCCGGTTTTTAGCTCCAACCGGGACCAATAGGTCCAGACGAACCGGGACCAATGGCCCATGTGGCCCGGCCAGCCCCCTGGGCTAACGAACCGGGTCCAGTACCCCCATTGGTCCCGGTTGTAGATTGAACCGGGGCTAATGGGCTGGACCAATGCCCTGTTTTCTACTAGTGTAAGGACCAACGCCTTGAAGTTGTAGTCCAACATTTGAATAGGTCTAAAACCACTAACATCAAATGTCTCCACCGTGCACGCATGGTGATTAGGGGATGAATGAATTAGCGCTGATGTGCTAGCGTGGAAGGAAGGAAGGAAGGAAGACGACATACTAGTAGTAGTGGCCTAGTGGGAGAGGACTCATGAAGGGGATGGTGTGAGCATTTGAGAGTTAAAGAAGAAGAAGAAGAAGAAGAAGAAGAAGAAGAAGAAGAAGAAGAAACACCTTCAAAAGAAAAAACACATTTCATTTATCCTTTGTTCTTCACATTTGCCATGAATTAATTTTTGCAAAAAAACATGCAGAAAATATGTCTTTTGAAGAAAATACGGACAAGGAGAGAATGTCAGACCCCGATCTCTGATCCTGGTGTTGCGTCGGAAAACCATACGAATAAGTATCAGGTGATAGGGTAGTTGAACTGCTCCCATGCTTGAAGAGCTCCTGACCGTTGTATCGTGGATCCAGTGTCATCTTCGGAGGCTTTGGACCTGAACGAAACTGCAGAGCTCTTTGGGTATTTTTGGCAAACTTGCACAACCCCACTTTTTGACGGTTGCAACCATGATCCAATGGTTGGAGGGCTCCCGGATCTCGCAGGAGCACATGATATTCTTCCTCGACACCACGTCTTCACTTCGTACTGAGGATGCAGTACAAGACCAAGTCAGCGTATTCTTCCTGATGCCTCCTATTCTCAATATGAACTTTTGTTCTTGCATAGTTTTTTTTTCCCTCTTTTGCTAATAGGGGGCTTTCCCATATGTGTCAAAACTGGGTGCCTCTGAAGCATGCGAGAACACAAACCGGCTGGTGGTGGCCTATAAATTGTTGGCCATCCGATGTATGGTTGTTGAGAACATTATTATAAACATTTAAGTTTGAGTACAATTCGCTGCGATTGGATGTAGCAAAAGAAATGATTGTTTCATACAGGTTTGAGTCAATGAGTCTTATTCTTAATAATTATATAAAGCAAAAGAATCATAAATGGAAAATTTCATATGAAATGTATTCTTACAACTTGTAAATGGCAAGTCTACAGAAAATGTATACAAATAGTTCACGGACTAAAGAAATTATAAGAAAATCCTACTAATAAAAAAATCAATTACCGTGAGTTCAAAAAAAAAACAATCACATACCGTGGTTTGACTCATATTTATTCCCGCATGGTTTTTTCTTTTTCTTTTCTTTTTCGAGAACAAAGTAGCATGCATCTTTGTATTTCAGTCAAAAGTAACCCATAATGAAATTCATTTAGTACAATTAATCACTAAGTTTTTGTAAGCAAGTAAAAAAACTTGTCGGGAATCAATAACTATAGTTAATAAATAAGCAGTGTACCCATGAATTGCAGTGCCGAATATCATTTGAAACCTCAAGCTATAAAGCATGAAAAATATATGAGGAACACCCACAAAAGAAAAGTAACAAAAATCAGCACTGACTTTTGTTAGCCACGTGGCATTAAAAAGTCAGTAACTTGCTTCAGTAGCAATTAGCCCATGTTTTGTACAACATCTGATATTCAGTCGTGATCACACCTTGCGTTCCCAGTTCTATAGAGATATGATATCACCTCATTCCTTTTGCTTAAGCACCAAGGGTCAAGGACGTGTCCCTTTCTTTCTTTTCATTCCTACTAGGAAGGGTCGTAAAATGGACAAAAAGTAAATAAATCCAGTGCACACATATTCTGTTCTTTTGCTCTCAGGAAAGATAGATAATAATTTGGACAATTTAATAGTTTTCTAGAATTTGGCATGTGACCATTTTTCCTTCTATGACTAGATCAACATCGTTACACATCAATATTTCAAGTTTTTTTCTTTGTTCTTTTCGAAAAGGGGAGATCCCCGGCCTCTGCATCAGAGTGATGCATACGGCCACATTTATTAATAAGCAAATAGGTTCAACACAGGTCTTGAAGTCTCAAACAAACGAACCAAAAAAGCTCACAAAGAGCAGAAGCAAAAAAGTAAAGCCACAACCGGTTGGCAAGAGAAAGATATGAAAACTAATTGCCTATCCTATTACATGACCGCCATCCAAACCGGTTGAAAAATAACACGTGCTACCATCTCCCATCGAATAGACCCAGTAGCCAAACGCTCCCTGGCCTCCGTCGGAGTGAGTAGCGACCACACACGGATCAACGCGGTGGCTCGGAAGATAACCTGCAAAAAATGTGTATTTGTTGTTTTGTTAAAAACCAAATCATTTCGGCAGTTCCAGACTACCCATAATAAAGCACATACTCCTACACGAATGTGTCTCACCGTTCCGAAATCTATCCCGTCAAGCCACGTCCCAAATAACCTGTTGATAGCATTCGAAGGAGTAATGTTAAAAGCGATATGAACAGTACACCATAATTTTTTTTGCCATCGGTCAATCAAGAAAGAGGTGTTTGATGGATTCATCCCCGTCACAAAAAGAACATCTCATAGATCCTGTCCAGTTTCGTTTTGTCAAGTTGTCCTTAGTTAAAATGACTCGTTTGTGTACAAACCACATACACACTTTAACTCTCAAAGGTACTTTGACATTCCAAACATGTTTCGAACTAGGAATAGAGCTTGAGTTGATAACATCTAGATACATAGATTTAACCGTAAACTCTCCATTCCTAGTAAGCTTCCAGCATAATTGGTCTGAAAGTTGAGAAAGCTGCATATCCATCATTCGTCTCACAAGATGGAGCCAAGCTTTCCAACGGCTTTCATCTAGCGTTCTCCTAAAGTGAATATTAAGAGGAGTGGACTAGAGTATTGTCACTACGAAAGCGTCTCTTCGTTGAACAATGCTATAAAGCGAAGGATATTGAAGCGCGAGGGGTGTTTCCCCTAGCCATGTATCCTCCCAGAATCTCGTGGAGGTACCATTTCCGACTATAAACTTTGTCCTGTTGAAAAAGCCTGATTTAACTCTCATCAGTCCTTTCCAGAAAGGCGAGTCCGTCGGCCTGGAACAGAGTTTTGGAATCAATATTTCAAGTGAAAGATGTTTTCTGGATGCCTCAAGATCCAAGAACAGAACAAAATAGAGCTTTCAAAAGTGTTCCAGTCAATATAGATTTGTCTTTTCTTATTCCCTGATGGAGATATGCTCCCGATTTCATTAGTGTATTTGTGTTAGGAAACTACACGGCCGGAAGCTGACATGTTTTAGCTCGGCATGATTGTCCAACCCCGCCTGAAGCTCTCAACTTCTCAATCATACAAGCAAAAAAAGTTGACCGCGCAAGGAATTCAGAATTTAACAACACTCAGAAAGCTCATGGAGGTCAAAGGAAGGAAGGTGAAGCTGCGGAGGACATGGCGTGTCCACATAGCTCTGGAGGATACATATGTAGGTCGACAAAATGCAGTAAAAATGATAAGCAGGGAGATAGGTCGGAGCGCATCATCATGCTCTCATGTATATGTAGTGGTGGGAGGTGGCATGGTGTCACACCAGACAAACATATGGTTCAATACCCCATAGTCACTTCATACTAAGCATTGTCTTCACATCATAATAAAGGTTCCTTTCCCTACAATTTCCTAGTAGCCTAGTCGCAAGGGTCGCAGTAGCGCACCCTGCGCCCAAGGTTCGACTACCGTCTTTATCCGCTCTAGACGGGAGTCAAACCCTGGGCGCAGTGGGCTCCTTCTATAAAATTTATCTTAGGTGCTTGTGCCTATGGATCTCATTTTATCTAGTTAACCTCCTTTTATTTATTGTCTTACATTATTTCTACTAATAATAGGTGTGTGAGAGATGCTGAGCCTCAGTGCGTAAACAAAAACCAATTCTTGCTAAATGAAAACTTAGGGTTTCTCCTCCTCCCGCCGGCATCGCTGCCTATCCGTCTCGTCTCCTGTGGCCTTATGGCCATGGAGGCGTGGTGGATCCCGGTCTTTGCCAGTGGAGGGCTTCGTTTTCAGATTATTTCGAGTTTTGTTAGGATTTGCGTCCTGGTCAGGAAGGCGAGACGGCGGCTTCCTGAAGATGGAATAATGTTCTCCCTGCCTAGACCCCATCCCAGTGGTGTATCTTGCATTGTCAGTGGGCGTGTGGAGATGTATCTCCCAACCTAGCCCCTGTTCTAGGTGGATTTCTCAAATCTGGTCGTAGTACGTCTATGTTTATGTGTCTTCAGATTGGATCCTTCCGATCTACGCTACTCTTCATCTGCGGCGGTTGTTGTTCTGTTGCGCTAGTACTATGAGGCCTAAGCACAACGACTTCCCGACTGTCTACTACAACAAATTTGCCCAACTCTGGCGAGAGAGGGGCGGTGACAGCAGCGCGCCTTCGTCTCTCCTCAGTGCTTGTAGTCATCACTACGTGGTCTACGGATCTGATTTTTTTCTAGTGTTTGTTGTACTGCCATGATTGAAGATGAATAAATGAGAAGTTTGCATGTCAAAAAAAATCGATTCTTGCTACTCTCATCATGGAAAGTAAACAAAAACCGATTCCTGCCAAGATCTTTGCATTCCAATCAAGTAAGAGGGCACCACAGATTACCCAACGTTCATCCCACATACTTTGCTTTTGCAAGTCTCTATGAGAAGAGCTTACCAACAACTTGTACCTTGTTCACCGTCGAGGCTCGGGCAAACCTTCTTCCGATTTTAACACTACTCTTATCTGCTTCTGACAACTTCAAATCCTTCATCCGCCATCCAAGCTGTCCAGCGCACGAGCCCTCCTATCACCCATGGCAATTCCTCTTCAGAAATCCAATCCGTGGAAGAACACTCTCGCCCCTTGCTTCCAAGCTCACCTCCACACGGCTGCGACTAGGGTTGACTTAGTCTTTTATGATCACACACCTCAGGAGATGCGAAAGGCTTTTGCTAGGGAGGAGTCTCATGGGAAACTCGGACTGATTTCTACTCTTACTACTCTTACTGGGTATACAAGTTACTAGCAGGCAGAGGCGCAGCGACACGCCACGCCCGAGTTTGTGCCTCTCGTTGATCAAATGGTAACTTAATTTATTCTTGCTCGAGTCTGCTACCATAGTATATTTTGTTTTGAAAGGTAACTTTTGTGTAACTGGTGAGCAGGTGTATGCTTATGGGAAGATTGTATGCTTGTGTGAGAAGGTACAATAGATAATCTGGATTGTTTAATTATATTGCATAGCTAGGTGCATACATGTGTCTATGAACATAGAAATACAACAAAAGAAGATCAAATTATGTGCAGGCAAAAAGAAATTTGCGGGTTGAGAGATTGTTCGATTTCTACATTTTCATGAGAGGTGGAGAGCAGCCACGGGAGGGGTGGGCACAACAATTGGAGGGGGATAGGAGCAGCCATGGGAAGAGACAAATGAACAATGGGGGAGGGAAATAGAGAAGCTGTTGCTCGAGGAAGTGTACTGGGTGAAGATAAGAGGATGAAGAGAGACCTTGATGGACTGAAAAAACTCACTCGTGTCGCCTCTACACCCTCGCTAGGGAACTTGAGGGTGTTGCACGTTCTAATCCGTTGGGAGGGAATCAGGAAGGAGTGCTGCTAGAAAAAAAAACTATTGGGAGATAAGCCACCAGGGTTTGGGGAACGGTAGGGAGCATTCCGCTGCGATGGTGCCTCACCCTTGTCCTTTCCGTGTTCTCTTGGTTGCTGAGATGTGAAGACAAAGGCATGGTCCAGAAGGTCCGAGGCATGGGCATACTCGCTGGAGACCTTGGATAGTGGATTGAGATTCAAACCATGGCGGCGAAACAGTTGGGGCCAAAATGTTCTAGTGGAGAGAGGTGGGAGGAGATCGGGAGAGAAAGTGAAAGCATAATCAACGGCTGTTTTTAAGAGGAAGCAACACGTGTACCACAAGGCGGTGCCACCAAAAGTTGGATGTAGTCTCAATACTTAATGTAGTTGTATATTCCAGTTTCTAAAAAAAATGGACTGACTACGAACATGCAAAACATAAATTGAGGTACTTTGACAGTAACCCCATAACGGAAATTGAAAAATATCAAATTGTAGACAATAATGTCCGTATAATCACTTTATACACCAATTCAGTTATAAGTACACTTTATATTGGAAGCTTTAAATTTATGAAGACTTTAAATTTCCGACATTGTTGAATGGTGTCTCAACGCAAATATTTAGAAGGGTTTCTCATCTTTGATGTAATGATACTTTTTTAATTCTTTTGGTAATTTTATCTAAAAATAAATTAAAAACATGAAAGTATTGTTCACACAATAGTACTATTCACCCACAATTATTGTTTCGCAGAAAAGTGATGTAACATTTGTTTTTAGTTTTGGTAATTTTATCTAAAGGGCGTCTCCAAATATGACCTGCAAATGTCTTCGGTATACCAAATATGACCTACAAATGTGTTCGATATATGTCTGTTTTTATGTCTGGACGTGGTCCGCGGACATGATGTGGGAGGGAGCCGTCCAGTGCTAATCACATAATATATGGTTGGTAGGAGAAAAGGTAGGTGGAGACCATGCATGTGACATAGTATTTGTGGTTTAGTGCCCGGTTGGGAAGAGAGAGAGGGATCATGCATGTGCGGTTGGAAGAAGAGGGGGACCATGCATGTGATTGGTCAAGTGCATGTCCGCACTCCGGCTAAGCCCACAAGTTTATCTCTTGGATACCGGAATCAATACGCCCGGACTGCTAAACGTACATAGGTTATGTTTGGATTATGAAAGTGGTCTGGACACCGTGGTCTAAAAATATAGTGGAGGTTTGAGGGTCTGTTTTATGTCCGGATTGCCAAGCGGACAAATACATGTTTTTGTTGGATGGCAAAACTGATTTGGACACTGGTCTAGATATATAGTGAAGATTTGATTTTGCGTCCAGACTGCTAAGTGGACAAATACATATTTTTGTTGGATGCAAAAATGGTGCGTGGAAATTTGAGAGTCCGCTTTGGAGTTTTTTTAAAAGGAGTTGCGAAGGACTGTTCATAAAATAATACAGTTCGTTCAGTTGATTCACTATTACCGTTCATTGAAATATACTATTCAGAAGTGGTAACACTGCATCAGTAGTCCGTCCCGTGGGTGACGGTTTGTCTCTCGTCTGGCGACTGCGTTGGCGATCTAGGGTTTGTAGCCGCCATCGGCCGTCGTCCTCCCTTGTCCTTAGTTTTCTCCCACCTTCCGCCTAACCCTCCCCTACCAAACTGCGGGTGTTTCGCCTCCTTCTGTGGCGGTGCCCGTGGTCTGCCTTTCCCACCACCATAAACCTTTCGGGCGATCTAGGGCGTCTGATCGTACACCACCTCCCGTCAGAGAAGGAGATCGTGGTTTCTGTGATCGTGGTTGTCTAGCGATGGACAAAGTGGCAGGATTGTTGAAGGACATGAAGCTCTCAGAGAAGGAGAAGAAAGGGATCAAAATTGGATGGGCGGGATCAGGCAAGGTAGGAGTGGCGGAGCCCCAGGCGTTGGCCAAGTTATTCTCTGAGAAACCAGTTTTTGTTGAGGCAATGGCGGAAACACTTGGGAGGATCTGGTGCCCTATCAGAGGAATTGACTGTGAGCAGGTAGGCGAGAATGTTTTTCTATTCACCTTTGGACAGGAATCTGGGAAGAAGATGGCGTTAGATGGGGGTCCTTGGGAATTCGGAAACGACCTCTTGGTTTTTGAAGATTATGTGTGTTGGAATTAAACCCGACTTGATGCCCCTGCTAGCCGGTGTGTGCACGGGACGTGTACATGTCCGATTAGTAATAGAAGTGTATACCGAGTAGGACTAGGATAGTTGGCAGGTAGCTAGCTAATATAAATACCTGGGTACCCCTACTTTGTAATACTAGATCAAACAAAGCAATAGAAATACAAAGGCACGTCACGAGCCTTTAGCTATCATCTTGGCGTGACCTCGTACTGTGTTCTCGTGTGTGTATTCCGGCGAGATTGATTGAAGTGTATACGTGCGTGCTAGTACGCTCAAGCTAGCTCACGTCAAGAATCAATCCAGCTGGGTGCTTGCCTGCTTGTTCCAATACGTGTGTGCGTTGCCTCGTGTACTCGTGGGTGCACGCTGCCGTGGCCAAAAGCATCGGTCAGTAAAGTTGTCGAGACAGTACTTCGGCGACTAGCGGCAGTCAGGGTCATCGCCAACAATTGGTATCTAGAGCTTGGTTGATTTTCTAGTAACAGAAGGTCATGACGGGCAAGGAGATAGTGGAAGCGTCCGGTGCGGCTAAAGTATTTGCTGCTCTGGCGAGTTCGTCGTACCCAAAGTTTGATCGCGAGAACTTCGGGGTCTGGAAGGCCCTCATGGAGTGTGGTCTCCGCGCCAACGAGCTATGGGACGCGGTCGATCCAGGAGGCAACGCGTTCAAGAAGGAGGGAGCCGAGCACCGGAAGGATCGGCAGGCGGCATCGGCGATTTACTCGGTGATGCCGATGGATGTCCTCCAACACCTGATCGCCAAGGAAACGGCGAAGGAGGCGTGGGATACGTTGAAGCTCATGTTCGAGGGACACACCCGCGTCAAGCAAGCCAATCTTCAAACTCTCCTAAGGAACTATGAGACTTTGGTCATGGGCGACAATGAGTCCGTGGATGCGTTCGCTTCACGGGTGGCTACTCTCGTCAATCGGATCCGCGCACTTGGAGAAAACCTCACGGAGGCTTCGGTTGTCCGGCGGTTCTTGCGCGCGGCCCCTCCCCGGTATGCTGCTCTGGCGAGTTCGTCGTACCCAAAGTTTGATCGCGAGAACTTCGGGGTCTGGAAGGCCCTCATGGAGTGTGGTCTCCGCGCCAACGAGCTATGGGACGCGGTCGATCCAGGAGGCAACGCGTTCAAGAAGGAGGGAGCCGAGCACCGGAAGGATCGGCAGGCGGCATCGGCGATTTACTCGGTGATGCCGATGGATGTCCTCCAACACCTGATCGCCAAGGAAACGGCGAAGGAGGCGTGGGATACGTTGAAGCTCATGTTCGAGGGACACACCCGCGTCAAGCAAGCCAATCTTCAAACTCTCCTAAGGAACTATGAGACTTTGGTCATGGGCGACAATGAGTCCGTGGATGCGTTCGCTTCACGGGTGGCTACTCTCGTCAATCGGATCCGCGCACTTGGAGAAAACCTCACGGAGGCTTCGGTTGTCCGGCGGTTCTTGCGCGCGGCCCCTCCCCGGTACCTGCAAATTGTCACGGCGATCGAGCAATGTGTCGATCTTGAGACGCTTTCCATCGATGATCTCGTCGGACGCTACAAGGCTCATGACGAGCGTATGCGGTACAGTCTCGGGGACGGGAGGAACGATGAGCAAGTCATGCTCACACGGGCTCAGTGGCTGGCGCTAGACTCAAGGAGAGGAGGCGAGGGCTCTAGCAGCAACACTCGCCAAGATCATGCGCCGAAAGAACAAAGTAAGAAGAACGCCGGCGACGGTGCTCCGAAGAAAAAGAAGTTCGACAAGCGCAAGATCAAATGTCACAACTGTGGCATAATGGGGCACTTCAAGTCGGAGTGCAAGAAACCACCGAAGGAGAAAGCCCTCATGGCCAAAGGAGGCGATGATGGCGACATGATGCTCATGGTCGAGGTATGCGAGCTAATGGACGAGGATAGTCCAGCTCCCAAGGCACCGGCTACAGAGGTTGTCACGCTCGTAGAGGAAGCAGTTTATCTTCATGACAAGAAGAGGATGAACACGTCGAGGCACGTATGGTACCTCGACACGGGCGCTAGCAATCACATGACCGGCGACAAGGACCAGTTTTCTGAGCTCAGTGTTTTGGTGGGAGGCACGGTTCGGTTCGGCGACGGACGGACCGTTGACATCGCAGGGCGAGGTACTGTCCTGTTTGAGTTGAAGAACGGCGGTCACAAGGTACTCACGGATGTGTACTATATTCCCAAGCTAAAGAGCAGCATCATAAGTCTTGGTCAGCTCGAGGAGCGTGGTTGCAAGATTGTGCTCGAAGATGGCTATCTATGGGGATATGATCGTCAGAGGATGTTGATTATGAAGGTGCAGAGGTCACCAAACAGACTCTACGTCCTGAACCTGGATCGTGTGGATCCGGTATGTCTCTTGTCGAGCATGGACGACTCGGCATGGAAGTGGCACGCGCGCTACGGTCATCTAAATTTCCAGGCTCTTCGGCAACTTGGACAAAAGGAGATGGTACGTGGTCTACCGTGCATCAACCATGTCGACCAAGTGTGCGACGGTTGTCTCATTGGGAAACAAAGACGAGCCCCGTTCCCAAGAGAGGGAAACTTTAGAGCAAGTAAAGCTCTTGAGTTGGTCCATGGAGACTTGTGCGGGCCGATTACACCAGCCACCCCTGCCGGAAACAGATACTTCTTGCTCGTCGTCGACGACTTCAGCAGATTCATGTGGATTGTGTTGTTGAAGACGAAGGATCAAGCTTTGCAAGCCTTCAGGATAATAAAGATGGCGGCTGAAGTAGAATCTGAAGCCAAGCTGAAGGCCCTCCGTACCGATCGGGGGGGTGAGTTCAAGTCTCATGCCTTCACGGAATTTTGCGAAGCTCAAGGGATCAAGAGGTATCTTACGGCGCCATATTCGCCGCAGCAAAACGGTGTTGTGGAACGGAGGAATCAAACCGTGGTGGCAATGGCACGAAGCATGTTGAAGAGTAAAGGCATGCCCGGCAAGTTTTGGGGTGAGGCGGTCAATACGGCCGTTTATTTACTGAACCGGGCTCCAACCAAGAGTGTGGTTGGGATGACGCCGTACGAAGCATGGTACGGTCACAAGCCCACGGTTGATCATCTTCGCACTTTCGGGTGCGTAGCGCATGTGAAGACAGTGGCCGGGCATACTAGCAAATTGGCGGATCGGAGTACTCCAATGATATTGGTGGGCTATGAAAAGGGAACGAAGGCATACCGTGCGTGCAACCCATCTACCAATAAGGTGGTTGTGACACGCGACGTAGTCTTTGAAGAAGCAAGGTCATGGAATTGGAACTTCATTGAGCCGGTATACCCGTCTTCCGATGAAATTTTTCATGTTGTTTACGACGAATCCGAGCATGCAGGTAATTTTGATCAGCCGGAGAACTCTTCGGGACCGAGCGATGCTCCGGGCGGAGACGCGCCAGCTACTCCCGCCGAGTCTCACGCGCACGCGCGAGAAGGAGTGGCTGATGCCGCCGAAGACACGCCAGCTCCGGCTAGTTCGTCTAGTGACGCGGATAGCTCAGAAGAGTCTGAATCGCCTCAAAACGAGAGTTTGGCAACTCCAAATGATGTTACTTCGTCTTCGACTGAACAGGAGACAAGGGAACGTCTGCCGACACCAGTACGTCTTCGACCAGTGGTGGATTTATATCCAAAGGAAGCACTTCCAAAAGTAAATCCAGTGAAAATTAAAGGAAGAGGACGGCGGTGTCTGCTTAGCGTCGAGGAACCAACGAAATTTGAAGATGCGAAAACGGAGGAGTGTTGGCGTCGTGCTATGGACGAGGAGTTGGGATCGATCCAAGACAACAAAACATGGGAGCTCGTGGATCCACCCAACGACCATAAAATCATAGGACTCAAGTGGGTGTACAAAGTCAAGAAAGATGCCGAAGGAAACTTGGTGAAGCATAAAGCAAGGCTCGTAGCCAAAGGATACGTGCAAGAGCAAGGTGTGGACTTCGAGGAAGTGTTTGCTCCCGTTACAAGGATGGAATCGGTGAGGCTCGTTATAGCTCTCGCGGCTCAAGAATCATGGAAACTACATCACATGGATGTTAATCCGCGTTTTTGAACGGGGAGTTGAAAGAAGAAGTATATGTGAAGCAACCACCGGGTTATATCAAAAAGGGAGAGGAACACAAGGTGTTGAAACTACACAAGGCCTTGTACGGGCTATGCCAAGCTCCTCGGGCATGGAACATCAAGCTTGATCGTACACTAGTTTCTCTTGGTTTTGAGAAAAGTCCATTGGAACATGCTATGTACAAGCGAGGTAAAGGCAAGGATCGTCTCTTAGTGGGCATCTATGTTGATGATCTCTTGATAACCGGAGCAGATGAGGAGGAGATTGCAAGATTCAAGCTACAGATGAAGGAGCTATTCAAGATGAGTGATTTAGGGCTCTTGACTTACTACCTTGGGATCGAGGTACATCAAAAGCCGGAGGGGATCACACTTTGCCAGGAGGCATATGCAAAGAAGATTCTTGAAAGTTGTAGCATGGAGGACTGCAATGCAAGTCATGTTCCCATGGAGCCTCGACTTAAACTTAGCAAGAGGAGCCAAGCACCCGCGGTTGATGCAACGGAGTATAGAAGTGTGGTCGGAAGCCTAAGGTATCTTGTGAATACACGACCAGACTTGGCCTATTCCGTTGGCGTCGTGAGTCGCTTCATGGAAGCACCCACGACAGAACATTGGGCAGCTGTGAAACAAATACTCAGGTACATCAAAGGGACTACTAACTTCGGTTGTGTCTATTTGAGAGAGAAGCGGAAGGAGATGGTGGAGCTACTTGGCTACAGTGATAGCGACTTAGCAGGAGATGTTGACGACCGTAAAAGTACCTCGGGCGTGGCATATTTCTTGGGAAGAAGCATCGTGACTTGGCTATCACAAAAGCAAAAGGTGGTCGCATTATCATCTTGTGAAGCGGAGTATATTGCTGCTGCAACCGCGGCAGGTCAAGGTGTGTGGCTAGAGAGGCTACTCGGTGACCTCACTGACAAGGAACCAGAAGGAGTGGTGCTCTATGTTGACAACAAGTCTGCGATTGCCCTATGTAAGAATCCAGTGCATCATGACAGGACGAAGCACATCGACATAAGGTATCACTACATACGGGAGTGCGTGGAAGAAAGCAAGATTGAAGTCAACTATGTTTGCACCGACGATCAGCTTGCAGATATCCTAACCAAGTCTTTGGGACGACAGAAGTTCACGGAGATGCGGGAAAGGATCGGCGTCCAAGCTGTGAAGTGAGACGTCGTGTTTAGGGGGTGATTGTTGGAATTAAACCCGACTTGATGCCCCTGCTAGCCGGTGTGTGCACGGGACGTGTACATGTCCGATTAGTAATAGAAGTGTATACCGAGTAGGACTAGGATAGTTGGCAGGTAGCTAGCTAATATAAATACCTGGGTACCCCTACTTTGTAATACTAGATCAAACAAAGCAATAGAAATACAAAGGCACGTCACGAGCCTTTAGCTATCATCTTGGCGTGACCTCGTACTGTGTTCTCGTGTGTGTATTCCGGCGAGATTGATTGAAGTGTATACGTGCGTGCTAGTACGCTCAAGCTAGCTCACGTCAAGAATCAATCCAGCTGGGTGCTTGCCTGCTTGTTCCAATACGTGTGTGCGTTGCCTCGTGTACTCGTGGGTGCACGCTGCCGTGGCCAAAAGCATCGGTCAGTAAAGTTGTCGAGACAGTACTTCGGCGACTAGCGGCAGTCAGGGTCATCGCCAACAATGTGCCCAAGAAGAGGATTGAGGATTACTCTTTCGACACCATTCCAATCTGGGTTCGCATACTTCGGCTACCACTTGGGATGATGAACAGAGATGCAGGTATGGCGATTGGTGCTGAGATGGGTGAAGTACTGGATGTGGAAGCCCGAGCAAATGGAAGGGCCACCGGAAAATATCTGCGGATCAAAGTCAGAATCAATATCAAACTTCCGTTGATGAGAGGTTTTACCCTGGAAGAGGAAGATGAGGAAGGAAATTCGGGAATCAGGGGCATGGAGATAACAAATGGAGAAGATGAGGAGGGTAGGAACTGGTGCCCTTTCGAGTATGAGTTTCTTCCAGATTTTTGCTACCTATGTGGGGTGATTGGGCATGTTGATAAATTATGTAGGATAGTTCCAGTAAAGGGTGCCAGGAGATAGTTTGGGCCATGGCTTAGGGCATTTGTGGAGAAACGTAGGGGTGGCAAGGTTTTCTATGGAGGACGCAATTCAGGCTCACAGAGTTTTAGTTCTGGTCGAGGAATTGGCTGTGATGCGCCGTCATGGCGAAACAAGAATAAGAGCTGGGCAGAGTTGGTAGAGGAGGAGAAGAAAGGCCAGGAGGTAGACAATCCTATGAATCGACTTACAGAGCTAAAAAGGAGTGGTCCGCTAAAGAAAACGATTTTGGGACAGGAGAAGCACATCGAACAAGTTGTGGACAGAACTGTTGACAGTGTAGGTGCAGATGGTATGGATAAGAGAGAGAACCCACAGGACGGACTGCAGGTAATCAGGCATAATGTTCTGGCAGAGGTGGACATAGGAAAAACGACGAGTGAACAACTAGGTGAAGGAGGTCAGATCATAGGGCAGTCAGTTGAAGGGGAGGTGAATCCCAAGATCATGCAAATGGGGGCTGCGTTGAGTGATGTGACTGTGCCAGGCAGTGGTGCCCCCACGTGTGCAGGGACCGTGGTTATGCAACCCTCCAAGCAGGGTGACGTATATGTACCAGTAGCCACAGAGGTAGGGGAGAGTGCTGCACTAAAAGATGGCAAGGTGGCTAGCACCAACAAACTGGGCACGTTCAAGCGTCTGAAAGGGAGAAAGGTGTGTAGTGGAAATAATGAAAGGGGGGAGGTAGTGAGGGAAGTAGGAGACAAGAGATCAATAGAGCAAATGGAGCTTGATGTGGAGGTAGACGAGGGTGCAAAGAAAAGGAAGTTAGACGAGGGGGTGGGCGTGCAACATCATAACATGATTCAGATCGCCGGGCTGCAGATACAGCCTAACGTAAACCAATGAAAGTGATCGCATGGAACTGCCGGGGATTGGGGAATAGGCCGGCAGTTCGTGGTCTTCTGGCTCTCCAGAAGAAGGAGGACCCTGATATCTTGTTCTTGTCGGAAACTCGGCTGGATAAGAATAGGATGGAAAAGTTTCGTAGCATGTTAGGATTACAGAATATGCTTGTTCAGAGTAATAAAGGGAAAGGTGGAGGTCTTGCGCTGTTTTGGAGGAAGGGAATAAATGTGACACTAAGATGGATGGGGAGGATGCATATTGATGTAACAGTGGAGGAAGGGGATGGTTTTCAATGGAGACTTACAGGTATCTATGGTGAAGCAAAAACAGAGAAGAAGGTGGAGACGTGGAGGCTCATGCGTACATTACATCATCAGTCGAGCTTGCCTTGGGTCTGTATGGGCGATTTCAATGAGGTTCTGTTCAACCATGAGAAGCAAGGGGGAGTTCCTAGAAGCCATGCTTTATTACAGAATTTCCGCGATGCTTTACAATTTTGTAATCTCAATGACCTCGGCTTTGAGGGGGATGTGTTTACTTGGAGAAATAATAATTATCGAGTTGATGGTTATATTCGTGAGCGTTTGGACAGAGTGGTGGCGTCCCCTAGCTGGTGCGCCCGTTTCCCATATTATAAAGTGGTCAATGGGGATCCGCAACACTCAGATCATAGGCCGGTGTTCTTATATATTGATGGTGATCGATCAAGTATTCAGAGATCGTGTGATGCACAGATGAAAAGATTTGAAGCACGATGGCTCCTAGAGGAGGACTGTGATGGTTTGGTTCGAACGGAATGGGAGAGAAGTACGGGTCCATCTGTGTCCAGCAGACTTGCGGCAGTAACTAAAGCACTACACACATGGAGCCGAGATGTGTTGGGGGATCTGCAGAAGCGTGTGAGGAAGCTCAAGGAAGAACTGGAAGTGGTGAGGCGTCAACCGATATCCCAGGATCAAATTCGAAAAGAGTTGACGGTTAAATATAAGCTGGATAAATTAGAGGAGCAACTTGATGTGGCCTGTAGACAACGTGCCCATGCTGATTGGCTATCCAAGGGGGATCGGAACACGAAGTACTTTCAAGCGTACGCGTCAGAACGAAAAAAGAGGAATACCATCACTATGTTGAAGAGGGAAGATGGTGTGGAGGTGTCTGGGGAGGACGGCCTGAAGGATCTTGTCACTAATTATTTCTCTAGCTTATTTACTCCCATGACAGGTGCAGATGCAGCGGATATTCTCAATCACATTAATCGTAAAGTCTCAACCCAAATGAATGAGTTCCTGATGGCAGAATTTACAGCGGTGGAAGTGAAAGAAGCTCTTGATAGTATTGGTGATCTCAAGGCCCCCGGTATGGATGGTCTACCAGCTCTTTTCTACAAACACTTTTGGCAGTTGATTGGCGATGATGTGGTGCGCGAGGTGTTGCAAGTGTTACGTGGCGGCAGTTTGCCGGAGGGATGGAACGACACCCTGGTGGTGCTGATCCCGAAGGTTCGGAACCCTGACAGATTGAAAGATCTACGCCCTATTAGCCTATGTAACGTTGTATACAAGCTTGTGTCCAAGGTTTTGGCCAACCGACTGAAATGCATCTTGGAAGAGATCATATCACCCAATCAGAGCGCCTTTGTCCCCGGTAGGCTCATCTCAGATAACACGCTCTTGGCCTATGAGATGACACATTTTCTGAAGAGGAAGAGATCAGGGGCAACTAGCTATGCGGCTTTAAAACTGGACATGAGTAAGGCCTACGATCGCATAGAGTGGCCGTTTTTGCAGAAGATCATGAGCCAGCTCGGTTTTGCACAAGAGTTTATTGATCTAATCAGCAAATGCATCAGTACGGTGCGGTTCCGTTTCAAAATTAATGATTCTTACACAGACATGATACTTCCAGGTCGCGGTCTCAGACAAGGGGACCCAATCTCGCCTTATCTTTTTCTGATCTGTGCTGAGGGGCTTTCGGCGCTGCTAAATCATGCTGAATCGGTTGGCCTCCTAAAGGGCATCAAAGTGTGTCCGGATGCTCCCCCGGTGACGCACCTACTTTTTGCTGATGACTCGCTTTTGCTTATGGAAGCCACAGAGGAGAGTGTAGCAATGGTTAATGACATTCTGGAGATATATGAGAAGGGTTCTGGGCAGACCATAAACCGTGATAAATCCTCGGTGCTTTTTAGCAAGAATACATCACGTCAAAAGAAGGAGTTTTTGTTGCAACTACTTGGACTGCAGAATGAAGGCCAGCAGGGAAAGTACTTGGGTTTGCCGTGCTATGTAGGAAAATCTAGACAAGCCTGCTCCGAGTATATACGAGATAGGATCTGGGAACTTCTGCAAGGTTACAAGGTGAAGCTCTTATCAAAGAAAGGGAAGGAAATACTTATCAAGACGGTCGCTCAAGCTATCCCATCCTATGCCATGTCGTGCTTCGACCTGACCAGCTCACTATGCGAAAGTATAAGTCATATGATATGCCGATTTTGGTGGGACAACCAGGAAGATGAGCATAAGCACCACTGGGTGGGATGGGAGAAAATGACACTTCCAAAAGAGCAAGGCGGGCTCGGGTTCAGGGACCTCCACGCCTTTAATATCGCTATGCTGGCACGACAAGTATGGCGCCTAATCCAATCGCCTGATTCTCTGTGTGCGCGTGTTCTGAGTGCCAAGTACTACCCGAGCGGCAACCTGCTTTTGGCCGAGCCAGCCCCTGGGATTAGTTATGTCTGGCGTAGCATTTTGAAAGGGGTAAAAGTTATCAAAGAGGGTATGGTTTGGAGGGTAGGTATAGGTGAAAACATCCGAATCTGGGAGGACCCGTGGCTACCCTCAGCTGCTGTCAGGATACCTCGTACACGTAGAGGAAATACACTCCTCTCAAGAGTGTCTGAGTTGATCAACCCACTTACATATACGTGGGATTCCCAACTTGTTACTCAAATTTTTAATCAGGAGGAAGCAGCGGTCATTTTTAAGATCCCAATCTTTGAGCATCATGAGGATTTTATTGCCTGGCAGTTTGATAGTAAGGGCCTCTTCTCTGTCCGCTCGGCCTACAAGATATACTGCGACCTACAACAGCGCCAGAGTCACCGACCAGTGGGAGAAAGCACTGCTGGAGTCTTGAAAGATAAGAGGTTCTGGACTGATCTTTGGAAAGTGCACTGCCCGGGCAAGGTACATCATTTTATGTGGAGGATCGCCCATAACAGCCACCCTATGCTTAGAAATGTGGAAAGATTAGGGGTGGAGCTGGACACTAGCTGCATTTTATGCTCTAGATTGCCAGAGGACGGTGGCCATCTCTTTCTACGTTGCAAGGAGGTAAGGAAAATGTGGCGTGCATGTGGCCTTGAGGAAATCCGGTTGATGCTCCTTACTTGTCCTACTCCGCGTCAGCTGCTAGAAGCCTTGTTCTCTCTGCCTGAAGAGGAAAAGTTAAAATGTATTTGCCTGCTATGGTTGTGGTGGACTGAGCGAAATAAAGCTAATCATAAACAGACCCGTGCGTGAGTAGAAGAATTTCATTATCTAATGACCAAGCATGTAGCTGAATGGCGCCAATTCTGTATGAAGCCGGAAAGCAAACAACAGCAGGTGATGAGAAAACCAATGTGGAAAGGGCCAGAGGTGGATACAGTGAAGATTAATATTGATGGAGCTTTTGACGTTTCCAATCAGCTTGCAGGCTGGGGCTGCATTGCGCGTGACCATACAGGAGATGTCATTTTTGCCGCTGCGGGTAAACTGGACTATATGAGTGAGGCTTTGCATGCTGAGGCGTACGCTCTTATCAGGGGTATCGAACTGGCTCGAAACTATGGGATGGGTAAGGTTGTTTTTGAGACTGACTGCTTGGGTCTGGTCCGAGCTATGGAATCAAAAATGTTCGACCGGTCGCCTCTTGGTGTTGTTTTCCGGGAGACAAGGTATCTTCTTCAGTTGGGTATTAGTGAATGGAGTATTATCCACTGTCCCCGTACTTGTAATGGTCCAGCTCATGAGCTGGCAGCTATAGGGAGAAGTGGTGCTTATGGTGACCAGTATGTATGGTTGGCTCATCTCCCATCCGTTGTAAACGTTGCTGTGGCCGCTGATGTAGTCGGCCAGCCGTAATTTTGGAATGCAAGGTATTCCAATTTCAAAAAAAAAAAAGAAATATACTATTCACTATGGTTACTATTCATTCTAGTATACTATTCACTACACCTGTCTGCAAGGGAAAAGCCCTCCGCCACAACGGCCATCGCACGAGAGGAGCTCCTCCTTAGCCGCTTTTACCGGAAGGTTCAACAATGGCAACAACTGCGGGACAGGTTGCCAAAGAAGACGTCGCTGTGGGGTGGTCAAAACGAACTCGCCAGAAGCGGCACGAAACCGTCAAAAGCAGGGACGTAGTGCGAGAGGACTCTTTTCGGTGGGTTGGGAGTCAAGTATCTGAGGACCCATGGCCTGGCCATGCGCGTTCGCTGGGAGTGGCTCAGGAGGACAGAGCCCTCCCGGCCCTGGCAAGGGTTGCACTTCATGGTGGACAAGGAGGCCAAGGCGGTGTTCGACAGTCTGGTCCACATCAAGGTTGGAGAGGGCAGCAAAGTTTTTTTATGGACTGACAGATGGATTCACGGGTTTGCGGCGAAAGATATCGCCCCTTTGCTCGCCGGCATGGTGGACAAGCACACTAAGAGGAAGAGAACGGTCCGGGATGCGCTTTTCAAGGGCTCTTGGGTAAACGACATCACGGGAGAGCTAACCTTCATGGCTCACATGCAACTCATACACTTGCAACATGCCTTGGCGACGATCCAAAGGAATGTATTGGAGGATGACGTCTTCTACTGGCCCTGGAGTGTCACGGGTTCATATTGCACAAAATCCACCTACAGCATGCTATGTCAGGGCATGACTCGCTTCGCCGCCGCTCAATGCATTTGGAGCTGTTGGGCGCCTCTCAAGTGCAAATTTTTTGCGTGGCTTGCTTCTCAGTACCGGCTATGGACTTCGCACCGACGTGCGAGGCATGGTCTCCAAGATACGTCTTCGGCATGCTACACTTGCTGCCAAGAGGAGGACACAGTAGATCATATCCTCGCTAGATGCGTTTACGCGAGGCAAGTTTGGAGTGGTTGCTTCCAGTTGCTTCAAATCAACATCCAAATCCCAAGCCCGGAGGATACATTCATGGTGTGGTGGGACAAGGCGCGGAAGTCCTTCCATGGAAAGCTCAAGAGAGGGTTTGATTCGCTCGTCATCTTGACCGCGTGACATCTATGGAAGCAGAGGAACGCACGGGTGTTCAACCGCAATGACCAAGTGCGCTCGGGCACTAACCTTGTTCAGCTCATCCACGAGGAGATCAAGCTTTGGAAGAAGGCAGGTCTAGGAGTTGAGGGTTTAGATCGTTTCGTGAGAGAGTAGGCTTTTCTTTTCTTTTCGGAGTCGGAGTTTCCGTGTAGGCTTTCTAGTCTCATCGCCGAGTCTTGTACAACATTTTCTCCCTTTCTAACAAAATACGGTACGTCTTTGGCGTACTCTCGAAAAAAAAGTGTGAAGTGGGTAACTTGGGAGTTAAGGCAATATAACTGGAAGAAGCAAACCACCTGGTCCACCTCCATAAATAAATAAATAATCTTTTGTAGGAATAAAATATGTTTATGTTTTCCTTTTGTTTCCCACATGCAAAATAAAATATATTTTTTGTTTTGAAAAAACACACGATAGATGGCACAATAGATGGTGAAAGCGCGTCCGAAGAAAGAAGACTGTACATATTGAGGGAATAAGAGTCATCACTGAACCCTGATCTTTTGTTCTTCTTATGGTGTTTCGTCGGGAATATCATACTGCTCGAAACCATGTCTTCACTTCATGCTAAGCACGAGGTTGACGACTTGCTGAGCATTTTCTTCCTGATGTCTCCTATTCTCAAGTGAAACATGTTTTCTGGATGTCAGTCAAGATCCAAGAACACAACACAATAGAGCTTTCAAATGTGTTCCAGTCAATATAGATTTGTCTTTCTTATTCCCCGGTGGAGATATGCTCCCGATTTCAGCAATAAATTTGTGTTAGGAAGTTACACGGCCGGAAGCTGACATGTTTTAGCTAGGCATGATTGTCCAACTCCGTCTGAAGCTCTCACCTTAACAATCGAACACATAAAAAAAGTTGACCAGGCAAGGAATTCAGAATTTAACAACACGCAAAAAGCTCATGGAGGTCAAAGGATGGAAGGTGAAGCTGCGGAGGACATGGCCTGCCCACACGGCTCTGGAGGATACATATATAGCAGGACGAGGCAGTGAAAGTGATAAGCGGGGAGATATGTTGGAGCGCATTATCATGCTCCCATGTATATGTAGTGGTGGGAGGTGGCATGGTGTCACACCAGACAAACATATGGTTCAATACCTCATCGTCACTTCATACTAAGGCCCTCTTTGATTTGTAGGATTTTCAAAATGCGGGAATAGGGAAAATATAGGATTTGAGTGACATGTCCATTGGAATACTATATGATTAGCATAGAGTGTTTGATGCCACATGAATAACAGAAGAATTGAAAAAATAGGTTGGAGCGGATGCTAGATTTCCAATGAAATCCAGTACACTTGAATTCCATAGGTAAAAATCCTATAGGATTCAATCATGTGAATGAAATGACAAACGTAGGAAAAATCCTAAGGATTCTAACCCTCCAAAAATTCAATGGAATTCCTTCGAATCAAAGGAGCCCTAAGCATTCTCTCCACATCATACTGAGGGTTCCCTTCCCTACATCTCCTAGTAGCCCAGGGTTTGACTCCCGTTGGGAGCGGATTTCTGGCAACTCACCCGGGTGGGCTCCTTCTATAAAAGTATGCCCTGGGTGCTAGTGCCCACATATTTCATATTCTCTAGTTAAACCCCTTTTGTAGTGCCCACTTATTTCATTTTATCTAGTTCTCACATTATTTCTACTAATAATAGGTGTGTGAGAGATGTTGAGCCTCAGAGAATAAGAAAAAACTAATTATTGTTACTCTTATCACGGAAAGTAAAAAAAAACTGATTCTTGCTACTCTCATCATGGAAAGTAAGCAAAAACCGATTCCTACCAAGATCTTTGTATTGCAATCCAGTAAGAGGGCACCATAGATTACCCAACGTTCTTCCCACATACTCTGCTTTTGCTGGTCTCTATAAGAAGAGCTTATCGACAACCTGTAGCTTGTTCACTGTTGAGGAACATGCATACCTTCTTTCGATTTTGACACTATCTTCTCTACTTCCAACAACTTGAAATCCTTCATCCTGCCCTCCACGCTGTCTAGCGCAGGGCCCTTCCTATCACCCATGTCGATTCCTCTTCAGAAAACCAATCTGGGGAAGAACACTCTCGACCCTTGCATCCCAACTCACCTCCACACGGCCTCGACTAGGGTTGACTTAGTGTTTTCACGGGAAAGTATTTTTGTAGGAAGGGGTTTCATGGGAAACTTGGACTGATTTCTACTCCCAATGGGAATAGGTTCTGCCCCTGGAAGGTTAAACCAAGGGCAACAAGTGCGGAATAGGGATGCTCGATGGTGGGGAAACCGATCTACAACCTAACAATCGCAAGCGGGATTGGAAGAGACGAGCATAGATCTGAAAATTTCCATGGATTTTGGGAACAGATCGGGAGACAGGTTGCCAAAGAAGAGGACTCTTCTAATGAATTAATTAATAAGCAGTATACTAATGAATTACAGTGTTGAAAATCAATTCTTTCTCTTTTGATGGGAGGTTGGAACCCCGGCCTTCTCATCAATTGATGCACACATACATCTTTACTAAAGTTGATCCAAGGCGACGAGGACAAAGTCATTAACAAGTGAAGTATGTAACAAAAGCAACTAAATCAGAAACATTACTAGTAGTAGTAGTAGTAGTGGGAGATGACTCTTCAAGGGGGTGGTGTGGCTGTGTGGGCGACTTCGGAGTTAAGGCAAGCAATTGCAAAAAGCAAAAACCACCTCCAAAAGGAAAACATATTGGGTGCCCAAACACATTTTTTTCCTTGTTTTCTCTCATGTGCCATAAATTAATTCTTTTTTGTGACAAGCATGTAGAGAAAACGCCTTCCGAAGAAAAGACGGAAGGCGTGAAGAGAATGTGTGACCCTGACCATTTCATGTGTGTCGAGAAATCATGGGGCACAACACTATGCCTTCGCTTCATGCTAAGCAGGGCCTTCGAGTCGTACTGAGCATTTTCTTCCCGCTGTCTCCTATTCTCAAAATGAAGTGATGAACTCCCTTTCCTTTTCTTTTTCCTTGCATGGTTTTTCTTTTCATCTTTTGCTAACAGGTGGTTTCTGAGATGTGTTGAGATTTCAATGACCCCAAAGCATGCGGAAAACACAAGTCTGCTCGTGGTGGCATATAAATTGGAGGACATTTATTACCAAAGAAAAACATAGATTGTGTCGATGTTTCTAAGAAAGTTTGTTTGGTTGTACGAGGAAAATACAAATGATTATTTCAAACAGGTTTGAGTAAATGGTTTTTGAATTTCAGCCTTTCTACATCAATATGCTTTTTTTCCTTTAAGTATATAGAACAAAAGAAACGTCAATGACAAAAATCATATGGGATTTATTCCTACAACTTAAACGACCCACCTAGAGAAAATTTATAATAGTTAATGTTGTTTTCCACAAAAATCCTACGGATCAAACTATTAGAGGCCTACTTTCATATATATTTACTCTTGCGTAGTTTTTTACCTTTTTTCAGGAATAAAAGTACCATACATCCTTTTTATGACAAGATCCATATCTATTCTGAAAGTTCATCGGAAGTACAGAGCACCTCAAACATAATGAAAATTACATGAAGATGTCTAGACCCGAACGACAATTACTATCTCCAAAACGAGCTGCCGACGCTCAACTAACGCCGCTCCTCTATCGGAGGCAGCTTGACCTTGTTGTTAACAGCCGGAAAGCCTTCGTGCATGTACCCCTAAGGACCAGTGACATGGAGCTGTTGTAGGTGTCACTGTAGTAGTACTGGGAGAGGACTCTTCGAGGGGGTGCTCTGGGTGACTTGAAAGTTAAGGCAACAAACTGGAAGAAGCAAACAATCACCTTCATCAAAAGAAAAACCATATTGGGCTCCCAAACATATTTCCTTTTACCTTTTATTCTCATGCGCAATAAATTAGGTTTTTTTGTGAGAAACACGCAGTGAAAACGCCTTCCGAAGAAAAGACGGAAGGCGTGGAGATAATATGACACCCCGACCAGTTCAGGTGTGTCGAAAAATCATGGGGCTCGACACCATGCCTTCCCTTCATGCTAAGCAGGGCTTCCAAGTAATACTGATCATTTTCTTCCCGACGTCTCCTATTCTCAAGATGAAGTGATGAACTCCCTTTCTTTTTCTCTTGTCTTGCATTTTTTTCATCTTTTTCTACCAGGCAGTTTCTGAGAGGTGTCAAAATTTTGGTGACTCCGAAGCATGCGGAGAACACACATCGTCCTGTGGTGGCATATAAATTGGTGGTCGTGCAGTGTATGGTTGTTGATGACATTTATTACACTATTTCTACTAACAATAGGTGTGTGAGAGATGTTGAGCCTCAACGAGTAAAGAAAAACCCGATTATTGCTACTCTTATCATGGAGAGTAAAACAAAAACTGATTCTTGCTACTCTCATCATGGAAAGTAAACAAAAACCGATTCCTACCAAGATCTTTGCATTGCAATCAAGTAAGAGGGCACCATAGATTACCCAACATTCTTCCCACATACTCTACTTTTGCTGGTCTCTATAAGAAGAGCTTATCGACAGCCTGTAGCTTGTTCACTTTCGAGGCTCATACATACCTTCTTTCAATTTTAACACTATCTTCTCTACTTCTGGCCGCTTGAAATCCTTCATCCCGCCATCCATGCTGTCTAGCGCAGGCCCCTCCTATCACCCATGTCGATTCCTCTTCAGAAAACTAATCTGGGGAAGAACACTCTCGCCCCTCTTCCCAACTCACCTCCGCACGGGCTCGACTACGTTTGACTTAGTGTTTTCACGGGAAAGTCTTTTTGTAGGAAGGGGTTTCATGGGAAACCTGGACTGATTTCTACTCTCACTGGGAATAGGTTCTGCCCCTGGAAGGTTCAACCAAGGGCAACAAGTGCGGAATAAGGACGCTCGATGGTGGGGAAACCGATCTACAACCTCACAATCGCAAGCGGGATTGGAAGAGACGAGCATAGATCTGAAAATTTCCATGGATTTTGGGAACAGATTGGGAGATAGGTTGCCAAAGAAGAGGACTCTTCTAATGAATTAATTAATAAGCAGTATACTAATGAATTGCAGTGTTGAAAATCAATTCTTTCTCTTTTGATGGGAGGTTGGAACCCCTTGGACTTCTCATCAATTGATGCACACATACATTTTTATTAAAGTTGATCCAAGGCGACGAGGACAGAGTCATTAACAAGTGAAGTACGTAACAAAAGTAACTACATCAGAAACATTACTAGTAGTAGTAGTGGGAGATGACTCTTCAAGGGGGTGGTGTGGCCGTGTAGGCGACTTCGGAGTTAAGGCAAGCAATTGCAAAAAGCATAAACCACCTCCAAAAGGAAAACATATTGGGCTCCCAAACACATTTTTTTCCTTTCTTTCTCTCATGTGCCATAAATTAATTATTTTTTTGTCAAACATGTAGAGAAAACGCCTTCCGAAGAAAAGACAGAAGGCGTGAAGAGAATGTGTGACCCCGACCATTTCATGTGTGTCGAGAAATCATGGGGCACAATACTATGCCTTCGCTTCATGCTAAGCAGGGTCTTCGAGTCGTACTGAGCGTTTTCTTCCCGGTGTCTCCTATTCTCAAAATGAAGTGATGAACTCCCTTTCTTTTTCTTTTGTCCTGCATGGTTTTTCTTTTCATCTTTTGCTAACAGGTGGTTTCTGAGAGGTGTTGAATTGGTTGAATTTCGGTGGCTCCGAAGCATGCGGAGAACACAAGTCGGCTCGTGGTGGCGTATAAATTGGTGGTCGTGGAGTGTATGGTTATTGATGACATTTATTACAAAGCAAACATAGATTGTGTGGATGTTTCAAAAAAAGTTTGTTTGATTGCGGGAGGGAAAAACAAATGATTATTTCTAATAGGTTTGAGTCAGTGGTTTTTAAATTTCAGCCTTTATACATACATATGGTTTTTCCCTTAAGAACATAGAACAAAAGAAACATCAATGGAAAAAAAATATCATATGGGATTTATTTATACAACTTAAATGATCCACGCAGAGAAAATTATAATAGTTAATGTAGTTTTCCAAGAAATCCCACGAATCAAACTATTAGAGGCCTGGTTTGACCATAATTCAACCTGGAGCCCGGGCTCAGATGAGCCCGGTGAACAGTACCTCGGCTTAAAATAGAATAAAATCTCAAACAATTTCAATTTTTTTGTGGTGCAAGATGCTCCTGTGCATGAACTCCATATGGCATACCCGATCTCTGATCCTGGTGTTGCGTCGAAATTTGTACGAATATGTATCCGGTGATATGGTAGTTGACCTGCTCGCATGCTTGAAAAGCTCTTCCCCATTGTATCATGGATCCAATGTCATCTTCGGAGGCTTTGGACCTGAGCGAAACTACAGAGCTCTTTGGGTATTACTGGTGAACTTGCGCGGTCTCACTTTTTGAGAGTTGCAACCATGATCCAATGGTTGGAGGGCTCCCGAAGCATGGGGGCATGGATCTCCCAGGAGCACATGATATTCTTCCTCGGCACCACATCTTCACTTCGTACTGAGCAGATAGTACAACTCCAACTCAGCATATTCTTCCTGATGCCTCCTATTCTCAATATGAACTTCTGTTCTTGCATAGTGTTTTTTTCCTCTTTTGCTTTTTTTTCAGAAATTTTTCTCTTTTCCTCTTTTGGTTTTTTTTTTCAGAAATTTTTCTCTTTTCCTCTTTTGCTAATAGGGGGTTTTCTCATATGTGTCAAAACTGGATGACTCTGAAGCATGCGAGAACACAAATCGGCTGGTGGTGGCATATAAATTGTTGGCCACGCGATGTATGGTCGTTGAGAACATTTATTATAACCATTTAATTTTGAGTGCAATTCTTTGAGACGTCGCAGAAACAAATGTGAATTCGGGTGCCGAATATCATTTGAAACCGCAAGTTATAAAGCATAAACGAAATACGAGGAAAACCCACAAAAGAAAAGCGATAAAAATCAGCAGTGACTTTTGTTAGCCACGTGGCATTAAAAGGTCAGTAACTTACTTCAGAAGAAATTAGCCCATGTTTTATACAACATCTGATATTCAATCGTCATCACATCTTGCGTTCTCAGTTTTATAGAGATATGATATCACCTCGTTCCTTTTGCTTAAGCACATAAAGTCAATGACGTGTCCCTTTCTTTCTTTTCATTCCTACTAAGAAGGGTCATAAAATAAGACAAAATAAAAAATCAATCCAGTGCACACGTATTCTTTTTTTTTTGAACCAAAACATTCATTCCATTACTAAACCCGCCCAGCGATCTCGCTGGCGACCAGCACCGAAACACAGTCTGGAGCCTGCTCGATCCACGAAAGATCACAGCTCTTGCCCTGAAGCCAAACGGGGCTAGTTCATGGGCCACCTTATTACAATTCCTTCTACAAAAATTGAAACTAAAAGACTCAAAGTTTGCATGACATACACTACACGTCTCGCGTAACAGGACGCCAATCGTGGCCCAGTCAGAGTTCAGAGCTTGGCCAAGGACCTTGGAGTCAGATTCGAGTACCACTATGTGTAGGCCAAATCCAGCACTCTCTTCTGCTGCCCTCAAACCTGCCATCGCCTCGGCATGCAGAGGTCCGGAGATATGCTGCATATATCCGGCTCTGGCCGCCAAGAAATCACCTTGATCTGAACGAAAAACACACACCCCCAGGCTCCCTGTCCAGTATCCGCATAAAAGGCAGGATCAGAGTTAACTTTGACGAAATCAGCAGGCGGCCGCTGCCAAATTTCCTTTAACTGATTAGTGGCTTGCTTGGGCTGAACAACAGCCTGATTGAAGTCCTGGATATGCTGACGGTTGGCATAGTAAATATTGTCAGTGCTTCTCACACTTTCCCTTGCATTGGCTTTATTTCTCGCCGTCCACCATTCCCATAGCAGAACCAGTACCATGTCGCGCTGCTGACATTCCAGACTCCAGATATGATCAAGCACTTCCATAGGCCCTGTACATTGGAGCAAATCAAGTCTCACCCCTTCCAAATCCAGTGCTCTCCACAACTTCTTTTTCGACAATGGGTGTATTATATTGACTCAAAATGAAGCATCAAGAAGATACAAAACATGATGAGCCCACACCCGGCCTTTGCATAGCCAAGATGCACACAACCTACACCAACACACGCAAACACGTCGGCAATTAGCAAAGTCATAAGACCGAAGCTATGCATACGCGAGGAAAAAAAATAAAAAGTCCCAAAGCAATCAGATCAGCGATCGCCAAAACTACAACAATGACCATATTTGCACCAACGATATCATGAAACCACATGGACGATGAGGTGCTCAATAGCAACACCTTCAGGAAGGGAGCGACGCTCAAGCGTCATCGTCACCGGATGCAGCCACAAAGGCCAGAATCTAGGTTTTCACGCTGAAGAATCAGTCCGAAGCTTGTCCGAGCAATGCCTCCAACAAGGTAACGACGTAAACAACATTGCCATTGCCAGGTATGACCAACTCCGGTCGAACCTAGGTTTTCACCCCGGAGCTCTAGACCGGGTGCTCGAATAGCACCACCATCAAAGTCACTCATGTGTTGTTGCCGCCATTTTCCGCAATCCCAGCAGTACATGCGATGTGTCGTCGCCGCTGCACAACCATCCCTCTGCATCAAGCCGCTGTCCGTAGTTTTGCATCTCACCGCTGAAGTCAACCGCCGGATCTCGAGAGATGAAACCTCCCTAAGACCTTCGGATGACCACCGCCGTCGTGGAGCCGTAGGAGGTCAGTTACCACCAAACAGGCTGATCAGATCTGGATCACCACCACAAATCCTTCCAGATCTGAATCAAGACAACATACCGGCCGCCTAACTACAGATCCGACTGTCTGGCATACCGTAGACAGTCGCCGGTTCCAAGGTTCTAGCCGCCCGCGCACCGGCACCAGGCCACCGCCGAGCAGAACCGCGTGGAGGCCGGCGTCCACGCATGCGCTACGGATGCACGCTGGTAGAACGTGCGCCTGCTGCCTCGGACTGCCGGCTGCCACCACGCCGCGACCCTCGCAGGCTAGCTGCGTTAGCACCGGACAAGTCCGGCCGTGAGCCCGCGAAGCTGGGATCCATCAGGACTGACCCAACTCACAAGTAACGCGTGCTGTGCCGGTGCAGCCCGCCGAGCCGCGTGACCTCGCGCCTCTGCCAGGATCCCCTCGCGACCCCCACTCAAGGAGAGAGGAGTAGGGGCCGCCGCCACCGACGCCCAACAGGCTTTGCCCGGCTGCGCTCGTCAACGGCGGCGGGGACAGAGACGGCGGGTTGCGGCGGCTCGCGGCACACCCAGATCGCCCGCGGGGGAGCGACCGGGGCGTCAGTTACTGGCGTCAGTTCGGCGAGGCGAGCTAGTGCCTCAAGCCGAGCGAAGCGCCAAGTTGGGTCTCTGCCGGCTCATGCTCTCCACAACTGTTTCACCATTTTGCATTTGATAAATAAATGACCACCATCTTCATCCAAACGGCCACAAACCGGGCATCTAGTGTCCAGCTCTACTCTCTTACTCTTCTTTATATTCATGCGAAGAGGGAGGCTGTTATGTGCAAATCTCCACAGAAAGATGCAGACCTTCCCAGGCATTTCCAATTTCCATAAGCGCTTCCATTCGTCATGACCATTAGCACTAGAGTACGATGGACCGGCGTCAGCCCCCATACGAGCATTCTGCGTTCGTACTGTAAGGTGGTACGCCCCTTTGACAGTAAACTTTCCTTTCGAATCAAAATGCCATGCTACATGGTCCTCCATGTCTGGTCTCACCGGGATGGCCAAGATATCCCGCACGTCAGATTCAGAGAACAAGTCACTTAGGCTGGTGCCAACGCGGGCGACAGCGCCGGCGGTACCGCCCGTCGCGAGGCGAGAGCGAGGCGAGAGCGAGGCGAGACGGCAGCGCGGGGCGGTGGATCCACCGCCCGGCGGTAGCGCCCGCTACCGCCCGGCTGCCGCCCGCGCTGGCGCCGAGAGGGGGGCGAGAGGGGGGCGAGAGGGGGGCGAGAGCGAGGCGAGAGCGCTGGCGGGTCGGGGCGAGAGCGGGGGCGAGAGGGATTTAGTTATGTAATCAGTAAAAAATTTAGTTGAAAATAGAATGTTTTATTTTTTAAATTATGTAATTTTTTATTTATTATGCAATTTTATTACTTATTATGTAATCAGTAAAAAATTTAGTTGAATAAAATTATTTTCTTGCATTATTTAGAATGTCTCAAGAAATGCGAGTGAAATAACTAAATCTGAGGAGAGAGAATCTGACGTGGCTATAGCCTGCCACTACAGCCCGTGCACTGGCACCGTGAGGTGAGAGTGTGGTGAGAGTGGGGAGAGAGTGGGGGTAAAAGCTGACGTGGCGGGGCGGTAGTGGGGCGGTGCGTTGGCACCAGCCTTAGGAGTTGCTCATCCCAAGACTCAGTAATCGGATCAAGTAGTTCAGACTTCAGAGACCCGCGTGACAACAGCATTCCCTCTGATTGTGACTGGTTTTCTTGTGTCGCCCCTAGGGGTCCATGGGAGTGGCGGAGCCAACGTACTGCCGTTGGGTTCAGTTGAACCCAACAAAACTTGCCAGCTACGTGCATATTTGTACGACTTACTCGGCCTGAACCCCAATAGAATATGAAGCGTGACCCCATCAAGCTGCCAAGCCCACGTGAATGGACCAGTAAAAGGCCCAAAAGCGCATGTACAAATTGTCTCTCGTGCCCACTACCAGGCCTATTCGGCACTTAATCAATAATTAGGTTTACTATCGATCTATAGCATGTATGATGATGGCAGCCGCCGGCCTCTTTGTTAAATTGTGATCCAAATTATACCGTGTTGGACTAGACGTAGTACAACAGGTGTGGGCCTTTTCCGTTGACGTCAACGTGTACGAGTACAACTCGTTTACTTGTCCTCCAAGGACTCTTATGTATTGCCCTCAATATATACCCCATGTAGTCGCACCCAAGACGGCCTGTCGTCTCGTGCTTGTAATACTCCTCCTCATAGTGATTGCGCCTTCGTGCGTCCGTGGTTTTCTCCCGCAAGGGTTTCCACGTAAAAATTCGTGTCTCTCGTGTCTCGTTTATTCTCGTTATTATCTAACAAGTGGTATCAGAGCTGAGGTTCCTACACGAGATTCCAGATCGAGAGAATTAGGGCTGCGGTGTGTTCGCCGCCGCCACGATCCGTCGAGACCGACGGGAATTCTACTTAGGGTTCGGGCGTCTCTGCGCGTCCGCCGTCCGCGCCGCGCGTGACCTGTGCGATCGGTTCAATCCACCGCAAGTGGCCGCTGCTGCCGCGTATATACGCTGAAGCCCCGAGGTACTATCCACCTGCGCGATCGGTTCAATCCGCCGCAAGTGGCCGCTGCTGCCGCGCATATACGCTGAAGCCCCGAGTAGTACTACTTCGCCGAGTTCCATCGCTCCACTTGAATACTACTCAGGTGCAGACTAGTAGTACTACTTTGCATTGGTACGTGACGAAGCCAGTACTAATAGAGTACAGATCAGATTTTTGTTTGCCTTCGGTTGCCACTACCACTACGAAACAAGCTATCAGGTGCTATCTACTCTATTCTGTTTGCTCCGCATATTAAATTCTGTCAAGGATTTTTCTACCGGCTTGTACTACTTTGTGCACACAGATTTTATCTACTCATGGCATCCATGAAGTACGATCTTCCGCTGCTGGATCGTGACACAAGGTTTACCCTATGGCAAGTCAAGATGCGGGCGTTGTTGGCACAGGCCGACTATGATGATGCACTGGATAGTTTTGGGAAGGACCGAATTCAGGACTGGACTGCTGATGAGAAAAGAAGGGATCGTAAGGCTTTGTCACAAATTCAACTCCATTTGCATAATAATATTTTGCAGGAAGTTTTGAGCGAGAAAACTGCCGCCGCTCTATGGTTAAAGCTGGAAAGCATTTGCATGACAAAAGATCTTACCAGCAAGATGCATCTGAAGCAAAAATTATTCCTGCACAGGTTACCCGAGGGAGGTAATGTTTTGAATCATATTTCTGAATTTAAAGAGATCATATCCGATCTAGCTGCAATGGAGGTTAAGTATGAAGAGGAAGATACTGCTTTAATGTTACTTTGTTCACTGCCAAGTTCTTATACCAATTTTAGAGACACCATATTATACAGTCGTGATACTCTCACACTTAATGAAGTTTATGAAGCTTTGAACTCTAAGGAGAAGATGAAATTAATGGTGCCTCATGATGGTTCGAGTTCATCCCAAGCCGAGGGATTATCTGTTCGTGGCAGGACAAAGGAGAAGAACTCCAATAATGGAAACAGAGGCAAAAGTAAGAACGGCCACAGGGGCCGGTCACAATCCAGAGACAAGAAGTATTGCAGATACTGCAAGAGAGACGGGCATGACATCTCCGAGTGTTTCAAGTTGCAGAATAAAGAAAAGAGGAAAGGTAACAAACAAGGTGAAAATTCTGCTAACGTTGCTCGTGATGATAGTTCCGATGATGCTCTTGTCGTTACTGCTGGATGTGCTGAGACCAATGATGAGTGGGTACTTGACACTGCATGTACTTTTCATATGTGCCCGCATAGAGATTGGTTTACTACTTTTGATTCCACTGTTGCTGCTGGTTCCGTTTTGGGTTTTGATAATTCACCATGCAAGATTGAAGGCATAGGTTCCGTTCGAATCAAGATGTTTGATGGCACAATCAGAACTTTGACAGATGTTCGGTATATTCCGAAGATGAAGAGAAATCTTATCTCTGTGAGTGCCCTTGATGCAAAGGGGTACAAGTATTCAGGTGGAGATAGTGTTTTGAAGGTCACCAGAGGTTCCCTTATTGTGATGAAAGGTGACTTAAGTTCGACCAATGGTCTTTATTACCTTCGAGGTTCTACCGTTTCAGGTAACGCTACTCCAGTTATTTCAAAGAATTCTGATTGTGATGCTGCTAACCTTTGGCATATGCGTCTTGGACATATGAGTGAACTTGGTTTGGCAGAGTTAAATAAGAGAGGTCTTCTAAAAGGATACGAAACTGGAAAATTAAAATTTTGCGAGCATTGTATTTTCGGCAAGCACAAGAGGGTGAAGTTCAATACTTCGACTCATACAACTGAAGGTATTCTTGATTATGTGCATTCTGATTTATGGGGACCATCTCGCAAGAAGTCATTAGGTGGTGCTAGTTACATGCTGACCATAATTGATGATTATTCAAGAAAAGTTTGGCCTTATTTCTTGAAGCATAAATGGCAAGCATTCTCAGCATTTAAGGAGTGGAAGATTATGATTGAAAGACAAACTGAAAAGAAGGTAAAAATACTTCGCACTGATAATGGTATGGAATTCTGTTCTAAGCAATTTGAGAATTATTGCAAGTCTGAAGGCATTGTCAGACACTACACCGTTCCTTATACTCCTCAACAAAACGGTGTTGCTGAGCGTATGAACAGGACCATTATTTCGAGAGCCCGTTGCATGTTATCTAATGCAGGTTTGCATAAGCGTTTTTGGGCTGAGGCTGCTTCCACTGCTTGTTATCTCATTAACCGTTCACCATCTATTGCTCTTAATAAGAAAACTCCAATTGAGGTATGGTCTGGTTCACCTGCTGATTATTCACAGTTGAGAGTTTTTGGTTGCACTGCTTATGGTCATGTTGATAATGGAAAATTGGAGCCTAGGGCTGTTAAGTGCATCTTTCTTGGTTATAAGTCTGGTGTTAAAGGTTTTAAATTGTGGAATCCTGAAACCCAGAAGGTTGTTATTAGCAGAAACGTTATCTTTAATGAATCTGCTATGTTACATGATGTTCCATCTACTAATGTTCCTATTGAGAGTGAACAGCAGGCTACTCTTCAGCATCCTACTGTTCAGGTGGAGCATGTTATTGATTCAGATGATACATCCGGTAATGAAAATGTTGATGCACATGATGATCCCGTCGTTGATGATGAACATGTCACTCCCGATGATGAACATGTCACTCCCACTCCAAATCAGCCTATTGTTCCACCCGGTTGGAATCTTGCCCGTGACAGAGTTAGGCGGGGTACTAATAAACCTAAAAGGTTAATTGAAGAGTGCAATATTGTTTCTTTTGCTTTATCTGTTGCAGAGGAAATTGAAGGTAATGCTGAGCCTTCTTCATATTCCGAGGCTATTGTTTCTCGTGATAGTAATAAGTGGATGACCGCTATGCATGATGAGATGGAATCACTCGAAAAGAATGGCACTTGGGATTTAGTAAAATTACCGAGAGAGAAGAAACCTATTCGTTGCAAGTGGGTTTTCAAGAGGAAAGAAGGTGTTTCTCCTAATGATGAGACAAGATATAAAGCAAGGTTAGTTGCTAAAGGTTATAGCCAGATTCCAGGTATTGACTATAACGAAGTCTTTTCTCCTGTTGTGAAGCATAGCTCTATTCGCACTTTACTTAGTATTGTTGCCATGAATGATCTTGAGCTTGAACAATTGGATGTTAAAACCGCATTCTTACATGGAGAATTAGAAGAGGATATTTATATGGAACAACCTGAAGGTTTTGTTATTCCTGGAAAAGAAAAGCTTGTCTGCAAGTTAAAGAAATCTCTTTATGGATTGAAGCAATCCCCTAGACAGTGGTACAAGAGATTTGACACCTTTATGCTCTCTCAAGGTTTCAAAAGGTCTAATTATGATAGTTGTGTTTATTTGAAAACTGTCAAAGGTTCAACTATTTATTTGCTCCTTTATGTTGATGATATGCTTATTGCTGCAAAGAGTATGTCAGATGTTGATGAACTAAAGAAGCAATTGAGTAATGAATTTGAGATGAAGGATTTGGGTGCAGCAAAGAAAATTCTTGGCATGGAAATATCCAGAGATAGGCCGTCTGGAAAGGTATATCTAAGTCAGAAGGGATATATTGATAAAGTTCTTCGTCGTTTTAATATGCATAATGCCAAGCCAGTAAGTACTCCGTTAGCTGCACACTTCAAATTGTCATCAGCTTTATGTCCTAAGTCAGATGCAGATATTGAGTACATGTCTAGAGTTCCCTATTCGAGTGCAGTTGGTTCACTTATGTATGCCATGGTTTGTTCCCGTCCGGATTTATCATATGCATTGAGTGTTGTCAGTAGATACATGGCTAATCCTGGAAAAGAGCATTGGAGAGCAGTTCAGTGGATTTTCAGATACCTGCGAGGTACTTCTAATGCTTGTTTACAGTTTGGGAAAACTAGAGATGGACTTGTTGGTTTTGTTGATTCTGATTTTGCTGGTGATTTGGATAAGAGAAGATCGCTCACAGGTTATGTTTTCACCATTGGTGGTTGTGCTGTGAGTTGGAGAGCAACTTTGCAGTCTATTGTGGCTTGTTCCACTACTGATGCCGAGTATATGGCTATTTCTGAGGCATGCAAAGAAGCTATCTGGTTGAAAGGTTTGTACACTGAGCTTTGTGGAGATTTATCTTGCCCTACCGTATTTAGTGACAGTCAAAGTGCCATATATCTTACAAAGAATCCAATGTATCATGAGAGAACGAAGCACATTGATGTCAGATTTCACTATATTCGAGATGTTGTTGCTGAAGGTGATTTGAAGGTATGCAAGATAAGTACTCATGATAATCCTGCTGATATGATGACAAAGCCAGTTCCGACCAATAAGTTTGAGCTTTGCTCAGGCTTAGTTGGTATTTCTCACTAGTCCTATGGACTTTGACGCACAAGGTGTTTATGCTGATTTGGATGGAGTTATTTACTTTTCTTCGACTACTGGAGGGAATTTGGATCAAGGTGGAGATTGTTAAATTGTGATCCAAATTATACCGTGTTGGACTAGACGTAGTACAACAGGTGTGGGCCTTTTCCGTTGACGTCAACGTGTACGAGTACAACTCGTTTACTTGTCCTCCAAGGACTCTTATGTATTGCCCTCAATATATACCCCATGTAGTCGCACCCAAGACGGCCTGTCGTCTCGTGCTTGTAATACTCCTCCTCATAGTGATTGCGCCTTCGTGCGTCCGTGGTTTTCTCCCGCAAGGGTTTCCACGTAAAAATTCGTGTCTCTCGTGTCTCGTTTATTCTCGTTATTATCTAACACTCTTTGCTTCCCCAGCTCGCCTCCCTCTGCTCGTCTCATCCCGCCTTATGTCGCCGGAACGCCGGCGGCAAGCGTTCAATTGCAGATCGACAGCGGCAAGCACATAACTGCAGTTCAATTTCGAGGTAGTAAGATCACATGGGCACATATTCCCCTCTTGTGCATGTTCTATCTAGTCCAGTACGGTAATTTCTGCCCTAGTTTTCTAATTGTTTTTCTATGGACCTTGATTGATTTAAGCTATGGAATGGTATTTTGCCGAGGTCGCCCGTTAGACATAAAATATATCAATTGTCGCAGCAAAGTAATCTCCTGAAGTCCTTCATTCAGAAGAAATTAATTTAGATGAATTGCCTTATGATGCGACTGATCAGAAGAGAATTTGAGAGTACACACAAAATCCTAAGAAGGAAGTTGATATTTTAACAAGGGGATTTTACAGGCCACCATATAAATTTGATTATCCACATAGGGACATTGAAGATACTTAAATTCATAATGTGCGAGCAAATGAAAGTTTGCCAATTTGGATGAGATTGCTAATCTTGCTAAGTTAATGGTCCTGACAAATCAACATGTTACTTTTCCTTTGGTCTATCAATTCTAAAGCTAGTATTAGTATTGCCAGTTGCCACAACATGAGTGAAGAGACCCTTTTTAGTTATGAATGCTGTCAATGAAAAGTTGTATAATAAAATGGGTGATCATTTCATGAGTATTTGTCTAATTTTCTATGTGCAAAAGGTCATGTCTTCTACCATTAGTAACGGTGATATGTTTGAATGAAGGATCAAATAGGGATGTAACGAAATGTGAGTGACTTTACATGATTCTTTCGCATGATGATATTTTTATTTCAAATTGTCAAACTAACTTAGTATTTGTTGCTTTTTATATAAAGTGGAGTGAAACACTATTTCTCGAGGAACTAATTTGTTATTTTTTTTTAATGTCCTTAGGAAGAAGAGAAGTTTCATTTGAAGCCAAGAAGTTATTTCAGTATTACCCATGTGATTTTGTAATTTCATCCAATCGGTATGTCTCACAGACTCACACTCTTCAATTTTAATGTAAAATAATTTGTGATAAGGCACATCATATTCCTATTCATCATGGTTTCTCTGATTGTTATAATCTTGTTGTGATATGGCGCAAAATTGGAATTAGTTCATACCAAGTTTTCACAACTAGTGAATGAGTGAACCCAATGGCTAAATTTTCTGGCTCCGCCCTCTTCCCAACTCGTGATGTTATTACCAGATCCAACACGCCAAACAATGCCTTCCTTAAGGAGCTGAATTCCCTTTAAGATGCTTCTCCAGGTATAGGAAATGCCCTCCTTTGCCTGTGCCTCAAGCACTGATGTGGTCGGATAGTACCGTGCCTTTAGCACCTGAGCACAGAGAATGTCCGGAGCTTCAATAAGCTGCCACCCCTGCCTCGAGAGCATTGACATATTAAACAAATGGAGATCTCTAAAACCCAGACCCCCATCCTTTTTTGCCTTCGTCATTTTCTCCCAGCTTATCCAGTGACACCGGCTCTTATCTTGCTGGCTCCACCAATACCGAGCAATTAGTAGTGCACACATATTCTGTTCTTTTGCTCTCAGGAAAGATAGATACCGGCATGTTCTGTGACTAGTTCAACATCATTACACATCAATATTTCAAGTGAAAGATGTTTTCTGGATGCCAGTCAAGATCCAAGATAAGAACAAAATAGAGCTTTCAAATGTGTTCCAGTCAATATAGATTTGTCTTTTCTTATTCCCTGATGGAGACATGCTCCCGATTTCATTAGTGAATTTGTGTTAGGAAACTACACGGCCGGAAGCTGGCATGTTTTAGCTCGGCATGATTGTCCAACCCCGTGTGAAGCTCTCAACTTCCCAATCATACGAGACATTTTACGGTGCATCGGGAGCACTGCCTTTTCTTTATAGAAGGAAAGCGAGAAACGCGATGTACAGAGAGGCGCACATATTTAGGGAATGCGGCATAAACCACCAGAACACGGTACTAACCCAAAGCTAAATTAGCCAATCCCCTCGGTTGGCCTGGATCCGGCAAACGCCAATTCGCGTTGTTTAATTGCCTCCAAGGCCAGCATGGCAACCTCCGTATGCGTCGAACGAATACCGGTGAAAACTCGCCTGTTTCGCTCCTTCCATACTGACCATAAGGTGTAGATGATCCTCCCGCTGCGTCGCCGACGCACTTGCTTTGATTGGTTTGCAAGCAAAGTATCCCACCAAAGCACGCAACAACACGCAGAAAGCTCATGGAGGTCAAAGGAAGGAAGGTGAAGCTGCGGAGGATATGGCGTGTCCACATGGCTCTGGAGGATACATATATAGGTCGACAAAATGCAGTGGACATGATAAGCAGGGAGATAGGTCAGAGCGCATTATCGTGCTCTCATGTATATGTAGTGGTGGGAGGTGGCATGGTGTCACATCAGACAAACATATGGTTCAATACCCCATAGTCCCTTCATACTAAGCATTGTCTTCACATCATAATAAGGGTTCCTTTCACTAGTAGAAAAATGGGTCAAACGTGAAGCACATTAGTGCCGGTTTGAATTTGAGCCGGCACTAATGTGTACACTAGTGCCGGTTCCAACGGCTAGCCAGGCCGCTCTCATTAGTACCGGTTCGTGGCGAACCTTTAGCACCGGTTCGTGCCACGAACCGGTACTAATGAGAGTGGTGGCAGGATGTTGTCAGTCTGGGGCCCCTCCAGCACCTTTAGTACCGGTTCTTGGCACGAACCGGTGCTAAAGGTGGTCGTACATAAACCCTTCGTCCCCCCGAGCTCGCTCTGTTCTTCCCCTTTCCCCTCTCCCTCTCTGTTCTTCCCCTCTTCCTCTCGAGCTCATCACACATTTTGCCCAAAATTTGTCAAGATTTGAAGGCCCCCATCCATTCAAATGATCACAAAGGTTAGCAACTTTGTCCTTTCATCTCTCATTGCTAGATTAGCTCTTGCAATGCTTTATATAGTGATTAATTTGTGAGTTTAGTAATTTGGGAGGAAATATATGTGCTAGTATTTGATTTATATGCAATTTGAGGTCCAAAATAACACTTAGTTTGCATATCTAGGAGAGGTTACATTTAGTTGAAAGAGAAAACGAGTACTTGAAAGAAAAATTGAAAAGAATTGAGGACGAGAAGATGGAATTGGAGTTGCATCTTGCCGATGTCGTCGACGATCACAAGATCAAGATGGAGAAAATGCACTTGAAGATTAGAAAGATTAGAAAATATGCCACCGATAGTGAGGCTTGGTATCATTATGCTGTTGGATCAATTGTTACCTTAGTTGCGATCTTGATCGCATTTGTTGTTGCATTTAAATGCTTTAGCTAGAGAGTTATTTGTTTGTTGCATTTAAGTGTTGTATGAACTTTGTTGGTGTTTTTGGTGCTATGTATTGAAGATGAGCCGACAATGGATGTACGATGACCGATGCTCTCCCGAGTTCATTAATGGCGTGCAAACTTTTCTGCTTGCGGTCGAGGCAAACAAGTGGGCGGATGGTTTTATGCCTTGTCCATGTGCTGTCTGTAAGAATGGTCAAAATTACTCTAAGTCAAGAACCATTCACGTCCACCTGTTTAAGTCCGGTTTCGTGCCCCACTATAATGTTTGGACCAAGCACGGAGAAAGAGGGATTATGATGGAAGACAGTGAAGAAGAAGAGGACGACGACAACTATCCTGGCCATGGGTTCCCTGAATACGATGATACAACAATGGGGGAAGAAGCTGAGCCGGTAATGCGGGAAGAAGCTGAGCCGCCAATGCGGGAAGAAGCTGAAGAAGAGGCATCAGATGAGCCCGTTGATGATCTAGGTCGGGCCATTGCCAATGCAAAGAGAAACTGCGCAAGTGATTTGGAGAAGAAGAAGTTGCAGCGCATGTTAGAGGATCACAAAAAATTGTTGTACCCGAATTGCGTAGGTGAGAAGAAAAAGCTGGGCACCACACTGGAATTGCTGCAATGGAAGGCAGAGAATGGTGTATCTGACAAGGGATTTGGAAAGTTGCTGGTAATGATAAAGGATATGCTTCCAAAGGACAACGAATTGCCCGAGAGACGTACGAATCAAAGAAGGCTGTCTGCCCTCTAGGGTTAGAGGTGCAGAAGATACATGCATGCCCTAATGATTGCATTCTCTACCGCGGTGAGTACGAGGATTTGAACGCTTGCCCGGTATGCGGTGCATTGCGCTATAAGATCAGCCGCGATGACCCTAGTGATGTCGAGGGCGAGCGCCCCAGGAAAAAGATTCCTGCCAAGGTGATGTGGTATGCTCCTATAATACCACGGTTGAAACGTTTGTTCCAAAACAAAGAGCGTGCCAAGGCGATGCGATGCCACAGAGAAGACCGTAAGAAAGACAGAAAGTTGAGAGTACCCGCTGACGGGTCGCAGTGGAGAAAAATCGAAAGAAAGTATGGGAAGGAGTTTGCAGATGACGCAAGGAGCGTATGGTTTGGTCTAAGCGCAGATGTCATTAATCCTTTTGGGGAGCAGAGCAGCAACCATAGCACCTGGCCTATGACTCTATGTTTCTATAACCTTCCTCCTTGGTTGTGAATGAAGAGGAAGTTCATTATGATGCCAGTGCTCATCCAAGGCCCTAAGCAACCCGGCAACGACATTGATGTTTACCTAAGGCCATTAGTTGAAGAACTCTTACAACTGTGGAATGGAACAGGTGTACGTGCGTGGGATGAGCACATGGGGGAAGAATTTGACCTAAAGGCGTTGCTGTTCGTGACCATCAATGATTGGCCTGCTCTCAGTAACCTTTCAGGACAGACAAACAAGGGATACCGCGCATGCACGCACTGTTTGGACGATACCGATAGTATATATTTGTCTAATTGTAAGAAGAATGTGTACTTGGGACATCGTCGATTTCTTCCGAGCAGGCATCCCGTAAGAAAGAAAGGCAAGCAGTGAGGCGGATCACCGGACGAAGCCTCGCCATCCTACTAGTGCTGATGTACATGATATGGTCAAGGATTTGAAGGTGGTCTTTGGAAAGGGTCGTGGTGGACAACCTGTTCCGAATGACGCTGACGGACGCGCACCCATGTGGAAGAAGAAATCTATATTTTGGGACCTGCCCTATTGGAAAGACCTAGAGATCCGCTCCGCAATCGACGTGATGCACGTGACGAAGAATCTTTGTGTGATCCTGCTTGGCTTCTTGGGCGTGTATGGGAAGACAAAAGATACACCTGAGGCACGGGAGGACCAGCAACGTATGCACGGAAAAGACGGCATACATGAGGGTCATGCAAGCTACGCTCTTACCAAAGAAGAGAAGGAAATCTTCTTTGAATGCCTACTCAGTATTAAGGTACCGTCTGGCTTCTCGTCGAATATAAAGGGAATAATAAACATGGCAGAGAAAAAGTTCCAGAACCTTAAGTCTCATGACTGCCACGTGATTATGACGCAACTGCTTCCGGTTGCATTGAGGGGGCTTCTACCGGAAAACGTCCGATTAGCCATTGTGAAGCTATGTGCATTTCTCAATGCAATCTGTGAGAAGGTAACCGATCCAGAAATCATACCAATGTTAGAGAATGATTTGGTGCAATGTCTTGTCAGTTTCGAGTTGGTCTTCCCACCATCCTTCTACAATATCATGAGGCACGTCCTAGTTCACCTATGCGAAGAGATTAACGTTTTGGGTCCTGTATTTCTACACAATATGTTCCCCTTTGAGAGGTCCATGGGAGTCTTAAAGAAATATGTTCATAACCGTGCTAGGCCAGAAGGAAGCATCTCCAAGGGCCATGAGAATGAGGAGGTCGTTGAGTTTTGCATTGACTTTATTCCTGACCTTAAGCCGATTGGTGTTCCTGAATCGCGACATAAGGGCAGACTCGATGGAAAAGGCACGCTAGGAGGGAAACAAATAATATGTATGGACGGACATTCTCTCACAGAAGCACACTACACAGTTCTATAGAATTCCGCCTTGGTGCCTCCTTATATGGATGAACACAAGAATTTTCTACCCTACAAACACCCGGAGCGGTCTGATGACTGGATTACACGTGAACAAACCAGGAGTTTCGCCAGCTGGTTGCAGACACGTACCATGCATGACACCTCTATTGAAGATGACCTGTATGTTGGGGATCATAGCAGAAAATCAAAAAATTTCCTACGCATCACCAAGATCTATCTATGGAGTAATCTAGCAACGAGGGAGAGGGGAGTGCATCTACATACCCTTGTAGATCGCGATGCGGAAGCGTTGCAAGAACGCGGATGAAGGAGTCGTACTCACTGCGCTTCAGATCGTGGTTGATTCCGATCTAAGCGCCGAACAACGGCGCCTCCGCGTTCAACACACGTGTAGCCCGATGACGTCTCCCACGCCTTGATCCAGCAAGGAGAGAGGGAGAGGTTGGGGAAGACTCCATCCAACAGCAGCACGATGGCATGGTGGTGGTGGAGGAGCGCGGTACTCCAGCAGGGCTTCGCCAAGCACTGCGAGAGACGAGGAGGGAGAGAGGTAGGGCTGCGCCAAGCGACAGAGGTCAAAACCGTGTTATGGGCAGCCCCAAACCTCACATATATATAGGGGGGAGGGAGGGGCTGCGCCCCCTTTAGGGTTTCCCACCCCTAGGGGTGCGGCTACCTCATATCCCATCTGAGGGTGGCGGCCAGAGGGGGAGAGGGAGAAGGGGGCGCACTAGATTGGGCCCTAGGGCCCATCTGCCCTAGGGTTTGCCCCCTTCCCCTCTTTGATGCGCCTTGGGCCCTTGTGGGGGGGCGCACCAGCCCACCTGGGGCTGGTCCCCTCCCACACTTGGCCCACGCAGCCCTCTGGGGCCGGTGGCCCCACCCGGTGGACCCCCGGGACCCTCCCGGTGGTCCCGGTACGCTACCAATAGCGCCCAAAACTTTTCCGATGACCAAAACAGGACTTCCCATATATGAATCTTTACCTCCGGACCATTCCGGAACTCCTTGTGACGTCCGGGATCTCATACGGGACTCCGAACAACATTCGGTAACCGCGTACATACTTTCCCTATAACCCTAGCGTCATCGAACCTTAAGTGTGTAGACCCTACGGGCTCGGGAACCATGCAGACATGACCGAGACAACTCTCCGGCCAATAACCAACAGCGGGATCTGGATACCCATGTTTGGCTCCCACATGTTCCACGATTATCTCATCGGATGAACCACGATGTCAAGGATTCAATCAATCCCGTATATGATTCCCTTTGTCTATCGGTATAGCACTTGCCCGAGATTCGATCGTCGGTATACTGATACCTTGCTCAATCTCGTTACCGGCAAGTCTCTTTACTCGTTCCGTAACACATCATCCCGTGATCAACTCCTTGATCACATATTGTGCACATTATGATGATGTCCTACCGAGTGGGCCCAGAGATACCTCTCCATCATACGGAGTAACAAATCCCAGTCTCGATTCGTGCCAACCCAACACACACTTTCGGAGATACCTGTAGTGCACCTTTATAGCCACCCAGTTACGTTGTGACGTTTGGTACACCCAAAGCATTCCTACGGTATCCGGGAGTTGCACAATCTCATGGTCTAAGGAAAAGATACTTGACATATAGAAAAGCATTAGCATACGAACTACACGATCTGTGCTAGGCTTAGGATTGGGTCTGGTCCATCACATCATTCTCCTAATGATGTGATCCCGTTATCAACGACATCCAATGTCCATGGTCAGGAAACCGTGACCATCTGTTGATCAACGAGATAGTCAACTAGAGGCTTACTAGGGACATGGTGTTTGTCTTTGTATCCACACATGTATCTGAGTTTCCTATCAATACAATTCTAGCATGGATAATAAACGATTATCATGAACAAGGAAATATAATAATAACCAATTTATTATTGCCTCTAGGGCATATTTCCAACAGTCTCCCACTTGCACTAGAGTCAATAATCTAGTTAACATCGCCATGTGATTAACACTCACAGGTCACATCGCCATGTGACCAACATCCAAAGAGTTTACTAGAGTCAGTAATCTAGTTCACTTCAATATGTGATTAACACTCAATGAGTTCTGGGTTTGATCATGTTATGCTTGTGAGAGAGGTTGTAGTCAACGGGTCTGCAACATTCAGATCCCTATGTACTTCGCAAAATTTTATGTCATATCGTAGATGCTGCTACCACGTTCCACTTGGACCTATTCCAAACTGTTGCTCCATTTTACGTATCCGGTATCTCTACCCAGAGTCATCCGGATAGGTGTTAAGCTTGCATCGACGTAACTCTTTACGTCGAACTCTTTATCACCTCCATAACCGAGAAACATTTCCTTATTCCTTTAAGGATAATTTTGACCACTATCTAGTGATCCACTCCTGGATCACCTTTGTACCCTCTTGCCAGACATGTGGCAAGGCACACATCAGGTGCAGCACTCAGCATGGCATATCGTATAGAGCCTATGACAAAAGCATAGGGGACGAAGGAACGACCTTCGTCCTTCCTCTTCCTTCTGCCGCGGTCAAGCTTTGAGTCCTACTCAACTTCACACCTTACAACTCAGGTAAGAACTTCTTCTTTGACTGAGCTATTTTGAACTCCTTCAAAATCATGTCAAATGTGTGTGTTCCTTTTGAAAGTATCATTAGGCGTCTTGATCTATCTCTATAGATCTTGATGCCCAATTATGTAAGCAACTTTATCCAGGTCTTCCTTTGAAAAACTCCTTTCAAACAACCCTTTACGCTTTCCAGAAATTCTACATCATTTCGGATCAACAATATGTCATTCACATATACTTATCAGAAATGTTGTAGTGCTCCCACTCACTTTATTGTAAATACAAGTTTCTAACAAACTTTGTATACCCAAAAACTTTGATCACTCCATCAAAGCATATATTCCGACTCCGAGATGCTTGCTCTAGTCCATAGAAGGATCGCTGGAGCTAGCATATCTTTTAGCATCCTTAGGATCGACAAAACCTTTCTGATTGTATCACATACAACCTTTCCTTACGAAAACTGGTAAGGAAACTTGTTTTTGACATCCATCTGCCAGATTTCATCAATGCATCTAATGCTAACTTGATTTCGACGGACTTAAGCATCGCTACGGGTGAGAAAATCTCATCGTAGTCAACTCCTTGAACTTGTGGAAAACTTTTCGCCACAAGTTGAGCTTTATAGACGGTGACATTACCGTCCACGTCCGTCTTCTTCTTAAAGATCCATTTATCTCAATGGCTTGCCGATCATCGGGCAAGTCCACCAAAGTCCATACTTTGTTTTGATACTTGGATCCTATCTCGGATTTCTCGGCTTCTAACCATTTGTCGGAATACGGGCCCACCATCGCTTCTCCATAGTTCGTAGGTTCATTGTTGTCCAACAACATGACATCTAAGACAGGATCACCGTACCACTCAGGAGTAGTACATATCCTTGTCGACCTACGAGGTTTGATAGCAACTTGATCTGAAGCTTCATGATCACTATCATTAGTTTCCTCTTCAACAGTCGCAGGTTCCACAGAAACATCTTTCTGTGTTGCACTACTCTCCGGTTGAAGTGAGGGTTCGACAACCTCATCAAGTTCTATCTTCCTCCCACTCAATTCTTTCGAGAGAAACTCCTTCTCGAGAAAGGACCCGTTCTTAGTGACAAACATTTTTGCCCTTGGAACAGAGATAGAAGGTACACCCAACTGTTACCTTTGGGTATCTTATGAAGATGTATTTGTCCGCTTTGGGTTCGAGCTTTTTCCGGCTGAAGCCATAAGCATCACAGCCCCAAACATTGAGAAACGACAACTTTGGTTTCTTGCCAAACCATATTTCATACGGCGTCGTCTCAATGGACTTAGATGGTGCCCTATCTAAAGTGAGTGCAACTGTCTCTAATGCATAACCTCAAAATAATAGCTGTAGATCGGTAAGAGACATCATAGGTCGTACCATATCTCATAAGGTTCGACTACGACGTCCGGACTCACCATTACGCTGTGGTGTTCCAGGTGGCTTCAACTGTTAAACAATTCCACAATGTCTTAAGTGATTGCCAAACTCACAACTCAGAAAATCTCCCCTTGATCAGATCGTAGGAACATGATCTTCTTGTTATGATGATTCTTAACTTCACTCTGAAATTGCTTGAACTTTTCAAACGCATCAGACTTTTGCTTCATTAAGTAAATATACCAATATCTACTCAAATCGTCAGTGAAGATGAGGAAATAACGATATCCACCACACGCCTTAATTCTCATTGGATCACACACATCAGCATGTATGATTTCCAACAAGTCACTTGCCCGTTTCATTGTACCTGAAAACGGGATCTTAGTCATCCTGCCCATGAGGTATGGCTCGCATGTGTCAAGCAATTCAAAATCAAGTGACTCTGAACATCCATCAGCATGGAGTTTCTTCATGCATTTTATGCCAAAATGACCTAAGCGGCAGTGCCACAAGAAAGTGGTACTATCATTATTAACTCTACATCCTTTGGCGTTAATATTATTATCATGTGTATTACTATGATCGAGATTCAATAAACCATTGGGTGCATGACCATAAAGGTATTATTCATGTAAACAGAATAACCATTATTCTCTAACTTAAATGAATAACCGTATTGCAATGAACATGATCTAATCATATTCATGCTCAACGTAGACACCTGATAACATTTATCTAGGTTCAACACTAATCCCGAAAATAGAGGGAGCGTGCGATGGTGATCTTATCAACCTTGGAAACACTTCCAACACACATCGTCACCTCGCCCTTAGCTAGTCTCCGTTCAGTCCGTAGCTTTTGCTTCAAGTCACTAATAATAGCTACTGAACCGGTATCCAATACCCAGGTGCTGCAAGGAGTACTAGTAAGGTACACATCAATAACACATATATCAAATATACTTTGTTGAAGTTTCCAGCTATCATATCTACCATGTATTTGGGGTAGTTCCGCTACCATGTGACCGTTCCCCTTACAATAGAAGCACTTAGTCTCGAGGTTTGGGTTCAACCATGGGTTCCTTCATCAGAGCGACAACTGGTTTGCCATTCATGAAGTTTCCCTTCTAGCCCTTGCCCTTTTGAAACCAGTGGTCTTGTTAAACCATCAACACTTGATGCTCCTTCTTGATTTCTACTTTTGCGGTCTTAAGCATCGCTAATAGCTTCGGGATCATCTCCATCCTTTGCATGTCATAGTTCATCACGAAGTTCTAGTAGCTTGGTGATAGTGTCTAGAGAATTCCGTCAACCACTATCTCATCTGGAAGATTAACTCCCACTTGGTTCAAGTGATTTTAGCACCCAGACATTCTGAGCACATGCTCACTAGTTGAGCTATTCTCCTCCATCCTTTTGGCAAAATAACTTGTCAGAGGTCTCATACCTCTCAACACGGGCATGAGCCTGAAATCCCAATTTCAGCTCTTAGAACATCTCATTTGTTCTATGGCGTTCAAAACGTCATTGGAATCCCGATTCTAAGCCGTAAAGTATGGTGCACTAAACTATAAAGTAGTCATCAGGACGTGTCTATCAAGTGTTCACAACATCCACAGACAACGTTGTAGGGGTTTGCACATCGAGCGGTGCATCAAAGACGTAAGCTTTCTGTGCAGCAGTGAGGACACTCCTCGGACTACAGACCCAGTCCGTATCATTGCATACAATATCTTTCAACTTGGTCTTTCTCTAGGATCGTATTAAACAGGGAGCTACAACGCAGTTATTGGTCTACAACATAATTTGCGAAGACAACTTAGACTATTGTTCATGACAATTAAGTTCATCTAATGAACTCCCACTCAGATAGACATCTCTCTAGTCATCTAAGTGATACATGATCCGAATCGACTAGGCCGTGTCCGATCATCACGTGAGACGGACTAGTCATCAACGGTGAACATCTTCATGTTGATCGTATCTTCTATACGACTCATGTTCGACCTTTCGGTCTTCCGTGTTCCGAGGCCATGTCTGTACATGCTAGGCCCGTCAAGTCAACCCTAAGTGTATTGCGTGTGTAAATCTGTCTTACACCCGTTGTATGCGAACGTTAGAGCCTATCACACCCGATCATCACGTGGTGCTTCGGAACAACGAACCTTAGCAACGGTGCACAGTTAGGGGGAACACAATTCTTGAAATTTTAGTGAGAGATCATCTTATTTACTACCATCGTTCTAAGCAAATAAGATGTAAAACATGATAAACATCACATGCAATCAAATAGTGACATGATATGGCCAACATCATTTTGCTCCTTTTGATCTTCATCTTCGGGGCTCCATGATCATCATTGTCACCGGCATGACACCATGATCTCCATCATGGTGTCTTCATGGTCGTCTCGCCAAACATTACTTCTGCTACTATGGCTAACGTTTAGCAATAAAGTAAAGTAATTACATGGCGTTATTCAGTGACACGCAGGTCATACAATAAATAAGACAACTCCTATGGCTCCTGCCGGTTGTCATTCTCATCGACATGCAAGTCGTGATTCCTATTACAAGAACATGATCAATCTCATACATCACACATATATCATTCATCACATCCTTTTGGCCATATCACATCACACGACACATGCTGCAAGAACAAGTTAGACGTCCTCTAATTGTTGTTGCAAGTTTTTACGTGGCTGCTATAGGTTTCTAACAAGAACGTTTCTTACCTACGCCAAAACCACAACGTGATATGCCAATTTCTATTTACCCTTCATAAGGACCCTTTTCATCGAATCCGATCCGACTAAAGTGGGAGAGACAGACACCCGCTAGCCCCCTTATGCAACTAGTGCATGTCAGTCGGTGGAACCAGTCTCACGTAAGAGTACGTGTAAGGTCGGTCCGGGACGCTTCATCCCACGATGCCGCCGAATCAAGATAATACTAGTAACGGCAAGTAAATTGACAAATCGACGCCCACAACTAATTTGTGTTCTACTCGTGCAAGATACTATGCATAGACCTAGCTCATGATGCCACTGTTGGGGATCGTAGCAGAAAATCAAAATTTTTCCTACGCATCACCAAGATCTATCTATGGAGTAATCTAGCAACGAGGGAGAGGGGAGTGCATCTACATACCCTTGTAGATCGCGATGCGGAAGCTTTGCAAGAACGCGGATGAAGGAGTCGTACTCACTGCGATTCAGATCGCGGTTGATTCGGATCTAAGCGTCGAACAACGGCGCCTCCGCGTTCAACACACGTGCAGCCCGATGACGTCTCCCACGCCTTGATCCAGCAAGGAGAGAGGGAGAGGTTGGAGAAGACTCCATCCAACAGCATCACGACGGCATGGTGGTGATGGAGGAGCGCGGTACTCCAGCAGGGCTTCGCCAAGCACTGCGAGAGACGAGGAGGGAGAGAGGTAGGGCTGCGCCAAGCGACAGAGGTCAAAACCATGTTATGGGCAGCCCCAAACCTCACATATATATAGGGGGGAGGGAGGGGCTGCGCCCCCTTTAGGGTTTCCCACCCCTAGGGGTGCGGCCACCTCAGATCCCATCTGAGGGTGGCGGCCAGAGGGGGAGAGGGAGAGGGGGGCGCACCAGATTGGGCCATAGGGCCCATCTGCCCTAGGGTTTGCCCCCTTCCCCTCTCTGATGCGCCTTGGGCCCTTGTGTGGGGGGGGGGGGGCGCACTAGCCCACCTAGGGCTGGTCCCCTCCCACACTTGGCCCACGCAGCCCTCTAGGGCCGGTGGCCCCACCCGGTGGACCCCCGGGACCCTCCCGGTGGTCCCGGTACGCTATCGATAGCACCCGAAACTTTTTCGGTGACCAAAACAGGACTTCCCATATATGAATCTTTACCTCCGGACCATTCCGGAACTCCTCGTGACGTCCAGGATCTCATCCGGGACTCCGAACAACATTCGGTAACCGCGTACATACTTTCCCTATAACCCTAGCGTCATCGAACCTTAAGTGTGTAGACCCTACGGGCTCGGGAACCATGCAGACATGACCGAGACAACTCTCCGGCCAATAACCAACAGCGGGATCTGGATACCCATGTTTGGCTCCCACATGTTCCACGATGATCTCATCGGATGAACCATGATGTCAAGGATTCAATCAATCCCGTATACGATTCCCTTTGTCTATCGGTATAGCACTTGCCCGAGATTCGATCGTCGGTATACCGATACCTTGCTCAATCTCGTTACCGGCAAGTCTCTTTACTCATTCCATAACACATCATCCCGTGATCAACTCCTTGATCACATATTGTGCACATTATGATGATGTCCTACCGAGTGGGCCCAGAGATACCTCTCCGTCATACGGAGTGACAAATCCCAGTCTCGATTCGTGCCAACCCAACACACACTTTCGGAGATACCTGTAGTGCACCTTTATAGCCACCCAGTTACGTTGTGACGTTTGGTACACCCAAAGCATTCCTACGGTATCCGGGAGTTGCACAATCTCATGGTCTAAGGAAAAGATACTTGACATATAGAAAAGCATTAGCATACGAACTACACGATCTGTGCTAGGCTTAGGATTGGGTCTGGTCCATCACATCATTCTCCTAATGATGTGATCCCGTTATCAACGACATCCAATGTCCATGGTCAGGAAACCGTGACCATCTGTTGATCAACGAGCTAGTCAACTAGAGGCTTACTAGGGACATGGTGTTTGTCTATGTATCCACACATGTATCTGAGTTTCCTATCAATACAATTCTAGCATGGATAATAAACGATTATCATGAACAAGGAAATATAATAATAACCAATTTATTATTGCCTCTAGGGCATATTTCCAACACTGTACTTTTTGTCCCAGTTACCATCTTCGAATATAATGACTTTCAAAGGGTACGAGATAAATGGTAATACATTTTACACGATCGCCCAAGATAAGAAGAGCACCAACCAAAACATTGGTGTCCGCTTTGATGCAGAAACCAAGACGGGAAAGGAAACATATTATGGTTATATATAGGACATATGGGAACTTAAATATCGACGTGGTTTGAAGGTCCCTTTGTTTCGGTGCAAATGGGTCAATATGACACGAGGCGGGGTAACGGAAGACCCACAGTACGGAATGACAACAGTGGATCTCAACAATCTTGCGTATGCAGACGAACCATTCGTCCTAGCCAATGATGTGGCACAGGTTTTCTATGTTAAGGACATGTCTACCAAGCCAAGAAAAAGAAAAGATAAGGAAGCGAATGCATCGTACGATGAGCCAAAGCGGCACATAGTTCTTTCTGGAAAGAGAAACATCGTGGGAGTGGATGACAAGACAAACAAGTCAGAAGATTATGAAAAGTTTGATGAAATTGCTCCTTTCACAGTGAATATTGACCCGAGCATCCCGTTAAATGATGAAGATTTTCCATGGTTACGGCGCAAAGGGACACACGCGAAGAAAAAGTTTCACACCCAAATATCTGGGATGTGATCAGCTTCACTATCACCACTTTCTTCTGTGTTTCACACCCAGAAGGGAATCTCTGTAATAGTTAGGGTAGTTATGTGTTTTGGCATTTGAAACGCGAAGAAATTTTATGTGCAAACAAATTATTTCATGCATTTACTGATTTTTCAACTAAATTGAAAAACACTTCAAATGAACTCCGAAAAGGTTGAAAGTTGGCATGGTATCATAATTTCACTGTAACGGATGAAAACTCATCTGTTACAAAGGCATTTCATTTTTTAAATAACCTAAGCATTATCAAATTGAATATAATGATAAAACACACTAATATTAAACATAATAAAAGATAATCACTGAAAAATGAATTTTTAAAGTTAAGTTATTCACAAACTAGTGATTCACACAAATTTCAAATAATTCAAAATTTAAACTATTCAAATTTGAAAACTACCGACACTAACAGAAAGTTAATAGTTTTTGTACGTAAAGCAAAAATATTCACAAAGAAATTCTAAATACAGCAAAAACAACTAAAAATAAATAAAATAAAATTAATAATGCAGAAAAGAAAAAAAGAAAAAAATGCTAGCCTACTGGGCCACAGTGGCCTGCATACGACTAGAAACCCAACCTGTTGTTGGGTCAGGATGCAGGCCCGCCAGCCCAATAGGCCCCACATGGCTGAGTAGCAGAGGTAGGCCCAGAAGGCCTGCATTTGAGAGGAGCTCAATGCAGTGCCCACGCCGGGGCTTATAAACTGGTCCTGGCGCTCTTCGACTAGCGAGGTGGGACTAAACATATGCGCCCCTCGCCTGCCAGCGCACCCCCCATTAGTACCGGGTCGTGGCACCAACCGGTACGAAAGGGGGGGGGGTCTTTAGTACCGGTTGGTGGCTCCAACCGGTACTAAAGGGGGCTGTTTCCCGCCGCTTCACCTGGCGAAAATTGGCCTTTAGTACCGGTTGGAGCCACCAACCGGTACTAAAGGCCCCTCCTATATATATGGCACTTACAAAAAATTCAGTTCCATCGACCACCACTTCTTTCTTCTCAACGCGACATCGTCGCTGCCGCCGCGCCATCGCCCATCGCGCGCCGCCCTAGCCGCCCCCGCCACGCACCGTTGCCCCCGCTGCCCATCGTCGCCGTCTCGCGCCGCCGCCCCCGTCATCGCCGTCCCCTTCGTCGCCGTCATCGCCGTCTCGCGCCGCCGCCCCCGTCATCGCCGGCCGTCCCCTTCGCCGTCGTCGCCGTCTCGCGCCGCCGTCCCCGTCCGCCCTCACCGCCCCCGTCGTCGCCGTCTCGCGCCGCCGCCCGTACGCCGCCGCCCCCCGCTCGTACACACACACACACACACATTATTTTTTACTT